>OW240924.1:37385945-37605296 GCA_933207985.1 Pelobates cultripes
CCCCCCTCCCCCTTCTTTCTCCCCCTCCCCCCTACCTCCCTGTAGCGTGGCCGAGCCCTGTATAGTCCGCGGGTACAGGGAGCTTTTGTTTCCTGTACCCGGCGGACTAACAGGAAGTGCACACTCAGTGTGCACTTCCTGTTAGTCCGGCCGGGTACAGGAGACAGCTGCTCTCTGTACCCGCGGACTATCAATGCTGCAGTGAGGGAGCTGACAGGAGCACTCCCTCCTGTCAGCCTCTCCTCAGGCTGCGCCCGGGCGGTGCGGTCCGCCCTCATGGACGCACCGCCCGGGCAAAGCTGCAGCCGCCTGAGGCTCTATACAGAGCGCTCGGGCGGCTGCAGCATGGGGGGGGCGGGGGGGCTGGTCATGGCACCCCCCACCCTGGTGGCACCCGGGGCGGACCGCCCCCCCCACCCCCCCTTAGTACGCCACTGCAATGTGAGCAAGATATTACTTTGCTGCAGAGGGATTTAGATAGACTGGGGGGACTGAGCACTCAAATGGCAGATGAAATTTAATGTTGAAAAATGCAAAGTTATGCACTTCAGCTTAAAGAATGCACAAGCAACATATACCCTTAATGGATGCAAATTCGGGATAACGCCACATGAAAAGGACTTGGGGATTGTTATAGACAACAAACTATTCAACAATATGCAATGTCAATCAGCAGTGGCTAAGGCCAGTAAGGTATTGTCATGCATGAAAAAGGGCATTCATTCTCTGGATGAGAATATCATTTTGCCTATTTATAAATCACTGGTAAGACCACATATTGAATATGCTGTGCAATTTTGGGCACCTGTTCTAAAGAAGGATATTATGGCACTAGAAAAAGTGCAGAGGCGGGCTACAAAATTAATAAAAGGAATGGAACATATCAGCAATCAGCTCTTTAGTTTAGAAAAATGTCACTTCAGAGGGGATATGATAACATTATACAAATATATTCAGTGCCAATACAAACCATTGTGTGGAAATCTATTCACAAACCGGACTGGAAGAAAGAAGATTTTGTCTAAGGCAAAGAAAAGGTTTTTTTTTACTGTAAGAACAACAAGGATGTGGAATTCTCTGCCTAAAGAAGTGGTTTTATCAGAGTCCATACAGATGTTCAAACAGCAATTAGATGCATACTTGCAAAAACCGAATATTCAAGGATATATCTTTTTCAATGTCGGGTAATAGCTGCTTGATCCAAGGATAAATCTGATTGCTATTCTGGGGTCAAGAAGTATTTTTTTTCCTAGTTTGTTGCAAAATTGGAAGTGCTTCAAACTGTTTTTCTGCCTTCTTTTGGTTCAACAGCAAAAAACAAATGTGGAAGACTGAACTTGATGGACTCAAGTCTCTTTTCAGCTATGTAACTATGTAACACTTCATGTTAGGGACACTTTATGTTACAACATGAATATTTTTATTTTGGCTTGCCTGTGGGATGTTTAACGCCTGTGCCTGAGGGTAGTTTAGCATTTCTCCCGTCAGAACAGGCCCGGACTGGCCATCGGGCACACCGGATCTCCCCTGCTGGTCTATGCAGTGCAGGCGCTATCTGAGCACCGGCCCCGCTGTTTTTCACAAAGGGCCGGTGGGGAGATCAAAGATCTCCCTCACCGGCCCACATGCTGTCAAATGCGGCCGCCGGCGGGTAGAGAGGGAGAGAGACAGCCAGCCTGGAGAGAGGACCCGGCGGAGGTCTAACTTGCAGCTCCGCCGGGTTCCTCTCGCGAGATCCGGAGCATTGCCATGGCAATGACCGGATCTCGCGAGAGTGAACTCTAGAGGCTAGAGTTCACTCACCACGAGGACCACCAGGGAACACCTCCACCCCGCCTCCCAGTCCCAGGTACCAGTCCCCCCTCCCAGGCTAAAGGTAAGAGGGGAGGAGGGACATAATGACTGTTATTTTATTGGTTTATTTACCCCCCCCCCACACTCACACAATCCATTCTAACATTTACAAAGCACTCTCACACACATCACACACAAAACTCTCACACATAGCACTCTCACACCCATCACACACAGCACTCTCAAACACAGGACTCTCACACCCATCACACACAGCATTCTCACACACAGCACTCTCACACCCATCACACACAGCACTCTCATACACAGCACTCTCACACACAGCACATTCAGCACTCTCACACACATCATAGACAGCACTCTCACACACAGCACACTCACACACAGCACTCTCACACACATCATACACATCACACACCGTACCCTCACACACCACACCCTCACACACAGCATCCATCACACACACATACTGCACCCTCACATACACACAGAACCCCCCCAACACACTGCACACTAGATCCCTATATACACTCTGAAACCGTTATAATCTCTCTCTCTCCCTCTCCCCCTCTCCCCCCTCCCTCCCTCTCCCTCCCTCTCTCTCACATAACCTTAAAGTTGGGACCCCTTACCTCATAAACACTCAAAACCATCAAATTAGGGCAATTTCCTTGCCCAGCATCCACTGCTTTCATCTCAGGAATATCTTTGACCCAAACACACCCATTAGGAAATTATGTGTTATTATGGAATTCACCTGTTCGGAAATACCATTGTACACATGTCCAGTAAAGGTCCGAAGTATTACCCATCGGAGCAATGCAGATGTAAGGATTTCCGAGAAATTGGAAAGCTTTTTGGGTTCTGTCTGATGTAAGTGCAATCACAAATGTCATGAGTCCATCACCCCTTAAGCATAGTCTAGTTCCTTCAAGCATCCAATCATAATAGCCTCAAACAACACTCAATCCCTTCTTCATAGCCTCCTATCAGCACCCCATCCATTCCCTTCATCATATTTGCACTCCCTCCTAGCACTCCTTCATTTTAGCCATATAATTATAGATTCTACCAACACCTAACTCTTAATCATTAATCTCCTTGTTCTCAATAATAATAGCTACTGCCAGCACTCCATATCTTCATCAGCTCTCCTTCTGTACTGGCATGCAATCACTTTCCCATAACCTCCCTCCCTAGTCAGCACTATATTACTATCAGTACCTATCCTATAAGGAGGCACTCTGAGCAATCCTCAGACAATCAGTGTAATCCAAATTTAGGCACAATAAATATTATTAATATGAAAGCAGAAGTTGTGGATCTTTTCATTAGCAATATGCCAAATGAGGGATTGGGCCATTGGTGCCTGAGGGATCCTCAGTTGGTGTTGAAAGGACACTCCAAGCGTAAAAAAACACCAGATCTTGCAGTGCATGATGAGGCTGAACAATATTTTTCATAGACAAACACTGGATTTAATATCTCTGTATGAGAGGCATTGGCTTGGTGGATCTGGTCCTCAATGCTTCTCTGTAAGAAGCATTGAATCTGAGGTGATTAGGACTAATTATGTCACTATGGGCAGCTGCAGAGAGGAGCCTGCTTCAGCACTGGACAACAGTATATATATATATATATATATATATATATATAATTTAACAAAGGGGGCTCGATAATCTACAATACAATGGAACACTGTAACAACACATATGTAAATTAATAAATAAAGAAGTGGTAACCAATATAGATAATAAACAGGGCAGCTACGTACAAGCAAGCGACTTAGAATATAGAGAGAATAATTACAAAATAGTATGTGCTCTCCAAAAATAGTAAATATAAGAAACAGAAGATGTTTGTCTAAGTAAAAAATGAATATACCTTTAATAGAAAACAGCAGCTAAATAATGAATAAACAACCAATTCCCCTAGATGTAGATAATACCTCTTAGGTGGGATATATAACACAAATAAGTAAACGATGTATCTAATTCTTGCAATAGTTCATGACATAAACTTCCCAGATGGGAAAAGAAACTGCAAACAGTTTCAAGTAATACAGCAGCATGTTGCAGCCCAACATGGAAAGTAATTGTGAACACAGAAGGGGTTGAGCAACTAAATGTTGCAAAACTCCGTGAAACCCCTTTCCCTCCTTACACGTAAATGGTACGTAACATGCAAAAAAAAAAAAACGATGTCAAATACTATATAATTACTCCTTTCTAAGAGAAAAACAAAGAAAATATACAAAAACAATAATAATGTAGGTAATAAAAAAACATACAAAATATATAATCAATATGTGCCGAACAAAACAAAAAATCAATGTTCAAAATAATCTGTCCACTGATACAACAACTACGAAGGTACCTGACCTCGGGGGGCCCAAAAAAAGGAGGTAGTGATCGAAATGATTAAAAAATAAGAACTGCAGCTCTGGAATCACAGCGCGGTTGTAAACTGTGTGACTTGTAGATAGGTTGTTTCTCATGTCGAATCTCAATATGAGTGATCATACAGGTAGTGAACCGTGAAGACTATGATGCGGTTGGAAACTTCACAAAAGACCACGGCTTCTTGATAGATGTCGGCACGCCAAACAATGAATACAAATAGTGGTAAAAAGAAAGGCAATGCGTCTACGTGTTTCATCATGATAGCAGGACTTTCTCAAGACAATGTGCAGATGGAAGCTGCTGCCTTGAAAACCCTCAGAATCAGGTGGTAGAAAACTCCTGGAAAACCTGGTATGAACCAAATGGGTTATCGAGAAAGACCGATATTATCAACCACCTAATATCTTAAAGGGATTAACCCTTACCACAACAAAAATTAAAAGAAGAAAAACTTTATATTCAGAAGATATTACAGGGAGTGCAGAATTATTAGGCAAATGAGTATTTTGACCACATCATCCTCTTTATGCATGTTGTCTTACTCCAAGCTGTATAGGCTCGAAAACCTACTACCAATTAAGCATATTAGGTGATGTGCATCTCTGTAATGAGAAGGGTTGTGGTCTAATGACATCAACACCCTATATCAGGTGTGCATAATTATTAGGCAACTTCCTTTCCTTTGGCAAAATGGGTCAAAAGAAGGACTTGACAGGCTCAGAAAAGTCAAAATAGTGAGATATCTTGCAGAGGGATGCAGCACTCTTAAAATTGCAAAGCTTCTGAAGCGTGATCATCGAACAATCAAGCGTTTCATTCAAAATAGTCAACAGGGTCGCAAGAAGCGTGTGGAAAAACCAAGGCGCAAAATAACTGCCCATGAACTGAGAAAAGTCAAGCGTGCAGCTGCCGCGATGCCACTTGCCACCAGTTTGGCCATATTTCAGAGCTGCAACATCACTGGAGTGCCCAAAAGCACAAGGTGTACAATACTCAGAGACATGGCCAAGGTAAGAAAGGCTGAAAGACGACCACCACTGAACAAGACACACAAGCTGAAACGTCAAGACTGGGCCAAGAAATATCTCAAGACTGATTTTCTAAGGTTTTATGGACTGATGAAATGAGAGTGAGTCTTGATGGGCCAGATGGATGGGCCCGTGGCTGGATTGGTAAGGGCAGAGAGCTCCAGTCCGACTCAGACGCCAGCAAGGTGGAGGTGGAGTACTGGTTTGGGCTGGTATCATCAAAGATGAGCTTGTGGGGCCTTTTTGGGTTGAGGATGGAGTCAAGCTCAACTCCCAGTCCTACTGCCAGTTCCTGGAAGACACCTTCTTCAAGCAGTGGTACAGGAAGAAGTCTGCATCCTTCAAGAAAAACATGATTTTCATGCAGGACAATGCTCCATCACACGCGTCCAAGTACTCCACAGCGTGGCTGGCAAGAAAGGGTATAAAAGAAGAAAATCTAATGACATGGCCTCCTTGTTCACCTGATCTGAACCCCATTGAGAACCTGTGGTCCATCATCAAATGTGAGATTTACAAGGAGGGAAAACAGTACACCTCTCTGAACAGTGTCTGAGAGGCTGTGGTTGCTGCTGCACGCAATGTTGATGGTGAACAGATCAAAACACTGACAGAATCCATGGATGGCAGGCTTTTGAGTGTCCTTGCAAAGAAAGGTGGCTATATTGGTCACTGACTTGTTTTTGTTTTGTTTTTGAATGTCAGAAATGTATATTTGTGAATGTTGAGATGTTATATTGGTTTCACTGGTAATAATAAATAATTGAAATGGGTATATATTTGTTTTTTGTTAAGTTGCCTAATAATTATGCACAGTAATAGTCACCTGCACACACAGATATCCCCCTAACATAGCTAAAACTAAAAACAAACTAAAAACTACTTCCAAAAATATTCAGCTTTGATATTAATTAGTTTTTTGGGTTCATTGAGAACATGGTTGTTGTTCAATAATAAAATTAATCCTCAAAAATACAACTTGCCTAATAATTCTGCACTCCCTGTATATATGAAAAATGTATGTGCTTATATCTAGAAAACATTAAATATAATCATAATCAAAAACAATTCAGACATATTCATGATTAAAGTAATAATCTAAGATGGATAATTAACGTATATATAATAAATAAACTAGATGGTAGTTAGTAAAAAGTATATATAATGATGGTATATCCGAAAGTAATAAAGTAGTGAAATTAATGAGAATTATATTTAAGAGAACACAAAAATACAAATAGATGAAAAGATGAAAATTACATGAGTACACAAAACAGGTGGACTTAACACTGAGCAACTGAGGTGATTAGTATAATGTAACCATAGAGAGTATTGCATATCTCTTCATGTTATCACCATTATTACTGAAATTCAACCAAAGATGCAAAGTTGCTTCACTGTTCGCTATAACTGAAAGCATAGTGTGAATGCCAGTTCAATCAGAAATCTAAGTGATCTTTGCAATATGTCATAATCAGGGCCAGATTAAGAGCACAGTGGGCCTGGTGCTGACAAATGTGATGGGCCTAATTACAGAATCTTATCAACCAAAAGCACAAACACTCCTAAGCGTCATGTATCTGATGGAGATGGTGCTGGATATAGCAGCTATAAAAAAAAATATCCTATGCTAATCTCTCTCTAATTTATGTTTTCATCTTTCACGTAAATCCATAACCCCTAACAGCAGTGTCCAGTGAAGCAGGAAGTCAATGGGCGCGGTAAAAGGTTGTGCCACTGACGCAAATCACATAACCTGCCAAAATGGGTGAACATGCCCAAAAAGGGGGCATGTCTGCCCAAAAAATTGGAAGGCCATCCTGGCATAAATGCATGTCAAGCTGCCTGCTAATCATACAAGCTGGCCAACTAAGGGCATACTATGCAGACAGCACCCTGAGCTTGGCATAAAGGCGTCTAATGATGTGCTCGCTCAACGCTTTCTAAGGACTGACCCTAGCACTCGCTGGTCCACTTGTCTCCTTACCTTCTTACTAGGAGGCAGAAGCTCCTGGTATATAGTCTGGGACAGGGACAGAGAAACAGGGTCCCTCAGGGTCCCCCTCCCGTGGCGCTGAAGGGGGAGGAAGGGGTTAATCCCTTACATTTTTCCAGTGCCGGGCTCCCTCGGCACTGGGACGCTCCTCCCTCTTCTGATGTCATCGGCTGAATGCGCACACATTCAGCCAGTCTCATAGGAAAGCATTCTCAATGCTTTCCTATGGACGCTGGCGTCTTCTCACTGTGAAAATCACAGTGAGAAGCGGGAAGCGCCTCTAGCGGCTGTCAATGAGACAGCCACTAGAGGCTGGACTAACCCATATGTAAACATAGCAGTTTCTTGAAACTGCTATGTTTACAGCAGAAAGGGTTAATTCTAGATGGACCAGGCACCCAGACAACTTCGTTATGCTGAAGTGATCTGGGTGCCTATAGTGGTCCTTTAACTAATTTCATTGTCAGCCAGCCCACACAAGTTTTGTTGCCATATATCCCTCTTAAGTTTCCATAGTTAAGCAAGAGTATGTGAAAAGTAGTAAGGGTTGCCACCTTTCTTGGAAAAACATACCAGCCTTAGTAATTTGCACAATTAATTATGTATGGGTGACATCACATGATGAAAATTACAAGAAGTGACATAAGAGAAAATGCTGTAAAAATCACCAAAAAACTACTTACAGGGGGGCGGGGCTTAGCAGCGATCCGGCACAGACACCATTTCTGGAGCTCCGCAACTTTCACGGCGAAACCCACCAAATATCCATACCCCTGACAGCCATCGACTCACCTGGGGTCAAGCAACAGCTGCAGGAGCGGGTGAAGCACACACTGATGCCTTTCTTTCAGCCAGAAAACCGTAACGAATGCCTTTGCGGCCTGGTGGGATCAGGCCTGGCTGACACCTGAAGACCGGGAGGCAAAGCCCCAAGAATCAGCAGCTATGGGAAAGAAGACTTCAAAACCCCAGGTACATACACCAGGGAAAACACAAGACATAGGCACTCTGCTCCAACACCCACCCAAACACAGGGGGCAAGACCAGGCCACAGCTGAGGCCTCTGACATCCAGGAAGCAGAGGGGAGGATGGCAGACACTCCAGGGTCTCCCACAGATAGGCTCCCAGCCACATCTACCCCAGCAAACCTGGTCCCAGCGACAACATTAGACATTGACAACCTCTTTGTCAAAATACAGCAGTTGTTCGCAGCAGACATGGCCGCGGTATGGGCAGAAGTACAAGCGGTCACAACCCGCGTCCAAACCTCTGAAACAGACATCACCGACCTACAACACAATCTGGCAGTAGTGGGAGACTCGGTCAGGCAACTACAAGCCCTCCATTCCACCCTGACACTGAAAGTGGACGCCCTGGATGAAAGAACCCGCCAGAAGAACTTGAAGATAAGAGGGGTCCCAGATAACATGGAGACGGAAGAACTTCCCCATTATATCAGGAGGCTAGTAAACACACTGCAAAACAAGCCAAACAATTTGTAACCGACAGTGCATACGGCATTGCCAAATCCCCTAAGGCACCACTCACAGCCCCAAGGGACATAATCCTGCGCTGCAGGACATGACAAGATAAACAAGCACTGAAGAGAGCGGCCCAAGACAGAGCACCTCTGGAATTTGAATTGCAAAAAATATCGATCTTCCATGATCTGCGTCGCTCCACTTTGATATGAAGGAAAACCATGAAACCCATAACAACACGACTTCAAGATGCAGGAATGCCGTATAAATGGACTACCCCTAGGGCCCTTACAGTCATCAAAGACAGCAAGCAACACAAGGCCACAGACGTGGCGGAAGCCACCGCCTTCCTGGCAGCGATAGGATTGGACACTGGCCCGCCAGAGCAGGGGGCACAAGCCACCACCAGCACATGGGACGTGGACAACATCACACCCTTTGCACCAAGAAGTGGACTAAATGCTGTGACATGAAAAAACAAATCAACAGAAAAGCATCTTCCCCCCCACACCCTCCACACCATGCAACACACCTATCCCACGATTTACTCGACCCCGAAAAAGTCTCTGTCAAACTGTGAAGAATGCAATCAAAGACTCTCATTGATGACTAGCCCATTACAAACCCCCTCCTCCGTTACCCCATAGGTTAGGAGTTCAGATCAACCTCCACAACCCAGGGCTGATCCCAGAACCTTGACACACTGACTGGGAGCTGACCCTAATTGACCATAGGCGATAAACAAGAGCACACTCTATAGACGACTACCAGTCTCCCTTTATATCGACAAACTATAGCGATGGACTTAGTCATTCACACTCAAATGTGACGAGAAAGGCCCATTACACACAACCACAGGGCGCATAATACAAACCCAGTTTCCCTGACTACGAGTTATTGTTGCACGCTTGTTGTGAGAGGTATTGTTGTTAACGTATTTGACTAGCCTAATCTAAAAAAACAAAAAAACAGGTGTACGAAATGTCAAAATTGCCACTGTAACCAAATATATATATGCACTATTCTATGCTTTAGAAGTTTCTCTGACATGTAATACCACCTGCAAAAATAAAGAATTAAATTTTTTTTCAAAAACTACTTACAGTTTTATTCTGCTGTATGCTCCCAGTGTCTCCCTGTCCCCCAGTGTCTCAAGTCTCCCACTGTCTCGGTGTCCCTATGTATCAGTGGCCCCATGTCTCCCACTGCCCCCCATGTGTCAATTACCCCAGGTCTCACAGTGTCCCTATGTATCACAGTGTATCAGTGCCCCATGTGTCCCAGTGTCCCCTAGTCTCCCAGTGTCTCCCAGTGTACCCAGGCTTCCAAGTGACCCTATGTATCACAGTGTCCCCATGTATCCCTGACACTTGGGGCACTGGGAGACATGGACTCTAGGAACACTGGGAGACATGGGGACACTGAGACACCAGGGACACTGGCTGGGAGACATGAGGGCATTGAGACACATGGGGACACTGGGAGACTAGAGAACACTGGGAAAATAGGGGACATTTGAAGACATGGGGACACTGAGACACCAGGGACACTGCCTGGGAGACATGGGGACATTGAGACACTTGGGGCACTGGAAGACATGGGGACACTGGGAGACATGGAAACACTGAGACACCAGGGACATTGGCTGGGAGACATGGGGACACTGGGAGACATAGGGACACTGTATCTCTAGTGTCTTAGTGTCCCCAAGTGTCTCGTTGTCATAATGTCTCCAAATGTTCCTTAGTGTCTCAGTGTCCCCATATCTTCCAGTGCCCCCATGTCTCATTGCAGCCTTTCCCCCATCCCTCACTTCTCTGGGCTGGGAGTTGCTGTCTGGACTCTCTGTAGCTACTCCCCTGCAAATCAGTGAGTAGAGCTAGGCAGAGAGGGATATGCTGGAACTTTCTATCCCTGCTTCTCTCCACACACACACAGCGACCCCTACTGGCCAGTGCTGGTATTGCATTGTAATCTCTGTTTATACTGAGAAAAATACCAGTATTGCCAGTATAACTGCAATATCGGCACCGGCCAGGCAGCCTCAAATAATGGCTGTGCCAGTAAAATACCAGCCAGGTGGAAACCCTAAGAGTAGTGTGTACATTTTTTTTAACTCGATGGGCCTATTTCATGGGCATGGACCTGGAGCTGCAGCTCCATCAGCCTCTATGTTAATCCGGCCCTGCCTGCAGTGCTGTTTCAGCTTTGATTACCCCTGCCACACTGTCCCAGCTTTGATCTATCTCCTGCAATTCAACTACAGCTTCAATCAAGTCTTTCTTCATTTACCAAGTGCTGGAACTATGGTAAAATAATTTATTTTCCTTAAAGACCTTTATTTTATTATTGAAGGAATTGCTTTATCTACCGTTTATACTTGCATCATATTAATTTACTTTTCAAAAATGAAAAAAACATTTAATTCACTGACTGTGCCCGTATAAATCTCTGCATACCAAGCCCATTCACCCCAAACCCGTGACAATAGTTGATATCATCCAGGGGTTTATTGCTAATTTCTCCAGTAATCTTTTTTTAAGGTAATAATTTGAAAAGCAAAACAATTACGTTTCTGGGTGCTGCTATCTCTTCTGGTTTCCTCATTCTGTGAAATCTTTCAAGGGTAAGTTGTTGATTTGTAATATCTTCTGGAATGCCTCTTATACAGAGATTTTTCCTTCTTGAGCTGTCTTCTAAGTCGTAGACTTTTGTATCCAAGCTTTGAATTTTAGATATTAGTTGAATATTTTCAGATTGGATACTTGAAAACTCTTGCTGAAATTTCAGTAGCAAGCCTCCTTGTTGCAAAATATTTTGACCTAAACTTGTAACATCGTTCTTTAACTCCACCGCTCACTGCTCACCTCCACTCCCCCTGTTTCCACTTGCCCCGAAAGCAGCTTGTGGCATAGCTAGAGGTCAGATTAAGGAAGGTGTCAAGGCAGCATGGAAGGGATGGCGGGTCTGCAGATTTGAAAAGTCAGCACATCAGTGTTTCAATGGAGACCGGGAAGCTTTGGTCTTGCAGGTTAGGAACACCCTCGGAGCGTCAGAATTTTTTCTCTATTTTATTTTCAATATTGCCCGTCATCACTTGCCCGACATCTGACAAAGCAAAGCTTTCAGTATTTAGGAATTATGATAACGGGCAATATTGAAAATAAAATTGAGAATTTTTTTTGCAAATTGTTAAGATCTATGAATAAAGGCCTAAGTGAATGGTGTAAGGGTGAGATCTCTAGGTGGGGTAGGATAAATGCCATCAAATCCTATATTGTCACCAAATGGGCATATTTCTTTTGCATGTGACCTCTGTGAATTCACATAAGTTAGTTAGATATATGGTACAGATGAGCTTCAAAAGAGGACATCAGGGGGGATTAGGCTACGCGCTAATAATAGAAGTGTATTTGGCAAATATGTTGGCTCACAGTTACAAATTACAACTAACTGACACAAAGAAAGAAGCTTGGTATAAAATTTAATTTGAATTCGTAGGGGGAAAAGTTTTTGAGATTCTATGTGGCAAGTTTAATTACCATGTCTGTACCCTCCCAGAGGGTTCTGCAATGATTTTACAAAAAGCTTTAAGCCAATGGCAATTGAATAAAAAAAGAGCAGCAATTTAATGATAAAATTTATGGTGCCTCTAATATATTGATTTTCGAAAAGGTTATTCCAGATCTGGAAATTACCAAAAGATACAACAATAGATGCATTCTGTGATAAATACACTATTTTACCACGTAGTGATTTTGCACTTAAATTCAATATCTAAAATCAAGGAATATTTAACTATTTATGTATTAATTACCGATTGATTTTTTTTAAATAAACATAATACTTAAGTTAAACGATGAAGTAGAAGGATTGACAATACATTTTTTGGCAGTCAAACTGTAAAAAAGATATGTTCATGTGCCAAATCACTTTTAGGAACCAGATTTAATCCGGGTTTACCAACGGCCTTAAAAAAAATTGGAAAAATAATTAAATACAGGAATGGCGTATAAAGACTGGTGTGCCTCCTTAGGTTATTTTAAGAAGATTATTCACTGTTGAAATACCCTTGAGACTCACACAGAGATAATGCAAAGATGATATATGATATATGGTAAAAGTCTATTTAACATCTCCTTATTGAAGAGGATATGCGAAAATGACTATTGAACGATTAAATATGTTCAGCCGAATGACCGTACGAATGAAAAAGCTCGCGAATGGCTTGAAACATTCGTGTCATAACCAGGGAAAAAGCCGTAAAGCAAGGACCCGTGCTGTACCGTACGCCGTGGGAACCGGTCCTGGCGTGACAGGAAGGTCTGACTTACGGTTTAGGAGTCCCTGGGACGCGATCTACGACGTAGACCAGAGTCAGAAGAAGCTGGACGGGCGGAAAGGCCTGAACAGGATTCCTGGACACAGCTTAACGTGGTGAAACCTCCTGGATACTGAAACCAAGATGGCGTCTGAGAGAACCCGGAAGTGGATCCTCATTCAACGCTGACCTCGAACGGTAAGGAGCCAGGCAAGGGGAGTGCCTTAAGTAGGCTAGGGGTAGCAAACCAGCACCTCCCACAAATGCAGGCAAATTACCTTAATACATATATATATACGCACACACACACACACACACACACATTTACACATACACGAAGTGTATTTAAATATTAATATATATAATTATTTATATATATATTACTATCAAATTACACGTAGACTGATACTGATTAAATATATATATATATATATATATATATATATAATTATTGTTATATAAATGTAAATACGTAAAAAAAATTAATATGTAAAAAATTAATATTTTTACATAATTAGGTATCCTAATTAACTACAATTAGCGGGACCTGCCTGACAACCCATGCCGAAGGTATAGGGAATTTAATTTGCTAGCACTATATTTAACCCTATAACTTTCCAAGACACCATAAAACCTGTAAATGGGGGGTACTGTTTTACTCGGGAGACTTCGCTGAACACAGATATTAGTGTTTCAAAACAGTAAAATGTATTACAACGATGATATCGCCAGTAAAAGTGAAGTTTTTTGCATTTTTCACGCACAAACAGCACTTACACGGATGATATTATTGCTGCAATACTTTTTACTGTTTTGAAACACAAATATTTGTGTTCAGCGAAGTCTCCCGAGTACAACAGTACCCCTCATGTACAGGTTTTATGGTGTTTTCAAAAGTTACAGCATCAAATATAAGGCTTGTGTTTCATTTTTTTCACATTAAAATTCGCCAGATTGCTTACGTTGCCTTTGTGACCCTATGGTAGCCCAAGAATGAAAATTACCCCTATGATGGCATACCATTTGCAATAGTAGACAACCCAAGGTATTGCAAATGGGGTATGTCCAGTCTTTTTTAGTAGCCACTTCGTCACACACAAACAAATACTGGCCAGTGTTTGTGACCAAATGGCTACTAAAAAAGACTGGACATACCCCATTTGCAATACCTTGGGTTGTTTACTATTGCAAATGGTATGCCATTATGGGTGTAAATTTAATTCCTGGGCTACTATACAGTCTCAAAGGCAACGTAACCAATCTGGCGAATTTCAATTTCAAATGTAACATTCTATATTTGACCCTGTAACTTCCCAAAACGCCATAAAACCTGTACATAGGGGGTACTGTTTTACACGTGAGACTTTGCTGAATACAAATATGTGTATTTTATTGCAGTAAAAGCAAACAGTATTATGACATTGACAATTAAAATGTCATGTAGAACTAAAAAAATAACAACATTTCGTATTTTCTCCCATTTTTTTCATATTAAATTATGTTTCATAGCTAAATATTTGATATTAAATGAAAGCCCTGTTTCCCCTGAATAAAATGATATATAATAAGGGTGGGTGCATTTACTATGAAAGAGGTGAATTACCGTTGGACAGACATGTAGCGCAAATGCCAGGTTTTGTTTACATTTTGTTTTGTTCACAACGTGTACATTTGGCTCCGTCCTTAAGGGGTTAACCTGAGAAACAAAATTTGTTATCTTTGTGAAATTTAAATAGAATTTGCATTATAATTTGTAACAGGGTGTAGTTCAACAAAGAATCACATTTTTGCCACATTCCATTTTAACCCCTTAGCAACCGAGGACGGTTCAGGACCGTCATCGGCATTTTTGCCTTGAGGACAGATGACGGTCCTGAACCGTCCTAACGGTCTGGGGGTACTTACCTGATCGCCGTCGTTCCCCCGGCGGCGATCAGCTGTGCTCCGGTTGTGGGGAGACTGCCTGCAGCCCAGACAGTCTCCCCACACTGATTTAGGACCCCTGTGGCCATGTGATCGCTTAACACAGCGATCACATGGTCACAATAGGTGTCCATAGTGCTGCCTGCAGGGGGACTGCCTGTGCTGACAGGCAGTCTCCCTGCTAGTGTAAAATCAGTAAAAAAAATTTAAGTTAGTGTTAATAAAAAAAATAATAATAATTATATATGTGTATATATGATATATAGACAAATAATATATCTATATAATATATGTCTATATATCATCTATATAATGCCATACTAAGTGTATTTTTATATTAATATGTACATATATTAATATAAAAATACACTTATAATTAAATTACACACGTATATATATAATATATATAATAACTATATATATTGTATATATATATTATTATAAAATATAAATAAGTAATTTAAATTAAATAATTTTTTTTTAAATAATAAAAAATTTAAAAAAAATTATATAGCTATATGAAATTTTATTCTAACTGTATTTTAAAATTAATATATATATATTTATATCAAAATACACTTAGAATGAATTTGTATATATATCTATGTATATAAAATAAATAAAAATAATAAGAAATATACATATGTCCATATACAAAATTACATAAATAATTATATAAATATACACGTAGACTTCAAATATATAAATATGCATATATATTTAAATTCTACGTGTGTATTTATGTAATAGTTTTACATAATTCAGTAATTTTATTGATTGCAATTTAAGGGACCTGCCTGCCAACCCAGGCCGAAATTCCAGAGAATTGAATTTGCTAGCACTGTATTTTACCCTGTAACGTTCTACGACACCCTAAAACCTGTACATGGGGGGCACTGTTTTACTCGGGAGACTTCGCTGAACACAAATATTAGTGATTCAAAACAGTAAAACATATCACAGCGATGATATTGTCAGTGAAAGTGACTTTTTTGCATTTTTCACACACAAACAGCACTTTTACTGATGATATAATTGTTGTGATACGTTTTCCAGTTTTTAAACACTAATATTTGTGTTCAGCGATGTCTCCCGAGTAAAACAGTACCCCCCATGTACAGGTTTTATAGCATTTTTGAAAGTTACAAGGTCAAATATATGGGTCAAATATTTTACATTGAAAATGGCCAGGTTGGTTACGTTGCCTTTGAGAGCGTATGGTAGCCCAGGAATGAGAATTACCCCCATGATGGCATACCATTTGCAAAAGAAGACAACCCAAGGTATTGCAAATGGGGTATGTCCAGTCTTTTTTAGTAACCACTTGGTCACAAACACTGGCCAAAATTAGCGTTCAATTTAGTTTTTTTACTTTTTTCACACACAAACAAATATGAATGCTTACTTTGGCCAGTGTTTTCGACTAAGTGGCTACTAAAAAAGACTGGACATACCCCATATTGAATACCCTGGGTTGTCTACTTTAAAAAAAATATGTACATGTGGGGTGTTATTCAGAGATTTATGACAGATAATAGTGTTACAATGTCACTATTGATAAATTTAAAAAATTTATGTTTTGAAACCGCAATATTCTACTTGTACCTATAGCCCTATAACATGCAAAAAATGCAAAAAAGCATGTAAACACTGGGTATTTTTAAACTCAGGACAATTTTTTTTATCTATTTAGCAGTTTTTTTAATTCGTTTTGTAGATGAGTAAAGGATTTTTCAAGTAAAAGTCAAAAAACATGTATTTTTTCAATTTTTCATCATATTTTTTTATTTTTTTTAAATTAAAATACATGAGATTATATAAATAATGGTATGTAAAGAAAGCCCCTTTTGTCCTGAAAAAACAATATATAATTTGTATGGGAACAGTAAATGAGAGAGCGGAAAATTCCAGCCAAACACAAACACCACAAAAGTGTAAAAATATGCCTGGTCGCAAATGTACAACATCGCAAAAACAGTCCAGTCCTTAAGGGGTTAAACATGGAATGAGTCTCTGTTTGCTGTTTGCTGTATACAACAGCTTTAAATCCATGTCTAAAATGGAATGAGGCAAAAATGTGATTCATTGTTGAACAAATTTGCATATGCCTACCCAGAATCCTTTGCTGTAGTAACATCACTGCAAATTTGTGATTGTGAAAAGCAAGTCTTATTAACTATCCACAGACTTCAGGTGGAAGGGGTTTTCAATCACAATTTTTTCCCCTCCATAACTGCGTTGGTTGTTGCTATATATATATATATATATATATATATATATATATATATAGGCTGCCCTGTAGGCAGAGCCTGATGTTGTGGGAGGAGTTACCTGGCCTATATACAGGCTGCCCCATCCTCTGGGCCCATACTGCCTGGTTCAGTACTGAACCATCTACTTCCGGTTCAAAGGTCATCAACACCAACTAACTCCAAACAAGCTGGTCTTGGCCTAGTGCAGCATACAAAAGTATTTATTTTACCTCACTCAAGTAAAAAACAGCCACCTCCCTTAAAGTTCATGGGACACCGCCACTCCCGACCCAGTTGGATCATCGCCTGTTGCTTTTTGCAAATTTTTTTAACAAAACCGTAAGTTTGTTTGTTCTGCCCTTGTTGGGCTATGCTATCACTGACATTCAACACATATTTGGTCTTTCACGATCTATGGTGGTATTTGAAGCTCAGTCCATATTCAGCCCTCATTCGGACATGGTACATTTTACTAGTAACGCAAATTCTCAATTGTAGATAGCATCACAGGGATACCTCAATTCAGTTCATTCAGTCTGCTTACTGTATTCAGCTCTCATTCAGCCATATTAAATTGTATCATATGCAATTCAGTTAGTCACTCTGCATTTTAATGTATAATAAATGCCATGCCATATTCAGTTTGTCATATTTGCAGCCTATTATTGTCAGCCCACACGGTCTCAGTTATACTTGTCAGGTTTGGGCAGGTCAGCATTTGCTACTTATGTTCATCATGCTTCTTCCAGCCTCAGTACATATATGTATTCTTTATGTCTGTCCTCTGGGTATTTAGGCACTCATTGTACCAACATTGTTTAGTAATTGTCACGGTGCCGCAGGTTTCTGTCAGCATGACCGCACTGAAAAACAGCGGTCACGCTGACAGAAATAACAAACACTCATCTTACCCACGGCAGATCCAAAACCCGACCTCTTTCCATCTCTGTCCCCAGCGTGTGCAGCGTTAGCAGAGACACGGCCGCTAATAAAGAAATACCCTTTGCCCATATCAAAGATGGCGCTTACCTGCATGCGACGTCACATCATAGACATGCACGCACGTTTTGGGGTCAGAGGTCACATATAGCCAATTACAGATCTAGGAGGGTTATTTAAACCCAAATCACCTTTTGATCAGTGCCTTGTCGTGGTTCCCCTTAGCTGAGAGAGTGTTCCTGATCTTTGTATTTCTGGTATTGAACTTTGGCTTTGTTTGACTTCCCTGATTTCTGGTATCCTTGACTTTTGGCTTTTCCTCATTGTTGTGTCTCATTCTGTATCCCTGACGTCAGCAAGTATTTTGACTATTCTTGGTTACGTTCAGTCCGGCCATTATAAGGTCCAGTTATACGTTATCCTTAGCCCTAGGTGTGATACTATTTCTGCATGCTGTATCAACAGTAATCCTGACAGTAATGAAGTGGCTAGATTTTGCAACTGACTGTCTAAATTTATATCAGGCCTAAACTTGGGCCTACACATGTGGCCAGCATTTACGGTACTACCTGTTAATAATCTGTCTTATTTCACTGTCTGTCACTCCTTACATTGTTTAACCATTTCCAGGCTCCACACGGACCTAGTCAATCGCACTGTAAAATGATGTAGGTCACAATTATGTCTGTTCTATGGTTATACTCGACCCTCATCTCATGAACCAGGTCCACCACTAATAACCACAATAAATTGCAATCGGTCTACACAACATTAATTTAACCCTATTTAATTATATCATTCATCCGTAACCTCTCATTAGGCCCTCATATGGCCACCCTGCAGCACGGTATAATTATGTTGGATCCTCATTTGGCCTATCACACATATACTTATATATTCAGGCCTCAGTTGGAAAAACTACTACAATACAAATGATGGCCCCTCGTTTGGGCATTACATTATTTACATTGTTTCACAAAAAATAAAAGGAATGGTGTGGTATGCTATGTAAACATATGTGAAGATCACCAATCAATTAATATACATACACTGGTTACAGGTCTACTGAAAAATATTGGTAGTACTACAGTTAGGAAATAGTAATTCCAGCTTTTAATCACTTTAAAAACATAAATATAAAACAAAACATGGCGTAAAACCATATGATACAATAACAAAAGATAAGGTAAATATTGCACTCACAAACAATCCGCCATTAATAGTGGACAGAAAGGCACATCAATAGGTCAAAAGACCTGCCACAGAGGGAGTCCTAGATGTTCTCAGTCAGCTCCTAGATACACGTTTCTGGATCTCAAGTAGTAATAGAAGAGTGAGTTTTGGATGTAGCTGTCCCAAACAGAGTGAGTTGAAAATTCTGAAGGCTCAAAATTTGTCCAATAGATATAATACACGTGGGATACAGCTGCTAAACCTAAAATATAATAAAAAAAAGAATATAGCATAATACAGTTGATGGATATATAATAATCCCTGCTAAAGATTTAACTCACAGGATTTCAGAGTTCTAATGGTTCCTCCCCTGGTGTTTGGGGGTCTAGTGTCTCCCTCTTAGGATCAGGCATCACCCAATATCAGGAACCATGCAGGACTCCGACAGGTAGATGAGTAGAAAAGAGGTTTATTGGTGACAACTTTAAAATAGCAAATAAAAATAAGTTTTTGTCGTACGCGTTTCATCCTCTAATGGGACTTCCTCAGAGACCAATAAAAAAAATCACAACAAGGATGCTCTCAAAAAAGCAGCCCAATTCCACCCTTCCATCAGTCCCCTTAAATAGGGCTAGTCCCTTTCGTTCATTGGTAATTCCAGTGGGTGCCTTCCTTTTCATTCTTCCTATTGCTGGTTCTTGGATCATTTTCACCTGACCCTGGTCGAGGATGATTGATGTTGTAGTCTCAGCTAATTGATATTTTGAAACCGACGAAAACCGGAAGTGATGTTATCCACCTACTTCTGTGCGTTCCAGCATGCGTTCCAGCTATGCTTTCCACTGTAGTGTCTCCCATGTTGGTATCTAGGAAAATCAATTTCAAAATAACTTAGTGAAGTTAGTCTCCATTAAATGGAGAATTATATTTAAATGAAAAGGCATCATTAGATCGATATGATAATTCATAATAAGACAAGCCAGAACATGATCTTTAAGAGACTATACAAATGATGTTAAAGTATATAAATTATACATTTTTGTATCATTCCAAGGATATGTCATGTAACTTTATATCTAATTGCTAATATTCTTTTACTGACAACAGTCAGTTCAACTTTAATAAAGATACACAAATAAACATAAAATATAAAATATAGTCACATATATCCATTTTTTAAAAATGATTTTTTTTAGAGACTCCTTTATCAAGATAATTTTTTTTAATTTTAATTTTTTATTTTGTTGTAGTTAGAAGGGATTATAACCCTTACCAGAATCTACATGCAGATGATTATATAATTGATTCTCATAAGGAGGAGACCTGAATTTTCTTTAAGTTGAAGCAGAATACAAAAAATAAATATTTACATCAGACAAATTATAGCAAGACAAAAAAAACAACTGTATAACCTAAGAATAAAACAGAAAAAGGGTTTTTTCACTAAAAAACAAATTAAGTCTATGTTGACATTCAGTCCCCGTGGCTCTAAAGTACATAACTTATGTATCCAGAAAGTTTCCCTTTGGGATAATCATTGGACCCTGTTCCCTCCACTCCAATGAGGCAAAACTCTCTCTATTCCAATACATTTAAAATTTTTAAAGGAAAAATAAGGGCAAGAATTACAATGTACGGGAACTGAATGTGACAAAATACTTTTCTTTATGTTATTTATATGTTCTAAAATGCAAGTTTTCAAAGGCCTCTTGGTGCGGCCAATATATTGTTTGCCGCATGGACACTGCAGTAAAAAAACCACCAAGTCCGTGCGGCATCCATCCTCCACCTTTATACAGATAGATTCTCCAGTCACTGTACTGCAAAAGGTATTCGTTCTTACAAGATTAACTGTTGAGCAGGCCTTACAGCTATTGCACCCCCTAAATCCTTTTAGATATTCTATGTTAGATTGGGATTTTTTGTTAGGGAACCTCCTAATAGCGGATCTTCAAGCAACACAGACCAATATTTTTGTAGACCTTTTTTGATGCGTTGGTGATTTACATTATATTGAGATGTAAATATTTAAAAGAATCTACCGAATCTTGTATTTTTGGTTTATCCATTAATAGTTCATTCCTTTCTATCTTTTTTATTCCTCATTTCTTTCTCCAAACTGTTCTTGTTATATCCCTTATTAATTAATTTTTTTCAATATGTGCTGATTGAACCTCAAAGTCTTGGGGATGAGAACAATTTCATTTCACACGCATAAACTGACTTTTGGCTATTCCCCTCAGCCACGTTTTATGGTGGCAGCTTTTATTATGGACGTATCCATTGCCATCTGTAGGTTTAAAAAAACATTTTGATTCAACATGATCATTTCTGCAAAACAATGTCACATCTAAAACATGTATGGTACTTTTATTACACTGGGGTGAATTTTAAGTGATATTGATTATCATTAAGGTAATCCACAAATTCCTGAAAACAAAAAGAAGATCCTTTCCAAATGATATCATTGATATATCTCCGCCAGAGCACCAGGTTCTCCCTCCAGCCATGACCAGACCATTCAAAAAGATTCTCTCATCTCCTCATATATGTATTGGCATAGCTGGGGGCGAACCTGGTGCCCATGGCGCTCCCCATGATCTGTGAATAATGTTTATCATTAAAGAAAAAATAATTGTGTTCTAAAATGAATTGAACTGAAGTGGCAACAAATTCTCTGACCTTACGGGATATCTTAGAATCTCTGGCCAAAAAATTATCTATGGCCTCGAGTCCCAAATTGTGCTTGATAACTGTATACAACAAAATAATGTCGAGTGTTGCCCAGTTAAATTCTGGACTCCACTCAATGCTCTTCATCTCCTGCAGAAAAGATTTAGTGTCCTTAACGTAAGATGGTGCTGTTTGTGGATATGATTGCAAGAATAAGTCAACGAATGCTGATAAATTGGCTGTAATGGAATTAATCCCACTTATTACTCGACGTCCTGGGGGTTGTAACAATTTTTTATGGGTTTTGGGTAGAAAATAAAAGATGGAAATTATGGAGTGTGTTGCAAAAAATAATCAAAATTTGATTTAGAAATCGTATTTTCTATTTCGGCCTGTTTCAACAATTGTTCTATTTAAGCACTGAACCTTTTTGTCGGGTCTTCTTTAAGAATTTTATATGTTTTAAGATCTCCTAAAATATTCTCAGCTTCATGAAGATAATATTCAGAGGACATTACCACTATACCTCCCCCCTTGTCTGCAAATTTGTCCGACTGGTTTTGTCCTCATGACTTTTTCAAGGTAGAGCTTGGATACAGTCCCCACCATTCAAACTTATAAACCCCACCAATCAATGTACACATGGATTCCTGACGTGGGTTGAACCAAACCAGGTGTGTATGAAATCAAACTCCCACTAGAGTAATGGCCGCCGGTTATATTAAATAAATGTGTCAGCTATACTGGAAAAACCCTAAATTGTATACTGGGTAATCCACATGTAGTCTAT
The DNA here is from genome assembly GCA_933207985.1 of Pelobates cultripes. Classification (NCBI taxonomy): domain Eukaryota; kingdom Metazoa; phylum Chordata; class Amphibia; order Anura; family Pelobatidae; genus Pelobates; species Pelobates cultripes. The sequence continues at coordinate 37,408,740 of OW240924.1, forward strand.
GAAAGAGAAACAACTGTATATACACTATTGCAGTTGGTAATAAAAAACCTTAAAAACGACCCACAGCATATATATTCCAGCATGTACTGTTTCAAAAGTATGTGAGCAACAATTACAAAAGGCGAAGAAGCAATTTGTACAAAAGGAGTATGAACTAGACCTTCTGGAGAACTCAGTTACAAGGGTGAATACCCTAGATAGGAATAAACTCCTTAATACACCCAGTAAAGAGAATAAAACAACATATGTAGACTTGTTCACATGCCCAATCATTTTAACTACAGTAGCCAATCTCAATTTTTAAGGAAAGGTTTCAGCAAACATTGGCACCTTCTGAAACATGACCCCTGTTTATCTACGTTTTTACCGGAAAAAACAAGAATAATATTTAGGGGTGCCCCAACTATAAAAGATAAATTACACAGTTTTAGACCATCAAAACCGGAGACACATTTTTTAAACTCAGAGAAGGAATTTTTAAAATGTGGTAATTGTAGTATATCTAGAGTAACGGACCCCCATATGGGAAAATCTCTAGTTTTCAGTCCTTTGTCACAAAGGAATCTTTTGATATAAAGAAATGTATCACTTGCCACTCTAAATAAATAATTTATTTGTTAGGTTGCTCCTGCAGAATCCAGTACGTAGGACAAACTAAAAGAATGTTAAAAGCCAGGCTTAACTAACATGTGTACAATATTAAAAGAAAATTTGAGAAACACTCTTTATCTAAACATTTTTTTAGACCATCATGCTAGCAACCCCGGTGTTTAGGTTATTGTGGGATTGAAAGAGTTAACATTGCATGGAGAGGGGGAGAACGGATTAAGAAGTTTGCATTTCAGGAAATGTCTTGGAATTATAAGCTTAAAACTGACTCCTTTTGGTATGAATGCTGAATTCGAGTTATTTTATAATTGGGAAGAGTGTGTTGTTTATGTTCATGAATTCTGGTTTTATATATCATGTGTATGGGGTTGTATTAATTTGTGCAGAGTTTTTATATATTCACAGTTTTTACTTTTTTTTTTTTTTACTATATTAATTCATGTGAGAATTATACCCATTATCCATTAAACCTTTCACTCGCACCACATATGGTATAATGTTCCTATAGAACTGGCACATCTCCAACAGATGTCCGAATAATTATGTTTGAATTTCTTGATTCTGTAAATTTCATGCAAACCAAGACTGTGAGTAATTTTAACTTAACTTGTATAAAAGCCCCCCCTCCCCCCTGTTCCTCTATTGAAAAAGATTTATTTAATTATCCTTCCCATTTACTTAGTGATGAAGGTTTCTCTGTGCCCATTAAACTTTTTAGTAATTGTGTAGTTCTAGAAATAAGTTTAGTTTTTAAATGTTTATTTATAAAATGTTCATACTGTGGGTGTTCTTTAATCCCTAAGGTCATTATTAGATGCTTAATTCTGATATAATTAAAGAACTCACATCCAAGTAGTTCAAGTTGGATTTTTAAATTTTCAAATGGATCAAGTTTCCCTAATGGAGCAATTTGAAATAAATTGTGGATATTACATTGTCTCCACTTTGTTAGATCTATATCCTGTATGTAAAATTAGATTACTTCAATGGGAGTTGCTTGAAGAAGTTTATTAGAAATTTCCAATTTGTTCTTAAATATTCTTAGTGCCATTGTTATGTCATTCACAATTATATTCGAGGAGGTAAAAATTTACAGTACTTAGAATTAATCCAGGCTAAATTAAATAATGACATCTTTTGACTAACTTTTTCTTCCATTATATTCCATCCGGGATTTGATACTATCCAGTTATCACATTTAAGGAAGTGAGTGAACATAATAGTATCATGCATTTCTATTATGTCTGGAAAATGTATTCTACATTTTTCATCTCTTTTAGTTAAAATAGTAAATTAAATTCTGGGAGTTTTATCTCCCCAAATAAACGCCATAAATTGTTTCTTAAATTGAAAAAGTAGGTCTCTTGAGACTCGTAGAGGTAAGGAATGGAACAAGTAGGTCAATTTTGGAAGACTATATGTGGAGATTGTATTCAGTCTACCAAGCCAAGAGAATTCTACGCCTTTCCATTTTTTAAAATTTTCTTTTAGAGATGTTAGTAATACCTTGTAATTATCCTCCACTATCCTATTCATATTCGTATCTAATGCGGATTCCAAGATACCCGATTATTTAATTATTCCAATTCCAATTATACCTCTCTCTCGGTATCTCCAAATCATTTGAATTTATATTCGTTGTTATTATTTGTGTTTTATTCATATTGATTTTGTATCCAGAAAATCTCCCAAATTCATTAATTACTTCTAGAACTTGTGGGATGGAAATTAATGGGCTAGACAGGGTAAAGAGGACATCCTCTGCATATAAAGTGATTTTATGATTTACTTCACATATATTTAGGATGTAAATCTGATCTTTCTGTCTAATTAGTGCAGCCAGAGGTCCGATGGATAAAATGTACAGCAATGGTGCCAGTGCCTAGTTCTGTTCTTGACGTCAAATCAGTCAGATATCATACCAGGGCCAATAACTCTAGCTTGAGGAGCTATATAAAGTGTCATAGCACTTTCTTTAAAGAATCATGTCAGGCCAAATTTCTCCAACACCAATTCCAAGAAACTCCAGTTCACCCTGTCAAATGCCTTTTCCGCATCTAAAGCTATAAAGACAGAAGGTAAATCGTGAGCATTCAAGTGGCTTATCATATTTATGATTTTCCGGGTGTTATCAACCATATCCCTGCCCAATATGAACCCAGTTTGGTCCATATGTATAAGTTCAAGGATGATTGTTTGTGTGTGGATTTAATTGTGACTGTGGATTTGATTGGCCATGACCGGCCGTTGACCCCAAAATAATTACCAGGTTTCCATGTGCATGATTGCTGCTTGGCACAACTTTTCCTGTCAGGACGGTATTGTTGCTCTGCACAACTTTTCCTGTCAGGACAGCGAATGCCATTAACCACATTTTTATGTGCGGATGAATACGTGACATTACCCCCCACCTGAAGACCGCCCCCTGGGCGGGCATGACCAGGTTTAAGAGGAAACTTGGCGTAAAAAGAACAAATTTTACAGCCAGCATGGATATCAGAAGCCAAAACCCAAGAATGGTCAGCAGGCCCATACCTCCTCCAATTAACCAAATACTGTAAGGAACTAGGAGAAAACCTGTAATCAATGATGGAGAAGACTTCGTACTCCTCCTGTCCAGAAACAACCAAAGGAGGAGGGGGAACAATCGGACTTGTGTACCGATTGCAAACAAGCGGTTTGAGCAAAGACACATGAAAAGTATTAGGTATACGTAAGGACACTGGAAGGACCAGAGAATAAGAAACAGGGTTGATTCTCCTAACCACACGAAAAGGACCAAGGAACTTTGGAGCAAATTTCGCTGGGAACCTTCAGCCTGATGTTGCATGAGGATAACCAAACCTGATCACCCACCTGGTAAACTGGATTGGCACTCCGCCGTTTATCCGCATGTAATTTAAAGAGAGCAGCTGCCGTTTCAAGAGCAGAGTGAACCTTAGTCAAGGTATCACAAATAGAGGTAAGGTGATCATCCAGAGTAGGGATAGCCGTATCAGAAAGCACAGCAGGGAGATCAGCAGGATGACGACTCGTATTGACAGAAAAATGTAGTATGCCCAGATGAGTCATGGGTAGCGTTATTCCTTGCAAATTCAGCCCAGGGAAATAATTAAGCCCAGTTAGACTGTGTACTATTCACGAAACAGCGTAAATACAGCTCAAGTGATTGGTTAGCTCTTTCAGCCGTACCATTAGTTTGGGGATGGTAAGCAGAGGAACATGACAATTTAATGCCCAACTGTTATTAAATACCCTCCAGAACCGTGACACAAATTGGGAACCCCTGTCAGACACAATATTTTGAGGAATACCATGTAGCCTAAAAAATATCATGTATAAATATGTGCACTAGGTCCTGAGATGATGGCAATTTTTAAGTGGAGTAAAGTGTGCCATTTTGGAAAAACGGTCAACTACCATGAGGATGGTAGTATACCCATTGGAACTAGGCAGTTCAACAATGAAATACATCAATAAATGAGACCATGGGATGCTGGGTATAGGAAGTGGCTTTAACAATCCACACGTCAGTTTATGAGGAACCTTTGAAACTGCACAGACAGAGCAGGCTTCTACATAATCTTTAATATCCCTCCTGAGTGACTCCCACCAAAATGACCTGTCAGGATGGTAATGTTGCTTGGCACAACTTTTCCTGTCAGGACAGTAAATGCCATTAACCACATTTTTATTTGCGGATGAATACTTGACACATGTCCAGTCAATCTCGAAATCCTGCCGCTTCCATCTTAAAAACATTGCCCCTACTTAATGCCAGATGCGGCTGAGGTGCTGGTTCATGCCACTGTCCTTTCACGCCTTGACTACTGCAATCTGCATCTCAGTGGTCTTACATGTTTCCAACTTGCCCCACTGCAGTCTATAATGAATGTGGCGGCGAGGCTCATCTTCCTGTCCGCCCACACCTCACCCCTCTGTTAGTCCCTGCGTTGGCTTCCCGTAAGATATAGGGCTCAATATAAAATTCTGGTTCTTGCTTTCCTATCTCTACATAATGCTACTGTCTAGGCCCCTACGCTCTGCCGAAGACCTGCGTCTATCCTCTGTTTGTACTCTCACCTCTGATGCTCGCCTTCAAGACTTCTCTAGGGCTGCACTGTTCCCGTGAAAATCCCTTCCCTTTTTCGTTAGATGCTCACGTAGTCTCCAGTCCTTCCAAAAAATCATTAAAAACTCACTTTTTCACAAAAGCATATCAGCGAAGCTGTTAGTGTGGGGTTTTGGAGCCATTAAGTCTTCATTGAATACTATTCTACCAACCTACTTCCCCAATACTTCCCTTACCTTTTGTGTCACTATACCCTACTCTCTCTAGCATGTAAGCTCATTGAGCAGGGCCCTCAACCCCTCTGTTTCTGTGCGTCAAACTAGTCTGGTTACATAGCTGAAAAAAGACTCTTGCGTCCATGATGTTTATCCAAAAGAAAGCAAAAAAAACCCCAGTTTGAAGCACTTCAAATTTTGCAACAAACTATGGGGAAAAAGCCTTCTTGACCCCAGAGTGGCAGTCAGATTAACTCTTGGATCAAGAAGCTATCACCCTACATTGAAAAGTTATATCCTTGAATATTCTGTTTTTGCAAGTATGCATCTAGTTGCTGTTTGAACATCTGTATGGACTCTGATAAAACCACTTCTTCAGGCTGAGCATTCCACATCCTTATTGTTCTTACAGTAAAAAAAAACCTTTTCTTTGCCTTAGATGAAATCTTCTTTCTTCCAGTCTAAACGCATGACCTCGTGTCCTATGTAAAGTCCGATTTGTGAATAGATTTCCACACAATGGTTTGTATTGTCCCCGGATATATTTGTATAATGTTATAATATCTCCTCTAAGGCGATGTTTTTCTAAACTAAAGAGGTTTAAATTTGTTAACCTTTCTTCATATGTTCCACTCCTTTTATTAATTTTGTAGCCCGCTTCTGCACTTTTTCTAGTGCCATAATATCCTTCTTTAGAACAGGTGCCCAAAATGTCACATCATATTCAAGATGTGGTCTAACCAGTGATTTAAAAAGAGGCAAAATTGTATTTTCATCCCGAGAATGAATGCCCTTTTTCATGCATGACAATACCTTACTGGCCTTAGCCACTGCTGATTGACATTGCACATTGTTGCATAGTTTGTTGTTTATAACAATTGCCAAGTCCTTTTCATGTGTTATCTCTAATTCGCTTCCATTAAGGGTATACATTGCTAGTGCATTCTTTACGCCGAAGTGCATAACTTTGCATTTTTCAATATTACATTTCATCTGCCATTTGAGTGCCTAGTCCCCCAGTCTATATAAATCCCTCTGCAGCAAAGTAATATCTTGCTCACAGTGTATTACTTTACAATGTGTCATCTTTTGCGTCATCTGCAAACACTGAAACATGACTTTCAATGCTTTTTTTCAAGATCAATTATAAACATGTTAAATAGAAGGGGTCCCAGAACAGAACCTGAGGGACACCAGCCTGAAAATTTACCATTAAGGACAACTCTTTGTACTCTATATTTAAGCCAATGTTCTAACCAAGAACAAGAATTTTCATTTTACCGTTAATCAAAGAGATTGGGCGGTAATTCGACAGGGTGTCTGGATCTTTTCCCGGTTTTGGGGGTTGAATAATTTTGATTACAACTGTATAAGTCTTAAAAACTAAAGCTAATACAATAACTATACTTCGCATTTAATATATACTCTTAAATGTTTATTTTTTAAACTCAAGTTCAGTCAGACAATTCAGTATTAATCCCCTTTTCTTATTTCTCTGAGAAGAGTTTTTGCGATATGGACTTTGAGTCTTTACCATGAGATGGAAGTTTCTCAATTATTTGAGAAAGCACATACTAGATTTATAATTCCGTAGAATAAACAAAATCTGTTTGTTTACTGTCTTAGTTAAAGTGGTTTGGGTCATAAATTGAATTGGACCACTGCTTTCTCAGCTTTTTGTCAGAAAAACATTGTCCACTATTTGGTTTCATACAGCTACAAAATTAAAAGTGATACAATTTTCTTTTAATTGTGACTTGCAGTGTGTGTAATAGTGTGTATTACAGTGTGTGTTATAGAATAATATTCATATTTTCTGGTATACTCTGTCTGACAATATTTTGGTCACCATATATGACCTTTATCAAGCCATACCAAACATTGCAATAATCGGTGTTTAAATAGAATAGAATGAAGTGGTATGAATACATTATTGTTAAAACACAGATGTTTAAAATCATCAAAAAAAGCGATATATCACATACCTGGCTCATATGTCTCTTTCTGACTGTCATGGCTGCTGCGGGTCTGTCACTTGACAACAGAGAAAAAAACAACAAAAAATCTGCCAAAATATAATTTGATTTGCTGAAATCCTGCTACTAGAGGTTAGGCCAGTGCCAGGCCTTGAGCACCATGACTGTACCTTAGATTATTTGCTTTGGGGAGTTTTGTGTTTTATACTTTTGGGAGTGCCATCGCTTTCACTGGGAATAGCTGTCAGCCCAGAACCACCGTGGCTAAGCACAATTGCTCACCCACGGCGTTCTCAATGCATTTAAATGGCTACATGAGTGCTACATACAGTTCCTCAGTCAGCCTGATGATACCTGGGATTCCTTTGTTTCCCTGCTGGTAAAATACCACATGATGGAATTATTCGGTCATGGGTTCTTAAGGGAAGAATATCCATGATGGAATATTCTGTCATGCATTGTTTATATTATGAACAATATCATTCGCTTCAATAGACAAAAAATTGTTTATAGAAGAAATACATTCTGAGAAACAAACCACTAACTGGAAAACAACTATTCCCAGTCATACGAAAAACCTTCAAAATAAACTTAACATTTATTAATTCCAGCTAAAATATCACTCACCAATTATTAAGCATATACAAAAATTTGAGATACTACAAAAATACTCCTTTTTTTTGCAAGGATATGGATCCTTAGAGATTGTACTTCTATTCCTTCAAGGAGTGTAACAAATGAATTGTGTAAATGAATAACTAAAACAAATATAGCGATTGCATCTCTGATAAATTATGCACCATAATAAATAACTAAAACATCCTTATACGTGTTTACCAAAGGTGACCGGTAGAGGGAGCTCCATGCGCAATATGAGAACTTTAAACATCTCTCTCCCTGCCTTCATTATAGCAGCAAACATTAAAAAAGAAGCCATGGTAGCACTATCTATGTCATAAAAGAACCAGCAGAGGGAGATAATACTACACTTACCTTCTGTCTTATTCCCCCATAACATTAAATAGGAAATGTTACCAGAGATATTCTTGTGATGTTACTATGTATCATATACCACCAAAGACCTGAGCTGAAAGAAGCTCCCTAACTTTGAACAATGGAACATTTCTGGATAGACTATCCCCAACATATTTCATCCACTACAGAGGTGGCTATTTCAAATCAAGGACTCTTGTTACAGGTTAGTAGGGTGATCCATAAAGATATAGATAAATTGTCGGCTGTGATTATAGTTACTGAACTATATACTATCATATCGTGCCACGGCCTAACTGTATGCAGGCTGTCACTCAATGCACGTTTTGCCCCACTAATCCTCTGCCAATCATACTTAAATGCGTTGCTCGGAAATCACTGGTAAATGATGGCTGTCGAGTAACCAATCACCCAGGTGGGGAAAATGCCAGTTTAGTAATTACATGATAATGGTGTGATTGAATGGATATCCAGGAAATGGTTAAGAGGGTTTAGTCAACAAACGTAAAACAGAATCTATCCAATTGGTTCATAAATGTGTCTCATACTAGTGCATGATAATAAACCGTGGATTCTGTTTCCAACTCACTCAGGAGTTAAAATAATTTTTAAAAATATAGCATCAAATATCTCTTATGTACTTTAATTTTAATACTTGACGGGAGGCTTCAGTTTCTAATATCTCTTTACTATTCTCTTAAGTAATTTCTCTTTAGTCTGTAATGTGTAAAATTGTTAATGTTAATGACATTATGTGTTATCGTTCTTCTTACTTGGGGATTATATGCAATAATATTATGTTATGTGGTGTTTTGTTATTCTGTTTATTAACCTATTTTTATTATATTATATATTTACTTTAGCTGTACATATCCTTTCCAGATTTCTCTACAAAAAAAAACGTTACAATAAAAAAAGTACTGAGCCCACTGAACTTCTGGATGTAGAAACAGAATCCAAGAGAGCAGATAATATCCTGGCCATAATTCTCCCTGATATTGGATATTAGAAACAAAAGGACAAAAGACAACTCAATGGATGGGCAGCTAGGTATCTTGGAGATGTGGCTCTCAAAAGCTGCAACTTGGACCAGTAATAGTATTTGAATTACTTTGCTCTATCGCTGGAATCCAGACGCGCTCTTCATCTTTCCAGCCTTGTGTTTTAGAGCTTTTCTGGAAAGCTCCTGCCCTACCTGAGCAGAGTGCTCTCCCCAGCTGTTCCCACCTCCTATAACCTCCAATCCAGTACCAGCACTTTATTTAGTCTCGCTTAATACAAAAAGAAAGCAGCCCGATCCTCCTCCTCGTACAGAGCACCAGAATTATGGAATAACCTCCCGCAAACTTTCAAATTTTCCCCAGCCTAAAATCGTTTAAGAGCTCCCTCTCTACATATCTCAAAACAGAATTCCCCTGTCATTGTTGATTATATTTTTCTTTTGCATTTCCATTTGGTTTGTATCTGGTTAATCAAAAAAGGTCACTATCTAAAAAAAAAATGGGTCTCAAGATATGGACCTGCCTGCATGCTTCCTTTAACAGAGACCTGCTTAGATAATCTAACAAGATATTCTCTTGACATGTTCGGATACATGTATAATTCATGGTAATTATTTGCTTTAAGTGACCTGAAATAGACAATTATTGACAGTTCTGCAGAGAGGGCCATTGGTTTCTCCTTAGATCTTGAGGAAAAACCCATGTACTCCAAGAGTATGTTCTTTGAAGGCACTATATGAATACCAATATTATTATTAATAATAATAATAATAAAGGTCTTAGATGAGCTCTGGCCTCTGGAATCATCTAGTAAAGAAACTAAAATATGCCAGAGGGCCTCTGATGGCCAGAAGCTACACAGCTTGTAAATTGAAGACAAATCATTCTCAACAGATGTGTTAACTTTTTAGGTTGTTCCTAGCCACTATGGCTAATCCCATATATCTTCTGTGTCAGAGCCTCCTCTGATAACAATGCACAGCAAATCATGTGAGATTTTACTTAATATTTTTGGAAGCCTTTTTTCACAATACTAGCAATAATATATTGGAGACCTCTTTGATACTGGGAAGAACTTAAGATAAGGTGTTTTACAAAATGTATTTTAAATGTTCACACTTAAAATGTAACACTGAGTAAACATTCCACTTAAATAATGGATTTCCAAACTGTTCCCAGACAAAAACAAAGTTTAACAATTACTACATATTCTTTCATTACGTAAAACAATAATTGCATCTACAATGGAAGTTCTCTATTGTTTGGTCTTCCTCATTAAGCAATCAGCAGGTCTCTTAAGTCTCTCTGAATGGGTTTTCATACGAGGTATGTCAACTTTCCCCTCTGGGAAGAAATTCAATTTATTCCACTCATAGGAATCTTGATTTTCCAAAATGACAGATACTGCTTGATTAAATCTAGTGGATTGTTTTCTGGCAGAACAAAATTGTAATGTAAAACTTCCCCTTCATTTGAGGAGGAATAATCCCATAATTATAAGATATTTCCCAGAGAATCTAACAACAAAATATTATTCCACCCTTTACTTTCAAAGGTATCCTGGAAACATGTTGCAGTGTACACTGCAAAAATTGTGAATTCTGGTTTCTTAGTGTTTCCAATGAAACAAAAAGTGTATTGTGTAACTAACTAATCTGCATGCTGCATATATGATATGTTTGCACTTGAGGTAGCAGTTATGTACAGCATGTGAGATACATATACAAACCTATAGCTCAGAAGAAGGAAAGTATGGTACTGTTACTTGGGGCTTAGAGCAAGATATTAATTATAACATGGCACATTCTCTCCTCCCCCCTCCCCCCACAAAAAAAAATCACAACTTTAATTTTGCCAGCAAAAGACTTAGTCTAGTGAGATGGAGCATTAGCATTTACAATGGTTTCTTCTACTAGTGATTGTCACATCCATGCTGTGTGCTCGACCATCGTTTTATGACACAATTGAAAAGGAGCAGATTATGCTGATTATATGTGCTATCCACACAGATACAATCGTGAATAAACCCTTAAATGTACTGTACAAATTGTAGAACCCAACATTCAAGTCTTTGAAATTTGATAGACTTTACCTTTTTTTCCCCACATAAACCACCTTGTGGAACAACCCAAATCTCAGGTGCACAGTGGTCTTGAGAGATGCCTTAGCTATATCCTATAACCTATCAACAGAACACTAATCAATGGCAGCAATAAAAAAAAAAAAAAAATAGATAAAACAAATAAATCCCTACCACAAACTTTAGGTGAAGATTATAAATTACCCTGCTCCTGTAACCACAGATGGACACAGTGTAATAGAATGGAAGTTAGCACTTTGATAGGGCCCTGGGTATGTATGTATAGACAAGCTTTATTTAAAGTAACACTACAGGGTCAGGAACACAAACATGTATTCCTGACCCTATAGTGTTAAAAACACCATCTATCCTCCCTATTCCCACTCTAAATATAGTAAAATGTTACCTTTTTTCCAGTCGGCTGCTGCTGACTCTGCCCCTGATCTGCCTGCTTGGCTATCATCGGAAGTGGTTATCGCAGACAAACACAATGCTTTCCCAAAGGAAAGCATTGGATTGGCTGAGCTTGTCAAGGAGGCAGATCAGGGGCAGTCAGCACAAGCCAAACACAGCCCTGGCCAATCAGCATCACCTCACAGAGATTCACTGAATCAATGAATCTCTGTAAGAAATGTTCAGTGTCTCATGCAGAGGGAGGAGACACTGAATGTCAGTGCTGTACAGTGTGCGAGACTGCCCCAGGAAGCACCTCTAGTAGCCATCCTAGGAGTGGAGGTATCCGTAGGCTGTTATCTAAACACTGCCTTTTCTCTGAAAAAAACGTGTTTACTGTAAAAAAGACTGAAGGGACTGATTATACTCACCATAACAAAAACAATACGCTGTATTTCTTCTGGTGACTATAGTGTCCCTTTAATATTGATTTTTCATTGCTACTTTCCCTAAACGAGAGAGAAAACAGCAAACCCAACTCTATGTGCTTTTGCATGCAAACTATCTCCTGTTATATATATTGATACAGAAGACATGATTTTGTATAATGTATTATAACAAAAGCAAACCTAGATTCCAACCCCAAAGTTGAAATACCTATGCTATGGTAGTAATAATCAAAACACTTGCGACTAGTGTTTGGTTGCTAGACAGCACTGTCATTAATACTACTTCAAGTATGCAAACTCTTGTCATCTTGCTCCATGAATGTCGGGCAACAAGCCTGCCTCTTTTATAGAACTCGAGCATATCTGCAACTCCTATGTTTTACGTGAATACACTCTTGCTGATATGTTACACTGATACAACTGTATACATTTTCTAGAGTGGAAAATTAAACAAAACAAAACACAGTTTCTCTTTTTTTTAATAATGATCAAGGATTTAATTATTCTTGTTTCAGTATCGTTACAGAAAATGTTATGGTACAGAGTTCTTCAATATTTTCTTCACTTTTTTTTATTTTTCACATGAATGCTGGTACACTGTAATCTGTACAAGATCAGTTTTTGATATTTTTTTCTGTACATTTTTTTTAAATGTATTGGTTAAAAAGGCTGTCAGCACTTAAGGAAGCAATTTTTTGTTCAAAGTAAAGGTATTCAGTTACTGCCCAATAGTACTGAGCGGAGAGATTGCCAGGATGTTTCTCCTCCTTGCTAATAAGGTGGAGTCTTGATCCAATTGCAATCACTTGCTTTTGGCACTGTGCACATCAACACGATATACAAGATAAAGAACAAGCAGAGCTTTCTTGTGAAGCGGTTATGAAGCATACTGATAAGGGAAATAGCAGTGTCATCTAAGCTAGTATAAAGTAAGCAGACAGCCTTGTATAAGAGCTTAAGTATTTGTAATTTAAGGATGAGAGAAACACAACTTTGCAGGCATCTACTGCTGTCTACTAAAAGCTACTGCTATTAAACCTAGCATTTAAACACACAAAGCAATTGCAATGAAGGAAAAGTTGCCTCGATATAATCGGAATAAGGTTTAATACGAGGTTTTTTTTTCTGTTTTTTTTTAAATATTTTTATTTTTTGGAAAAAAGTTTTAAAGTTGTTGTTTTTTCCCCAAAGTCATTTGTCAAAATTTAGTTCAAGATGTTGACTACACTGATCAACTTTATCCAAATCATAAAAATTAGCTGTGCCGTTGCATATTACAGGATACAGTCAATGATATGTGGACATGCATCAAAGCTTCTCTCTTGCAGTTGTCATCATAGTCTTCCAATAACCATGACATCCACCACCTCTCCTTTGTGAAGTTCCACATACTGCTCTGTCTTTGGAGGTAGCATCAACAGTCCATTGGCACTGCGCATACTCATCAAGCGACTGCTCATCTGATTACCTGGGATGATGAAGAAAAGGAAGTAATATTAATATTGTGTACAATTAAAGGGAAAATGTCGCTTCTCTGTAAATCACAAATAACTAAAACAGAAAGGTAACTGGACAGGTGGCTAAGTGACACCCCGCCCTCCGTGTAAACGAGTAGGCTAGAGTAAATCATACAGTCACATCCCCAGTTGGGGAAGAGGCCACCAAAGCTGTACAACTACAAAAAGGGGTAACCCTTAACGTACTTAAGTAGTGAATAGCAAAAAAAAAAATCCCAATTACCCACTCTACCAGAGGGGGCGAGTGGGAGGGAGTACAACTTCAAAGGAATAGTAGTTGAACACAAAATATACGTTAGCCAAACCTTTATTCAAAACTATAAGTTGAGCTACTATATCAACTATATCAACTTAGAGTGTTTGTTAATAAAGGGACATGCACTGCAATAACCAGATTGATAGGTGCCCACTGGTAGATAGTATTTGGATTGACCAGAGGTGGTAATGGTGGGGCGATGACTGGGTACAAAAAGGTCTCAGATTTCTTGATAAGTAATTGACGATCTGTCAATAGGGCCCTCGTATACGCCCTTTTCAAAACCCTATTTGGGTACCTTTTCTCTCTAAAGTAATTTTACTTAACTGGTCAAGTTACCATCCTACTCCCCTTAAGGCGGGGATCTCTATTGGACAATATCTGAGACTACGCCGTAATTGTTCATCCCTTGATGAATTCAAGAATAAAGCTTCACTCCCTCCCACTTGCCCCCTCTGGTGGAGCGGGTGATTGGGATTTTTCCTTCCTATTCACTCCCTGTAAATCACACTATTGGATTAGACAATGAAAATCACCTATAACTTTTTTCATAAAATGCTGCGTTTTCTTTTAAATTTCTATTAAAGATTAAACAAATTACTTCATAATCCAGTTCAGACAAGGCAAAGCCAGGGCAAACACTGGAGATTATTGCATCCTTGCTCTACTTCTCTTTCTGCTTACTCTATGCTGACTGCCAGGTGCAAAGGACAACGTTTGTAACAATAATTGACAGGGAGTTAAGATGGGGCTGCCCAGTTGTAGGATACAGAGGTGTGAATTTCTACATTTAATAATATTTTCATCCCACCGTCCCCTTTAAAACAGAATTTTTATCAGAGTGCGTTGTCTGTAGCCAATTTATTATATTTTATAATTGATCTAATTGTATATTAATTGCAATTAAATAAGTAAACTTACAGATTTTTTATAGAGAGAGAATACTTCTAATAGTACAATTTAATACTCACATTGTTCATTTCAATTCACTGGATTAAAAATATAAATTGAGCCAAGTTTTGTCTTCTCAGAATTTTTATATTTTGAGACTTTTTTTTCTGGTGCTTTCAATAAATGAGCAGTTATGGAAAGGCTGATGAGCAAACTGAGAAAATAACCTTGAGCCTCAATAATATAACCCCACTCAGCCAGTGCCTAATATGAATATTTTACAACTTTATATCAATATACTGCAGTCTTTTCTGGATATTAATGTCTGCAGGCCACTTGCTCACCTCTCCCTGCCTTTCAATAGAATGGACATGCTTGCATTAAGAATAATATGTGTCCTTCTGAAGCATGCAGAGGTTAGGCTCATTTGAGGCAGCCTAAAGCACAACCATATATACTTTTGTTTGCCTCTTCCATAGAGATATCTGTCTCTTTCTTGTTATAACATATGTATTGGTAAGGTACTATATTACAATTATTATTATTTTTGTAGACTAGAATATGTAAAGGTTTACTTGAGATGGGAAACTGATTAGTTGTGCTTATCCTTTTATTTATATATATATATATATATATATATATATATACACACATATATATATATATATATATATATAAAAAAAACAAGAGGGGGTTGGCTGCATTCACCTGAACATGCATAAATGGGGGTGCTGCTGGGGGACAAATAATACAATACACAAGATCCAGCACACTCACCTATCCACTAAACAGCAACTTCAATGTTGAAAGAAACTCAGGTGAGTGCAGCCAACCCTCTCTTGTTTTATATATATATATATATATATATATATATATATATACACACATATATATATATATATATATATATATATATATATTTATTTGAGAGTGTAGCCAACTCCTTGGTTATGCACCCCTCCCTGTCACAGGTGCCTCATCCCAGGGCCCTATTTAGCCTTGTACTGCAGAGAGCCCCAGATGGAATTTTTCCCCCAAATAAGTAGGTTAATCTCATAAGAGCAGACATTAGGCTGTTAGTGTAGGACCTGCCAAAGATGGGGTACATTGACTTGTGGCAGGCTTATGCACTGTATGATCATATAATGTAACTAAACCCCTATTATTTTTGCCTAGATTAGGTGTTTTTAAAAAAAACAAATAAAATCTTTCAACATTGAAGTTGCTGTTTAGTGGATAGGTGAGTGCGCTGGATCTTGTGTATGTATGTATATATGTATATATATATATATATATATATATATATATATATCTCCCCTTATATATCTGTTCATATTTGTCTTTTGTTTAGATTAGATATCGTTTCACTTAAAGGACCACTATAGTGCCAGGAAACAAACTAATTTTCCTGGCACTATAGGGTCTTTAGGTCCCCCCCACCCTCATGGCCCCCCTCCCGGAATGGGGCTGAATAGAGAGGAAGGGGTTAATCACTTACCTTTCTCCAGCGCCAGGCTCCCTCGGCACTGGGGACTCTCCTCCCTCTTCTGCCGAATGTGCATGCGCAGCAAGAGCCGCGAGCGCATTCAGTCAGTCCATCGGAAATCACAGTGAGAAGCACGGAAGCGCCTCTAGTGGCTGTCAATGAGACAGCCACTAGAGGCTGGATTAACCCCTATGTCATCAGGCAGGGTTAACCCCAGATGGACCTGGCACCCAGACCACTTCATTGAGCTGAAGTGGTCTGGGTGCCTATAGTGGTCCTTTAAGGATGTTCTTGGAACTATGTAACCCCATCACATGAGATTGATAAGGCATTAGGCCCATTGCAACAAAAACATCTTCCAAATTATTAACTTGGTTATGTGAAGCAAATGTGCCTCTCTCTATTTACAACAATTGCCTTTGCATACGCATACTGTAAGCCATTTAATACTTAATTGCTGGTATTAGCACTACTCTTAAATACAGTATTACAATGCAAAATATGACTAGTTAAGCTGAAATCCTTAACATGTGCAAACTACGCACATAAGTGATATGTGATACTGACCTGTACTTTGTGCCCAAGGCAGTGGCTCTTGGTGATGCCAAGTCAGAATGCAGCGATGGTATTCTGGGCGTGGGTCCAGCTTAACATCACATGATAACTGCACAAAAAGAAAAATACATATAAGCTGAACACAGTGACTGTGTTATCGTTCATTACCCTCTATACCATAGAGTGCAGATGAATTATTTGTTTCTAAAAGTCTACTATGCGTTATTTTTCTTTTAAATATATTTAACTACTAATAACATATCTTTTATTGCCAATGAATATAGTATAGTAAATTGTGGAGTAAAGTGGAATAGCTATTTTCCCAACGAGGCACATTTCAGCTGTGAGAACTTGTAAAATATTTTACCTAAGCATTATCAAATAAACTAAATCCTTGCAAGAATACTGAAATTTGTTTTTAACAACACTGATTGGCTGGCAATTCAACAGTTACTTCCTTGCTGACACCAAGAGAGAATCTGAGAATCTACATCAAAGAGGGAATGCAAAAATGCTAAATCAACAGACTTGTTTTAGTTTTTTTTACATTTTTTAGTTCTTTTTGAACATTTTGTAATTTATTACAAAAATTGAATCATTTCCAGCCTGAATTGTCCCTTTAAAAACAAATTTCCCAGATAACTAATTGTGTTCCTTACTCCATACATACAGGAGCAACATATTTGATTGCCTTTCAGCCATCAGTTTCTACAATGGGAACCTAGCCCTCTCAGATATAGAAACTTACTTTGACCTTTCATCTACATTTAGTATTTATGGCAAGTTGTTAAATACCCTGGCTTTGATGATTGTAGGTCTTGGATCAAGGATTCCTTGCATCTTTCTTAGTGCTGGCACAACAAATAGATTACACGTAACAACTGCTGACACTGGGTTGCCTACAATGAAGGGAAAAGGATATTGCCATAAGATAGCGTTATTCTGCCATTCTCTCCAAATATAGCACTTACATAGGATCACATTTCTGGAAACAAACAGAACGGCCATTAAATTTGTTAAGATCAAGAAAGGATTATAAGAGACTCAGATACACTAGGAACTGTAACAAACATAGGGCTATAGCACATAAAGACTATAAATACACTAATGCTCAGACATTAGTGATATGGAAAAGAGAGTATATATGTAAATATGAGAACTATTAGTTATGAAGAAAGGCTCGAAAAACTGTTTTTGTTTTCTTTAGATAGAAGGAGTCTCAGAGGGGATATGGCAGCACTATACAAATAAAGACAGGGTCGGTACAAAGCGCTATGTGATAATCTGTTCATTATCAGGACTATACAAGACTAGAGGTCATCCATTGTGACTGGAAGAAATTAGTTTTCACTTACAGCAGAGAAAAGGGTTCATTACAGTGAGTACAATGAAGATGTGGAATTCTCTACCCAAAGAGGTTGTCTTATCAAATTCTGTAAATATTTTAAGAAAAATGTCTGGATGCTTAATTGCATAAATAGAATAACTGGATATAATATTTATGTAAGGAAGTTGTTGGCCCAAGTACAAATCTGATTGCCATTATGGAGTCAAGAAGGGAATTTTTGTTCCCTCATGTGGCATAAATGGCCATCACTTCAAATGGGTTTCTTTGCATTCTTTTGCATCAACATATTAAAAGATGTGTTTAAAGTTTGCACTCAATGGGCTTGAGTGTTTTTTTCAGCCTAGATTACTATGTAACTACAATGCATAATAATGAGAACTGGTAATGATCTAGCCACACAGTTATTTCATCATGACTGCAAAGAACAATTCTGAAAGGCAGTGCAATAAATTGCCTCTGAATAAACAAAATCAGATTAAGTAGATTCCTACTATGTGTATTTTGATCTGTAAACACAATTATGGAGTCTTACTATTCTGAAGTACAGTAATATCACAAATGGTACATTGTCTTGTGTTAATCACAGAAAGTTCAAAACTTTACTGCACCTAATATGGCAAAATTAGCTAGCAAAAATACATCATAGCTCAAGAACTCAGAGCTCAGACTTCTGCACAAATCCGTTTCACCTGCAATGAACAAATTAACTTCCTCTTGATCTACGTCCAGACCAATAGATCCGTCACACGAATCCCAGAAGGATCGATCGGTTCAGGGTGTAGCATAACAGGAATTTCATTTGAGTGTCACAGGTAACAAGTATTTGTGCACAAGTCTAGTTTTCAATTAATAGCAAATTATTTTCTTACACATAGCCTTCTGTGGCTACTAATCTATCGATTTA
Source organism: Pelobates cultripes (assembly GCA_933207985.1). Classification (NCBI taxonomy): domain Eukaryota; kingdom Metazoa; phylum Chordata; class Amphibia; order Anura; family Pelobatidae; genus Pelobates; species Pelobates cultripes. The sequence goes on from OW240924.1 coordinate 37,427,485, forward strand.
TATAGCGCATAAACAGCAAGCCCTTCTTTTTGAAATGTAGACATCTACATAATTTGGTACCCTTCTATAAGGGTTAGACAGGCTACATATTTGTGGCGCTACTCACCCAATTGGCACAGCAAATTGATATTCCTGTGCGAACCGATTGAGTGAGCCCAGCGCGCAGCCCTCTTTCAATTAACAAGTAGGGCACTGCTTGCGCACAAAGAGCTTCCTTGGTCCATGTTGCTCTAGTGTCCTTATTCCAACATATCGCAGGCATGATGTGGGCCAATAAGTAAACACCTAACTCTATTTAAAGTGTTTTGGCCACAATTACTATGCCAGATCATGGTGGCGGTTTCCAGTACTCATTTTTTTGTTATTTTTGTTATTGACCTTGGCTTGTTTTTGGATATTGTGTACTTCTGTAACACTGACTCTGCTAGTTTTTACATTTTCCTGTATTGCTGAATCTGGCTTTACATTGTACCTACATTTATTTGGACTCTCCGTTACTTTGACCTAGCTAGTATTTGGCAATGATTTCTCTCTTTGTATGTTAAGCCTGGCCACTCTATTTATCTTTATTAGTTGTCCTAAGTTCTGTGTTTTAGTACATTCTAACCTCGACAATATAATTCTATAATTTATGAACAGATTTTCTTAGCAAGGTGAAAACAATAAAATTATTTAAATACAAATCAAAATTACACTCATGAACTTCCAGCTTCTTTACATCTTATATATATAAAACATAAATTGATCTAAAACTCCTATATATTTCATCCACACTGTGCAGGACCTCTTGCTTGTGATTCAGACACATCCTCATAACAGTGAAGAAACTAATGTGGAGAGGGCCCTGGTGTTGGAATTATTTTTGGGACCCCCCCTATCGCAAGGGTGGCAAAAAGTTAGATCCCCCTCTGTAGTACAACTCTCACAATTCATTGCCAGCTGGTGATCTACTGTTTGCCAATCCTTGCAGGGCTGCATATAGCGCTGGGCAGTATTTGTGAGTTTTAATGGAAGCATGTTTATGTATGAAGTATGTGTGAGTGAATGTAGTGGTGTGTTTGTATCTAGTGTTAGCATTTTAATGCATTCCTGTATAGTATATTTTTTTTAATGCAGTTGTGTGTTTATATCTAATGTTGGTGTTTTAATACAGAGGTGTATTTGTATGTAGTGCTGATGTTTGAATGCAGGGGTGTATTTGTGTGTTGTGTTGGCAAGATGCTGAGATGTATGCACATATACACATTCACACACTGACACTGACACACATATACACGGACAGTTATACAGACACACTGCTACACACACTGATGCACATGCATATACGCTGCTACATACACTGACACACATACAGATACACAGACACGCCGCTACAAACACTGACTCACATGCAGATACATATCTAGATACACACACTGAAACACATAGATACACAGACACACAAATGCAGCTAACAGACACAAACACTGACACATATACAGATACACAGACAGATATACATACACAGATACAAACACTGACACACAGTGACAAACATGCAGGTCACAATGTACACATTTTCAGCCACCCTCCTGTTTCCTACCTTTTAGGTGCAGGAGGGTGGCTTCTGCTGGCTGAGGCTGTTGGGAGTTAGGTGCTGACTCTCCAAATCCATGTCCCTCTCCTCTGTGGATTCTCTTCCCTCTCCCTCCCGCGCGGCTCGGTCTGTTAGCTGGGAGAAAGTGACAGGTTCTCACTTCCTCCCAGGCTGCCATTACATTATTACAGAGTCGCGCTGTAAAAGGGCCGAAGCATACGAGCAGGCCCATGAAGACACATGCCCATCGGGTGGCACTAAGTGTATGGGTCACCTAACAGGCCCCCCTCAGTAGTTCTGCCACTGCCTCATAATTTTGTTTGCTGTTGGCAGTGACACAGCATATCTCACATAGAGTCTGCAGAATGTCTCTTGGTAAGTCATAACATTTTTACATATTGACGAATATGTGTGTTGCACCTATACAAAGATGTGTGGGGACATGGCGGCAGAGACAGGAAGTAAAAAAGGATAGAGAAACTACACAGCTTGGGTCACTGGAATTCATGCAGACAGCTTGGCTCACTGGAATTCATGATGATAAATCAGTTCATTACAAAATTTATCTGGTGACTCCATTATTGCGTGTGCAAATCTACACTTATGTCTCAGACTATGCATTGATATTCATGTACTCATGATGTAACAGTTACCAAACATTTCAATGGTGCCTTCCCCCATTCCTTCGTCTACATCATGCCTATACTTTCAGCCATTTTAGTTTTGAACTCAACATTTGGCTTTGTTTCCTGACCATGCTTTTTGTTGCTGGCAATGTCCTCCAGGTTGCTTTTGGCAACTGCTACTGTCTCATCCTCTAGTAGGAATATCAGCGTTTGTCATTCACATACTCCCTAGTGTATTGCTACATTTCAGGTATGTCTGCCTAGTGGTGTATTGACAGCTGACGTCTTCATTATTACCAGGTTCCACAGGGACCAAACTTGATGAGAGCTTGATGTTCTGACATTACAATTTAATTTATGCTCAAGGTTAAAACTGATAATTACATTTTCCATTAATGCATCTAATTATGAAACCAGGAAGTTAGTGATATTAACTGTGAATGGCACACATACAACTTCATAGAATCAATTCCTCCTTAACTCGTGCATCTCCTGTGTAAAAATATGTATACACATACAAAAGTATTTATCAGTCTGTTGTCACCATGTTACTCACCAGGGAGTGCAAATATTATTTTTCTTACACCATCAATGTCCAAGGTTGCAAAGGTGGTAGGCAGGCTACAAAACAAAGTTACTTTAGTCATATAAACATAAAGCACATTTATAATTACTTTACTCATTCTTTTTAATTGGACTTTCTCTTAACCCTTGCTATGTAGCACCATAGACAACCATACAAATTGCACACCACCTATTGGCTACATTTTGCACTGTACATAATCCATGATTTGGCAGTGTCACTGTATACAATTTTACAGAAAATTATTTAACACTGACAGAATTAGAATCTCAGGTATTTCTAAGCACAAACATATCAGGTGCCCTCCCACTGTCAATCAAACAAATAAAACCTATGTATTAAATAAAATAAAAAAGCTTCCTTAGAAATATGTAATCTTGCCACTTAAATCTGTAATAATTAATCTGAAGAATACATGGATGCCAAGATTTATCAAGAAGCCCATGTAAGCTTCCTCATCTCATGTCCTAGTGAGCTGTTATTCTTATGTTATTCTTCCATCAGGTAGCTGGTGGAAAACAAAGATATTAAAAATTGACATTTGTAGTCGGGTGCCCTTCTGAGAGAGACTCATGTAGGTAGCTTCCTTCAGGCAAATTCAACTCTGCTAATCATTAGGCTTTATTGTGCCAAATTCCAGAACAAACATAATTTAACAAGACGTTGGCACATGTGGACTCAAAATCAGAGGACAGATTGCATATCAATCTGCAGAGACACCAAATTTAAGAACTGCAGACTATCTGATTTATTTCATGAATGCACTTAAAATGTGAATTTTGAAAAAAAAGAAAAAAAAGACTGTTGAACACAGAAATGTTCCATTTAGCCACACAATTGCCAATGTCTTTATAAACATGAAAATGCTGAAAACTTACCCTGGCTTCATAAATACTCTACCAAAGTGTATTTGTGCATGGAGATCAATGTCGAGCACTTGCTTAAGATAATCCTGCCATGCACAAAGGGAAAAAAGTACAAACTTTAAATACAACTGGTATGTAGGCACAAGAAGGAATTTTAACTAATCTACTGTCATCACATGTAAAAAAGTTTGAATTATATTTCTTGCACAACCCTTGAGCTGCCTGCTCATGAACACAGCAGTTGCCTATAAAAATAAATATAAAGTGAGTAGTGTAGGGCCTGCATGTGATGGGAATTGTGTACTTGTTGGGCTGTTGTGATGGAATTATGTGCATGATGGGATTTGTGTCGGAGTTGTGATTTTTGTGTACAATGTGTAAACATGTGTGGCAAACGTGCCTATGCCACGAGCTCCTGGAGGAGCCTGCTAGCTAGCCTCCTGCCTAAGGACTATGGGCTGTATTCAAAGACCCCGTGCGGGAGTTAACCTGCCTGGCCTCCTCAGGCAGCTTTCCCTCGGTGCCCCTGGTTCGGCCACCTTCCCTTCACTGGAACTGAACCAAACGCTAGCTCCCTGGTACTAATTTCAGCATGTCACTTTAGCGGTAGTTTCGGCCGCAGGAGCTCCTGAAAGTTGACTGGCCATATACTTATACTACCATCACCACTTAAAAGAGAACTCCCAAGGAAGGGGTCACCTTATCAAGGACTCCAAGTTTTCAACAACTTCCTTTGTGAGTTGGCATTCTTACTAAAATGTATTTTGCTCTAAAAGTTTTAAAAGTTGTCTGCAGTATTATCTTTCAAATTTTGTCTGAGGTTTTTAACAACGCTAAAGAGTGATTTGAACTCTGTATGTATAAAAGTGTGTAACAGTTTTAAAAGATTTTAGAACCTTTTATTTCATACTACAAGCACTTAAATAATACAAGACTGTATAGTATATTTCTTATTTTGATTATAGAAGTGCACAATAATTAAGGACTCTTGATGTGTGTATTTGCACAATTTTTGTGGGAAGATTTTCTAATTTGTAATAGATAAGTTGTATTAAGCACTACACCAATTTAACATATACAGGTGTAGAGTGTTTGAGCAGCTAACTGTAATTAATTATTCACATTATCATTTATTTACATTTTAAATACCCCCTTGTTTACATCCAATATAAGGCCATTTCCCCAAACCCTATCTGCACACAATACAAGATAGCCATTTATCCTTCCCATATACTAAAAAAAAAAACCACAACCATGGCTCAAATGAGCCATGCCTACTCTGCGGGTGCTTACTCTGCCTACTGGCTAATTTAACATTATATATATATATATATATATATATATATGTGCAATAAATTAGATATCCCTAATATAACTGCAAACTCAAGTTGCGATTTATTGTCGGACTTAAACCATACCTTCTCACCCATTGAAACACCTCCTGATGTGATGATGACATCAGCACGGCTAATACCTTCATTTAAGGCATTAAGTAAATCATCTGGGCTGTACAAAAAGAGAATAACAGAAAACATCATAAAAAATGCATAGTGACATTCCGTACACAAAATAAGATATGAAAAGAACAAATCTGCTTTTTTTGCCATGTATGAAATAAAATTTTATCATATTACATAACTGATGCGTTAGTGACCAGGATGATCTGCTTAGAATTTACCATACTCAACTCGGATTCACGCATATTTTGTTAAACACAGCTCAAAAATATAAATATGTATTATTATTTTACTTAAGCCTGGTTATAACAATTTCCTTAAAGTTTGCTTTGATGTCTTCAATTTTTTTAATTCTTTATTTCAATGGTTTAAAATATCTCTTGAAGGATAGGATATAATTTGTGGCAGTTATAGTTCCCTAATCACTGCATGCAACAGAAATGCATTATATAGCGTAAAAACTATTAATATGGTGTGGGCGTGTGCATTATTTTGTGCGAACAGTGAGTAATATAAAGTTTTCTCATTTCGCAGTTAAGTACAGTCTAAGTGCGAATGACCTCAAAATACAAGATCTGTAACAGGCATTTAAACAAATAAGTCATTCTTCTATGGCACGTACTTGTCTCCAACAATACCCAAGTTGATAGTAGGATAGCCGTGTTCCTGAATTGTTGCTAGTAGAGTTGAGCGATTGCTATCTCGGATTTTGCCTGGCAGAAGGTCATCTTCTGGATTCAAGAGCTAAAAAAAGAAATATGTGTGCAAATAATATGTAATAAATATTTTCTTGGTAAAAGCATTTTTAAACTAATACTGAAGCCAGTAACCCTGGTGTTAAATGAATTAGAAGATCCATCTAATAAATGGTCAATGTACATAAAAACACAAATCAGAATATACCAATACACACCTCATTTCCTGTTGACATAACAGCAACCACTGGAAACTTATGGACTTCCACTTCTGTAACACCGACAGTTGCAAGAAGACCAATTTCAGAAGGTCCCATGTGTGTACCCTTCGCCAGTACACATTCGCCTCTTTTAATGTCGTGGCCTATTGGTCTAGAAGTAAGAAAGCAGAGCATTTACATTGTATTTTAAAATTTTCAGAGTTACGAACTCATTAAATCCTACAAATGTATTCCTTTTTAGCAGAAAAAGTAGAAAACAATGTGTTGAAGACAACTGCGTGCTTGGAAAATATGTAGATTGTGTACTGATATAACAGCAGATACACATACCAAAAACCGCAGAAACACTCACCACCCAAAATAAATGAGTTATATGCCGAATAATAAAAACTCATCAGCATATAATAATGATACATTTGTTTATTTTATTAAACGTATACTAATAAAGAAGAATGGCTGGGTGTTGAGTAGCTTCCTTTTTTGCTGCTCTCCTGAAAGATAACTAAATTTATCCCTGCGATTTACATTATCTGGAAGTATGAGGTCATCAGTCATATAACAACAAGGTTACAAAGCTCTTTTATATTGCAACTTCCACTAAAGTCATTTTACGGTTAATGTGTACCCTATCATGGCACATCCTGATTAATAGCGTATTTGTTCACAGTATTTTGAATTCTGTTTTAAAGCGGCTTCTAATATCTCCTTCATATAATCGCTACCTGCATATCGATTAAGTATACGTGTGCAGTATCAAAGGTCAAATTTTGTTATCAGCAAATGACAGTCATACTCAATAGATACCATAATTCATAGTAATCAATATATCCTGAATCTGAATATCTCACATATTCCTTTCACACAAATAAGCAGTTATGTAGAATGTTAATGTATACAATTCCCACCTGATGTCTTGGCCTGGGCGAGCCTGTACTAAGATGCGAACTTCCAGTTCTTCCGTCCCCTACAAAAGAAATTAATTTAAAAAATACATACATTGCATGAGTGCAGCATTAAAGACACATTTAATAAAACTTGGACAAAAGTTCATTAAATTCTTTCAAATAGATATTCAGCAGTGAATGTCATAATGTCAACAATACAGTTACAGTTTCTAACCTGTCTAGCTATTAAGCCTTGTAGATTTCTTTTAAATGATTTGTCATGAATGCATTGTTACACTAAATTGATTTTCTAAGTGGAAACAATGAAAATGATTGAGCTATGACTAGAAAAGAGAAAATAAAAAAATCCATATATATTTATAAATCATGCCATTGAAATAGAATTAGAACATTCAGGAGCAATACATTAGTTTAAATGGTGATACAATTTTATAATTTATGCAGCAATGCTTAAGTGTACCACACATATGAACACTTCCACACACTGGTATGTGTTTTGCCCACTGGCATTGTCTTTTAAGTACCCTGAACAATTAATAAAACAAGGACCAGAAACATGTTGATGGCATTTGGACACTACAGGTTTTACCTGTCTCAAAGATAAAACATGGAGTAGCCTAATAATATGCATTCTGTTTCAAATGAAACCTAATGGAAATAATATTTATAATGCCAAATGCAACAATTTGTTGAGTAAAAAGGAATTTAGAGTGGTCTACTAGGCTTAAATCGTCAAAAAAGCATTAGATAAAAAGCACAGTTAACGAAGTTGTGGGTAGGATTAGTGTCACATGCCACTTGTAAAGTGAGCTATAAAGCATTTGAGACATTGTGTGTGGGTAACTACCCAATAGAGCAAGCAATATAGCTTGTGCCTATGTCTGGTGAGCATCTCTTAAACTTTGATTCCTGCATCTTTTTACCCAAAAGGTATAGGCCCTCTCTGTAAAGGCAAAGCTCATCTGAAATCTCCTGAGCGGCAAGTATCCACAGACATATTTGCTAAAAAAGAAAAACGTTAATAATACCAGGTGGGCCTATCCCCTTCACTGTCAAGAACCTTACTACAAATATGTATATTTGTGTAGAGGATGATGATTGACTAACAGTTGTGTTTTGAGGGTTCGTGTATTTAGTTTTTTTTTTAGTTATTTTATTTTATTCCAGTACGATAAATATACTCCAATACAGTGAAGATGCAATGAAGTTACAAACAGATCGCAAAAATTTTCAGACAAATTGTGAGAAATGAGCATAAATCATTGCCCTTCTCATCATGTATATATGTTATAATATTACAGTATATCTTTGATGATGTTTTCAACATAACCAAATTCATGATGGGAAGCATTTAAAAAACACCAGTATCAGCACACGTGCAGGAAAACTCGTACAAGTTTCTAATAAGGTAATATCTGATCCCAATTGTTCTCCATAGATGCAACCCATCGGTGCCAGATCTCTGTTGGCGCTGTGGGGAGGAACGAGGAACGCTTATCCACATCTGGCGGTCATGCAGATTGCTTAGACAGTTCTGGAAAGTGGTCGGCTACGTAATGGGGAAATTGTTGGAGGAACCTCCCTTAATGGAACTGGCGACCTATCTGCTACTCCCTACTCAAATGGCAGTGCAGAACTACAAACGCTCGGCAATTCCAGCTAAAGTGGTAATCCCGATTTACTTTCAGCAAACTCGGGTCCTCCACCTTGTTTACCCCCGCTTAGACAATAGGTAGACAAGATGGAGGACACCAGAAAATTTGAGGATCTGAAAGTAAACTCTCTCTGTGACAGGGAGAGATATACCCAACGACGGTATTAATGGCTGGAGTTCCTGTCCTCGGCCGATTTCACTAACTTTCAGACTGATTAACAGGTACGTGACCTCCACATCCTGTACTCTTTCTCCCTGTACCCTTAAGTCACCTTCCCTTTTTTTTTATTCTTTCTACCCCACTTTCTCTTTGTACTTGCTCTCCTGCTGCCTACCCACGGGGCCAATGACTGGATGGTTGCAGTGAATGACAAAACCCTCCTTCTGACCACATGACTAGTCACCAAGTAAGCCCATTTCCAGTCCAAAATCTTTAGGTAAATGGGTGTGGATGGAACGGGGAGGGGGAACAGATACATTTGCAAGCAAAGCAGCATATCTGATCATTGGCTACTTATTTGTGAAGTGTTCCATATTGATAGTTTATCATGGTGTTTGATATACCCAATATAGCTCACTGTTCATGTTTACATTAGATTTACAGTTTCCTATTATTGCTAGATTGTAATGCCTTCCAAACTATACATCCTCTGCGAAGGAAACCATGTATTGCTGACAATAGTTGCATCAATAAAAAACGATTGCACACAAATTCATGATGGGGAAAACCTTTTGAGTTTCCATCCCACATTGTTTTTGAGAAGGATGCCTCACATTTTGGAAACTGATTCTGTGCCCTAAACTGTGACAAAGGTTGGCAAGTCCCAGAGGTTGGTAATTCTGAGGCCAGTTGCCTAACACACAGCCTGTTGATCTATTTCTTGGATCCCTTCTTCAGTCAAGTTCCTGTTTTTATGCATCACTAGACTCATGGATTTCTGACCCTCTGATTATTTCTGAGATCTATGAATCTTTGCTGCCTACCATTTGGTTTTGGACTGATTTTGGCCTTTTCTTCTTTCCTCCTGGTTCTGACTCTCCAGTCTATGAATTCCTATACTTTCCAATTTCCTTGTTAATAAAAGCCGCCATATTACACAAACTTTCTTGTAGTCTGTCCACTCACTTCTAGACTTTGGTTGGGAGTGGTGATTGTCAAGAATGTTCTGTATATTTCTTAAATCAACTTCCTTCTCTATAAATCACAGGACATACTTGAAAATGAGAGAAATCTCAATGTATCTTTCCTGGTAAAATATTTTATAAATAAATAAAATAATTGAATATAACACATTCGTGAACACAGAAACACTTTAACTATGTAAGGCCTATATGTAAGAATATGCAAGATATTGGGTTAATATAATGGTCTAGATAAGTAGTTAAAGGGACATGCAACACTTTGAAACAACTGTCTTATTCAAAAGCTTTAGCGTTGAACAAGACGGATATCGCACCTGGCAGGCTGAAAAAACAGTTAAATGTGATTTTGTTTTTCATATTTAGTTGCTTATTCTTTCTTATGCTTTCCACACCTACTCCAGGGGGAACAGAGATCTAACCAATCAGTGTCTTTGTGATGGCAATCACCATCACTGCAGATGGAATGCAGACACTATTTGTAGGTCCTCAGATTCCTCTTGTGTTTTGGTCACCCTGTGTCCATTATTAGTGCAGGGTATATTGAATGAATTAATTGTCCAGCTGTTTATGCCTTTCTCCATCCCACTTTTTCCTGTCCTATTGTTAACCAGCAGGGCATTGTCCCATTGTTCCAGGGGCACTGCCAGACCAGTTAAAACTAGCTGCACTGTCTCTCCTCAATCTCCCATATGGTTCTCAGCCCTTCCTTATACTATAGTGCTCTATTCACCCTATTGTATGTAAATGAGGCTGTTGGGGGCATAAAATATGTGTGCAGTGTATTAAAGTGTATTAATTGTTGTTTTAATCTTCACCAAGTGTCGTCTGATGTTTGGGGGAAAAAAGCTCTGATTACTGCTCTGCTGATGAAAAGGGTGTCCAGGGCTATAATCTTAGAAGCTTGGTCTAGGGTGGACAAGGGCCTCAGCGATCCCAGTCAAGCCTCCGTGACTAGGTCTGAAGCGTTCCAGGGATCCTGATAGCTACGAGGAAGCGGATTTTGCGGAGGTACCTGGTCAGAGTACTGGAGCTCCATCACTGTCCTATCCTTAGGAATCCTGGAAAAGTACATTGGACATGCCTGACAGATTTACACATGTGCAGTTGGAAGATCTCTTAATCTTGCAACCTCCTGACAGGGTGGAGAAGAAAGGGAGTTTGATAAGTGTGATAAATGCAAAGCAGGCTCCGGTGTCCAATATCTCTCTCCCTGCTGTTTTAGTCAGTGCAGGGATAATGACGAGCCTACTGCTGCATAATGAGGTCTTACTTTTGGCACTAGTGTTCTAAATTTGTGGATGATAAGAAGGATGGCAAAACACCTCTAGCTGAGAAGCGTGTTCAACAATGCAATCTGACCAATTTTATAGTGAGTTTATAAATGTTTATTACATACTTTTCAAAGTGTTTCTTCCGTTATTTTGGTTTGTATGTTTAAAAGTGGTTGATTGCTGGTTTAAAATAAATTTTTAAGTGATGAATGTCCCTTTAAATTATGGCAAGTTATTATATGCTTACTCACATCATCTGATTCTCTAATGAGTTCGGTGTCTTCTACTTGCACCACTGCATCAGCACCACATGGGATTGGAGCACCAGTTGTTACCCTCATCACTTGTCCCGGCATCACTGTCTGAGTTGGCTGAAATAGAAAAAATAATTAACTTTCTTGGCTATGGTTTTCTCTTTTATAAGTCATTACGGCATTGATTTAATAATTTTAGATAAGCTTTTAAAATGATTTAATATTTTGGATAAACCGTTAACATTTTTTTTTTTCAAAATATTAAACTACCCAAAATATATATGATATATACAAATATATCAAAATATTAAAATGTTCTTTAAAATATTAGATCCCCTAACAAATTATTTTTACACTGGAACATGAGTTTTGTCCACAATGCAGTCCAATACAGTCAAAATATTTTATTAAAAATTACATATGAAAAGAGACAAACATTTCTACCATATTTTTGCAGAAGCTGTCTTCATTCATTGTTTCATTAAGTAATACTGGTGCCAATCTGGGAGGTTTGCACATTTGTAACACCACACTTATCTTCAGACCCACTAACCTTCCAATAACGATTCAAAGGCATTTGAATTACTATCATAGCAAAACATGTGAAACTGAAAAACATATTGGATGATCTAATCTTAAATAAATCATCAAGAGGGGGCGTGGCTGGGACACCGACCGAGATGGCCGCTTAGTCTCTGAGCTCCGCTGCACCTAACCCCAAAAAAGTGATCCACAATTTGCAACAGTGCACAAATGGGTCACAACCGCCGTACGGAACACCTGCAGACCCCGAGAGACTCGCACTCGGGCCCGCAACAGGGACCGATGGATTCCTACAAACCCCACGTGGAGCTGCCGGCGGGAATGAGAGCATTGGCCCCGCGGCCCCCTGCCTCGACGGTGGGTGGAGATTCCCCAGCTTGGATCGGATTAGCGACGAGCTGAGGACCATGGCGGCTGCCATGGCCACTAAGACTGATCTACTCACCCTCACCACCACTATCCAAGACGCCCTCAGGGCAGAGATGGCTGGGCTCCGGACGGAGGTGGGCGCCCATGCAGGCCCTGGAACAATCAGTGGAAACCCAAGCCGTGAGGCACACAGCTACGGACAGCGCTTTTTCCCCGACAGGGAGGCCTGGTCCTCCATATGCACAGGCACCTGGAAGACCTTGATAATAGGGGCCGGAGGTGCAACATTCGGATTAGGGGGAGATGAGAATGCAGAGGAACTTCTCACGGGCCTCTTCAAAACCATACTGCGTGACGATGCCCCACAGTCGTTTGATTTTGAACGGGCACACAGGGCCTTGAGACTACGTTAGATTGAAGAAGGCCCCAGGGATATGATTTGTTGCCTCCACTCCTTCCCCATTAAGGATGCGATCATGCGGAAGGCCAGGGAGCAACCCATGTGTCTCTTTCAGGGCACTCCTGTTTCCCTATACAACAATTTATCTCCACGTACACTGGAAGCCAGGCGAGTGCTCAGACCAGTGACGGCAGTGCTCTGCGAAAATAATATTACCTACAAATGGGGTTTTCCGTTTGCGCTGCTGGCGTGACATCAAGATGCCTGGATAGCGGCCAGATGGCCTGAAGAAGTTCCGCGGTTCCTTGAGGAGCTAAATCTACCACCTACTCCAGTCACCAACTGGGTCTTGGGCCCACTGGGACAAGTGCCTCGATAGCAGTGAGCTCCTCGTAGACGTGGAGGTGGATCCCCGATGACGCCAGCCAATGATGAGCTGAGGGAGTACACCACTCCTCTACATAGGATTGGCCCCTCACGTTGCCGGGTCTGGGCGCACCCTTCCCTGGCGACGCATGAGCCTACCAACACCCAGTAACCAGCATACAGTTTTGGGGGAGTATTTGGGGGACTTGGGACTGGCCCCTCTGAGGCACGTTTGCAACATTCCACTGCCCCCCATGGACTCAGTCCCTCTCTTTACCCGGTCCGGGCTCGCCTTCCTTGGATAACTTAGGGGCCTAAAAGTGTGAGGCTACTACTATGAGATGACCTGGTGACGTCTAAGCGGGACTTTCTTGGGTGGTGAGGGAGCTGGGGGGACTCAAGGTTGCCTCCTAGTTGGCGTGTTCAAGCATGGGACTACACTCACCCTCCTCCCCCCCCCCCGAGATGTATCGGATGATTTGGGTGGTCAGGGAACACGCACGAGTGATTTGCCGCCTGTATGTCTATGTTTCCTGATGCCCTACATGCTGGGGGAGGTGCCCATACTGCAATAGTTGTCACTAGTACTATGCCCACTGACACCAGGCTTCCCCATAGCTAGAGGACCAAATATTACCCTTTACTACGCTGATTGACCTTATTGGGATGCACTTTACAGGCCCGACTGCTGGACTTAATTGTTTTGATGACTTCCCGGGACACTTATGACGTAGGGGAGCGGGAGGTAGGGCCGACTTAGTTGACAGGGGGGGAACGGGAAATCAAGCAGACTGTATGTGAGTGAGCGGAGGGGGGCTGTTGGGCGGGGGGAGGGGACGATAAGATGATGGTGTGACCAGAGAGGAGGGGGACGAGCGCCACGGCGCATTATCATTGTTCACATTACATAACTGCATTTATTTGGATATACTGTTGCACATGAGCTGTTAATAGGATATAACTGCACCCTTATTGTTATACTGTTACTTATGCATGCTAAAAGTTGAAATGGATCACTCTAAATTGACTCTGGTATTATGCGATGAAAGGGGTCGATGTGTAGGGGCTTTCCCAAACACTTACATACTCTTATACACTTGGCCAGTGCCGAGCCACACACCTCAACCCATACTCGTGCTTACCCCTGCACGGCGGAACCCTGGGGTGTCCTGTTACCTGGTCTGGTTACCGGGACAGGGCCTCGGAGTTTCTAGTCGTAGCACGAGTCACCTCCCTTGTGGAAGTGGTTCTTCTGAGACACCTCTGGTCTCAGCTGAAAAGCCTGTTAGTACGGGCAACTAACTATCTCCTTTTCCCTTTTCTACTCGCTCCTGGGTTGACCCCTCGCCTCCTACCCTACTCGACCCCCTTCTTCCTGTCTCTGGGCCTGTACTGTCTTACCCCTCCGAATCTTCCCTTGGTCCGCACGGGGGAGTCGTGGCCCTTATGGGACATATAGCCCCGCTCCATTGACTGTCCTCACCCTTAACTGTAGAGGTCTGAACATACCAGAACGACGGACCCATTTACTGCGGGAACTGAAGAAGAATCGTATATCAGTCGCATTGTTACAAGAAACACACTTTCGAAAAGATGCTGCTCCCAAACTGCATAACAAATCCTACTCGACGAATTACTTCTGCAATCACACAACAGCACGGAAGGCTGGAGTGGCCATTCTGATTGCAGCGGACCTAGAGTTCCAAAAGTTGGACAGTCTACTTGATCCACAAGGCCGATTTCTTTTTCTGAAAGGAATGATCACGGGCATGCTATACATGTTTGCCACTGCCTACGTACCTAATAAAAGACTAGCTTGGTCTCTTGGTGGAAAGTTAAACAAACAAATGGCTTCTCTGAGGGTACACTAGTCTTGGGGGGGACTTCAACGCCCCACTGGACCCCATCATGGACTCCTCAACGGGACACAGTAACATAGAAACATAGAATGTGACGGCAGATAAGAACCATTCGGTCCATCTAGTCTGCCCAATTTTCTAAAAACTTTCATTAGTCCCTAGCCTTATCTTATAGTTAGGATAGCCTTATGCCTATCCCACGCATGCTTAAACTCCTTTACTGTGTTAACCTCTACCACTTCAGCTGGAAGGCTATTCCATGCATCCACTACCCTCTCAGTAAAGTAATACTTCCTGATATTATTTTTAAACCTTTGTCCCTCTAATTTAAGACTATGTCCTCTTGTTGTGGTAGTTTTTCTTCTTTTAAATATAGTCTCCTCCTTTACTGTGTTGATTCCCTTTATATATTTAAATGTTTCTATCATATCCCCCCTGTCTCGTCTTTCCTCCAAGCTATACATGTTAAGATCCTTTAACCTTTCCTGGTAAGTTTTATCCCGCAATCCATGAACCAGTTTAGTAGCCCTTCTCTGAACCCTCTCTAAGGTATCAATATCCTTCTGAAGATACGGTCTCCAGTACTGTGTACAATACTCCAAGTGAGGTCTCACCAGTGTTCTGTACAATGGCATGAGCACTTCCCTCTTTCTACTGCTAATACCTCTCCCTATACAACCAAGCATTCTGCTAGCATTTCCTGCTGCTCTATTACATTGTCTGCCTACCTTTAAGTCATCAGAAATAATCACCCCTAAATCCCTTTCCTCAGATGTTGAGGTTAGGACTCTATCAAATATTCTGTACTCTGCCCTTGGGTTTTTACGTCCAAGATGCATTATCTTGCACTTATCCACATTAAATGTCAGTTGCCACAATTCTGACCATTTTTCTAGTTTACCTAAATCATTTGCCATTTGGCTTATCCCTCCTGGAACATCAACCCTGTTACATATCTTAGTATCATCAGCAAAAAGACATACCTTACCATCAAGACCTTCTGCAATATCACTAATAAAAATATTAAAGAGAATGGGTCCAAGTACAGATCCCTGAGGTACCCCACTGGTGACAAGTCCAAGCTTCGAATATATTCCATTAACTACAACCCTCTGTTGCCTGTCACTCAGCCACTGCCTTACCCATTCAACAATATTGGAATCCAAACTTAAAGATTGCAGTTTATTGATAAGCCTTCTATGTGCAACAGTGTCAAAAGCCTTACTGAAATCTAGGTAAGCAATGTCTACTGCACCACCCTGATCTATAGTTTTAGTTACCCAATCAAAAAAATCAATAAGATTAGTTTGGCATGATCTCCCTGAAGTAAACCCATGTTGTCTCTGATCTTGAAATCCATGTGTTTTAGATGTTCATCAATCCTATCCTTTAACATGGTTTCCATCACTTTCCCCACTACTGAAGTAAGGCTTACTGGCCTATAGTTGCCGACTCCTCCCTATTACCTTTCTTGTAAATGGGCACAACATTCGCTAACTTCCAATCTTCTGGGACTACTCCTGTTAACAATGATTGGTTAAATAAATCTGTTAATGGTTTTGCTAGTACACCACTAAGCTCTTTTAATAGCTTTGGGTGTATTCCATCAGGTCCCGTTGACTTATTTGTCTTTACTTTTGACAGTTGAAATAGAACCTCTTCCTCTGTAAACTCATGTGTAATAAATGACTCATTTATCCTTTTTTCTCAACTGAGGTCCCTTTCCTTCATTTTCTTCTGTAAATACAGAACAAAAATATTAATTGAGGCAGTCAGCCTGACCTTTATCCTCTTCTATATACCTTCCTTCTTTTGTTTTTAATCTAACTAATCCTTGTTTTACTTTTCTTTTCTCATTTATGTATCTAAAAAATGTTTTATCCCCTTTTTTACTGACTGTGCTATTTTCTCTTCTGTGTGTGATTTGGAAGCTCTTATAACTTGCTTAGCCTCTTTCTGCCTAATCTTATAGATCATTTTGTCTTCCTCACTCTGGTTTTTTTTATAATTCCTAAATGCTAACTTTTTGTTTTTAACTATTTTGGCCACATCTGCGGAGTACCACAGTGGTTTCTTGAATTTTTTGCTTTTACTGACAAGCCTAATGCAATTTTCTGTTGCCTTCAATAGAGCAACTTTTAAATAATCCCATTTTTCTTGGACTCCATTTAAATTGCTCCAGTCTGATAATGACTCCTCTACCCATATTCTAACTTTAGAAAAGTCTGTTTTTCTAAAGTCTAAAACTTTTGTTTTTGTGTGGTGTGACTCAGTCACTGTTCTTATATTAAACCACACTGACTGATGATCACTGGATCCTAAACTTTCACCTACAGTAATATCTGATACCAAATCTCCATTTGTTAACACTAAATCTAGTATGGCCTCTTTACGAGTTGACTCCTCAACAACTTGTTTTAGAGACAATCCCAGTGGGGAGTTTAGAATATGTGTGCTCCTGGCACAAGTAGCTAATTTTGTTTTCCAATTTACATCAGGAAGATTAAAGTCACCCATGATGATAACTTCCCCTTCATTGTCATTTTAGCTATTTCCTCAACTAGTAGATTATCTAACTCTTCAATTTGTCCTGGGGGCCTATAAATCACACCTACACGAGTTACTGTGTGATTACCAAATTCTAACGTAGCCCAAGCGGACTCTATGTTTGCCTCACTAACTTTTATTAGGCTAGATTTTATGCTATCCTTCACATACAAGGCCACCCCTCCTCCTTTCTTGCCTTCCCTATCTTTCCTATATAAAGAGTACCCTGGTATTGCTATGTCCCAGTCATTTTTCTCATTGTACCATGTCTCGGTAACAGCGACTAAATCTACACTATCAGTTGCCATTATTGCCACAAGTTCATGGATCTTATTCCCTAAACTGCGAGCATTTGTAGACATGACTCTAAGCTTATCATTTTTAACACACTTGCTACAGGCACCTTCTGTCCTTGTTTTGGGGGACAATTGGATTGATGTTTTATCACCCTTTTGCCCCCTCCTAGTTTAAATACATCCTAGCAAAACCTCTGAACTGCTCACTGAGAACATTTGTTCCCTTTTGAGAAAGATGCAAACCATCTTTTTTGTACAGCTTATCTCCATTCCAAACAGAGCTACCATGAGAAATAAAGCCAAATCCTTGCTCCCGACACCATTCACCAAGCCACAAATTAAAGTCCCTAATACGCATCCGCCTGTCGTTCTGAGTGTTATGCACAGGCAGAACTTCAGAGAATGACAGTGTGGAAGCAACCTGCCGTATATCATTGGCAAAAACACTAAAAACTTCCTTAACCTCTGAAACCTCATTGCAAGCCAAGTCATTTGTCCCTAGATGTACAAGTACATCCAATTCCCCTTCCTGCTTTGCTTGCTTAACAATATTACAGATGCGTCTCCTGTCTCTGTGAGCAGTAGCTCCGGGAAGACACCTCACAAGACCACCATTGTCCATCTCCACACCTCTTATAATGGAATCACCCAACAACAACTGCTTTCTATTAGGCCTCACCATAGTCTCCAAGGCGGTCTCCACAACACCACTAGCCTCAGTGCCTCTCTCCACAACACCACTAGTGTGCCTCTCTCCACAACACCACTAGCCTCAGTGCCTCTCTCCACAACACCACTAGCCTCAGTGCCTCTCTCCACAACACCACTAGCCTCAGTGCCTCAGCCTGCCTCTCTCCACAACACCACAAGCCTCAGTGCCTCTCTCCACAACACCATTACACTTACACTCTGAAAGTGCAGAAAATGAATTATGAAGAGCAACAGACTGTGCAAAATGCCTTTTATCCACAACTCTAAGTCTACCAGATCCTACAGTAATCCATCTGCCTTTCCTAGCATGTCTCTGCGGCAGTGGCTTTGCAGCAGTTCCAGTCTGAGTTTCTACACCAGATAATTTACAAATCTCAGACTTCAAAAATACAATCTCCTGCCGCAAGATAGAGAACTGTCTACAGATTAGACAACAACCAAACCTCCAAAAAGTGGAACGTGAAACAAATGCATAGCAATTGTTACACTGAACTAAGCCTGCCATTCCAATTATGAGAATAATTTAAATCTTAACAAATCTTTTTTCTTTATCCTCCTGAATACCTCAGATTACCTCCAGGTTATCTCCAGAATATCTCCAACTAGACACTTAGAAACAGCACTCTCCAGAATATCTCCAACTAGACACTTAGAAACAGCACTCTCCAGAATATCTCCAACTAGACACTTAGAAACAGCACTTGGAAGTAGCACCAAGCTATATTAGACAAGCTAATGAGACCAAGCCTTATATAACTCCTTAAATCACCGCCCACTAGGAATGTTTAACACCTGGGTAGGCCTCTGCTTATTTGCAAACAATAGCTAATTAACCAGCAATCAACAGCAAGTAACTAGCTTAATCAAATCAAATGCCTTATAATTACCAACA
The DNA here is from genome assembly GCA_933207985.1 of Pelobates cultripes. Lineage (NCBI taxonomy): Eukaryota > Metazoa > Chordata > Amphibia > Anura > Pelobatidae > Pelobates > Pelobates cultripes. Next base: position 37,446,719 of record OW240924.1, read on the forward strand.
GGAATTCAAACCTTGGGCAATCAGTAACCTTTTCCTACAGATGAATCTTACCTGTAACAGTAGAAAAGAAGCTCTTAGCACAACTCTTAGACAGTTGAAGCTTCTGTAAAACTCTCCAGAATATCTCCAACTAGACACTTAGAAACAGCACTTGGAAGTAGCACCAAGCTATATTAGACAAGCTAATGAGACCAAGCCTTATATAACTCCTTAAATCACCGCCCACTAGGAATGTTTAACACCTGGGTAGGCCTCTGCTTATTTGCAAACAATAGCTAATTAACCAGCAATCAACAGCAAGTAACTAGCTTAATCAAATCAAATGCCTTATAATTACCAACAGGAATTCAAACCTTGGGCAATCAGTAACCTTTTCCTACAGATGAATCTTACCTGTAACAGTAGAAAAGAAAGCTCTTAGCACAACTCTTAGACAGTTGAAGCTTCTGTAAAACTCTCCAGAATATCTCCAACTAGACACTTAGAAACAGCACTTGGAAGTAGCACCAAGCTATATTAGACAAGCTAATGAGACCAAGCCTTATATAACTCCTTAAATCACCGCCCACTAGGAATGTTTAACACCTGGGTAGGCCTCTGCTTATTTGCAAACAATAGCTAATTAACCAGCAATCAACAGCAAGTAACTAGCTTAATCAAATCAAATGCCTTATAATTACCAACAGGAATTCAAACCTTGGGCAATCAGTAACCTTTTCCTACAGATGAATCTTACCTGTAACAGTAGAAAAGAAAGCTCTTAGCACAACTCTTAGACAGTTGAAGCTTCTGTAAAACTCTCCAGAATATCTCCAACTAGACACTTAGAAACAGCACTTGGAAGTAGCACCAAGCTATATTAGACAAGCTAATGAGACCAAGCCTTATATAACTCCTTAAATCACCGCCCACTAGGAATGTTTAACACCTGAGTAGGCCTCTGCTTATTTGCAAACAATAGCTAATTAACCAGCAATCAACAGCAAGTAACTAGCTTAATCAAATCAAATCAGTAGCATCTCGCAACTCAACATACGCTCCATGAAGAGATCATTGGGGGATATGGACCTGGTGGATTGCTGGAGGACCCTACACCCCTCCACTAAAGACTTTATGTATTATTCAGCATTACATGATCGATACTCCCGCATCGATTATATCTTCATCCGCCAAATAGGCCTCCAACGACTGATCTCTGCCAAGTTAGACCACGCGACGTGGTCGGATCATGGCTCGGTCATTGTAGAACTTGAATCTCTTTCGGCCCTCCATGTGGTCATGGAGGCTAAATGAAGCCCTCCTTCTCGATCTTGAGACGCGAGCACAGATTACCCAAGCATTGGAATAGTACTTTCAGGATAATGACGTGCCGGATACTTCTCCGGTCTCAATATGGGAAGCCCACAAGAGCCTCATCATGGGCACACTTATCCAAATAGCCTCCCGAAAGAAAAAGGCAGCAGCGCGTGAAATGGCAGATCTTTATAAATCTATTTTGGACCTGGAACAACGACACAAACGATCCCACCTGATGGAGACATACGGGGAACTCATGCAGGCCAGGCGACAACTGAAAGATCTCCTCACGAAACGCTACCTCAGATCCCTACAACATTCCAAGGGGTTCTTCTATGCTCATGCCAACAAGGGAGGGAAATACCTGGCGCATCTCTTGAAAGGAAATGCCCCCTGCACGCAGGTCTGCAACTTACGCCTCTCGTCAGGCACCACGACGACCTTCCCGAACGAGATAGCTGGAGAATTCAGGAAATACTACCACTCGCTTTATAATATACATGTAACTGAGAGAAATTACGACTCAGACGCGGAGGAGGCCCTTACGCGGGACTACCTACAAGAGTCTATCACGAGAACGATCAGCCCGGATACGGCAGAGATGCTGGACACCCTAATTTCTGTGGAGGAGCTCCTGGCAGCCCTGAAGTCGGCCAAAACGGGTAAAACACTGGGCCTGGACGGCTTCTCCGTGGGGTATTCTAAAACATTTTCCTCCATATTGCTACCATTGTTCATGAAGGTCATCAATGCAGTCGCTGAAGGGGGGAACTTCGGGGGAGAATCTCAGGCAGCTATAATAACTGTTCTACCGAAGCCTGAGAAGGACCCAAAGGTATGTGGCAGCTATCGCCCAATCTCCCTGCAGAATGTGGACACCAAACTGTTCACTAAGGAACTAGCGACTAGGCTCCGGTCCGTCCTACCGGCTCTCATACATGTGGACCAAACTGGATTTATACCCGGTCGAGAGGCACGAGATAGTACCCTGAGGGTATTTGCGATACAACATAGAGCGAGGATGACGCAGCAACAACTCCTCCTCCTCTCCACGGACGCTGAAAAGGCATTCGAACGGGTGAGATGGCGATACAGGTTTGCCACTCACTGTAAAATGGGGGTTGGACAAAGACTACTCACGTGGATCCGGGCACTATACAACAACCCACGGGCCACAGTGCGTGTGAACGGGGCACTCACCACTGAATTTGCGATCTCCAATGGCACAAGGCAGGGATGCCCACTGTCCCCATTGCTATTTGTCATGTCCCTGGAACCCACGCTCCAAACTATCAGACAACATCCTGACGTTCGAGGTATTCCTAGCAAGGGATGGAACACAAAGTAGCCGAATACCCGGACGATCTTTTGTTTTTTATCACCTCACCCAGAACCACGATGCCCTGCCTGATGGAGGCACTTGAACAATTCGGTAAGATATCGGGTTTTAAACTTAACCTATCCAGGTGCTTAACATCACCATCCCTGATGCAGAATACCGGGCTCTGGACTCCCTATTCCCTTTCCGATGGTGCCCCTGTAAAATGAGATATCTTGGGATTTGGATCACATTGGATCCGGGAGAGCTTTACCCACAAAACTTCAACCCACTACTGAAGACGATACTGGCGGATCTAGAGAGGTGGGCATACCCACATGTATCGGGGTTCGGAAGGATAGCAGTTCTTAAAATGTACATCCTACCCATTCTCTTCTATTCGTTTCAGACACTCCCAGTGGCCATACCCGCACACTTTTTCTCCACACTGAGGTCGGCAGTTATCCGCTATGTTTGGAGGGGGGGAGAGATTGAGGCTCCGACATGATCTACTCTTCTTACTGGGGAGGACTGGCGCTGCCCGACTTTAGACAATATCACCAAGCTACAGTCCTTCAGCGTATCCTGGAGTGGCACACAAACACGCATCGGAAACAGTGGGTAGCTCTAACCAGGGACGGACAGGAGGCTCGCCTAATCTCTACCATATGGGCAGGGGGTTCTAAAGTTGGTGGCAGAGGAGAATTGCAGGGAATAGTAGCTCAGACACTTATCAGCTGGAAACTCATGAAGGACCAAACCCATATCTCACCCTTTCCCAGCCCACTACTTCCCACTGCCCACAATCCGGAGATAGGAGGGGGATTCCCGTCAAGAGCATGGCCCTTTGCGGAGGGACGTGAACATATCCCCATCTCCACAGTTTTGCGAGATGGTGACCTGCGTTCCCTGGACTCCCTGTTGGGAGAGACACCCAGACTCCCCTGATAATGCTACGCTACATGCAGGTCATGCACTATTATGACGTTGTACGTGACAAAGAACAGGGACCTCACTTGGTTCGAGGTGAGATGCGAGAGGGGCTCATCACTGGAAAAAACAATTTCCACCCTCTACCAACATCTTTTGGTGGGAAACTTGGCGGAGAACGATACCTTCCGCAGGCAGTGGGAGACGCTGATGGACACCACCTTCACACCCCAACAATGGGAAGGTGCATTACTCTGGCAACACAAAAGCTCCATCAGCTCACATTACCAAGAAATGAATTACAAACTAATCGCACTCTGGTATAGGACCCCGACGCTGCTACACAGGATCTTCCCAATGACGCCCCCGACATGTTGGAGATGCCTCGAGGAGAGAGGCACGACAATACATATATGGTGGGAATGTCGCCTCCTCGTCCCATATTGGAGATGATTAGAGAGAAGATAAACGAAATCATAGGAGAAACGACAGCCTTCTACATATTTCAAAGATGTCGATTGCCATGTACAAAAAAAAATAAAAAAATCGATCTTACGTCATTAACTCTATGCGGCCAAAGCCCTGATCCCGCTATATTGGAAGAAGACGGAGGCACCCCGAATGGAGGAATGGATTCGTAGGGTGGAGGACATTCAGGCAGCGGAGGAGATCCAAGCCTCACTACTTGGCAGGGGGGGCAGACATGCAGAGATGTGGCGGCCATGGTTCGCATTTGTGTCCCGTAGCCGATAGGGCGGGATGCAACAGGTGGAGGGACGCGCGGGGGGACAGCTGGCCCGACGGGGCGTGACCATTCCTGCCTGCTTTATTCTACCCTACCTAACCTATACTTAGGCCCTGGGGCAACTCTTCTTCCCTCTCTACCAACCTACTTCTGATTTTCACCTGTAACCTTTACATACACACGAGCAAATGGATAAGACACACTCATGCTATAGTGATAAGCCTGTATCTTGTCCGGGACCAGTCAGTGCGATCATAGAAAGACAGCACTATAATTACCTCATTCACGCCTATCACGGATTCCACCAATGACTTAAGGACATACGCAAACCCTTAAAGGGTTGGGATAGCTGGGACAGACAGACCCATGAAAGGCCTTGTAATCACTGGCAACACACACAGGTCTATATTTGTATGTGATTTGTACTGGTACACCTAGTGTGTTGCCCAAAAATGTGGGAGTTGGACTAGTATTAGGTTGCTCAAAACTGGCACAAATAGGGAATCCCCTAGAACCTATAAAGGAATAACCAGAAAAAAGACACCAAAGGTGTCTAGGGATGCCAGGAGCTTGCCTAAAATGTGGCTAAAAAAGTTAAAATATCTATAAAAGGGTAATACTAATAGAGGTGTTGTACCTTTAAGAGGGATGCTGTACCTTTAAGAAGAAGTTATATATCAGAATAAGAACAATGCGAATATAAGTGGACCCAAAATAGTAAAAGGTGAATGGATTAAAAAATCATAAAAGATGAAAATTATGATTTTTTAATCTATTCATCTTTTATGATTTTTTAATCCATTCACCTTTTACTATTTTGGGTCCACTTATATTCGCATTGTTCTTATTCTGATTTATAACTTCTTCTTAAAGGTACAGCATCCCTCTTAAAGGTACAACACCTCTATTAGTATTACCCTTTTATAGATATTTTAGCTTTTTTAGCCACATTTTAGGCAAGCTCCTGGCATCCCTATATTTGTATGTAGTGCAAGGCCTTAGTAGCCACATGGAGATCCTTGAAAGTCAACTACACCTGGTATGGTTAAGACCCCACCATAGCGTAGTGCCTCTTTAGATACCTAGCACGGAGTGCCATGGGTTGCAGGGTACACACAAAAAGCATGACACTCCCAGGGATGGCCTAGAGCTACACACATTGGTGCCAGGTGGAAAAGGGAAGTACTGTACCATACCATGTGCTGATTGTTGTTGTGCACTTGTTTAAAATACCCGGCCTCTATAAGCCTGGTATAGCCCTACATGATGAACACTTCACCTACTATGTACGCAACCTTACTGTGCTATATGCAACCAGGACCTGCTAGTCTTCACTATTGAAAATGTTTGTATTGACAAAACTCAGTTTCTATACACACAGAATCTTAATAAAAAAAAAAAATCATCAAGAAAGACAATCTGTAGAAAATTATCTTTCTGAAAAATGCATTTAACCCAGTAAGGACACATGACATGTCATGATTCCCTTTTATTCCAGAAGTTTGGTCCTTAAGGGGTTAAACTGGTAGCAATTCCACACTACAATGTTGATTCAATAAAAGGTCAACAAATCATATGAAAGATCACAGTAATACTAAAGCAAATGTATAAATGTTACAGTCTTTGACCTACGGTATGTAAACTTTAAAAGACATATTTGTGTTACACACTCAGCAAGAATATTGCATCAAAAGGGGTAGTCTAAGCGCTATAACAATTCCTGGTGCTGTCTTATAATAAGTAGTTAAACTTTTTTGGAACATTTTGAAACCAACCTGGATCTCCTGGTCCACTCCCCTCCAAAGATATACATTGATAAGCCACAACATTAAAACCACTGACAGGTGAAGTTAATACTAATACCAATGCAACAGCAACAGTGGGTGGGATATACTAGGCAGCAAGTGAACAGTCAGTCCTTGAATGGCATGTGTTGGAAGCAGGAAAAATGGGCAAGCAAAAATATCTGAAGAATTTTGACAAGGGCCAAATAGTTATGGCTAGATGTCTAGGTCAGAGCATCTCCAAAACATCCAAGTCTAGTGTGGTGTTCCTGGTATGCAGTGGTTAGTAAGGAAAAAACAAATGTGAAAAGATCTTTAATGTAAAGTGAATAAATCAATAATTACCTGCAAAACCTCCCTAAAAATGACAAATTGTCCAATTTTCACCATATACTGCAAATCAATTAATAAACACGCACAAACAATCTATTTGGTCTAAAATGATACTGTATATAACATTAAAAAAAACTTCTACGTTAATCAATTAGATATGTGTCTTTAAGAGACTAAGAAAAGTCAATATTTGCAACAAATCAATGCAACAAATAACAGATATAAAATCGTAGAAGAATGACAGATCAGTATAGTGCTAACCACTTACGGGAAGCAGAAACCAGGCTCGGCTCTAGTATGCAGGCACATAGCAAAAGAGGTTCCCTGGTAAAAGTGTAGAAAAGCCAGCTGGCTTGGAACCCCTTTCAAGCAATCCACCTCAGAAATGTGATCTGAATAGCAACCCCAATTGCCCGTTCTATGCGGGACAGTGTAAAAGTGAAGAAATGTTATTCCAATTTGTTAAAACCGCATAGACAGACAGAGAAGATATTGTGCTTAAGCATAAAAGTTATCTTTGCTAATTAGCATAAGGCACGCCTCCTTCTTACACCGTAACTTCTGTAGAATCAAGACGCATTTCTCACTTATTGCTTTCTTCAGTCATTATCAAAGTCATGTTCATGATCTTTTCTTATATGTCCTGAAATCTCCTCCCCATGGTATGCTTTAAATGAGTGAATACTGAGGTCCCTTAACCCCTTAAGGACACATGACATGTGTGACATGTGATGATTCCCTTTTATTCCAGAAGTTTGGTCCTTAAGGAGTTAATCAAGTATTAAATAATTTCTTTAATTGGGGCAAGTTAACTACACAATGAATTTTCAGGTCAGATAAAAAAACAACAAACCTTAATATCACAATATTATAAATACAAATGTATTTCTCCCCACCAAAAAATAATTAAAATGTTCTTTCATAATAGTTTGAAATATATATAGACGATAAATAATAAAAAAAATCTATATTCAGAAATAAATAAAAAAAAAACATATATGGGGGCACAGCTAGCAGAGGACCAGAGCAGAATCACTAATTTGAGCCCCGAGTCTTACTATACAGAACATTTTGGTTTTTAGGTGGAATTTGGGCATACACCCAGATGGAAACCCCACTAACTACTGGAAGGTATTATGGGCTGAAAAAAACCAGAAGCTGACAAAGGCCCAACCAGTCTAGATATAGGGGATCCTGCTGTCAGGTTACCTCTGGTGTCTACCTCGGAGGAGGTTAGACACCTAGACGTCCATCCTCCTAGGGGGGCTGACTCACCCGATCCTCGCAGTCCTCCCGGCCGTTTACACGCCGGCCGCGATAGCTCCGCCTCCTTTTATGACGCGGCGCTCAGTAGCCGACGTCATGACGGCAATCACGTTCCGACCCGTCAATCACGGCAACCAAGTGCCGAACAACGAATCAGGACTCGTTGGGGGCGGGGCCAACAGTTAAAGAGCCAAGGTATAAAAGAGGGTTTTGTGGAATGATTCATTGCCCTGTCGTGGTTCTAGCTAGTCTGGTCACTCAGTGCTCTTACCTCTATTGTCTTTTGGTTCCTGACTCGGCTTGTATTTTTGACCCTGCTTTCCTCTCTTGTCCTTTTGACTCGGCTTGTCTCTCGCTTACCTACTCTCTCGTTCCCTCGACCTCGGCTTGTCTCTGACCATTCTTTGCTTTCTCCTTACGTTAGTCCGGCCATTCTAAGGTCCGGTATACGTACCTATCTCCTGTTTGTATTCTGCGTGTTGGATCCCTGTCACGATCCTGACATTACGACAGGGCCAATGGATCCTGCAGGTACAAACTCTCAGGTCGGTTCTCCTGACTCTAGATTTGAGGCCATGGATCATAGAATGGACCAGATGGCTCTAGCTCTGCAAGCATTGCTATCTCGTCCTAGTAATCACTCAGAGGAGATGCGTACCCCATCTATCTCTCCTGTAAGTACAGGCCTAGAGGTAGCCACAGTGGCTGCTTCTTCCCGTGTTACTTCCCCTTCACGCTATGGCGGCTCTCCTGACACTTGTCGAGGTTTTTTAAACCAGATAGGTATTCATTTTGAGTTACAACCCCACGCCTACCCTACTGACAGGGCGAAGGTTGGATTTATAATCACGTTGCTCATTGACAAAGCACTTAGATGGGCTAACCCCCTGTGGGAAAATGATAACCCGTTAGTTTACAATTATAATGCTTTTGTCGCTGCATTTAGGAGAACTTTTGACCCCCCAGGAAGAAAGGCCAATGCAGCTAGACTACTGTTACGTCTTAGACAGTATAACCGAACCCTCGTGGATTATGCGTTAGAGTTCAGATCCTTGGCGGCAGAAGTCAAGTGGAATGAACAGGCTTATATGGACGTATTTATAAACGGGTTATCTGATGAGATTCTAGATGAGGTTGCCACAAGAGAACTTCCTGAAAATTTGGAGGATTTGATTTCATTTATTTCCCGAATAGATGAACGTATGAGACAGAGGCAGAATACTCGGGATAGAACCCGCAGATCCTCCATAAGACTAGCTCCCTCATTTCAGAGTTCTGATTCTACTACTTTAGCTCTCCCAGAACCTATGCAAATAGGTAACACTCGACTCTCAGAAGAGGAAAGACAGTACAGGAGAAGGGAGGGGCTTTGTATGTATTGCGGAATAAGAGGTCACCTACGCCTAAATTGCCCTAACCGGCCGGGAAACGCTCGCACCTAAGTTTCTCAAGAGGACAGGCCTTGGGTGTTTCTATCTTGTCCTCTATATATGATTATAAAGATCATAGGCTTCTGATACCTGTTTCTTTAGCTTGGGAAAATGGAGTACTTAATGCTATGGCTTTGATAGATTCCGGAGCAGCTGAAAGCTTTATTGACCAAGCCTTTGTCACTAACCATTCTATCCCATCTCAGCTAAGGGATACACCCTTGGCCGTTGAGGCCATAGATGGTAGACCATTATCTGAACCTGTTATTTTTCGTGAAACCATACCAATTAAGTTAACCACTGGTATCCTACACGAGGAAAGAATATCCCTCATGCTGATCTCATCTCCTTCAGTTCCAATAGTCTTGGGGTATCCCTGGCTTAAGAAGCATAACCCTACTATTGACTGGGAACTGGGTGAGATAGTCTCCTGGGGTCAGGGTTGCCAGAGAGGATGTTTACAGAAAGTCTCACCGATTTGCATGGTTGACGCCCCGGTTAACTCTTCCCAATCTACAGGTTTACAGATACCGTCTCAGTACCTGGATTTAAAGGCAGTCTTTGACAAAAAGAAGGCTGATACTTTACCTCCACATAGGTCCTTCGACTGTAAAATTAGACTCCTGCCTGGTACTATGCCTCCGAGGGGTACGGTATATCCTTTATCCACTAAGGAGAACTTAGTCTTAGAGGAGTACATACGTGAAAACCTAGACAAAGGATTTATTAGGAGATCTTCTTCTCCGGCCGGGGCCGGTTTCTTTTTTGTAGATAAAAAAGACGGCACTCTACGGCCTTGCATTGATTATCGGGGCTTGAATAAGATAACTATTAGAAATGCTTATCCTATTCCTTTGATTACTGAGCTCTTTGATCGACTGAAAGGCTCCAAGATTTTTACCAAGTTAGATCTGAGGGGAGCTTATAACTTGGTGAGAATTCAGCAGGGAGACGAATGGAAAACAGCTTTCAATACCCGTTATGGCCACTATGAATACACGGTAATGCCCTTCGGGCTTTGCAATGCACCTGCAGTATTCCAGGACCTAATTAATGAGGTTCTTAGGGAATTTCAGCATGAATGCGTTATAGTATATTTGGATGATATACTAATACACTCTAGAGAGATTGAGACTCACCACAGACAAGTCAGAAGGGTACTGCGCAAACTGTTACAACATGGATTGTACTGCAAATTGGAAAAGTGTAGCTTCGACCAATCTCAGATAAACTTTCTTGGCTACGTTATTTCTGGAGACGGATTTAGGATGGACCCCATTAAACTCCAATCGATTTTAGATTGGCCATTGCCCAGGGGACTCAAGGCCATTCAGAGATTTATCGGATTCTCCAATTATTATAGGCGCTTCATTAAAGGTTACTCTTCTATTATTGCTCCTATTACCAATATGACTAGACAGGGTGCTGATACCAAGACTTGGTCTACAGAGGCTCTCTCTGCTTTCAAAACACTCAAAGAACATTTTGCCTCAGCACCGATATTAGTTCATCCTGACACCTCTTTGCCTTTTCTACTCGAGGTAGACGCCTCGGAGACAGGTATAGGCGCTATCTTGTCCCAAAGGCTAGGTTTGGATAAACCGTTACATCCATGTGGTTTTTTTTCCAAGAAATTATCTGGGCCTGAAAGTAGATATGACATTGGTGACAGGGAACTGTTAGCGGTCATTATGGCTTTAAAGGAATGGAGACATTTGTTGGAAGGGACTTTATACCCGGTTACTATTTTGACGGATCACAAGAATTTGTCCTATATAGGGGAGGCCAAGCGCTTGTCCGCCAGGCAAGCTCGTTGGTCCTTGTTCCTTACACATTTCAATTACGTGCTCACTTATAGACCTGGTTCTAAGAACTCTAAGGCAGATGCATTGTCCCGCCAACATGAACCTTCTACGGTGTCTGAAGCAGCTTTGTCTTCTATCGTTCCCAAGTGTAATATTATTGCCAACACGTGTGTCAGGATACACTCGCCGTTGCTTGCTGAGATCAAGAAAGTACAACATCTAGCTCCCAAACCTGTTCCTGGGGCTCGGTACTTCGTTCCTCCTGAGCTCCAAGTGGAACTGCTGCATTGCTTTCATGACAGTAAAGTTGCTGGGCACCCCGGCATACGCAAAACGTGTTCCCTGATTTCTAAAGATTTCTGGTGGCCTTCTTTTCGTAAGGATATAAGGGATTTCGTCGGGGCATGTGCTGTCTGTATGAAGACTAAGCAACCTCATGCGCTCCCATGTGGGCTTTTGCACCCCTTAGAAATTCCCGAGAGACCATGGTCCTGTTTGGCTATGGACTTCATTGTCGATTTGCCTGTTTCTAAAAAACATACTGTTATTCTCACGGTGATTGACAGGTTTACTAAAATGGCTCATTTCGTGCCCTTGCCTAAACTGCCCTCGTCTCCCGAATTAGCTGAGATATTCGCGAGGGAGATTTTTCGTTTACATGGTATTCCCTCTGAAATTGTTTCTGATAGAGGTTCCCAATTTGTTTCCCGCTTTTGGAAGTCTTTCTGTTCTCACTTAGGCATCAAGTTGAATTTCTCATCTGCCTATCATCCCCAGTCCAACGGAGCTGCCGAACGCACCAACCAAAAGATTGAACAATATTTGCGTTGTTTTGTTTCTGAACACCAGGACGATTGGGTTGGTCTGATTCCTTGGGCAGAGTTTGCACACAACAATCTCGTTTGTGATTCTACTCGTTCTAGCCCCTTTTTCTTGAATTATGGCTTTCATCCTTCCATTCTTCCGTCGGTTTCCCCTTCCCAAGGGGTACCGTCGGTTGATGTTCATGTCGCCAATCTGAGAAAGTTGTGGGATCAGACTCGACGAATTCTTCTTCAGAATTCCATGGTGTTCAAACGACACGCTGACAAACGGAGACGGGTGGCTCCGGTTTTTGCCCCGGGTGATAAGGTGTGGTTGAGTACCAGAAACATCCGCTTGAAGGTTCCTTCCATGAAATTTGCCCCTCGTTACATAGGCCCTTACAAGGTTCTGTGTCGGATTAACCCGGTTGCGTATCGTCTTGCCCTTCCACCTGCCCTGCGCATCCCTAACTCTTTTCATGTTTCTTTGTTGAAGCCTTTGGTTTGTAACAGATTTTCCTCCGCTGAGTCCTCCCCTCTCTCTGTCCAGGTTGAGGGTCAGGAGGAATATGAAATCAAATCCATTCTCGATTCTCGTATTTCTCGGGGGAAGTTGCAATATCTTGTTGACTGGAAGGGGTATGGGCCTGAAGAAAGGTCTTGGGTGGGCCGTGAAAATGTGCATGCCCCTCGTCTCCTCCGGGCATTTCATGCTCGTTTTCCGTCTCGCCCCGGTTCCTTCCGCCCGGTGGGCGTTTCTGAGAGGGGGGGTACTGTCAGGTTACCTCTGGTGTCTACCTCGGAGGAGGTTAGACACCTAGACGTCCATCCTCCTAGGGGGGCTGACTCACCCGATCCTCGCAGTCCTCCCGGCCGTTTACACGCCGGCCGCGATAGCTCCGCCTCCTTTTATGACGCGGCGCTCAGTAGCCGACGTCATGACGGCAATCACGTTCCGACCCGTCAATCACGGCAACCAAGTGCCGAACAACGAATCAGGACTCGTTGGGGGCGGGGCCAACAGTTAAAGAGCCAAGGTATAAAAGAGGGTTTTGTGGAATGATTCATTGCCCTGTCGTGGTTCTAGCTAGTCTGGTCACTCAGTGCTCTTACCTCTATTGTCTTTTGGTTCCTGACTCGGCTTGTATTTTTGACCCTGCTTTCCTCTCTTGTCCTTTTGACTCGGCTTGTCTCTCGCTTACCTACTCTCTCGTTCCCTCGACCTCGGCTTGTCTCTGACCATTCTTTGCTTTCTCCTTACGTTAGTCCGGCCATTCTAAGGTCCGGTATACGTACCAATCTCCTGTTTGTATTCTGCGTGTTGGATCCCTGTCACGATCCTGACACCTGCAGAGCTTGCAAAAGTCTATATGGGACAAAATGACTCTCTCTTGTTGCAGATAGTAAGTTTTCTTAGTCTTTTCAAGATACAGACATATACTAATAAGAGTATTTTTATTGTAAATTTTTATTTAAATTTTATATGTTATACATAGTATTATTTTAGACCAAATAGATGTAGATTGTTTACACAATGCTATTACTTGATTTTCACTATATGGTGTATTTAATTTAATTTACATGTTAACTGCTCTTGAAGATACTTAACATAATTGATAAGTATCACTATTGTTTGAACTCACCCCTATAGATTTGTTTAAGGAGTGGTTAGCAGGATGCATAATGGAAAGAAGGCAGGCTGGTGGAGGCAGTGTTATACTCTGGGAAATGTTCTGCTGGGAAATCTTTCTTCTCCGAAACTGCTATGTTTGCATATGAAGGGTTAAAACCTGAGGGAGACTGCACCCAGACCACTTCATTGAGCTGAAGTGGTCTGGGTGACTATAGTGTCCCTTTAAAGGATATGCTGCTGATATCCTGGTGCCAGATACCACAGGACACGTTTAGAGTACTTGTGGAGTCCATGCTTTGATGCATCAGAACGGTTTTGGCAGCACATGGAGCACCTTCATGATACTAGGAAGGTGTTTTAATGTTGTGGCTGAAATCTCCCTTTACATTAGCTATATCCGCTATGTCAAAAGAAGTGTGAAATTGGTAGGTAGGGAAAACCATATAACAACTTTATATACTATTAAATAATTATATACTATTATATACTATTAAATAATTAGTTTGTAATGTGCTACAATGTACATAATATACAGAAATCAGAGGTTACCTGTTCACCGGCTTGGGATTCACCAATGATGAAACGATCTCCAGGCCCATCAGCAGCTGTAAAAATGTCCAAAATAAAATATGACTGACAAAACCCACAAGTATTCTAGCTCCTTAATATGTTGTATGCTATACGACATAAATTTGCTTTCACATTTTTTACATACACTGCATAGTTTTAATGGTACAATATAAAATGTAATATAAAATAAAATAAATGCACTTCACTCCATCACCATATGATAATTTTAATGGGAACTGCTTAGACAGAGTTTTTCATGAAAGGGGTATGTTAATAAGGTTTTTATTTGATAAATTGGGCAGATGAGATGAAAAGATCTATATTTAACGTAAAATCACTAGAAAAACAAACAAACACAGTAATCTTTTTTTTTGTTTGTTTTTTTAACATGAAATAAAAAGTTTCCCGATATTTGTACTGTTTAATATTACCTCTTACTGCATATCCATCCTTCACTGATGCAGGGAACGGTGGTAAATTGTCTTTTGCGTATACTTCTTGGGCAAGAACACGGCCCATTCCATCTAAAATCAGAATAAAGATCATCAGCATGTAGGGACTATTCCCTGAAAGTTATGAGCAGCTCTATTAATCTTTTCATTATTGCGGATTCCTGCATTTTAAAATGAATGGCAAATTCCTGTCTAAAATATATCTGTTAATTTCCTTCAGAACTACAACAGCTATATTGTCATAACCAAAGGTTAGGGTATCATAGGATTCCTTAGTATCTTGAATACAAACAGAATCGTGTGCATGTGTTAGAGAAAAGCTATATAACAGTTGTAGACTACGAGATATACATTTGTGCATGCACATGCACGAGAGCACACACAGTGATAGCAACACTGCCTTTAATGTAATTCCAACACAATGTCACAGAGCTGCCTTGTCAGAAAGCTTTATTGTTATAAGTAATCAGGTGAGGAAAGCAAGAAATTGAAAGATGACAGAGATGATGAGAATACGGCACCTCTGTAATTTATAATTTCAGTTCCAAGAACTGGAGTCATCTCTAATACAGTGATGAAGGCTTTGTCCATAGATGTTAATGGGAAAGGAGACATGCGGTGTCTTCTTGCTACCTTGGTGATATCAACAGCGCTGTGACCTAAAAGAAACAAATAAACAACATGAATATATCTCTTACTATCAATAATAGGGTACAGATTGTAGCATTTATTAGCCCAGTAATATTAATGTAAAATAACAGATGAAATTAGTATCTTGCAATTCCTTTTTGTATTGGACTAACATAATTCTGAAATGACAAGCTTTCAGGAGAACTTCCCTTTCTCTAGATTTGAGAAAGGGCAGTTCTCCTGAAAGCTTTTCATTCCAAAATTCTGTTAGTTCAATAAAAAATGTATTAAAAGATACTATTTTCATCTGTTTTTCTACAATAATAGGGTACACTAAACATAGTATTTCAATCATCACTTGGTCAATAGCACATCATATTTAATTTTTGGGTACCCGAGTTATAGTGTGATTACTAAATATTATTGACAAGTTGTTCTTTTTAAAAACAATCTATAAGTACCATGGGCGTGCACACCCTAATCCCCGCGGCACGCCTATGGAGTGAGACCGGCAGGGGAGATCTCAGGATCTCCCCTGTCGGCTCATGCAGAGCCGGCGCTCCCCGAGTGCCGGCTCTGCTCTCAGCCTCCCTCCCCACTGCAGCATTGAGGGAGGCAGGAGAGGACCCAGGGAGCTCAACCAGCAGATCCGCCGGGTTCCCGCTTAGATCTTGCGAGAGTGAACTCTAGTTCACTCACCACTGGACCACCAGGGAAAGCAGCAGGAACAAGAATCCCTCCTCCCTACATAAGGTAAGAAGGGAGGTGGGATATTAAGTAATATACCCCCACCTGCGCACGCCTATGATAAGTACCTTCCGTTTGTATAATTTCTGGTGGCCCGAAGCTTAAACAAGTCATGGACAACCAGAATGGTGTTATTAAAATGTACAATAAATATATTTAGAGACATTGGTTGTAAGTAGGCAAGGACATTCATTGTACATAGTGTTGGCCTCATTCATAGATCTTTGAAAGACATCCAAACTGCTCAACAGACTAATTGTCACTATGGTTCACCAAGGTTTGCAAATAGAAAGCACCCTAAAAAAAATTTGGATGTGAAATTCACAGTTGAAGGAAATTACGTCCATGGAATACCTAATGAGTTATTTGCGATTCCCAACAAGAGTAGATGAACTGCCTAAGAGATTACAAATGTACAGTATTTATGACGCAACCATCAATCCTATCGTTTTCTTATAATCGACTGTTGACAGACTGGCCAAAAAAAAATCAGAGCAAGTTGACTGACATTTAAAAAGTCTTTTCTCTGTGTTAAAATTTGCATGTTACTGGAGTCTATGAACAGAGACGTCTTTAGAAGATGAAGCCACCAACAATGAATTCTCAGAATGTTTAGTAAAGTTTGTATCAGGTTATTCTCAACTAGGGATGTGCATGGGCAAAAAAATTGGTTCGGTTCGGGACTTCTGCAATTCTGTTCGGTTCGGCAATCCAAAATTCAGGACTTCGGGAATCCTGAAATTTGGTTTGGTTCTTTGGGAATTTGGCAATTCCCTAAGCCTAACCCTAATCCTACCCCTAACCCTATCAGGGTTAGGTGTAAAGGTAGGGTTAGGTTAAAGGGACACTTTAGGCACCCAGTCCACTTCTGCCCATTGGAGTGGTCTGGGTGCCAATTCCCACTACCCTTAACCCTGCAACTGTAAATATTGCAGTTTTCATAAACTGCAATATTTACATTACAGGGTTAACTCCTCCTCTAGTGGCCGTCTACTGGAGGGCACTAGAGGGCCACTAGAGGGCACTTCTGGGTTTATAGCACAGATGTTCTCTATGTGAGGACCTCCAGCGTCGCTGAAATCCCCAAAAGAAAGCATTTTCAATGCTTTCCTATGGGGAGGTCTAATGCGCGTTAGGTTTCCCCTGCCGCTGGCCGTGCATGCGTAATAGGTCTCCCCTGCTGGATGACGTCGGCAGGGGATGAGCATGGGCGGACCCTGAACCAGTGTCGAGGGACATCAGCGCTGGATGCAGGTAAGTCACTGAAGGGGTTTTAACCCCTTCAGTAACCTGGGATGGGGGTAGGAGGGAGCGGGGAACTGCAGTGCCAGGAAAACTGATTGTTTTCCTGGCACTGGAGTATCCCTTTAAGGTTAGGGTTAGATTCCGGTCATCATTCCCTTAATTTTCCCTCCCTCTCCTGTTTTGCCACTTTTCAGAAATCCAAAGTACTTTGGCACTTACGAAATTCGGCACTTACGAAATTTGGCACTTCGGTTCAAGCATCTGAACGTCCAAATTGACGAAATTCGTCCAAATTTTAATTCGGACCGAAACGAATTGCACATGTCTATTCTCAACCTCCTGAACAGGAAGATTCTTGGTCCCGAAGAATAAAGAACAATAATGTCCCTGAGAATGATGACTTGAAATACATTTTTTCCCTTCCTGAGGAACACATACTCGTAATAACAAAATCCAAACCAGATACAAAGAAGATTATTACCCTTTAGGGGTAAACTCAACATGAGTTTTGAAAACTAAATATGGAATAAGCAGTTAAAAAAACAAACCAAACAAAAAACAACAACATCTGAACTTAACCCATGATCTATAACGTGTAGGATCTTTAAATGAAGAACTATCTTAAAGAGGAAGAGGAGTTCCCCCTAACTATAGTAGAAATATTTAATTAACTGTAAATACATCTCCCATAAAATCAGTTTAGCCCTTGATATCAAGTATATTTTCTTAAATATAGGAATTCCAGGTTTTCCTATTTTTGCTCAACAGCTCCCATGGTGTCAGGAGAATTCTCCTGAGTTTAAGATCTAAAACTTGTGAAAGGCACAGTACCTACTTAAAGTACCTACTTAAAGAGACTCATTATAAATTCAATTTGAAAATGACTGATGGCTTAATCCATAGAAGTAAACTTCTTTCCACATCCATTATTTAAGTACATCTTTCATGGAATTGTCTCATTTTCTTCTCCATATCCCTGCTTCTTTTTCCTTTTTCATTAAAATTGATCTTACTAAAAGCGGTTAAAGAAAATATTACTTGTCTGCCTATCAACTAGGAGAGACACCAAGTACTTTTATTTTTAGGAGTATATTTATACACATCATGATTGCATTCCTGTCTCTCCAATATTGGAAACTTCACAGATTTTACTCCTGTATGATTTAAAATGTTCTTATAAAACAAAACATAATGTAGACAACACAGTGAGATGAACACCGTTGTGAAGGACTTTAATAACTGAAGAAAGGATTTGAGCACATGCTCCAGGAGGCAGATCACTCCCAGAGCCAGAGGCAGGGCCGGCCTTGCATTTGTTGCCAGTGACATGTGTTAGGGGGTGCTCAGAGCTCCCCTATACGGCAAGTCCCGCTATGTAGCTTGGTCGCGCAGAAACCGGGTGGAGGATTTCATTATCCTTTACCCAGGTCTTGCAGAGAAGGCAGTGGGGGGAGGAGCTAAGCCAATGGTGGGAGCAGAGCTAAGCGAGCGGCGGGGGCAGGTCTAAATGTGGCCCGAACCTGCTGCCTGGTAAGTGGGGGAAGCTGGAAGGAGTCCATGTCCCCATCTAATGCTACAGTGCCCCTGCTCCCAATCTGCCCCAGTGCCCCTGCTCCCCATCTACCCAAGTGCCCCCTGCTCCCCGCTACCCATCTACCCAAGTGCCCCTGTTCCCCATCTACCCCAGTGCCCCTGCTCCCCATTTACGCCAGTGCCCCTGCTCCCCATCTACGCCAGTGCCCCTGCTCTCCATCTAATGCTATAGTGCCCCTTTTCCACATCTACCACAGTGCCTCTGTTACCTATCTACCCGAGTGCCCCTTTTCCACCATCTACCACAGTGCCCCATTACCTATCTACCCCAGTTCCCCTGCTCCCCCATCTACCCAAGTTCCCTTGCTCCCCCACCTACCCAAGTGCCCCTGCAACCCTATCCACCCCAGTGCCCCTGCACCCCCATCCAGCCCAGTACCCCTGCACCCCCGTCTAACCCAGTGCCCCTGCTCCACAATCTAACCCAGTGCCCCTGCTCCACAATCTAACCCAGTGCCCATGCTCCACAATCTAACCCAGTGCCCCTGCTCCACAATCTAACCCAGTGCCCCTGCTCCACAATCTAATCCAGTGCCCCTGCTCCACAATCTAATCCAGTGCCCCTGCTCCACAATCTAACCCAGTGCCCATGCTCCACAATCTAACCCAGTGCCCCTGCTCCCCCATCTACCCCAGTGTCCCCGCTCCCTATATACCCCAGTGTCCCTGCTCCCTATCTACCCCAGTAACCCTGCTCCATCTCTACCCAATGCCCCTGCTCTCCATCTCCCCCAGTGCCCTGGCTCTCGCTGTAGCTGTGTATGTGACTATATGCCTGTAAATGTGTGACTATATGCTTGTAACTGTGTGTGTGAATACATGCTTGTAACAGTGTGTGTGACTATGAGCTTGTAACGGTGTGTGAATATATGCTTGTAACGGTGGGTGTGACTATATGCTTGTAACGGTGTGTGTGTGACTATGTGCTTGTAACGGTGTGTGTGTGACTATGTGCTTGTAACGGTGTGTGTGACTATATGCTTGTAATGGTGTGTGTGACTATGTGTTTGTAACGGTTTGTGTGATTATGTTGCTGTAACTGTGTATGTGACTATATGCCTGTAACAGTGTGTGAGAGTATATGCCTGTGTGTGACTATGTACTAGTAACCGTGTGTGTGACTATATGCTTGTAACTGTGTGTGTGACTATATGCTTGTAATGGTGTGTGTGACTATATGCTTGTAACGGTTTGTGTGACTGTATGCTTGTAATGGTGTGTGTGAAAATGTGCTTGTAATGGTGTATGTGACTATGTGCTTTTAACGGTGAATGTGACTATGTGCTTGTAACGGTATGTGTGACTGTATGCTTGTAACGGTATGTGTGACTATGTGCTTGTAACTGTGTGTGTGTGTGTGTGTGACTATGTGCCTGGGACTGTGTGCAAAAATGCTCACTTGCATTCACCCGTATGCCTACATACATATTTTTATCTGTATGAAATACCCATCCCACCCAGCCAATAAACCCTGTGCAAATATCACACACAGTCAATACACCCATAACAAATATTGCACACAACCAACACAAAGCATACATATCACATACAGCCATCACATCTGTCACACACATGACATCATATAATTATGAGATTTATTACAGTGGAGCTTTGTCATTCAAAAAGCAAAATGTAGCTGTCTTTGGAGCTCCGGTCAATCAGAGCGTTGCCGCGGATTAGCACAGGAAAGCTCTGACACTGTAAGTGCCTGAACTTATGAGACCGTTACTGATGGAGGCGCAGAACAGATTCCCAGCACACTGGACCACCTGAGATCAGAAACCCCCCTCTCTGCAAGAACAGGGAAGGGGGGATGAATATTTGTTTTAAAATAATTATTGATTTAATAAAACACATACAATACATGGATGAAGGGGTATGATAGGAGTGGGCCGCCCTGACAAGAGCAGAATGCCTGATCCTTTGCACCTCACTTGAGCGGACAGTAGTTGCATCAATATACCTCACCTAAATGGCAAGTGTGTTTTGGTGTGTGATAAAACACCAGAAGCAGCCTCCCCACACACAACCATCATATACACACACGCAGCCCGCACACAATTTCCATCTCATACATGCAGCCCCACATGCACTTAGAGAACACTCATAACATTTAATGTCATACACATGAACACTCTTTCCATTGAAATGGACAATTCCATAATATACAACACCTACTACACATAGCAAACGTACCCACAACTTATATAACACATAGTAGAGGTAGGAAAAACAGCCTGGTGGAGAAATAGTAAAATATGCTAGCTGAGAGTGTAGAAATTATACATTGGTGAAGAAAAATGATAACTGTCAAATTATTATGAAAAATATTGATGGAGATGGGATAAAGCAACTGGCAGAGAAATAAATAGAGAACCGAGGAACAGAGAAATAGAAGGGCCAGGGGTTAAAACTGGGCAACACTAATAAGTGAAGTGTGGGATAATATAGAAATACACTAAGAGAAAGAAGAGAACTATTCAAAAAAGAGAATATGCAAAGGAGAAACAAAGTCTAAGTAGCAGTTTTTGATTGAGTGACTGTGATTAAACTTAAAGGAACACTATAGTCACCTAAATTACTTTAGCTAAAGTATAGATCATTCCCCTGCAATTTCACTGCTCAATTCATTGTCATTTAGGAGTTAAATCACTTTGTTTCTGTTTATGCAGCCCTAGCCACACCTCCCCTGACTATGATTGACAGAGCCTGCATGAAAAAACAACTGTTTTTTACTTTCAAACAGATGTAATTTACCTTAAATAATTGTATCTCAATCTCTAAATTGAACTTTAATCACATACAGGAGGCTCTTGCAGGGTCTAGCAAGCTATTAACATAGCAGGGGATAAGAAAATCTTAATTAAACAGAACTTGCAATAAAGAAAGCCTAAATAGGGCTCTCTTTACAGGAAGTGTTTATGGAAGGCTGTGCAAGTCACATGCAGGGAGGTGTGACTAGGGTTCATAAACAAAGGGATTTAACTCCTAAATGGCAGAGGATTGAGCAGTGAGGCTGCAGGGGCATGTTCTATACACCAAAACTGCTTCATTAAGCTAAAGTTGTTCAGGCGACTATAGTGTCCCTTTAAAGATAGCAGTACATAGTATATATATTTTTTGATACAAAAGAAACAGCAGGTAATACTCACTGCTGTGTAGTGAGCAAAACCTTATTTTGCTCAATATTTGAATGTCTCCTATTTTTTATTGAGTATATAATTGCATCAGTAAGCACTATATATTTTATTTCTGTTTTACATATACTACTCACTCACCAATCAGCCGACGAGCCCACAAGGTAGGGGGTGGGGTGGGTATTATATGTATATCCTTATTCCACAACTTCTGAGAATACCTCTACCTTCTCTACTTATTTGTTCTCAATACTCATTGTTGGCATCAAGTTGTCACCCCAGAATATAGAATACCTGTATTAGTATATCCATTGGCAAATTTATTCACCTAGGTGCAAATAGTCCTAATTTGTTAATAAAGGATTACGTTTGTTTCATTGTTTTCATTAAAAAATAGGACACAACACATTTAATAAATTGTTGTACAGAGTACATATATATTTTACATCAAGTTGTCACCCCAGAATATAGAATACCTATATTAGTATATCCATTGGTGAATTTATTATCCAAGTAGGGTTTTTCTGCAGGGTAAACTATTTTCTTCTCTTTGTGTGCCTCTTAAATTTGAAGTAATCTTATTTTAGTCTCCAATTCACAACCGAAGTACAGTATTTAAAACTTAAAATATAATAATTTAAGATCAAGATTAGAGAAGGTGTACAATTGTTAAAACTTAACTGGCACAATGTCTCCCAGTTAAATTACTAAATGCTTGAAAGAAAGCAATAGGATGGAAATTTTATTGCAGAGGGAAGTTTGCTGGATGCACCTTCTGGACAGTGTCCTCTCATCGTCTTAATGAGAAGCCTGAGTGGCATTAGGTGCATCTTGCTGGTGCCCGTCTTGGGATGACTCCTGGATCAGGGTATGTATTTTGACCCCATGATTTACTCCATTGTCCTCTGCTCCCCTGTCTCTCTTTACTTATTTTTATCTTTAGGTTCTTTGGCATGCTGTAGATCCTTACATTGTGTGAGGGTGTTCTTTTTCTTGTTTTTATCATTCATAGTAATCTTTTTACTATTACTTTTGTTGGTAGATTTATCCCTTTACGGATGGGATATATTTTATTAGCTGTGCATTTCTACCTTCTGCATATCTTTACCTCTTCTGTTTGAGTATAACATTTATCTATGCAAAGCATTGGATTATTAGCTATTTAGCTGTGTTTATAATTGTATATAAACATTTATTTTTGATAAGCTTATAAGCTCTGGACCATTTACATCTTACTAAAAGGTCTTATCTTTAACATGATTTGGATGAACGAGTGTTTGTTTACCCGTTCCCTAGCAACCCAGCATTATGACGTCACGTGCAATGAGACGTCAGTACGGACTTTCTGACAATTCAGGAAGCAGGTGGAGGGATGCAGAGATTCGGTGCACAACTGCACTTTATCTTGTGTAGGGGGCGGCAGAGTTCAGATTTCTCACATCCTTTATTTTTATTTCTAAACTCCAATTGCTTTCCTGGAGTAGTATTCATTAAAAAGATCAATTAAAAGGGACACTATAGTCACTAAAACCATTACAGCTAGCTTTATATAGTGGTTTTGTGTCTATACCATGTTCCTCCTGACTTTTCAATATAAACATTGCCTTTTCAGAGTAACGACTCTTGTGGCACTCACTCAGATGGCCACTAGAGGTGTTAACTATTTCAGTCTTGCACTGTGTGCAGCACCTATGTTCATGCTCTGCATGGAGACGCTGAACTTTCCCCATAGTGATGCAATCTCTGTATGGACATGGCTAGACCGGCGGGTTAATGGAGAAAAGTTAAGATTAAAACCTTTTAAAGGACCACTCTAGGCACCCAGACCACTTCAGCTTAATGAAGTGGTCTGGGTGCCAGGTCCTTCTAGGGTTAACCCATTTTTTTTTTATAAACATAGCAGTTTCAGAGAAACTGCTATGTTTATCAATGGGTTAAGCCTTCCTCCAAATCCTCTAGTGGCTGTCTCATTGAGAGCCGCTAGAGGCGCTTGTGTGCTTCTCACTGTGAAAATCACAGTGAGAGCACGCAAGCGTCCATAGAAAAGCATTATGAATGCTTTCCTATGCGACCGGCTGAATGCACGCGCAGCTAAGTTTTTCCCCCTTTCCCCCTTCCAGAGCCGGGCGGGAGGGTATGAGTATGTTTTCCTGGCACTATAGTGGTCCTTTAACTCCATGGCAAAAATGCTCAAAGTATTGTCAAAAAAACTTCAGAAAGAATGTGATCATGTCTGAAAGGCAACTGATAACATGCAGATAATTATTAAGCAATTTACAATATCAATGCCTATGTTAGCCTGTTTGTCTCTGTCTAAATTTTGTATCTTCCTATCTGACCTATGCTTTGAAATGGAGGGTTTTAGTGCTCCTCTCACTGGGCAATGTCTGCCATAGCAACTGCATTGTGGTCTGCTCTAGTGATTGACACTCCGCTGTGTGGAATGGTAAAAAACCCCACAAAAAAACAGTGAAACAATAATATGATGTTTCCTCATACACCAAAAATGAGATTTGAACCCCTTGAAACAAAATTGATGTGGGTCCAAGGTCCCATTGTTAAAATATAAGCATGTGGGGGGCTGGGCCTGGTATCCAAGATGGCTGGACGTGTTTCTGCATTGCTCTCCTCTGCTTGACCATTAAATGCATGATTCTTGACGATTATCCTGTAAAAAAAGGTTCTGAGCCAGAGGCAGACCACCCAAATCCTGCATGCAATTTTTGTGGCCGGTTTTGTGGTGCCCTGGTGGCAGACTCACATTAGCCCGGCCTTGAGGCCTACTGAGACTGTCACGCAGACAGTCAGAAGAGGCGGACGATGATCTGACGCTGAATGCTTACCTTACCATTTATGATCCACAGCCCTGTTACCTCCCTCCTGTAGACCAGTGGGGGATGTCCCGATCCTCATGGGGACATTCAGAATTCTGACAGAAGCCTGCACACTGCCTGTTAACATAGTCTGATCTTTAAATGCCTTTTCTTCAATATCTACTGACTTATTTGTTATCGTGTTAATTTACCACCATGATATTGTCTAAAAATTTGCAGATTTAGAAAATGCCATATTAATTTTATCTCACGCCTGTTACTATGACTGCTTATTTACACGGTTGTGGCAATATATTCTTACTTGTATTCATCTACACAAAAAAAAAAAAAATACACCCCCCCCACACAAAAACAAAAACAACAACATAAAATGTTTAAGTTACTCCCAATCAAGATTATAAATACAAGTAATAATAATAATTAGAAAATATCCCCCTTTTTTTGCCCCTTGATTAGAATATAAGTTATGAACTAAGTGGTTGTGAACTGCAATGACAACACTGTTCCTTTAAGATAAATAGCCACTCAATAGTCAGGTTATTGTCAAACAGCATAACTTGAAGAACACTTGTCATGCTGCAGTCAGTATATCACAGTACCAGACTAAAATAATAAACCCTGTAGCAGGGATTATATATTTGATCATGGGATAATAGATATAAGAAGAAAGGACACATAAAACACACAACTCGATTAGAGGGAA
The DNA here is from genome assembly GCA_933207985.1 of Pelobates cultripes. NCBI lineage: Eukaryota > Metazoa > Chordata > Amphibia > Anura > Pelobatidae > Pelobates > Pelobates cultripes. Next base: position 37,471,973 of record OW240924.1, read on the forward strand.
AGGAATAGGTATCCTACTCAGTGGTGTATCCTGGTTTTGTGCTGTGTCCCTTCCCCCCCGCCCCACCTTCTAAATACAGAAACACACACAGTCAGACAGTCAGACAGAAACACACACAGTCAGACACACACACACACACTCACATTAACACTTTTTTTTTTAATTATTTAACCGCCCCCCCCCCCCAGCCTCCTTACCTTTGGGAATGCTGGGGTGGTTTTGCTTTCTCCTTGGGGTCCAGTGGCTGCCGGCCGGGCTGATGGGCTGGCTACTGGGCGCTGGGCGGCTGGCGAGGGAGCACTTCCTCTGAGCTGTCTGCTCAGCTTCCTCGCTGCAGAGTGAGGCTTGGAGCCGGAATATGACGTCATATTCTGGCTCCCAGCCTCACTCTGCGGCGCGCAAGGGAGCCGAGCAGACCGCTCAGAGGAAGTGCTCCCTCGCCAGCCGCCTGCCCAGCATGTCTGTTAGCCACGAGGCTAACAAGGCATTTGCCCTGGGCATATGGGGGGGCCTTTTTTTGCCGCCCCCTGGAAAATGCCTTGTTTGCCTCGCGGCTAATACGTCCCTGATCCTACTTTTCTATCTTTAGCTAATCACACTATTCTACATCTAATGAGCACAATGCGAGTTTCACACAAAGTTTTTCAAGGGAAACTTATTGAATTGAACGACTTCAAGAGTCATGAAAATGTGCTGGTCTTGGAAAGGGAAGACGCTCATGTTGACTTTGAGGAGGTCAAACTGGAAGCATAGCTGACTGGGAGAAGTTTTCTGGTTTGTCTATCTGCCCTGAGCTTTGAGGCAGATTTTCATAGGGTTGAGGACTGTCCCCCAAAGAATGTTGCACTTTCATGGTGACCCTCGCATGATCTAGAGATCAACTAGTCCACTATGGATTTTTGGACTCTTTAACCGGAAGAGAAAACCTCTTGTCTGACACATTTTTGTAATGTGACATCTGAGCAAGGTCCAAAGAGCCAGCAAACTGAGCTATAAGGCCTGCGTGCATTGACAATGCATATGTAATTGTTGTTAAGCTAACATTGGTAAATGGCACATCTCAAAATTATTCAAAGGTCATGAACTGATAAAGCATACTACCTACCATGCAACACGAAGCTGCTCAAAACATAATCGTCTATAAACATTCTATTCATATTTAGAACATACCGAGAAATACAAAATACGTAAAACAGAGAAAGAAAGGTTGAGGCCAATTTCTACAAGGGCTAGTCCACCCTGATCAAGCTGGGTTAGTTCTGGCAAGGGAAGCAAAAGATAACACCATGAAAATGATTGACCTTGCACACTGGACACACGTGTTAGGAGACCCATCTATCCTGCTGGCTACTGATGCTGAAAAAGCATTCAACAGGTTGAACTGTTCATTTCTCAAACGTTAGAAGCCTTTGCTTTTGGCCTCAAATGGTTACACTGGATAAAAGCCTTTTACTCTAACCCTACAGCACAAATAAATGCTAATGGCCTCCTAGTACTGGAACCATTACTACAGGCTGTGCGTAAGAACGAACAATCACAGGTATGACGATAGGCAAGCATGAATTGAAGGTTTCTGCATTTGCAGAAGACCTATTTACAATCACAAATCCAATTAATACTCATGGAAAAAATATTCACATACAGCTCCTTCTCTAACTTTAAAATCAATGAAGAGAAATGCAAAATACTTAACTGTAGGAAGGAGGGAAGTAGATTACTTAAAACATAGTTTCACAGATGTTCAGACGTGTTTCCCTATGACTCTTACTTGGCTTCATTAAAATTGTGATTTATCAGCCTCAAAACACATCAGAAGCCAATTGTAACTAGTGCAGCCTGATACTACTTCGACCTGCATCCATATGAGCCAGGAACATCTTGGTTAAATGAGGTGGTGCTACGTCCGGAGTTGCAGCCTCACATGCCCGGTGGTTGGGAGAGGCGGCCGATCTCTCATCCCGGGGTGTAGAATACGTTCAATCATTGACGAGCCCACGTTACCTCTCCTCTGAACTAGAAGTCTGTGCTTTGGCCTAACCATATCCCTGCTGATCTGACGACCACGTGGCATGCTTAATATGGCTGCCTCACCAAAGCTCTTACCCAATCAAGCCAAGTCTGAAGCCCAGAAGTGTCTGGATGCCTTTCTTACAAGATGTCATGTCATCTGCCAACAGTTTTGGTACCGTGTGAATTGCTAAACCCACATCCCCACAGTCGCTGTCAGCAGGTGCACCCAGAGTGTGGCCTCCCCTCCTTGCTCTTGTTCAGGGCTGGGAGCCCCTTCGGAGTCCCATCCGACCCACTGTCCACATACATGAGGGGTATCTCGTAAACCAAAGACCTCTCAGGCCACCGATCCTGCCTCCTGGGGTGGGGGATCCCTGGACAACTGGAACAGGCTCCCAATGCGACTGTGGCTTACTCAGTCCCACTATGGCAGTTGGTGCCTTATCCTATGTAAGGATTTCTTCTCCACGCTTAACTCCCAATGGAATAATCACTACTATGTTTTCGTGTTGTTTAGCTTAAGCGGTTTGCCTTTTCTCCTGTATACCTACCACCAGTGCATCCTAACAAAGTTATGTTACCATACCTTCTTAGGTAATTTATATTGCACTGTGTAATATTCTCTCTTGTAATATAAAAAGACACCCCAATAATCTAAATGTAGCATGTTATCATATACCTATCCATAGCTAGGATCCTGCACTGTTTTGTAAAGCTAGTGTACTTAATGTTGAATGTATATGTATTTTTCTGCTGCAATTCTATCTCTCTAAATTTGAACTTTGTGCCTCAATAAAATTCTGATTGAAGAAAAACAGTTTCCCATTTGATTGGGTGCAAAAATTGATAAAACATCTCGGAGTTAACACCTAAAGATTTATATAAAGAGAACTTTCCCAGCCTGCTGAATAACATACAAACTGATTTACAAACCTAGGATAAACCTCACATTTGGTGGCTAGACAGAGTCAGTATTAGAACAAAGAATGTTCTCCCATGCCTACTTTATCTGTTCAACACTATCACAATCCATCTCCTCAGAATTTTTTAAAAAAAACTATTCAATCTCTATTTATAACATTTCTCTGGGCAGGGAAGAAGTCCCCTTGCCTATCATATCATTATCCGGCCTAAAAGTAGAGGAGGTGTGAGCCTACATTATGTTCTTCACTATTACTATGCGGTAGACATGACTAGCATTTTGGACTGGTTCATACAGCCATCCTCTAGATTATGGATCCTGATTGAATAATCTGTCACCAGATGCCTTGGGCATTCATAGGTTCAAAGGACTATCCTATTCCCCGTCACCCGACAATCACTGCTACAATTTAGTTTGGAGAAAGATCGCATGCATGCCTGATACCCCCCAAACCATCACCTAAGTAACCCATATCACATAACATTCTATTTCTATTGCTACCACCAGTAGTCCAGTTAGATAATTCCCGGTACGTGCCTTTAGATAGCATATTAGGGGCCACTTGGATGAAAGCCCTCACAGAATTAATTACATCAACCCCAAGGTCATCGGTGCAATTGTTCCAGTTCTTTCAGCTATATCTGGTGAGGCTATCTGGGAATCTGCTGAATTTGGGCATACGATATTACCCAAAACAATTTCTAGATGTCTCAAGCTGCTCCAACTAGAGCTCCACCCTAGATTACCATGGTAAAACCATATGAAGTACTCTTTTGGAGAAAAGAGTGGATAGCGACGTTTTGCACGACCTTCTATGCACATTCTAATTTTCCCTTGCACGACACCAACTACAAGCTGGTTTCAGGGTGGTATCTCACTCCCCTTGATATCCGTTGCTTTAACCCGGCGGTATTGCCTCTATGCTGGAGATGTGGGAAGGTGAGGGGTGATCTCCATCATATATGGTGGCCTGTGAGGGGGTAACAGCCTTTTTGAAGCAAGTGGAGGCCATAACAGAAAACATGTCTAGTATGTATATCCCATTTGAATTAGATGCCATCTTACTTTTGATATAGATGCCCCTTCTTTGATATATCTTATGCTCACTCCTACCAAGACTTTGTAGTCTAGCCAAACACCTACCATGAGAGACTGGTATATCAAAATTGAGCTTCTAGATGATTTGAGGCGGACCTGTTTAGGACACTTTCCGGAATATACATCTATATGTGAGTCACAAGTTTCATTTATGGCAAATCAAATTAAGGAAACGCAAAGGGGAAGGATAAACGAGAGGGGGGTTCGATCACACACATTGATCTTCTCAAACTTAGATATTATCAGGAGAGGTCTCTGAGTAGTGCGCATGTACAAAAATGCCAGGGTCTCCAGGAAGTGCAAATTGTACTCACATGACAATATCGCATTTAAAGCTCTTTATATTGCCACTATTACCACTCTGGTAGTCATTTCATGATTTAAATTTCAGTGATTATTTTATCATTAATGTTAAAATTACTTATTGTTTTGTTTTTGTTTCTTATATGTCCACACTACTAATTGTTTAGATGTCATTCTGTGATTTTATTTTATTGAAGGTACATGCGAAGTACGAATGCAAGATTTTTGTAATGGAGTTCATATCTTTTTGCAAACTCATTGTCAAAAATCATCACATTGCTATGGTATATTCTAACCAGTGTTTAAAATCATGTTTAATAAATATTAGGTTAGGCCTGTAAGAATATTCTGTATACTCTGATGATGTTTTATATCGTGATGGACAAAACTTTTTAATAAAAATAAAAGTAATGAAGAAAGAAAAAAAGACAAGAAGGTGGAGGCTATTTTTTCCAGCAACATAGGCACATATGAACATGATATATTATCTTACGAACAGGAAAGTTAGAAAAAAAAAAACATGAAGTAGGTGCTTCAGAAAACCTTATCCATCACTTGTCCAAAAACAACTAGCTTGAAAATTAGTACAAAAATATTCTTAAATGAGACTCAAAAGCTATCAGAGGAACGTCTTTAAACCTAAATCTACTATTTGAGGAAAGGGAAATTCAGTCTTTAGAGTCAATAGCAAAAATGTTATGAATTGCAGCAAGTTGATTACAAAAATGTTTTCCAAGAGTGTGGAATCTTAGAGGCCTAAAGTCACTCTTAAGCCTACATAAAATTATGTTGTAAAAATTCCAGCAGGGAGCCCCAGCCATTCAATGTTGTCCATATAAATAATGACATGAAAGAAGGACTCAGAGAGGCCATCTAGTGGGATCCTGAACAAATATGCTGCATACAGCTAACTAGGGAAGGAATGTTCATCGCCTGGTATAAAGCACAATACACAATGCCAAAAAGTCAACTCAAGGTGTTTTTGGAAGTTCTACCTATCTCCAGAAGAGTGAAACTAATATTAAGTTGTTCATCATTCATACAGTATATTTAATACTGTGCAATACTTCATATTGGGTATTAAACATTATAAACAAAATAAATGAGTCACTTAGTTAGGTATAAAAATATGAATGCTGCACTGAAACACTTCTATGATTACATAAGGGGTGTTTAGAAACCCTATGTTATTAAACATATGTCACAGACCTATTCCTGGAAAAAATACTATAGAATAAATACAGTTCTGAAAGCCCTAGTAACCAGATAAGGTCTCTATTGCCTCTTCTCATACACCCTGCACATGTGGACTGAGGAGATATTCAGAAGGTAACAGCCATTTCTCTTATTCATTCCTGTCACAATTTCTGCTACTCCATGAGGAGGCCAACAATCTCATGCAAGCGTTAGATCATTTGAAAGATTATGAACTGTAACACAAAGAAATGACGAGGTTAGTGTTTTTATATGCACCTCCAGCCCATTTAATATTTGTGGTATATCATAGGGTGAGAAAGCTAAGATGTCAGAAATTCACAGGTGACTATTACACTTTTTACACACACATGTCTGACATCTGCTTCCCCAATTCGCTCTTGGATATGAGATGGAAAGATTAGTGAATACATACATAACCAGCATTCTCCTTGGAATATATGAAAAACAAAATACATCTTTCCAGTTGATTACATTTAATTACTGCTAATGCTCAACTACACAAGCCCAATATTATAAGCTATGTCAAGAGCACAGGACTGTATGATAGCTTGAGGCACACAAACATTACTCAGACATTTGATGATATAAAATGACCTACATACAATATGACATTCTCTCACTTTCCCTAAACGAAGACTTTACATTACCAGCAAAAGGATAAATAAAATAAAAAAATACATAGTACCCTAAAAAAAAATAATAATAAAAAAATAATAATTTATATTTATCTATCTACTCTTCAAATGTTGGAAAGGAGTAGGCACTCACAGGACTCCGTTATGAAAATGTAAAAAGGTTTCTAATTGTGCAGTGTCAGAGACAATGTATTTATTTCATTTATTTGAAGAGTGTATTATATTTCCACTGTGGAGGCTATATTTCCCAAAGATTTTCTTGGTTCACAAAACCGAAAAAAGTGAGTGCCTTCATACTTCTACTTTTTTTTTATCTACTTATCTATAGATCTATCAATATTTACAAAACCAAGCATGTATATCAAACCAAGTAAATAAAATCAAATTTGACTGATGTCAATAATCATAGTTATAGAGCTAAAAAGAGGCATGCGGCCATCAAGTTAAGCCTTCCAAATCCTGTTTCTATTGACACCTGATTTTATAATTATTTATGCATTTCACAGACTTCTTGTAGGTCAATGCAATGAACAAATTTCCCAGATATGTTAATAATTTAAATTATTTTATAAATATGCCACCACTTGTGGAAAATTGTAATTAACATTTAAAAATTAAATTATAATGTATATTATTTAAAATGCACAGGTGCCCAAGATGCATGGGTAGCATACACCATCCGCTTTTTAAGCTAAAAGCCCCTTAAATGTTATTTTAGTATTTCTTGGGCCATTTTATGGGACACTATAGGCACCCAGATCACTTAATCACAAAGAAGTGGTCTGGGTACAGTGTCCCCATTGCCCTGATTTACATTGCAGGTTTAGAGAAACTATCGTAGAGGCAGAGGGAACTATAGAGTTTGTATTTATATTCATAACACAATTATATCCCTTTAATATACATAATCAATAACTGTCTTGGTTTTTCTTGAACAAAAAAGAGCAATACACAAAATGAACCAAGAAATTATTTACATAAATATACATGATATAGGCTGAAAAAGACTCTTGTCCATCACATTCACAGTCTTCTTCAAATCTATTTTTGCTCTCTACTCAAAGAAAGACAATCCACATCAAATATGTAGCAATTTCCAATTTTTCCATTTAACAGGTAAAAAAATCCGTCTTGGCAATCAGATTTATTTTTGTTGTATCAACAAACTATTAGCCCAAATTTTAAATATTATACTTTAATATTCTGTTTTTTTTCCCCTAAAAAACATCAAGATGTTTAAAAGTCTGCACATCATCTGATAAAACAACCTCCTTAGGAGGAGAATTCCACATGTTTATTGTTCTTACTGTAAATAACTCCTCCCTTTGCCATAGGTTATATCTCCAATATTTAAAAGTCTAAAGTGGTGACCTCTTCTTCTTTGTACAGGCAGGCATATTAATGAACAGATTACCAGTGCACTGTTTGGCCTGGCCCTGGGTACATTTGAACAAAATTAGCATACTCGCCCAGGAGTTGCCTTTTTCCTAAAGTAAACATGTTCAAGTTTTCCCTTTCTTTTTTTTAACTAAAATCTTTAATTCTTCTAATTATCTCGTAGACTGCCTCTGCACTCACTCACGGGTGCCCAAACCTAGAAAATGATGTAGGTATTGTTGGCCTTAGCAAATGCCAATTGACTTTGCACACTGTTTGTAGACTGTAACTATTTACAAGACCTTCTCGCTTATTGTTTTCGTGGACGGAGTTTCCCATCCCGAAATTCATAAATTTGCATCTATTGACATTAAGTCTCGTCGATCAATCTCACAGAAGAAGCAAGAGTTTATAGATCCATTCTGCCAATGTTTGAGAGAGTAGGATGAATAGAAGTCTTGCACCTGTTCAAGCTTGTTGTCTGTTTGTATGAGGTTTATTTTCATGTTTGACTTCATAAACCATACCCATTTCTTGGATTGATTCCAAACCATTCACAGAGCTAAATTGGCATGTTCCGAGCTCCACGCCAATGTTTCCCAACCCAGTCCTCATGGACCACCAACAGTCCAGGTTTTGTCAGTATCTCTATAGAAATAAAACAGGGAAATACATAAATCCTGGACTGTAGGTGGTCCACGAGGACTGGCTTGGGGAACACTGCTCCACGCCACAGCTCTTTAGTCTCAAATGATCCAGACCTCTATAGTCCCTTGCCTTAGTCTTTGATTATGATAGATATAGCTTGTAAAATTAGTTAATCACAATTTTGTTTTTTTCTACATACATTTTGTTTCTGGTATCTCATTTGATATGTCACATAGACCTTTATTAGTTTTAATGTGTATTATACATATACACCTTTTTTCTTACAACATTTTAGGGAGAGAAACATAGAAACATAGAAACATAGAATGTGACGGCAGATAAGAACCATTCGGCCCATCTAGTCTGCCCAATTTTCTAAAAACTTTCATTAGTCCCTAGCCTTATCTTATAGTTAGGATAGCCTTATGCCTATCCCATGCATGCTTAAACTCCTTTACTGTGTTAACCTCTACCACTTCAGCTGGAAGGCTATTCCATGCATCCACTACCCTCTCAGTAAAGTAATACTTCCTGATATTATTTTTAAACCTTTGTCCCTCTAATTTAAGACTATGTCCTCTTGTTGTGGTAGTTTTTCTTCTTTTAAATATAGTCTCCTCCTTTACTGTGTTGATTCCCTTTATATATTTAAATGTTTCTATCATATCCCCCCTGTCTCGTCTTTCCTCCAAGCTATACATGTTAAGATCCTTTAACCTTTCCTGGTAAGTTTTATCCCGCAATCCATGAACCAGTTTAGTAGCCCTTCTCTGAACCCTCTCTAAGGTATCAATATCCTTCTGAAGATACGGTCTCCAGTACTGTGTACAATACTCCAAGTGAGGTCTCACCAGTGTTCTGTACAATGGCATGAGCACTTCCCTCTTTCTACTGCTAATGCCTCTCCCTATACAACCAAGCATTCTGCTAGCATTTCCTGCTGCTCTATTACATTGTCTGAGTGTTTAAGTTAATTCCACACTGCAATCTATGTTCACAGAAAGTAATGTGACCCTAGGGCTTAACAGGCTTCCATAGACCTGCAGTTTCGTCAGCCTACACTTTTGTATATTTTTGAACATCCAATATTAAAGATATCTGAACTTGTAATATAAGTATGGATTCTCACCTTAGTTTGTACTTCTTACTTAAATGTAAATAAAACATTGGAGCCCATTCATTATAGTGTTACATATAATTTGTGGTATTACATAGACTAAAATTCCCCATATTCCAGATTAAGTTATGGTTGATGTGTTACCCTATTGTAATTTACTACAAATCATGCAATGGCTTGTTTGACTGTGCAGCTCTTAAGTTATTCATTGCATCTGTGGTCAAACAAGGTGGTAGTTAAGGCCCAGACACTGCCAAAGTCCAAGGGCATACGCTGTGTTGTAATCCTATCCAATGGGTTCTGTTTTAACTCCAGTTTTGCTAGTGTTAAAAACATTTTTTTGCCTTGCGTTCTGACTTTTAGTTGTCACTCATGTTCTGCATTTTTTATTTCTTGACTTACTCCGTAGAACAATAATAAACTATAGTAGCAAGATTCTTTGACTTTCTGCCTCAGCATACAAGGATCATAGTGAGAAATATTTTATATGCCAAAAAGAGGACTTTAATTTGTATATCAACAAAACAATACTGATTTTCTGAGATATAGTCAAACATGTTTAAAGCACTGTCCATCTGGCATGGTAAATGGGAACCTACATAAAGGTTTGACATTTTATAAAATGCATTTCAGCAAAGATAGCAAAATATCAGTATTATGGGTTATTGTAAAGGGATTACAGAAATAAAATCTAGATAATATCTCAAAAGTACAAGATATTAGATAGTAGAAAAAAAAACCTCACAAAAAAACTTTACAAAAAAAACCTTACCTAAAAATAAACAAACAAACCATGGTAAACAAATTAAAAGGATATCAGATAAATTATTTTTCGACCAATTGGAATGGCTTCAAAGTCCTTCTAAAGTTTCATATAAATCAGCATCACAAATCACTTAGTAACTGCAGGTGCAGAACAGGGGTAAGCAACCTCGGCACGGCAGATGTTTTGGACTACAACTCCCATGATGCTTTGCCAGCCTTATGGGTTTAAGAGTATTGTGGGAGATGTAGTCCACAACATCTGGAGTGCCAAAGGTTGCCTACCCCTGCTCTGTAATCTATTATTTGGTGAATACACCTTTGTAATTTGGTGAATACACCTTTGTGCAATTTGGTTTTCAATTCACCACATTTTGGTGTCGAGCTAAGAAATCATACAGACTTCTATAAATAAGTGTTACCTTGAATAATAATTTATTTTTTTGTTAAATATAGAAATTACTGGGAAACACTATTGTGACTTAATATGCCTATAAATATGAATTGGAAATATAGGTTTTTGCATAATTTGTGAATGTAAAAAAAAAAAGTGTAAATAATCTGTTAAAAACTGTGAGATAATAAAACATGTTCATCCAGCACCACCTACTGATTCAGCTACTGGCATCGCCTTATGAAGAAAACCCAAATAACACAACAGACTTTCAAAATGTATATGTCATATTATAGGATGTTATGTATTCTGCACATATATAAACAAGTTGTATTGTTAATAAAGATATTGTTGAACGTTTGCAATGTTACTTACTTGCTCTAAGTATGTTCTCCTTGCTGCTACATCTGGACTGGACCTGCAAAGAGAACAATGAGTTTGTCAGCAGCAATAGCCAATAAACAAACTTAACTTCTTGAAAATGGACTGTAACATATTGCAATGTAATATGTTGCAATCCTTCCAGAAAGGGAAGCAATTCATGGACAGGCTTACAAGACTTTCAGTTTATTTCTTGTAACGTTATAAACCCAAATGTCATCGTATCCACTTCAATACCAAGGCAAATAAAATACCTGGTATTTGTCAGAGTATGTAAAGTCATGATTATACAGGAAAAGTCAAAAACTGTTTTTAATAACGGTTACATTAATATAGATATATATCATAAATCAAGCACAATACTCCAGTGCAGATAAAAATATGATTATGCAGTTAATATGTGAATGATACTTGTTAACATAAATGCTTGATTGGAAATTATTATATTAGATGTGATTCTGTGTTTGTGGTTCACACATTACTCCATATTTACAGTTTGGAAAACATAGCAAGGATTTTCAGGGGTTTCAGTGAATAATACAATCAATAATTTATGTCAAGATAGTTATATAGGATGCATTTTCTAAATAAGTTTTAATTAGAAGAAACTGATAAGCCCAACTCTAGAGCATTAGTAAACTGCTGTAAAATTTCACAAATCTTTTACGAGACGTAGACCTGTACTTTTTGAAACCATCATTCAATACAAAAGCGTGTCCATAAATTGCATTTATATACATCCACACAACAGATTGAATTCTATCAAGCAACACAGCCTACTTGCTGTAATGGAACAATTCATGACAGTAATGTTGCAACTAATGGGAGTTTGTGATGACTGTCCTTCCTGGAAAACGATGTTCAAAATTAAAAAGAAAAAAACAAAATAAATAAAAATCCGAAAATAAAATAGCAGATAAAAGATTATTATTTTAAAATGAGGTTTTCTTGTTTTGGTTCAGATTTGCTTGTAAAATTTGATTAAGATTATTAAAGATATTAATGAACATGAACTCAAAGCCCATTTGTTAAGGGCCAAACTTCCATTAAATAACTACTTTAATTAATTTAATCACCATTTTGCCAATTAAAAAAAAATAAAAAATATCAAACATACAAAACTGCTCACAGCTGATAAACAATATGGGGGTCAGTAAGTATTCCTTACTCTTCCTCAATGCCATTAGAGTGCTACGGTGCTCACCTATTGCATCCCACTGTAATTAGTATAACTTAAATTGGAAAAACATAATTCATGTTATTGAAGACAAAAATATTTTAGATAAACCCTTTAGCTGGACCCAGGAGCATGATTGAAAAAAAATAACAAATGTGCTTTATATGTGGCCAGAATTAAATAAAACCAACTGGAGCCCTAAGGTTGTTATCTGAAATGGAAAAAAAATGAATTAGTCATGTCCCAATACACAAGTGAAACTAATGTCAGAAGATCCAGCCAAATTGGTATTGAAGAGGCTAAAAAATACCAGCTCTCTTTCCTTTGGCAGCAGGGCTGTTTATCTGTATATGTTTAACTGTAATAATAAAAAAAAAAAATAAAAAAAAAGGGAAAACATTGTTTTACATGGAATTCACAATAAAGATGGTTCATTAAAGAGGAAAAACTGATATTTTTATTATGAATAAACTTCATAATTTTATTGTATTGCAGATTTAAAAAAAAAAAAAAAATGTGCAGTGGTAACTCGGGACCAGCTATTGGCAATAGTGAATGTGTTTACCCCAGAAGCAAAAAATATTAAGATTTCAACACCATATGCAATGGCTTAAAATATAAATATGGTATCTGTCTCCTCTTCAATAGTTTTTTTTTTTAGTAAGTATTGAGTATTGCTTTTTATACTTAAAATGTATATAATAGCATGTATAATTTTTAATTAAAAAGACAAAACCTGAACCAAAAAAAAGGTAAATGATGCAGAATGAAATGATACAACAAATCATTGGTAATGGGAAAAAGAATGACCCATAGAACTATAGTTTTCTACTAATGATGAATTGTTATGGTTTGACAGATCCATATGGTAAAAGGGAGTAGGAGTGCTTCAGAACTGTGAAATGAAACTATAAAAAACATAAAATTCCTACAAATAAACAAGTAGACTAGTAAAGAACTAGTGTGGAAAAAGAACAGATATCCAAAGGACACAAGAGAAGAGCTAATAAGAGAAAAATGTTAGTGGAAAGACAGCGCTAAGGAAGTAAAATGAAAGTCAGAAATCTTCACGAAATATAGTAAGGAGCTCAAACTCATAGCGCAAAGCTTTTTTTTGCGAATGGAAGCAGCTCCTTTGTTCAGTAATAGTTACTCTTGTTTCGCAGCCTCTATTCCTCCTGAGTTCATCTTTAAGCCCTTCCAATTTATAGTGGAGCTATTGCATGGACAAAAACAAAAGATTGAAAATGAGCAGAGACACTTAGACTGTCAAATCAAGAATCACGTTGGGTCACAGATTGAACAGTCTCCTTTCAAGGTTTATCTTAAAGCATTTTCTGATGGAGGCTGTCGGATTTCCATGAGCTGGAATAAAATTAATATTTTTTTTTCATAGTGTATTTTACTTTTGTAGGTTTAACTTTAAAAAGTAAACTGCACACACACGCATACAAACAAAAACAACAGAATCAGAAAAAAAAAACATGCAGTAAATTAGTTATCTGCGGTGAATACCTTTCCAACATATTATTTTCGTATGAAATCAGATATTTATACATTGAAAATTGGTTAAAAAGAGTAATTTGTGTGTACCGTTTTATTTAAAAGACAGGTAAACTTTAAATATCAACCTAATTTTATTGGAAAGAATACCCATTCATAAACTGGGATACCTTAGGAAAAAGTAAGACCTCTGGGTGCCCCATGGCCAACTAAACCAAAATAATCAAGATATGTCCTAATAATATATCATAAACTGGAAAAGAAAACTTAGACGTTATCATGTATATATGGTTTTATAGATGATTATTATTTTGGTTTTAAAGTGTGGCCAACTGTTTTTTTTTTTTTAAATAAATAAATGACCAGTGATTGCAATCTACCATCAGCAACTCAGAAGACTTTGTATGGAATGTCATGCTAATGTAGTAATAACAGTTCTGTAAAATGCTAAATATGTAGGATTATCTCTGTTAATTATCTCTGTTAATTAAATGATAATGGTGTCAACATGCTTTATTCAAGGCTCTCATTATAAATCCCAAATTTGCACTGCTGTGTATAGCTGTAAAATGTTAGGTTGACTAAACGTTGGTAAACAAGGTAATCTATATTATGAGTGCACATTTTATGAGCAGACATTTGAAATTCAGTGATTGAATACAAAACCAAAACTGTATGAGCTGAAAGGCATATACATTGTTATACTGTATATATACTGACAGGAACAGGCTTGAAAATTCAGTCCAGAGAACAAATATGTACAACAAACTATTAAAACAAAGCCCAATAGATCAATTTGTATATCAGAGACATTTTCGACAATTTTAATCTCATATCTAATGTTTAACGTAAAACATTAAAGACAAACCCTAATTCATTAACCACTTAAAGACCACAATACGCCCATTGTATAATGCCCTGTGACGGCATAGAATGCAGACATGGAGTAAAGGTACGAGAAAGGGATAAATCTCTGCTGGTACCAAGAACATCAAGATAGCTTTCAATTCTTCTCTGTCAGTTGGAACTCCAGTTGGTAGCCCCAGACTTACAGTTAAGCAATGAGCAGCCCTCAATGTGAGCTCTGCTCATAGCCCTTTAAATACCACAGCTGAGTGATCTAAATCAGCCTAGGTATTTCAATAATTGCCTCCAAGCTGCAGATTTAAAAAAAATAAAATAAAAATATGGCACCACCATGTATCTTTTGTTATACACATATAGGGCATTTTAACAATCAGGACTAACTGGTGAATCTATTCTGAGTTTGCTTTTTTATTTGCACTTGGTGTGTACAAATTATTGAATGCAAAACTGAGAAAAAAAGGCTTAAAAAAAAATATATATATTTTCTGGCTATTTAATAAATGTATATATGTAGGGTATCCATTTCACATTTAAAAATTATATATATCAAGAAAAAAATAAAATAAAATATATATCTATATCTCAAGCATTCTCTATATATATAGATCAATATCTATATATATTTCAATATCTATATATCTTAACAGAAATGGGGAAATGGTGATGGCATCAATGCATGGAAAAAACATCAAAATGTCTCTTGGTTTTTAAGGGGGTTAACGTGTCAGTAAATGTACTGTTGTTTTAGCTCAGAAATCAGCAGATATAGTTTATGGTACTGCATAAAAACCAAAATAAAACACAAGTACACGTTTAATGTAATCCAGGAGCAAAGTATGCCCTCTTGCCTGCTAAATTCAATATAATAATCTGGTTGAACTATTATATTATTCCCTCTCTCCTAATATTGTAAAGCGCTACAGAATTTGTTGGTGCTATATAAATAGAATAATAATAATAACAATATTAATAATAATAACAATATTACCCGTCATAATACTTTTAGGTACAAAATAAATATATAAGAGAGTTTTACATGTCATTTTATTTCATGTAATTTCCTAATTTAATATTAAAAAGGATTGCATTCTATATTTTTGACCAAAAGCCCTTTTTTAATTATGACCAAATCAATTAATGAAAATCAATCCTTTTAAAAATTCTGTTAATTACCCTGTGCCTCGAGAGAAGACGTTAATGTAGAAATGGCAAAGAAAAAAACACTTTACATTAATTACTAGAGCAAACAAAATATATGTATATTGTATGAATAGGATACTCAGAGAACCTAAACATACATATTAAAGCTTAAGACAAATTACCTTGCTTAATATGCTGGATGATGTCCATGTTTTGCTATAATTTAACTCTGAATGTTTGTCTGCTTTCACCAACAAGGGAATGGACTAGTTATATGCCCAAGGCAGGAACAAGCAGTGGCAATAGGAAAGTGTGCAGATATGTAGGTATTTTCCGAGTAGCAGAGAATAAAACATAGAATGAATTTATTTAGAGAGAATAAAACATAGAATGAATTTATTTAGAAGGCAATCTTCTAAATAACTGTGAGAACGCAGGTCTAATTTTAATTTGTCAGAGGCAAGAGGTGATAAAAACCAAAACAAATAAAATTCTCTGAAGGTTTTATTGGTTGGTTGTTTTTACAGCAATAACAAATTTATGTTCTTCATGCCCTGAATGCTAAAGAAATACTCAATTTTAAGCCCACCATAGTTTCTTAGTGCTTTTACCAGTCATTGAAATTTCACTGAAATGTATTGTGATGGATTTCATATGACCTGTTGTAAAGTCTACATTACGCAACTAGTTTTTTATAAGTACAATCCACATGTACAACTTCAGCAAAATCCTTTCCTAAAGAATTAACGTTAATTTTAAACAGGATTGGGGTACCCCAAAAAATACTAACAAATTAGGGTACTCTGTTTATGAAAAGTGATGGACAAAGATTGAAACATTTTGATTTTTTTGTTGTTGCCATATTTGTTGTTTAGAAGTACAGAAGTGTCCCAAGTGAGGGAGATGAGCATGTTGATGAGCTGCAACTTCTGTTTTGCAGGTTATTAAAGGAGCACTATAGTGCCAGGAAAACATACTCGCCGAGCTCTAGGGGGTGGAAGAGGTGAAATCTTACCTGTTTCCCCAAGCCGGGCTCCCTCGGCGCGGGGAACTCTCCTCCTCCTTTTCGCCATAATCGGCTGAATGCGCATGCACGGCAAGAGCCGCGCGCGCATTCAGCCAGTCCATAGGAAAGCATTCTCACTGCTTTCCTATGGACACTGACGACTCTCACAGTGAGAAGCGGGGAAGCGCCTCTAGCGGCTGTCAATGTGACAGCCACTAGAGGCTGGATTAACCCATACGTAAACATAGCAGTTTCTGAAACTGCTATGTTTACAGCAGAAAGGGTTAATCCTAGAAGGACCTGGCACCCAGACCTCTTTATTAAGCTGGTCTGGGTGCCTATAGTGGTCCTTAAAGTGGACCAGCCATCAAACTTCTAGGTTTTTTTTTGTTTAGTAAGTCAAGCAAGTTTTTTTTTTTATTGCTTCTTGCTGCCAACTATTTTCAACAGACCAAGGCTTTGAAATCTATATCTGCATGTGAAATGCTTTTCACTTATGAAAAGACTATGTTTATGCAGATCCCAGGACAAGTTGTCAGTGAGAATGGTAGTTTTGCCACAATATATAAACTCATATACAAAAATTTAAACAGGTTAATGCAAAAACAAGGCCACTCAGACTAGCTGCGTCTCTTTCTTTATGTAACTAAACCAAGGACCTGCTCACTAAGCAGAGTTTTCTGGAAGGAGATGAGCACGTTGGGGTACAGGCAGGTATGCGGTTACAAAGTAAAATCTGTAGTGTGCTTCCTTTGAATTCTCTACATTATACAAATATAATTTCACTAATTTAGTCGGCTGAATACTAGGTATGTGTATACATGAGTGTTAAAATGTTATTTTGAAGTTCAGCATTATGTATAAATTAAATATGTTTACTGCAGATTTTGAGTGTGAAATATGTCCAGTTTACAGAAGGGCAGTTCTTTCATGATCAATAGAGGGGGCAGCATAAATCATGAACAAATGTTCAATCACCTGAGCCACTAAGGATCTCAAGTGCTGACATAGAGACAGGTAAGTTAATGTCCAGCACTCAAGTAGATGCATCTCCCTGCGGGTCTCCCAACAAATGTGGAAAATCATGAAAAAATATGGAAGGGCAAATATATATGACTATATCTAAGGAAAAATATGGAAATTTGGAGAATGTGGCAATGATGTGAGCACTAAGAGATTAAGTATAGCTTTGCGGGAATTGGAACAAATAAAGGACTAGCACATGTGGAGAAATGTGCCCCTACATGAACAAAACTGCATTTATGAGAAGCACAGAAGAATAGTAAAATATTACATATTAATAAATATTTAATTAATTTTAAATATGATTTTCAGTTTTAAAATTATTATTCTTTTAATTGAAATTAGTTTTTTGTCCTGTCCATAATCAAGAATTAAAATTGCATATTTTATTTGCCATCAAAAACATTATTTATCAATGCAGCTATGAAAAACACATTTACAGAGTCCATTGCAAAACACAAAAACAGATTGTCGTTTCATTTTCTGCAAATCCATTGGCAAGGAAAGATTTATCTTAGAAAAGGCTAAATTATGTACTGAGCAAAAATTCACATCCTTTAAAATACGGGGCAAAAGGATTAAGCCAAACTCTCATCACTGTGTGTGCTTTGATGCAAGATTTCCCCTAACAAGATGAACAATCTGTGTTCTAGAGAAGACTGTCTTTCTTCAGCAGTGTTGTAAACATTTATTGCTGAAATATGATTCTCTTTCAGAGCGGCTTGCTATTGTTAAAGTGGCACTATCACCACCTGGAGTCTTTGCATAATTTGGAAAAAAACAAAACAAAACAAAGGTGACATTGCCGCTGGTGGTCCCTACAGCTGTCACTGGTAAAGACAGGGGGAAGTGACAAGCTTGATAAAAGGTACCCCTTTCAGTCCCTACTTTGTCTCTGTATATCTTTTGACTGGGTTGGAATTTCAATGAAATTCCAACACAATGTGAGCATTTTATGAAGAATCTCTTTCTCGTTTTGGAGGGTGGGTGACAGAAATACTTTAACTGTCATTTTATCAAACCAACTGTATACTATTATGATAACTTATAACAGTAAAATTGAACACCCATACATTTTTTTTTTGTAAATATGCTTTCTCTAACCTTAATTGGTGCATCACTGAGTAACAGCTTCTGGCTTAGGTAGAGCATTGGGTGATCCTCTTATCTGGCACTAATTTAGCTAAGCACAGTCCAAAACACGCAGTTAAAAGCTTCCATCCGTACAAAATCCTACTAATAAAATCAATGGTGACATGAGAGAAATGGTATTTGCAATAAGCTTTCTCACATTATGAGGCCCTGTCTATATTTTTGGGTAGCATTTTCCTTGACTATGTCGTTATACATTTTCGCTATTCTCTTGTTGAGTTGATTGGATTCATATTGCAGTATTAATGAGCCTTAAAAACAAAGCTTCCACACCATAATACTGTAATTTACTTCCTTCAAGTTAAACAAAAAATAGAAATTCTTAAATTTCATTGTCAAACCCAGGACATACTTGAAAACTAGAGAAATCTCAATGTATCTTTCCTGGTAAAATATTCTATAAATAAATATTTTATAAATAAATAAAATTGTTGTTCTTTTTGCCATGAGTCTATGTGTGCAATTTGTATATATTTATGGACTGCAGACTAATGTGACAATTGGGACCCACATTTTATAATTTCTATAACATTAATAGCAATAATCTGGTTTGTTCAAAAGATTTTTGAACATATAAGGAAAATTCTTGGACTTTTTACATCTATAGGAATTCCATTTCGGTATTATCTTTCCCTACATTCAGAAGAGGGCTAATAACCAGTGGTAATAATAGCACTCATTATGGATCTTTCTTCATTCATGCCACTACTGCTAGACATAAATATTTATATATGTATAGATATACACATGCTCAAATTTTAACCTTTTAAGAGTTTTCAATTCATGCTTAGCTTGAAAGAAATTAGTTACCGATTGTATTATTTTATGTGATCTTATTTTCATGGCTCATTGATATCACAAACAACAGTTCAGAAAGAAACCTCAAATTGACTACTGTTGCATTGTTAAGGTATTTCTTCTACAATCACATTTTCATATATTCCCTATTATTGCATTTTTGTAAAAAAAAAAAAATGAAAAAAAAAATGAAAGCTCTACAATCTCATTTTATAAAATAATTGCAAGAAAGAAAACAGTAGCTAAAAAAGGTGCAATCTAATACCTGTTCAGAAAAAAAGAATGTCCATTTTATAAACTCTCTGGAAAATTTGTCAGTCCAGAAAATAAATAGTATCCTTCCTTTTTTTTTTTTTTTATTCTTTATTTTTGTACTGACAGGCATTTGGTAAGGTAACAATATTTTCTTCACAATCTTAAATGCAATATTTAAAGACCGTTCAACCAAGCACATCAGCATGAGTTCCCTCTTTGGCAGCCCTAGATCCAGTAAGCAAGCAGATTCTGCATATTACCTCCCTGATCTGAATGTGAATGAAATAAGAGTCTATGGGACCATGGTGTGAACAGCAATGTTTTCTAACATACAGTGGGCTGGATGCTTTGCCATAGTGCTGCATGTCTCCTTTAAAGAGAAATAACAAGAGTAATAATACTAGAAAGTGGCTGCCTCTTCCGCATTTTCTCTTAGACTAGACTTTCACTTTAAGGATTCTAGCAGTTTTGATTCTGCATTTAGTCCCAGTGGACTTAAAATAGGTTATATATTATATGATTATACTAAGCTCCTCTCACGTATGTCCACACAGCTTGATTTCTATTTTTAAAGGGACTCTCTAGTGCCAGGAAAACAATCCGTTTTCTTTGCACTGCATGTCCCCTCTACCTCCCACCACCCATCCCCGGTTGCTGAAGGGGTGAAAATCCCTTCAGTGAATTAGCTGAGACCCCCGCCAATGTCCCACTGCGGTGGTTTCGGGTCGGCGCCGCTCCTACCCTTCATCACGTCAGTCGGCGGGGGAGACTGATCCCGCCCGCCGGCTGAGGAGACCTAATGCGCATGCGCGGCCATTAGAGCTCTCCATAGGAAAGCATTGAAAGAAATGCTTTTCAATGCTTTCCTATGGGCAATTGAGCAACGCTGGAGGTCCTCACACAGCGTGAGGAAGTCCAGCGACGGTCTAGCACAGAAAACTTGTGCTATGAAGCAGGAAGTGCCCTCTAGTGGCTTTCTAGTAGACAGCCACTAGAGGAGGAGTTAACCCTGCAAGGTAATTATTGCTTTTTTCTGAAAACTGCAATAATTACAGTTGCAGGGTTAAGGGTAGTGGGAGTTGGCACCCAGACCACTCCAATGGGCAGAAGTGGTCTGGGTGCCTGGAGTGTATCTTTAAGAGCATATATAGATTTATTTTTGCCCTCAGGATGGCATTACTGATGTACCCTGAATTATACTTTTTTTTATTTTATATTAGCTATATGATTTATTATTGTTTGTTGTAATATTAGTTTTATTTTAAAGTACTAGCAATATTTGTTTTAAATCCTGATTATGGCAAAAGTAGAGATATTTATTTCTGTGTTAGTTGCTATTGTTTGATATTAATTACATCAGAAGGGAGTTATACATTTTACAGCATCCCTTTATCTAGTACATTAACTGAATGGAAATCTGTGGACTCTTGGAATATTTACAGGCATTCAATATAATTGTTTCCTCCACTTTCTCTCCTATGAATTCACAAATACCTTACACATTACCCCCAAGGTCCTATTAAACCTTTTACATATCTATTAATTTGTTACATACTGAAGATAAACTGTAGATCAGGGGATAAGCAACCTTTGGCACTCCAGACGTTTTGGACTATACCTTTCATAATGCTTAACCTGCATTATGGCTATAAGAGCATTGTGGGAGATGTAGTCCACAACATCTGGAGTGCTGAAAGTTGCCTACCTCTGCTGTAGATCTTGAAAAAAGACATCATCTATGTTACCTGTTACAATTGAGAAAACAGGCTTCTGTTTATTCAGTGCCACAGTCCACCATAACAAGAAGAAACTGATTCCATGAGCCGTATCCACTTGTCCATTTGATTGGTTAAGATATGATGGGCAAATAATATCTCCATATTTGTTCACCCTCATGGATATAGTACTGGAAAGATGATTTGACATTGTGCAGCTTACAGCGGGCCAATACAAGTTGTGTGATAGTGTGGATTGTATTAAGTGTGCAATATAAGCTCAGCAAGAGAGCTACCATCACACTTTGTGTATCGACAGCCTCGAGCTGGACTAAACAGAGCAACGTCTGCCAAGCCAGCTGACATGCCCCCTCTTTGGATAGAAATGCTCCTCTTCTACCAACTTTTACATCATCACCACATGTCCCATAGTTATAACTTCAATTGCATTGCATGAAATATGTGGACAGCATGTAGTAGAGTATCAAATGTTAAAGAACATGATCTATACTTTAAAGGAGCACTTCACACAACATGTGCATCTCATTTTTTTTCCTAAATACTTATTTTTTTTTGAATGTCAAATTTACTTAGATAAGAAAAGAAGAAGAAAAAAAACAACAATGAAAAAACAAAACAAAACAAAACTTAACCCTGCTCCACATGACCAGACTTTTAATTATTTATTTCTATATCTGTGTAGAGATCTCAGTCTGTTCCTTCCCCCTAATGGACAGTATCTGTTAACATAGCTGTATACGTCATGAAGAAGCACAGGAACTTTTTCAAGAGTTTTTGTAAGTATAAAACTGATAACTGAACTGCAATTTCCAGAGTGACTTAGAATCTGCTAATAAGAATTTCACCACTACAGTCCAACACATAATACTCTGTAGACCAGAACGAGAAGCTCATTTTTTAAATTTTTTTTATTTATTTAGTAAGCAGATCAAAGCCTTACTCTGCCAAGAACATACAGCCTAATCCTAATATGTCGATTCCATCCTGGTGTGCTCTTTTAACATACAAGTTTATATATTTCAAAGAAGAGACATCAAGTGGAGACATCAATGAAAAAACAATGGTGTACACTTTCCTTACCTTGACAAAACCTAAAATATTTTAAATTGTATATACTATTTAGGAACTTTTTAGATGACCTATTTCTTTTGAGCTCACCCCTGCTTGGATCCACCTTTTGAAGAGCAATTTGAGGGCAAAAGGGGCTAATTATAAAGCATTCACAATGAAAACCCCATTATGGTTTTCTGATGATTGATCCACATTTAGCAATTTTTCCCCAGAATTGTCTTGATAAACATGGATCAGTTAGACATAAATAAATTCAAGGAAATTTGCTTCACATTATGTATTAGAAAAACAAACAGGATTTATAGTTAATTATTCATAAATATTTTACACATTTTATATTCCTGTGGATGACACCGCATTATTAGAATACAATTAGTGTTAATCAGTATGTTTACATTTGAATCACACAGTACAATACACTAGTCTAAGAGTGTAATTAAAGGGGAACTGTCACTTCTCTGCAATTTACACCATTTAATAATACTTTGAACATCATCTACAACCTGTGTTGATCAAGTTTTAAAGAAATTATGTTTCCATGTAAATTTGTGTCAAAGATTTAGCAAATTACATCATGATCCAGTTCATACAAGGCAAAGTCTTCGCAAACACAGATTATAAATAGGATAAATTTAAATATGTTTTATTTGTGTTATTTAACCCATTTTCTGTATGCTTTCTCTATGCTGACTGCCAGATGCATCAGAATATATATAATATTAAAAATCCTGGGAAGTGACAATTTCCCTTTAATATTTTATGCATTACAATCTCACAACAACCATGGAAAAACTGTCAAAGAAACTTACAAAGTTAAGAAATATGATTATAGTGAACACACTTACCTTTAAAACTGACAATAAAAAACACAAAAAAAAAAAACATTTTCACAATAGAAGATGTCCAAAATGATCCAATATACATAAAGCATACTGTTTTTACAGTAAATCCAGTTTATTGCAGAACTACCAAAGGGTGACGAGATGTACCCTTTAAATGAGCAGTTTAGATTATTATACCAAATCAAGTCTCTCCTGTGGAGTGCATTATGCATATATTAATTTATAGATAATACAGGGCAATGAACCTTGCATTGTGGGAGAAAAATGACACTGATGGTTTATGAAAACAATTTAAAAATGCCATTATTTTCCCATAACACACTATTCCCCATTATGCATATTTTATATTATATGATATTAAAGAGTTACTCCAAGCAGAACAACAGTTCCAGGCTAGCTAATGTTATATCTGTGCATATTTGACTTCTAACATCAGCACATATAGCATGCTGGTGATAAACCATGGTGGCACTCCACCCTCGCCCCATTTGCCATCACAATTCTTTACTCACCCATCCTCTAGGACAGTGGTTTCCAACCCAGTCCTCAAGTACCCCCTAACAGTCCAGGATTTAGGGCTTACCCAGTTGTGTCTAATGTGTTTTTAAAAAGAAAGAAAAAAAAAAACACTTCAGACACAACAGGGTAATCCCTAAATCCTGGACTGGTAGGGGGTACTTGAGGACTGGGGTGGGAACCACTGCTCTAGGACATCCCACCCAATATGCCGCCCAAATCTTTCCCTCAGTCGTCCTCTAGGACATCTCCCCCCACACGTCGCCCAAATCATTCCCTCAGTCTTCCTCTAGGACATCTCCCCCTCCCATATGCCGCCCAAATCATTTCCTCATTCTACAGCATCTGGAATGAGATTGAACCGCCATCTCTGGCACTACGCTGTTGTGTGAAAAACTTTAGTGAAAACATATTTTGGAGTCGCCTGTTGGAACCCCAGTTTTCACCTTTATGTACAAGTCAATTATCTGAGAGTATTATAAAATAATTAAAATGAAACAAAAAACATGTAATGAAACACATAGAAGTGTGTGTTCGGGGAAATTCTGGGATATTTATGATATCAGATACAGAATTCCTTAATAGCATTAGTTTTCAATTTACACATTAAACTACAGCCTTATAAAAGGTATATACACTGAGAGGCACCACAATGCAATTAATGGTATATAAATAAAGAAATGCATGCTAAAGTTCCTCTTATTCTTAGAAAATATGCAACAGTGAGCTAAGATTTATTATTTAAAACAGGATTCCCACATTGTGTTATCTTACCTCACCATGTGCTAATATTAAAGGGACACTATAGTCACCAGAACAACTACATTATTGTATTTGTTCTGGGGAATATAATCATTCCCTTCAGGTTTTTGCAGTAAACAATGTAATTTCAGAGAAAATGCAGTGTTTACATTACAGCCTAGGAATACCTCCACTGACCACTCCTCGGATGGCTACTAGAGGTGCTTCCTGGGGCATTGCTGCACGGTGTACAGAACTGACATTCAGTGTCTCCACCCTCTGCATGGAGACACTGAACTTTGCTTATAGAGATGCATTGATTCAATGCATCTCTATAATGAGATGCTGATTGTCCATGGCTGTGTTTGGCTTGTGCTGGCTCTACCCTGAAGTGCAGAACTAGCAGCAGACTGACATAAAGGTAAGATTATACTATAGTTCGTTTGAGGTAACAGAGCCACTGTGACATACTTATGAAATAGTGTTTGATTTTGATACAGCACTGAGACAATCATACTATCTTCCCACTGAGACTATAGCAAGCACTTTAAATTCTCTTTGAGAAATCTTTTTTATGTTTTTATTAATTTCATTTTTATTTTTCTATTTTTTAAACAATCCCCCATTCTAGAATAAAATCTCTAACTCAATAGGTGGCATATATGCAATATTGATCTTCTAATGTTACAGAAGTAGGACATTCCTTCCTCGCCTCAGTCAAGCGAAATCCAGATTCTAATGATGTCAAACATTACTTGTCCTAAGCGCATCCCCAGAACTGGCTTTGTCTTGTGCAGAACTATCCAGAATAAACACTGTGAACCAGTGAAAAATACATACCTGAGTACAATTAGTTAAATATACCCTAGAAAAGTCTTCTGTGAGTTAGTAATTTAAACTTCTATTATTTACTAGGCATGCATCAAGTTTTTCCACTGTATATATGTGAAAAGTCAAAACACATTTATAGTAAAACATTCTTCAGTCTTCTGCCCCACTTGCCATACATTCACATTCCACTACAAACCCATCGAGTACCTATATAACACACTCATCTACACCCTCAGATACCAAAAAAATGCATCCTCTTCCCATATCATGCGAACATATATTTCATAAATATCACCATGTGCCCATTTTAACAGTTTTAAAATTTCTCAAACCTCTTTATATCAACTCATCTCACCCCAATATATGGAGGCTCCCTCCTAACCCAACTGCTGGTTCCTTTGGACGTGTTTCTCAACCTCCTATTCTTAAAGTCGGGTCATTCTCCCTCATCTGCTTCTCCATTCTCTCCAGGGGTTCTGTTGTGTCTTTCCTCAGTTTAGGAATTTTGTGTCCTGCCCAGTGGCTCCTACTACCTATCTCCTTCTCAGCAGCTTTGTCAACCTCTCCCTCCTCCCAGCATGCAGTTTTTTCAACCTCTCTTTCCTAGCCTGTTGCTTTTAATCAAAAAGTAATGCCAAGGATTATTTGTCAAAAAAAATTAATATTATAACATATTTAACAAAGAAAACCGGACACACGCAAACACACACCCTAATCGTCCTCATCCCTGAACTTAATTCGATGAAGTTAGCTTCAATATTTTAACCCAGTATGACATGCCTTCTCCAGTGTTACCAAATGTTGGCATTTAGAAGATGAAATAAAATGCTTACTTAGAAAATACCTGGAACAAAACATACATATAATAACAAATGTGACAAATTTAGTTTATTAATAATATATAGTTATTTTTAAATGCTCTGTGAAATCACTCTAAAACATCAATTACAATGGAATGTATAAAGCATGCTATGACAGATGGGAAATCAAACACTATGGTAAGAAAGACTAAATGCATCACCCTATTAATATGCAACAAAACCAAATAACATGATATGGTAAATATTAAACTACACTGTCTTTTGTAACTATATTTATAGAAAGTAATGGATGGGTATATGTATATATTTATGTTTTTACATATATTTTTTAGATTCTTAGGTAAATACATTTTAAAATTAATTACTTGCCTTTTTAGTTATGCGGATATATATATATATATATATATATACATACACACACACACACACACATAGGGCTCATAATTGTCACTCTCTACTCACCTTCAGCACTGGAGAGTAGAAATTCACCCCTGGAAAGTGTTTAATAGACCCTTCTGCGGTGGTGAATAACATTAAGCCTTGGCTAGCATCACATGACTTGAATGTCTGAGCCATATGTATTGTATGCACATACATATACAATTAAACATGTGTGTATATATGCATTCACACATTATTTTCTCAACTACTCTCATCTTATAGTAAGATGATTTGCACTTTGAAGAACACATCAGAAAGAAAAAAATGGTGAACAGAGATTACCACCCTTATGTTAAAGATAAATCTCAGGAAATTCTATTTAGTCAAACAGCTCCTATATCTTCATGGACCAAATATTTTACTAGCCAAGATGAGCAGTATATATTTATTTAAGTTAATTACTGATGAGTCAGTTTTTATTTAAAATAATGTCATGAAATGAAGAATCTGGTTTACCTAACAGGTTGGTGGGCATCACTGAAACATCGTGCTAATCTGCAAGACTCTGATGTTAAATTAAAATATATTTAACACCTATTATGCACTAATGTGTGTTGAATTGCCGATCTGGACATATAAACCCTTTTACTACTAGTTTCTGCATAAAAAATAACCATAACATTTATTTGAAACATCGGACGCACAGCCGAAAAACTTGGGGGAAAAAAACAGCAATATTGTGTATAGAGTGCGTTTTGAGGATTCCTAAATTTAATTGCAAAAATGTATACTATTTCCTGATCAAACATGACAGTATTTTCTTATGGGTTAGTTCCTACCCTCACAGCTGAATATGAATGATGTGCTCCTTCTTGCCTTTGCGTACCAATATCTACTATTTGTGTTCTGTTCTAAAGAAGGATATCATGGCACTGGAGAGGGTCTAGAGACGAGCTACAAAATTGATAAAAGGAATGGAGCATTTTAGTTATGAAGAAAGGTTAAAAAAATTAAATCTGTTTAGTTTGGAAAAACGGCGCCTGAGAGGGGATATGATAACTTTATACAAATATATTCGGGCCAGTACAAACCTTTATCTGGAAATCTATTCATAAACAGGGCTATACATAGGACATGAGGTCACACATTTAGGCTGGAAGAAAGGAGATTTCATCTAAGGCAAAGAAAAGGTTTTTACAGTAAGAACAATAAGGATATGGAATTCTCTGCCTGAAGAGGTGGTTTTGTCAGAGTCCATACAGATGTTTAAACTGAAATTGGATAAATACTTACAAAAACATAACATACAGGGATATAATTTCTAATTAGTGGGGTAATAGCTGCTTGATCCAAGGAGACATCTGACTGCTATTTTGGGGTCAAGAAGGAATTTGTTCCTAGTTTGTGGCAAAATTGGAAGCGCTTCAGACCAGGTTTTATGCCTTCTTTTGGATCAACAGCAACAACATTTGTGAGGAAGGCTGAACTTGATGGACGCAAGTCTCTTTTCAGCTATGTAACTATGTTATTGGTTTCTACCTTTCCTTTAATTTATTATCACTGTATCTTACAATCCATATACAGTGTGAGGTGTAGTTCAGAGTCTGATATTTGCAATACGTAGTCATTGTTACAGTGTTTTAATAACACACTCTTATTTCTTACATGCAGATATTGTTTTTTTCCCTGTAACTACAGGTAAGTAGCTCACAAGGCAAATCAGTGAGAATTATGTCTTTAATAAATGCATACTTTCAGAGAACAGTGGAATTTTCAGTTTAATTTCACCTCGCTATTTGATAACAGAGTATGACTGTTTTCATTCATGGCTGTTCCAGTCTGGTGGCTGGAAGTTAAGCCTTTGACAACGTTCTGATTTGAAAGTGCCATAAGAGTGTATTTCCTCTATATTAGAGAAGCTAATTAACTTCTGTTTTTGCCAAAATATGTTTATCATTTCTAGACAGTGTCTTTATGTTTTAAGGAGGTTCTCCACTAATCTATTTTAATAGTCTCCATAGAAAGAAATATGGAAGACGAGTGTCTCATTTCTTACAGAAAGAGTTTGTCTTCTATTACTTTAGACTTTTATAGGTTTGGTTTTCATGACCTTGATTCCTATCTGGCTCTATCATATTTCAGAATATTCCCAATATTTGAATACCAGGGGTTTGCTGACCAGAAGCCTCTGGGGTACAATAACTTGTCTTATTACAACAACATCCTATTGATTACTTGTTTGGCTTTTGATAAGGCTTGTTAAAATGTGATGTACAAATACAACAAAAGAATCAGTGCTGAGTAACCAAACAGAAATAAAATATAGTGGGTAAGGCAGCACATCTAAAATTGATGGGGCTCCCTCCCAAGATAGAAAGGGGACAGGTGGTATAATCCCCACCTAGGCCTTGGTCACAGAGAATGTTTTTCAGTTCACAGTTCCAAAGAAGATCTCACTGAAGAATCTTGGGTAGATATTATACCACCTATGCCCTATACATTGAGCAGTTTGTCCTGCTCAATCATTTGTGAGTATAAGACATTTTGTATATTTTAAATTGTTCTTATGCAGAGAACACTATTGCTCCTTATTCTTTCGGGTTACTAAATTGCTGAGATATCCGCTGGACGTACCCTCACTAATATCCCACCAATGGTGGTCAACACCACTGAATGTGAACCACACTAAAGCTTGTATTAGCTCTCTGAAATATGAGTAAGACCATAAAGATCTGCATATTACATATTATTCTGTTGTGGCATACTACACCATTGGAGTTTCTTCTCTGTTCTTTTTATGTGGATACGGATCCAAAGCCATCTTTGATTCCTTTATCCCTACAAGAAAATAATTCCTTCATCCCTACAAGAAAATAATTTTCAGTTACACCAGCTGTACCTCAAAGTTTGGACTTTTATTTCAGCTATTTCATGATTTATTATTATTTAAAACTTGGACTTTTTACTGCTTTGTATTATGACACAATATTGTCTTATTGTTTTAAATATAATTTCTAGGAGCAACCTATTCCTATTTTTGTCTTTGTTAGGTTTGAGCAGCTAAATAATGATTCTTATAACAATTAGCTGTATTTGAACTCTGTCCCTCCCACAATACATACGGTTTGGTTATTCCCATAAGTAAATGCTGCCATGTTTGATTAATAATAAGGAAAATCATTTCATACTAAACATAGTTTTTTTTCCCTGATCATTATACATGGCAGTATTACGTTTCCACCCATCTAATATGAGGGTGTGAAAGCTAGTTACAAAGACTGCCTGTTGGGGAGGTGGTGGATCTATTTATACGAATTTAGAGTTCTATCTTTTCTGCTGTAAGGGGAGGAGCTAACCCATGAGTAAATGCTGCCATGTATAATGATCAGAAAAGAGAATTACGGTAAGTATGAAACAATTATCCTTATTTTATTTTTCACTTATTCCTTCTTCCCTTGTAACAAAATATACATCTATTTTAGAGATTATATGCTACCTCTTATTTATCCACATTTCAGAAAAAATTATGTAGAATTAGAATATATAAAGAAACCTAAAAATATAATGGGCATTTATAAAGAATCTGATGGTATAGCTGATAATGCAGATAAAATATAAACATTACCACTGGCTTTGATTAAAATGTTCACGGTTCAAGGAAAACATAAAAATATGTCCTGCACTCCTTGTTTTTAAACTGCAAAAAAAAAAAAACGACTCACTGGTGGTCTAAAAAAGGTCTTTTTACCTCTTCTTTAAATCAATATTAGGTATATAACATATCTACCAATTGTCTCTATTTAGGAGGGACACATCCTACTTTGAAGCTAACTCTGTATTCTATCCTAATGTCCCACTTTTCTAAGAGGTATGTATTTTTGGAGTGTGTGTGTAAAACAGCTCCACAGCAATATGTCTTTCAACTACAATAAACTTGCTTAGAAATCAATTGTGTGCATTAGATGCATTTTTCCTGTTCTAAATACATTTTAGTTGCATAAATTGCCATTAATAAGTACTCAAAAATTCAGCAGAACAGCGCTGCCTCTTGCCACACCCCTCTAAAATTAAAGTGTGCCTCCATTCCAAATGTTGGTAAGTGTGATATCACACAAAACAAACAGGTGAAGACAACCATAATGTGTTTAACCTAGTATGCATGCTTACTCAAAGTTTCTTGGCCCAAGAAAAACCCCAAAACCACATAGCATTTCAGGTTGCTACTGCAATCAGTGGATAGACCCGTATAAATTCTGCAGGGAATGAAAAGGAATTGTATATGAAGCCAGCATTAGAGCAAAAGGCAGCAGCCACAAACATGCTTTAAAAAAATAAAAAGAAATTGGGATTTCATTCCTGTAACCACTTGTTTTTTTACACTGCAGGGAGTTAAGCTGTTTATGCCTGTTTTGCCACAAAGATAGCTCTCAGAACTCCCGCACAGCCTAGTCTGGTCTAGTTGGTCAGAGACATAAGATGCAATGTAACATTACATCCTCTAATCACTCTGATTGGATTCCAGAGCAGAACTGTAAGAAAGTTGGAAGAGGTCTCTGTGGTGAACGAATCAAAAGCAGATAATTTCAATGATATCTGGATAAGATTAGCATCACAACATGATACTGTGGATGGAGGTGCTTTGGATGATTAATGGGACCAGATAATGATAACCCTACCTGTGATATTACATAACAGGAGTGGCAATGAAACAGATCCTCAACTGTTGCAAAACTACAACTTCTATCATTCTTTGTCTGCGTTACAGCTCATTAAGCAAAATGACCGCTGTTCTGCAACAGCTGAAAATGTACCTTTTGGACATCCTTTCTATATAATGAAAGGAAGGGCATTACAGGGACATAAATGAATGACTAAATTCTAAAGTAGGATGAGAGGAACATAATGATGGAGTCATTAAAGGAAAGAAGAACTGAGAATGGCTCTAACATGGGAAAGAACGCATTCAGGTGTGAGATGTGAGAAAATGGCAATTTGGAATTAAGGCTATAAGGTAACTGGCATGTGATGAGAAACAAGTGGCCTGGGCTGTTGTAGAAGCAAAGTGGATAATCACATCTCAGTGTGTGTTTTCTAGGGCTCCAGACTTGTGGAGGTGGAATATTCCCTCTGGATTAGAGGCTCGGGTCTGCTTCTTGGGATGCAACATGGTGAGTAAGTGCATCAAAAAATGGGGCAACTACTCCAAAGTAATAAAGGCTTTATATTTGGATCTTGACTGTCCTCCAAGGCTGCCAACTTTGCTGATAAATCCACTTGCGCTGTTTTCAGTTGTAAAGTGGCCAATTATTTGAAGGTTACTGATGTTTTAATGCCTTGGGTTTCTTCTTCAACTTGTCACATGCTGTCATCCATTTTATGTCTGTCCTCTCTGAGTGCCGCTGCCAATATTTGCCAGATACCCTGTAAAAGATGTTCATGTCCTGTTTAGTAGCGGAGGATTCTGAATGGTCATCCGACTGTGAATATAGCCCACCAATTACAGAAAGTTAATTGAAGGCCTCAATTTCATCCTCACAAGAGGCAATCAAGTCTTTGAGAGCTACATGCTCTGAAAAGGCGTCTCATTAGTAGGCTTCATCAACCGATCCCCTATATCATATGATCTGTGCATTTTCAGCATCCCTTTTTCACAGGTTCTCCTTTCCATGTTGTTAGCCTTCACTGAGATGACTTGGGGGTCAAATTGAAGAGTAAAAACTACAATAATGCAGGTATACAAAATTCTACAGACAGAGTTTGCAAGGTATGCGACTGCTCACTCCAAAAGCTCAACCTTTATGCTCTTCATATAAGTTTCATGTCATGTCGTGTGATGCCATGGTGGCTCAGACCATGGCTGCAAGCCTATCCAACAATTGATTATTGTCCATTTTTCCATATATTGCTTGCATTGTTTCTTTAAGCCAACTGAACAAGTGCCATGTGAGCTGCCTGTGTAATTTTGCTGAATCATTTCAGAGTCCATCTACATGCCATGATAGCAAAAAGGCCCAAATTCAATAGATCGACAAAGAAATAATTTTTACCCTGTCCCAGAATTGAAATACCTTTGGGCATGTATACACACATATGTGGTGATACATGCCTTATAGCTTAAATAAGCACCAACATAGGTCTGATGGCATTTTACCCATTTCATAGTTTGATTGGTATTGTGTACCACACAAACAGTGAGTTTGGATAAGGCTGTGTTCTTCACCTCGGGTTTGCAAGCAACGTTTTAACCTGTAGGTATGTACACTAAAACATAGGGCTGAGAATGAGAATTATTGCAAACTCATTGAAACCAACAATTTGATTTTACCATAATACTCACATGTAACTTTGAACCACTGTAACATCGGTACTGTCATCAGATCCAACAGGAAGTTCCTATTGCTCAGCAAAGGGGACATTGAAGAGGTGAATGAGATTAGGGGTTTTAATTTTAACCCAAAATTAAGGATGGCAGGGCATTTTGTGCCAAGAATATGTCACATAGACTTTGTGAGCCACATGCAGTGAGGGTGGTCTGAGCCAATAAGGCCTGACTATAAAACCCACCTCCTAACACATATGGGAGTGTGCCAGGTCATTATTGAACTGCGTAGTAGTACAAGATCAAAAAGAGTAGACACAAACCTCTTGACATCTTAGGTCGATATAGGCGCCCCCCCAAAAAGTGTGCCAGTTACTATTACTTCGAAAATATCTATCATCATTTGCAAGCTCTCAACATCCTACTTGATAACTGTAACTGGTAAGCCCTTGAATAAATATAATATCCTACGTAAAGCATTCATTTTAATTTTATAGCATAACTAAAGATCACACAAGAGGGCAGGTTGTGGAAGGTTGTGGAAGAGAACTTGTAAGCAATTTTTTAGCAACCTTAAAGGACCACTCTAGGCACCTAGACCACTTCAGCTTAATGAAGTGGTCTGGGTGCCAGGTCCCTCTAGGATTAACCCTAGAGAAACTGCTATGTTTATAAATGGGTTAATCCAGCCTCTAAAGCCTCTAGTGGCTGTCTCATTGACAGCCGCTAGAGGCGTTTGCGTGCTTCTCACTGTGAAAATCACAGTGAGAAGACACCAGCGTCCATAGGAAAGCATTATGAATGCTTTCCTAAGAAACTGGCTCCATTCAGCCGAAGAGGAGGATCGGAGACTGAGAGTTGGAGGAAAGCTCCCTGCCCGGCGCTGGAAAAAAAAGGTAAGATTTAACCCTTTCCTCTCCCCAGAGCCCGGCGGGAGGGGGACCCTGAGGGCGGGGGCACCCTCAGGGCACTATAGTGCCAGGAAAAAGAGTATGTTTTCCTGGCACTATAGTGGTCATTTAACAACCTTAATTCCTTGATGTTCCAAATTAAAACAGGGGTCTCCACTTACTCAAGAGCTAATTGCCAAGTTGTCTTCTGCCATAATCCATATTCCTAAGCCCACACATACAGCTAAGCACACATCTAAACAGTGCCTTAAACACACACTGGTAAAATATACTTACCTTACATTACTCGTAGTGTGAGAGCTCCAGGTGAAAACAGCTTCCCTTGGCTGAGGGCCTCATTACTGGGGTTCCTCAAAAAGAGGAGACGACCAAGAGTCATTGTTATACAGACTTAGGAAGGCATGCATGCTACATGCAAAATAAGGGCCGGGCACCAAAAACTTTAGGTAAATGCAGATTGTTTTAAGTACGATTGTAGCAGTTCAGCTTTCAAAAATATCTATGTTTTGTTGATCATCACTTAAGTCCTCGCACACGACTACAGAAAACAGAACCTTTAGCAGCGTGCCTTGTCAGAGAAAACAGTGCGGGCAAATGCTTCTTTCAGCAAGTTCCCTCAAACACCTTAAAGACGCTCTATAGGCACCCACACCACTTAATCTCTATAAATCATCTGTGTGCCATGTCTTTATAACCCTACAAATACAAATATTCCTGTTTTGCAGGAAAAGCAATGTTGTCATTGCAGGGATAACGTGCCTCTAGTGTCTGTTTTGAAGACAGCCATTAGAGGTGTTTTGGCAGCTCTAAGAGAAACTTGATTATAGCTCAAATGGCTCTCATTAAGAGCATATGATTGGTGCAGCGTGGTGATTTGCCATGTATGTGCACTAGCCTCCCAATACATCCTTACAGGGAAGAATGGTATAGGTTGAGATCCCGGATACTGGTAAGACAGGGAGGAGGTATGGTAAGACAGAGACCAGCGCACCAATGGATAAATGGTATGACTTTCCTTTTAAACCTCTTCAAGTTTAGGAAGTGTTAGGAAGACATATTTGTATTTCTACTACAGTGTTCCTTTAAGTAAGGATGCAAGCCATGCCACCTACAATCCAGAATATGCAGGGTATATGCCTGGAACTTGGACTAATTTCTCTATTTCACAAATGACCTGGTCAAACTGTGAAGGGTGGCCTAATTAAATTATTTAGGGGGCCATATGTCCTGCAGATCTGAACTTTGAGACCACTGAACTAAAAAATATTCTGGTGAAAGTGCATATGCTATGCTTGTTACATTACATATTGCAAAGGGGGAGGGAGGGCGTAGCATCAATATCAACAGTTGATCATTGTGCCCTAAGAACTTCACAGAATCCCCTTGGGAATTGTAATTGTTTGAGTAAAATCAATAATTTTGGGTGCACACGATGCCTGAGAATTTATTTCCAAAGTTTCGTGCCCTCCAAAGCAAGCTTTTAAGGGGATGTGAATTACCGTTACTAATGCCATCCTTCAGCATTTAAGGTCATGTAATGAAAGATTCTAATTCTTGAGGTCTCTGACATTAGGTGATACAATTTATTTGAACCCATCAGATGTTAAAGAGATTTTTAGTTGGCACTCTCCAGCACAAGAGAATATTTGGTTTGTCAGTACAATTATTGTGCAGGAAATCTGCACCCAAATGGCACCCACACTTCTGAGACACAAAATTGTAAAGGGTGGACAAGTAAGAGGACTGAACAAACGCGGAGAATAAAGAGAGGCCTGTATAATACCTACAGGTATTCATAATACCTACAGGTATAATATGAAGTAAGGATGCAATCGGACAAGTAAGAGCATTAAAACAGCTTGGAGGTTTGATAAGTTCAACTTATCTGAATTTAGTATTTTAAAGAAAAAAGAACATTAAAGAACACCGAGACCTATGTCTCTAACAATAAAAATCAAACAAGATCTGTTAGCTGTCCAAAACTGTTACCAGTCTAGTGGTATACTTTTTGTAATATTTTGTGCCATACATTTACCCATCAAAACAAAAAGATAGGCCATTCCGAAGTTCCTTTCAGCTACTTTGAAATTCACCTGATGTCTCATCAACATCCAGCTACTCTCAAGGCAAGTGTTAAGAGGTTGGAAAGCAGAGGTGTTTGTTAAAATCTATGTGTTGTGAGAAGATGCACCGCAACTTTAAATAGCATACAAATGTTGCGTCACCTTTACAGATCAGTCAGGGGCTTTCATTACCAGAATTTCTGAAGAGTAATCATGAAAAAGTCTTGGTAAATTTGTAGGGTATCACGGTACAATGTGATAGCAGACTCCCTGCTTTTCCTAAGGATCACCTCTCATCCAGCTCTCAGGCCCTGCTCCCCCCAACCCCCATGTTTACCTTTGCCTATTACAAGCCTTTTGGTAAACCCCACACAGGATTCAATGATTTTTTTTTTTTTTTTCCTGCAATGACTTGTTTTCCTATGCATCCTTAAAGCCCATCATTGTGGAGGGTGCAGGTACAGTTTCTCCAGTTTTCTGCAGAGTTGTTGCTTATTCAATACCCAGTAGCTTGTTAAGTTGTGGTTGTGCCATATGCTTTACATTTTTAATTATGTACAATTATTACTACCCAATTGAACTTGTACGTGTTTTCCTATAAGTGGGTGATACATTATGTAACCTGCTCATCAATACCCCTCCATAGGTTAACCTCTTTCTACATCTATGTCAATGTGGTATCTCACAGCACGTCAAAATAACGATTTACAAAGAAAAATATTTTGCCTACATTATTACCACAATTCATAGTATGCTTATTTTTATTGTATATAGAATGGGAAGTTGTTGATTGTGCATAAGGGCAGGTGCACATACACATTATGAGAAAGGAAATCATTACATAGTAAAAGAAGGACACCTCTTTTGGTTTATATCTAGGGTTATAGGGTTACTCCTAGCACCATGACCACTTTGATGATTTGAAGTTGTTATGGTGCCCAGAGTCTGAATGTGGTGTTTTCGCTATAAAACGTTGCACATACAAAGTTTAACCCCAATCATTGAGGTGTCATTAGGCAGGTCAGAACAAGAGTTCCATCTGGCTAATGTTTATGACACATATTTGGTGTCTGTTGTCAGAACTCACAGGATGCCGGCACAGTCCACACCCACCCTGTGTCCTCTCCTCAGCCTGCCCTCCCTTATGTCTGTTTCCCTCAAGGGGGGATTGAAGTCAACAGAAGACTGCAGGGAGAGCATGGCCTTGGTGTTAGATCAATTGTAATTTTAGATTTTTTAAAAAAAAAATTATTTAGAGGAAGGGAACAGGATATGAAGGGTTACTCTGACCAAAAAAAGTGTTTTTCTTAAAACACTGTTTTTTGGTTGGAGTAACCCTGTAAAATAAATATATATTTATGTTAAGGATACCTCTATAACTGAGCAAGGTAGATATCACCAGCAGTCCAGGTTGGATAGGTATAAAACACACAAAAAGAGAGTTAGGATGCGGGTCAAATGTTAGCCAAGAATATTTGCTAAACTGAAAATTGCTGGGAATTCTAAATATATTTAACAATTTATCACAAAATAGCTGAATTAGTCAATGGTTTTCAGTTTGGCTTTTTTAGCCTTAATTTTGAACTTGCTTTGAATTCCACACAATTCTTACTTTACTGAATAACCGTATTAGTGTATTTCTGTAGTTGCTAGTATATAAGCATCCTGGTTTAATAGGTGCTCTGTAAGATCCGACCTTTGGTGAAAGAAAAAATGCTTTGCTACTAAAATTTGTACACTAACTCTTCTGTCTACCAAGTGGGAACTTCAGATAAACAAGTATAATTGAGTTACAGAATCCACGTTAGGTACTTCAGTTATATGTTTGATAAGTAACAATTCTAGGTGTAAATTGGTATATATTTTTATTGTTTTGATATGGAGTGGTCAAAGTGTCTCTTTGTTGATTTGTTAGTTCTGGGAGAGGGATATTGATGACATGAGAGCTTAAAAGGAAGGCTTGTGAGGGGTTGATGAATGTAAGTTAAAATTAAAAGTGAAAGGTATAATACAGAATACATGGGGGAGGTGACTGTGATTAATGGAAGCAGTATTGTGAAGGGCATATTGTGGGATAATTATTGTTAATAGTTGTGTTGTGCACCACAGTTAGGGAGTTTAGAATGCATTTTTCATTTTTTT
This sequence comes from Pelobates cultripes, assembly GCA_933207985.1. Classification (NCBI taxonomy): domain Eukaryota; kingdom Metazoa; phylum Chordata; class Amphibia; order Anura; family Pelobatidae; genus Pelobates; species Pelobates cultripes. The sequence goes on from OW240924.1 coordinate 37,510,133, forward strand.
TATTTTTTATAAATCTTAATATTTGGCAAGATTTTTTTTTTTGTCTATGGGATATTGTGAGCAGCTTGACATGGGAGTAGTAATACAAATTCTGCTTCATTTCCCAAAAACTTTGATGTAGTTATTGTCTACCTCACTGCTATATTGACAAGGTTTGTAAAGAATAACAATTTAGAAACAAATTATAATCTAGGTCTTCATCAGGCATCCCTTAAAAGAGAATAAGTAAACATATTTCCAATTGCCCTCTCAAATGTTGGTAAAATATAGTAATTTATTATTGGGGGTATGCACACCATTGTAATGAGCCCCCATGCAGAAACCAGTGAGTAATAATATAAAAAGGTGAACGTTGAACTCAGCCATCCACATCATCTCATTCCGACGAAACACACAAGATTTAAACACAAATGAACTGACGTTGGTTCACTCACAAGTCAAGCAGTTCTCATTCATTACTTAAGAGATTGTTGTAGATTATTACTCAACACTGCTACATTGTGCACAGATGAATGACTGAACACTTATTTCTATGAAGAAATTAGTAACGTGCAGTTGACGTCCTGTGTGCTCATGCTCAAAACTTCGCCTATTTGCAGAAATTCAAGGATTAGCTCAAATGTTTTAAGTTATTGGTTTGCCCAGATGTCTCTGGGTAAAATAGCAAAACAAAACAATTTAAAAAAAATATATTAAAATACTTTCAGCAAAGCTCAAAATTTTCACTTTCCACTAGACATTAGTGAGGAAATATTTAGCCCTGGCCCTGTAGAAATTCACCCCTTGGGAGTTTGCCATGGACCCTCCAGGTTTGCAGTTGTGAGTAACTTTTAATGTTTGGCTAGAATTTGAAATTCAAATTTACCGTCACTATCTGTGCAGTATAGGATTCTAAATCTTGATTTGATATTTAAAACAAATGTCAGATCAATTCAAATGCATATATTATATAATACATAGTACAGTGGTATGTTATGTAGTATAATGATATTAAGGAGTTCTGGAGTCACCACAATAAACCATAAGTCTGAACTCTGGTGGTTTATGCAAGTTCCCAAAATGGCAACAATTGTTTTAAAGTTAGGGTTGTTTAATTCTTAGGGCAGCGCATGGACATACTATTCTTAGAGCCACATGGGAGTTACCTTTCTGGGCAGAAGCTGTTATAAACCGCAGTCATCTTCTTCCATTGCTGGTATGGAACAAGCTGGGACAACTGAATTGCACTGATTCTGTTGTTTTGGCTTGTCTCCTGATACATATTTATTGGATAAGAGGCAAATAGCAGCTGATGTACACTACAGTAGCTGCCATGTATCTTGGCAGTTATTCTAGTAGTAATCAGCTGCTATTTGCTCTTCGTACCCAAATTCTGATGCTGAAATGTGATTAGCCTCCCACAATGAACAAGGGCAGTCACACTATGCATTTACATTTTTAATAGTATCACCCAACGCAGGACAGGATTTAAAAAAAAAAAAAAAAAATCTATGTAATAATATGAATATATGAAGCTTTAATTATTTAGTGGTGGTAAGATTGGTGATGAGATGGTTACTTACATATGCAAAGAACGACAACGGTTGAAGGAACATCTATGTCTACATATGAAGAATATATCATGGGACATCAATATCTGGGGCTTATTTGTTATGCACAAATATTTCTACCAGATGCCCAGTAATGGTTTTACATGTGTACATATCTAGTAAGTAGCACTATTCATTCTTGAAATCTAAACATAGCAAAAACATAGAAGCAAAAAAAAATAATGGAAAATTGTCTCAAAACAAAAGAAAAATTCCAGTTCTCAGACTAATGACACAATATACACACTACAACAAAACTATGGAGAAGTGAAAAAGTTGAAGCAGAGCATACCACTGAATCTATGAAACAGTCAAAGTCAAACAAAGTCAAGAATACAACCTGAGAAAATGAGGGGGCAGCAATCCAAATGTCCTGGAAGAAAAATGTGTAATTTTGTTCATCAGCAAATTCCTTATTATATATTTGAAAGTCATGAAAAGATTATTTGCTTACATAAAAACACAGCAGTATAGAATAAGAAAAAAATGCAACTGTGTTATGATATGCCAAAATATCAAATACTAATTAAAAAGAAACATTTAACACTTTTATAGATTTGATTGCATGTACAAATAAAAATTTCATGAAGGAATGGTATGGGACAGAAAAACCACAAAATCTAGCTGAGCTGCTATCACTGAGATCTGGATGTTTTCAAACTGTTTAATAATTTTGCTCAGCAAAGATCTTCCATTTACTCACCGTTCATTTGAAAAGTTTGGGAAAAGGAGTGCTTTTATTTAGTAAATACTGGCCAGTCTAGTAACTCTAGAACTTGATATTCCCTTCCAATGCAGCTTTGACTTTTTATCCTCTGGCCACCAGTGGGGTTTATGCACTTTCGAATGTCACCTTTTAAGTACTTAGATTTAAATTTATATTAGTATTCAATGCCATTGTCTAGGATAGTTTATTATTATAGTGAATTGCTATTTACTTTGTTTCTTTTACAGATAGTTATTTTATATCACTTTGATGCTTTTTTACATTAAGGCATTTCAAGAAAAAGGTAAATACATTATCAAATTAATCCCAAATGTTGCTATTATTTTAATGACACAGTCAAGACCACTAAAAACAGCTTTCTATCTCTCAAATTGTTCCTTCTTCTACTACTCGTCACTCTACCGTCCGTTTTAAATTTGTGTCTTGCAAGAAGCAGTCTTTAGTCTTCTGTTTTACATCAATGCTTTTAATCACACACTAAATTAACAGCCAACCAAGCAAGCACAAGCATTTGGTGTCAGATAAGACTATGCCTTCTACCCATCACTTGCATTCACAACCATCACCTGATCCTGTCTCCTCCTCCTATTGCTTAATTCTTTCCACTTCATAGTAAAGATCTTGCAAAACAAGTACATTAAATGACCACTCTAGGCACCCAGACCACTTCAGCTTAATGAAGTGGTCTGGGTGCCAGGTCCCTCTAGGATTAACCCTTTTTTTTTTTTATAAACATAGCAGTCTCACTGACAGCCGCTAGAGGCGTTTGCGTGATTCTCACTGTGAAAATCACAGTGAGAAGATGCCAGTGTCCATAGGATCTTTCCTATGAGATTGGCTGAATGCGCGCGCAGCTCCTGAAGAGGAGGATCGGAGGCGGAGAGCTCCCCGCCCGGTGCTGGAAAAAAGGTAAGTTTAACCCCTTTCCTCCCCATCCAGCCCGGAGGGAGGGGGTACCTGAGGGTGGGGGAACCCTCAGGGCACTATAGTGCCAGGAAAACGAATATGTTTTCCTGGCACTATAGTGGTCCTTTAACTAATCCAGCTCCCCATCCAATCTATACACAATTTACACTCCTTACTCAGACTTTCATCATTTGTTAGAATTCAGTTCCATCAAGCCACTCTACCTTCATTTTGGAAAAGCTCACACAAATCTACTGTTTCTGTTTGTTTTTATATATCTACTCTAGAGCACAAACACTACAGGTGGTATTCAAAAAATTAGAATATCGTGCAAAAGTTTGTTTAATTCAGTAATGCAACGTAAAAGGGGAAACGAATATATGAGATAGACGCATTACATGCAAAGCAAGATAGTTCAAGCCATGATATGTCATAAGTGCAATGATTATGGCTTACAGCTCATTAAAACACCAAATCCACAATCTCAGTAAAATTGAAAAGCAATATTCTAGGCTCACAGTGTCCTACTTTAATTAGCTAAGTAAGCCATAACACCTGCAAAGGGTTTCTGAGCCTTTAAATGGTCTCTCAGCCTGGTTCAGTAGGAATCACAATCATGAGGAAGACTGCTGACCTGACAGTTGTGCAGAAAACCATGATTGACACCCTCCATAAGGAGGGAAAGCCTCAAAAGGTAATTGCGAAGGAAGTTGTGTTCCCAAAGTGCTGTATCAAAGCACATTAATAGAAAGTTATGTGGAAAAAAAATGTGCACAGGCAGCAGGGATGACCGCAGCCTAGAGAGGATTGTCAGGAAAAGGCCATTCAAAAGTGTTGGGGACTTTCACAAAGAGTGGACTGAGGCTGGAGTCAGTGCATCAAGAGCCACCACACACAGACGGATCCTGGACATGGGCTTCAGATGAACAACAAATAACATCAGAAGCGTCTTAACTGGGCTAAACAAAAACAGACCTGATCTGTTGCTCAGTGGTCCAAAGTCCTCTTTAGTGGTGAGAGCAACTTTTGCATCTTATTTGGAAACCAAGGACCCAGCGTCTTGAGGAAGAATGGAGAGGCACACACTGCAAGATGCTTGAAGTCCAGTGTGAAGTTTCCACAGTCTGTGTTGATTTGGGGAGCCATGCCATCTGCTGGTGTTGGTCCACTGTGCTCATTAAGTCCAGGGTCAATGCAGCCATCTACCAGGAGATTTTGGAGCACTTCATGCTTCCTTCTGCAGACTAGCTTTATGGGGATGCTGACTTAATTTTCCAGCAGGAAAATGCCCACACTGCCAAAAGCACCAAAGCCTGGTTCAATGGACGTGGGATTACTGTGCTTGATTGGCCAGCAAACTCGCCTGACCTGAACCCCATAGAGAATCTATGGGGCATTGCCAAGAGAAAGATGAGAGACGAGACCGAACAATGCAGAAGAGTTGAAGGCCGCTATTGAAGCATCCTGGTCTTCCATAACACCTCAGCAGTGCCACATGCTGATCGCTTCCATGCCACGCCGCATTGAGGCAGTAATTGCTGCAAAAGGGGCCTATTTACTGAGTCCATATGCATGCTTATTTACTTTTCAGAGGTCCGATATTGTTGTAGGTACACTCCTTTTTGATTGCATGTAATATGCTAATTTACTGAGATTGTGGATTTGGGGTTTTCATGAGCTGTAAGCCATAATCATCGCACTTATGACAAATCACGGCTTGAACTATCTTGCTTTGCATGTAATGCGTCTATCTCATATATTAGTTTCCCCTTTTACGTTGCATTACTGAAATAAATCAACTTTTGCACGATATTCTTATTTTTCGAGTATCACCTCTATATAAACCCATAGACAATACCAAACATGGTAAACCTACCTTCTACTGTGTGTACTCTGTAGAAATGGTATACTACCTAATTTGAGTATACACAGAAACACAAACCATGAGGTCTACAAAGTCTTTTGTTTCTAAAACAGACTTAAATGGGGTTTTCACTGACAGATATATGGCTTTTAAATGCTCACTCATCACAAAACCACATGTCAACTATTTACTCACAACAAAACTATGCATTCTTAACCCTTTGAAATGACAATGCATTGCATTCTTTAAAAATATCAGTGAGGTGGAGGCTAAGAATAATGGCTGTCAGCACCTACATATTAGAGTGTGCTTTAAAAAAAAGCATTATGAATGTGTGTGTATGCATATATTTCTGGTGCTGCTGAATGTGCTCATTTCTTGTTTTTGATCTTTCATTATAAAGTCCTGGAATCAATTTAAAGGGATGCTCTAAGCACCATAGATACCTAATTTAATTGAAGTTGTATGGTGCCTAGAGTCACGCATAACTTCTTTATCTAATTGAAATGGTTATGGTGCCTAGAGTCTCCATGGCACTGTCCCACAGTTCAGCTGTTTCTGTTTTAACAATTAATGGGAATCTTTGGCTCTTATCTCTACAGTGGTAAGCGGAGGTACGCCGCAGGCACCTGTATTCCGCATTAAGATTATTATTTTTGTGATGATTATTATGTTGAGATTACTTTTCTTTGTAAGGAGATGGATTGTTGTAGTGCATTTCTATATTTTGTAGATCCTGGAGATTTGTTTTCTGATCTGGTCTACGGACTGTTGACAGGTAGTGGGTATTTTTATCTTACTAATTCTGATGTAGGCTAAATCAAAATAATTCATAGTAATCAACTCCTGATCCAGGAAAATAGTTGACCTTGTGCTACACTGTTTCTTGATCTACATAAATATTCTGTTATGCCATTTGTGACGAACCGCCGTCACTGAGTGACATACCCAGATGTACCCAATCACTTGTCTAGTCACAATGAACCCAAGGACTTGGACTGTGGACTTAAGGGGGGTGCGTTCCAACCAACTTGTTGCAGGCCCGTCGTGGGTCTGGCCACAGGTCTGTCTGTCCATTTGTATGGGGGGAGATATGTGATGGATGGCCTTATTTGTTTGGCGTGGGGCACAAGCTTGCTGCACCATTTTTGTGTCTGTTTTACATGTGTCTCGATGTCCCTGTGTTGGGTGCCTGTATTCAACAAAGGGGGGGAGGGTTGCACCAGCTGCTTGTCTGTGCCTCTCCTCCTCCCCCTTCCTTTTCCTGTCCTCGCAGTGCGTGTCCGAGGGACACTGCCAGCCCAATTGGAACTAGCCGATTTGTCTCTCCTCCATCCCCCTTCAGCTTCTTGGGATTGAAACCCATATTGTTTTGTGTTGGAGACCCCATGTAGGGGTCTGTACCTGTAAAACCATGTGTGACAAAATAAACGGCAGTCATTCCTGTTGTACCCTTCATTAAGTCTCGGCTGATGTTTGGATAACCAAGGGCTCTGATCACTGGTTTACTTGGGAGCTGGGAGACGTATAATGGATATACTCAGCTAGAGTATAGGGGATCTGTTACATTGGTGGTAGCAGTGGGATTTCTTCCCCAGCAGCAGCGTCCCTGTCTAAAGAGGAACTCGAGATGGAGCAAGCTAGCCTCCGGGCAGCGTCCCCATATGAGGAAGAGTTCCAAATGAGACTACAAGGTGCACTGGCCCAGGGGCATGGCTCTGTTTCAGCCGAGGAGTAGCTGGCCTGGAAAGAAAGCATAGATCTCTGGCACGAGGCCCTGGAGCAGTCCAAAGCTCAAGGAGGCTTACTATGGGAGGCGTTGGAGACAGACAGTGGCTTCGGCAGCACGAAGGAGACTCGGTATTGGGACATCTGGGAATATCGTTGAACGCACTGGAGCTCCCTAATGCTACAGACCTGGGACCAGATATCACCCGTCGCTACTGAATGGGAACTGGAGCAAGACTACCAAAACATAATAGACTCTGTCCAGCAGGGGGCCCATGATGCAAAGCAAAGAATAAGCTAGTTAACCCTGGGAGAGGAGATTTTTGGCCCTCTCCCCAGCAGCAGTAAGCATCTCTGGGAGTGTAGGTGGCCGGTCCCACTGCCCATCACCAGGCAGAGTTACAGGGCGTAGAGACGGTCTGTCTCGCTCCCTAGCTGCAGTGTACCAGGCAGGGAGAGGCGATGCCTGGTCTCTATCCCAAGCGGCAGACTGAATCACTGGAAGTGGAGATGGTCGCTCCCACTACCCAGCACCAGGAAGCGGTACAGGAAGTAGAGACCGTCAATCTCACTCCCCAGTGGCAGTGTACCAGGCAGGGAGAGAAGACAACCGGTCTCTATCCCCGGTGGCAGAGTGAATCACTGGGAGTGGAGATGGTCGGTCTCACTACCCAGCCCCAGGCAGCGGTACAGGGAGTATAGACAGTCGGTCTTGCTCCCCAGTGGCAGTGTACCAGGCAGGGAAAGGAGACAACCGGTCTCTCTCCCCAGCAGCAGACGGAATCACTGGGAGTGGAGATGGTCGGTCTCACTACCCAGCACCAGGCAGCGGTACAGGGAATAGAGACGGTCGGTCTCGCTCCCCAGCAGCAGGGTATCAGGCAGGGAGAGGAGACAAGCAGTCTCTCTCCCCAGCGGCAGAAGTAGTTACAGGGAGAGGAGATTTTGGATCCCTCTCCCCAGCAGCAGCAGGCATCACTGGGAGTGGAGACAACCGGTCTCACTCCTCAACAGCAGTGTATCATGCAGGGGGAGGAGACAACCGGTCTCTCTCCCCAGCAGCAGAGTTGCAGGGAGAGGAGATTTCCATTTCCTCTCTCCAGCAGCGGCAAGCATCATTGGGAGTGGAGACGGTCGGTCTCATTACCAAGCGGCAGTGTGAGGTCCTGGGAACGGAGACCACAGGTTTCGTTCCCCAGCGACAGTGTGAGGTTCAGGGAATGAAGACAACCGGTCACGCCCCCTAGCAGCTGAGTGAGATCCAGGGGGAGAGCACACCTGGCTCTCCTTCCCAGAGGCTAGCCACGACCCCAGCGATTCACGGGAAGTAGAGCCGCGACGGGCTCAGCAGACAACACACATGATCTTCAGGCAGCCGGGAAAACTGCAGAGACACAGGTGATGGAATGGTCGGGAGGGCACGCTTGTTTGGGTGAGGGGTGTTACGGGCTAAGAGGCCCCTATGTACCGGAGCGTGGGCAGAAGGGCCTCCCTGGCTCAAGGCACCTTATGTCTAAGTCACCCTGTACCTAGGAGGGTGCAGGGTGCAAAGCCAGCCAGGGCCAGACTCCAGGACTGCAGGGGCTGGCTGGGGACAAGTGCTGTTGTGGGCATGGCAATCACTATGTGTCCACTCCAGACAGCAGCTAGCTGACCCGTGTGGGTCATGCTGTGGCTATCGGACGTGGAAAGGTGGAGATATGTGACGCACCACCGCCACTGAGTGCCATACCCGTATGTACCAACCCACTTGTCACAATGGACATCAAGGACTTGGACTGTGTTGCAGGCCCATCGTGGTCTGGCCACAGGTCTGTCTATTTCTATGGTGGGATATGTGATGGATGGCCTGATTTGTTTGGCCTGCGTTTTCCAATGTATCTAGATGTCGCTGTGTTGGGTGCCTGTATTCTACATAGAGCAGTGTGTGTGTGTCTGTATATGCAGCTGTGGGTCAACAAAGGGGGGGGAGGGGGGCAGCACCTCTATAGACTGAAATGTATTGCTTGCCTGTGCCTCTCCCCCTCACCCTTCTTTTTTTTTATGTATTGCTTGTCTGTGCCTCTCCCCCTCCCCCTCCCCCTTTCTTTTCCTGTCCGAGCAGGGCGTATCCGAGGGACACTGCCAGATCAGTTTAAACCAGCTGCTTTGTCCCTCCTCCATCAGCTTTTTGGGACTGAAACCCCTGTTGGTTTGTATTGGAGACCCCATATAACGGGTCTGTGCCTGTAAAACCATGTGTGACAAAATAAACGGCAGTCATTCCTGTTGTACCCTTCATCAAGTCTTGGCTGATATTTGTGAAAGCAAGGGCTCTGATCACTGGTTTACTTGGGAGCTGGGAGACATATATCAGATATACTCAGCTGACGTATAGGGGATCTGTTACACCATCACTGTAACAAAAAATTGCTATAAAATTTGCCCTGACTTTAGAATGAATCTGCCATTTCTAAACTTGTATACTGTATGAATTTGACCACAGCTATTAAAGTTAAAGGGACACTTCAAGCAACATAACCAAATCAGCCTTTGACCTTACTTGCAGTCCTCCGAGCGGCAGTCACTTCATCTATAAAGTGCCGGAGTGCACTCCAGGCACCATAATGGATGCTCGAAGTGCTTCTTTAAACACAAATCTTGTGAATGAATGCAGTGACTTCAGGTAAAAAGTCTTCTTGTAATAACCTTCCTTTCAAATTAATTATTCTTGAAGAAGTAACTAGCAAAACATAGCATAAATAATTAGTGTACTTTCAAAATCCCGCAGTGGTTTTGCTGTGCTTTATAATGATATTATTCTTTCTGCTTCTCAAAAGTAAAGAGGGCTGACTAAGGGGCCAAAATTGGAATAAAGAATATTTTTGTGTAGCCAAAACCCCACACAAAATACAACCGCTTAGAACTACCATCACACACAAACAGCCGCCACACACAACTCTCATTCATCACAAAGGACATCAGGGAGAGATGGTAACAAGAGGGATAGCGGTGGTGGGGGCAACAATACGTGTTTGCAGTTGACTGTCAGTGTCTTTGTGCTAGTGGGAGTCTGTGAGTGACTACCCCAGTGTGTCTATGTATGACTTTAAGTGTATATCTTTGCTTGTGTGCTTATTGCTGAATGTGTGTAATGGTATAAGAAACATGGGGTTAGGGAGTTGAGGCTTTGGAGTCTTCTTACCCCATAGGCACCGCAAATGGTAAGGGTGGTTCAAAATAATCGTAAGTAGAGGGTGGAGATAGTAGTAAATATTGAAGAGAACTAGGAAGAAAATGAATGGAAGGGTAAATATAGACAAGCAGCGTAATTTAGGAAGGAGGCTGGGAGATGGAAAGCTGGATCATAGATAATGAGACTGAAAAGAGGAAAAATTAAAAAATTCTATTTTATACTTATTTCTTAACTATGCATCCCATATTTCAAACAAATGTCACAGTTACCGTTAGCACTGTAAGAACCTTGCATAATTAGAAAAGTGATGGAGCACCTTGAGCTCTGAGAGAAGCTTTAAATTGCCTACATATGTAAAATTGCTGTATCGCTCAAAAAAAAGAAAAAGCTAAGTTGTCAATCAGGCAGCTGAAAGAAATTGGCTGCCCACTTAGAGTAACAGTGCACACTCTGTCAATGAGTGGCCAACGATCGACTGAAAGTATTAGCTGATGCTCTATGACCGGCCACCCAGCAAACCTTCCTGATGCTGCAGTGTGAAGCAGGATGCAGATGTGCAAGGTACCTCAGTACCAACCTCAGGTTTAAACCGTTGTAAATTAGTTTAACCCATGAAGATAAGACAGCGCTCAGGCATTTGAGCCTCTATAACAACTTCAATGAGCTCAAATCCTTTTGGTTGTGGGAATGTTCCCTTAGAATAGAGCATAAAGAGTTGCTAACTGAAGTTGCTCAAATTGCACCGCTTCTTTGTTGGGTTCACTTTTCTGTAATCTAGTTATGAATTATCCATTAAGGTAGTGGAGATGTAGTCTACATCATCTGGAGTGCAGAAGGTTGTCCCACCCCTGCTCTAAGGGGTATCAAAAGTCCTGCTCGTGTTTGTCATTGTTAGTAGTATGTTTGTTTTTTTTCTCCATTTTACAAAACTATGGTACATGTTTGTGCTTTATAACAATAAAATCAATAACAATAATACAGTCTGTACAGTATGTTGCATTTATACAAAATAATCTGGATACATTAAGGGGCTAGATAGACAAGTGTCATATAAGACTCAATATATGAATGCAATGCATTTTGGGAGAAAACAAAAGCAACCTATAAGGGTTGCAAAAGCAAATTTCAAAACTTTATTGCCAAAATAGCTGCAACCATTTTCCAATTCAGGAAACCAAGATAGTGCCAACAGTCAAACTTAACAGTTCATTTGGTGACTGTTCTATAGATTAGCCTGGGACATCTATTCAGCTGGCTATGGAGAATCCCACTTGGATGAGGACTTAGTGCTCTTCAATAAAAGATGTGTTAAAGCCTATACTTGAGTTTAAATAAATGTTTATTGGAAAGCTGAATAACCTGCCGAGTAACATAATAAGATGCTTTGGTGCGGTCGAGACTAATCACTCTAGAAATGTAACAAATTGCCTCCCACACCTCCAACAAGATGTCTTAGGTGATGGAAAGTTGGTTAGTGTGAGCAGAACTAACCATGGAGTCCTGCTACTCTAGCAGTGTGATTAAAATGCATGCATAGCAGATATCCCAGAGGATTATATCCGCATTGCAGATTTCTATGGAGGCCCCCTGTTTTGCTTCAGAAAGGCACCGATGCCTAAATACGTGTATCCGATCTACAAGACCACTACTGCATCCTTGTATTTTCCTATAGATGTCAATTATCTGCTCTGCAGGACGGCTGTCCTACCCTAGCTGCTATCTCTTTGACAATCTGATTTTCCATGTCTACTAGGACTAATCTCAGGCTCTTCAGTTGAGGTGACAGCTGCAGTTGTGAGACACCATGGGGTTCAATAATGGTGGATCCACTCATATAACTTACCTCTGTCGACAAAGGACAAACTTCGATCTCACTTGACAATCCTTCCAGGAGGTATTATTTCAGGCTTTTCATCTTCTTTTGTGCAGTAGTTAATTAGGCAAAAATATCCTAAGCACTTTGCTTATGCAGGTCTAGAAATAGATTTTCCTATGATTATTCCATGACTTGTTGAAGGAAACATTAAGGTTCCCTTACATAGACGCCTAAATTTTTCAGATGCAAGAAGACTTGACTTTTTAGTCGGCATAAAAAGTTTGGCCCAATTCCTCGATGATCTTCTCAGTCTACAGATCTGTGTCTCAATTCTAAATGATAATTTTGCCTTTAAGCCGGTCTTCTGACCTGGTGACTTTAATTTTTAAAATCACACTTGTTTATTAGTATATACAATGTATATAAAATACAAACTGAATTCCAAATATATATATATATATATATATATATAAAATGCATACATACAAACACACACACACATAACATTCATAGTAATTACATTACTACACTAAGTAGAATAACAAATGAAAACATGATCAACAATTTTATTAACAGTTAATCTAAGGGGACCAATATTTTCATCAGTTAAAGAACTGAAATAATTTGTTGTTCTGTCAGTTCAAAAATAGGAAAACAGGCACTACAGTTATGAAATCCAAATAAATAATGGTGCATGAACATTCAGAATTCTCTGCAGCAGTGCTGTACGCACACATGTGCCTTGCGTATGCCAGGCACTGAGGCTAGTGGTGTTGTGGAGACAGGCTTAGGCACTGAGGCTAGTGGTGTTGTGGAGACAGGCTTGGAGACTATGGTGAGGCCTAATAGAAAGCAGTTGTTGTTGGGGGATTCCATCATAAGAGGTGTGGAGATGGACAATGGTGGTCTTGTGAGGTGTCTTCCCGGAGCTACTGCTCACAGAGACAGGAGACGTATCTGTAATATTGTTAAGCGAGCAAAGCAAGAAGGGGAATTGGATGTACGTGTCCATCTAGGGACAAATGACTTGGCTTGCAATGAGGTTTCAGAGGTTAAGGAAGTTTTTAGTGTTTTTGCCACACTGTCATTCTCTGAAGTTCTGCATGTGCATAACACTCAGAACGACAGGCAGATACGTATTAGGGACTTTAACTTGTGGCTTGGTGAATGGTGTCGGGAGCAAGGATTTGGCTTTATTTCTCATGGTAGCTGTGTTTGGAATGGAAATAAACTGTAAAAAAAGATGGTTTGCATCTTCCTCAAAAGGGAACAAATGTTCTCAGTGAGCAGTTCAGAGGTTTTGCTAGGATGTATTTTAACTAGGGGGGGGGGCAAAAGGGTGATAAAACATCAATCCAATTGTCCCCCAAAACAAGGACAGAAGGTGCCTGTAGCAAGTGTGTTAAAAAATGATACGCTTAGAGTCATGTCTACAAATGCTTGCAGTTTAGGGAATAAGATCCATGAACTTGTGGCAATAATGGCAACTGATAGTGTAGATTTAGTCGCTGTTACTGAGACATGGTATAATGAGAAAAATGACTGGGACATAGCAATATCAGGGTACTCTTTATATAAAAAAGACAGGGAAGGCAAGAAAGGGGGAGGGGTGGCCCTATATGTGAAGGATAGCATAAAATCTAGCATAATAAAAGTTAGTGAGGCAAACATAGAGTTTGTTTGGGTTACGTTAGAATTTGGTAATCACATAGTAACTCGTGTAGGTGTGATTTATAGGCCCCCAGGACAAATTGAAGAGTTAGATAATCTACTATTTGAAGAAATAGCTAAAATGACAATGAAGGGGGATGTTATCATCATGGGTGACTTTAATCTTCCTGATGTGAATTGGAAAACAAAAATAGCTGCTTGTGCCAGGAACACACATATTCTAAACTCCCTACTGGGATTGTCTCTAAAGCAAGTCGTTGAGGAGCCAATTCGTAAAAAGGCCATACTAGATTTAGTGTTAACAAATTGAGATTTGGTATCAGATATTACTGTAGGTGAAAGTTTAGGATCCAGTGATCATCAGTCAGTGTGGTTTAATATAAGAACAGTGACTGAGTCACACCACACAAAAACAAAAGTTTTAGACTTTAGAAAAACAGACTTTTCTAAAATTAGAATATGTGTAAATGAGTCATTATCAGACTGGAGCAATTTAAATGGAGTCCAAGAGAAATGGGATTATTTAAAAGTTGCACTACTGAAGGCAACAGAAAATTGCATTAGGCTTGTCAGTAAAAGCAAAAAATTCAAGAAACCACTGTGGTACTCCACAGATGTGGCCAAAATAGTAAAAAACAAAAAGTTAGCATTTAGTAATTATAAAAAAAACTCAGAGTGAGGAAGACAGAATGATCTATAAGATTAGGCAGAAAGAGGCTAAGCAAGTTATAAGAGCTTCCAAATCCAAAGCTTCCACACAGAAGAGAAAATAGCACAGTCAGTAAAAAAGGGGGACAAAACATTTTTTTTTAGATACATAAATGAGAAAAGAAAAGTAAAACAAGGATTAGTTAGATTAAAAACAAAAGAAGGAAGATATGTAGAAGAGGATAAAGGTCTAGCTGACTGCCTAAATGAATATTTTTGTTCGGTATTTAAAGATGAAAATGAAGGAAATGGACCTCAGTTAAGAAAAAGGATAAATGAGTCATTTATTACACATGAGTTTACAGAGGAAGAGGTTCTATTTCAACTGTCAAAAGTAAAGACAAATAAGTCAATGGGACCTGATGGAATACACCCAAAGCTGTTAAAAGAGCTTAGTGGTGTACTAGCAAAACCATTAACAGCTTTATTTAACCAATCATTGTTAACAAGAGTAGTCCTAGAAGATTGGAAGTTAGCAAATGTTGTGCCCATTCACAAGAAAGGTAATAGGGAGGAGTCGGGCAACTACAGGCCAGTAAGCCATACTTCAGTAGTGGGGAAAGTAATGGAAACCATGTTAAAGGATAGGATTGTTGAACATCTAAAAAAACATGGATTTCAAGATCAGAGACAACATGGGTTTACTTCAGGGAGATCATGCCAAACTAATTTTATTGATTTTTTTGATTGGGTAACTAAAATAATAGATCAGGGTGGTGCAGTAGACATTGCTTACCTAGATTTCAGTAAGGCTTCTGACACTGTTGCAGATAAAAGGCTTATCAATAAACTGCAATCTTTAAGTTTGGATTCCAATATTGTTGAATGGGTAAGGCAGTGGCTGAGTGACAGGCAATAGAGGGTTGTAGTCAATGGAGTATATTCGAAGCTTGGGCTTGTCACCAGTGGGGTACCTCAGGGATCTGTAATTGGACCCATTCTCTTTAATATTTTTATTAGTGATATTGCAGAAGGTCTTGATGGTAAGGTATGTCTTTTTGCTGATGATACTAAGATATGTAACAGGGTTGATGTTCCAGGAGGGATAAGCCAAATGGCAAATGATTTAGGTAAACTAGAAAAATGGTCAGAATTGTGGCAACTGACATTTAATGTGGATAAGTGCAAGATAATGCATCTTGGACGTAAAAACCCAAGGGCAGAGTACAGAATATTTGATAGAATCCTAACATCAACATCTGTGGAAAGGGATTTAGGGGTGATTATTTCTGATGTCTTCAAGGTAGGCAGACAATGTAACAGAGCAGCAGGAAATGCTAGCAGAATGCTTGGTTGTATAGGGAGAGGTATTAGCAGTAGAAAGAGGGAAGTGCTCATGCCATTGTACAGAACACTGGTGATACCTCACTTGGAGTATTGTACGCAGTACTGGAGACCGTATCTTCAGAAGAATATTGATACCTTAGAGACAGTTCAGAGAAGGGCTACTAAACTGGTTCATGGATTGCAGGATAAAACTTACCAGGAAAGGTTAAAGGATATTAACATGTATAGCTTGGAGGAAAGACGAGACGGGGGGATATGATAGAAACATTTAAATATATAAAGGGAATCAACACAGTAAAGGAGGAGACTATATTTAAAAGAAGAAACTACCACAACAAGAGGACATAGTCTTAAATTAGAGGGACAGAGGTTTAAAAATAATATCAGGAAGTATTACTTCACTGAGAACATAGTGGATGCATGGAATAGCCTTCCAGCTGAAGTGGTAGAGGTTAACACAGTAAAGGAGTTTAAGCATGCGTGGGATAGGCATAAGGCTATCCTAACTATAAGATAAGGCCAGGGACTAATGAAAGCATTTAGAAAACTGGGCAGACTAGATGGGCCAAATGGTTCTTATTTGCCATCACATTCTATGTTTCTATGTTACTATTGCATTGGATAACTAATTTGCAAGCTTTGTCTGATGTTGACTGGCAATGCATGCAAATTAAAATAAAATAAACCAAACCATAAACAATATAAAAAAAAAACCAAAAAAAAAAACCCAGCACAACCAATGTTAAGTTAGGAATTTGGGGGTGCTAAAATTAAGGAGGCGCTGTTCTTAATTCACGAAACTCTTCCAAAAGATATATGTCCAACCTTTAAGGGTGATTATTTACTACTTTTTTTTTTATTCAAATTTTTTAATTCAAAACATAATACATACTTACAATTACACTAAATTTCTCTACATTTACAAATGACAAGTTGTAACCATTCACTTCCATGGACACCAATTATTTATGTGCATATAAATATATATATATAATTTAACATTTATTTTTTTAAAAATACATTCAAAATTCTGCTAAACAGCAGCATGATAAAGTGTATATACAGCACACAAACATCTATCTACATGGACACAAAAGCAATCTACTTCTGCCACCTTTACATAACACAATCATTTTATGTTAATCTAACTCAATATTCAGGGTCCACTAAAAGATATCCCATGCCTTTTATGTACTGGGTCAATTTAATATCTGGCCATGCGTTCATGCAGAATCCATTATACTAGTACAGTGATGTTTGACCTGGTAATTCATTACTCTTATAGCTGTCAAACCCTTTAGTTAAACAAAATATTTAATAAGTTTGTAGCCAAAACAAGGACACCATTAAAAAGTATATCAGTAAAAATTAATCAAAACCCAAATTATTATTGTACGGAAATATGTTAATATGTTAGATTTACATGTCAGTGTTAATCAATTGCTTTTTTTATTTAGTTGTGGTACTGTGTGTAGCATATTGTCATTGCCCTTTTCCTATTTTTTTTTTTTTTTGTGTAGGATGTGTTCAATAACTTGATATATTATATTTTACTAAGCACAACAGCATGCATATCTTGATATGCTTGTGAAATAACTATCCAAGTATCCAGAGAAAATACAGTAGATGGATTTTGATTCCAACTGCAAGATTTGGAAAAGAGGTGGCCAGTGGTTTAAATGAATGAGGCATTAAACCTATTAATATTCTATAAATATTAATATTACACTGTATTGGAAGGGACAGTATATGGATAACATAAGTTTCTATTTCAGTGTCTAAAATTGCAGTGATAAAAACTGGTCCAAGAATTAGCAACTTAAAATGAGTGATGATGTATCAAGGCCATTATATACTATATGGCATATTATTATGCTAACTGTGGGGACAACCCGATCCTCTGGAACTTTTATCTCTCTTAAAAAAATGAGCATTTCATAAAGATAGAATATTTATGAAATACACATATTGACTGTGTTGGAATTCCACTGAAATTCTAACACCGTCAAGAGAAAGTACTTTGTCTCAGTATTTCTCCTATGCCTGACACTTCTAGACACTGGGCAGAGCTACCACGGTCTAGAAGTGTCAATCCCCCCAGCCATCATCAGTGATAGCTGCAGGGAATTGGCTTTATCTAAGGAGGATCCCGCAGTCTCACTGGATCCTCAATAAACCCCAATGTTGCTCTCTCGCACATACGCAGGAATACAGCAGTGATGTCGGCTCCTGAGCTGAAGAGGAAATTTTGCAATGTTCCCAGACGGTGACAGTGCAGCTTTAAGCAGTGCAAGGCACATATTGGCATCAAAATAACAACAAAAATTTGAGCAGTTAACCTCATTATTGATACATTACATCTATTATTTGGAATGCCTGTTGAGTAATAAAAGTAACATTGCTATACAGAACATGTTTTTAACTTTTTGGTAGTTTTTGACTAGCTCCCAAACAACAAATCTAATTTTTGATTATACATTTCTGGCACACAGATCAACAAATCTAATTTTTGATTATACATTTCTGGCACACAGATCAGATAATGTATGTCAGTTAATATTTTTCGTTAATACTTTGCTTCCCTAAAAGCAGCACTCCTAAATAATCTGGTTTTATAATATGGTATCATGGCTCCAGTTGCTAACAAACTATCAACAACCTTTACATGGAAAAAAAGGCAGGTGAAGAAAATGGATGTGCATTCCCTTGATAACATGCGTTCCATTGTGGAGCCAAGTGTATTACCTATGAAAGTGTGATCACCCCCTGGTGGTCGTCAAGGTAAATTTACATCAAAATAACTTCCACAAATAAAAGGACAACTCCTACTTGTATAAAATGAAAAAACTCCATCTGCTAAGAGAGAGTGGCATTAACTGACCTGCAATTAAACAGAATTTCATTAATATATATATATATATATTTTTTAATCTTATTTGAGTTATTAATCTAGAACATTTGAAATAGGGGTTGTAAGATATTATTATATCATTTGTTTTCTTTTAGAGTTTATTTATGCATTTGTCACTTAATTAAGGTATAATATTTATCACCTTGGTTGGGTTCATGCTTTTTCAGGCACTTTATTAAAAAAACGAAAGCATTGCACGGTCATCTTAATGAAATACTGTTGAATTGCTAGTCAGTTAATGACACTCATTTTATACAAACAGGAGTTGTCCTTTTATTTGTGTTATTTTGATGTGAATTTACCATGGCAACCACCAGTGGGTGATCTCTCTTTCGTAGGTAATACACTTGGCTATTTTAACTTTTACGAACCAGGAAGTCATCAGTGGAACACACGTAACTGCGTATTGGAAAGCACCATTTTCTTCACCGGCCGGTCAATGATAAACAGCTGCGAAAGAGGAAATGTGATCACAACTAAGAAACAAGTGATTTATGGAACGTAATTGACCAATGGAATCTGGAGAAAATAAGATGCCCACTGGATCACCAATGAACTAGGGGGATTAGCCCTATTTAAAGGAACTTGTGGGTGGGAGCAGGTAGGCTTTATTTTTGGCATTATTATTCTTGATATTTTTAACTCTGTGGTCCCTGAGGTAGTCCCATTTTGGGGATTAAACGCATAGGACTTATTGCTTTACCCCATTTTATATTTTATTTATTTTATTGCTATAATAAAAGCTGCTTAAAAGTTATCTACTATTCTGAGTTCTGGTTGGTTTCTGACTTGCATTGGTGGTCACAGATCCATGAAGGGGATTATAGCCCCCCATCTTTATCGTGGGAGGCACACTTGAAGCATGCTCTATTTCTTATTCTTGGGAGTGCATTTAACCGTAGTGCGTATATATTTATATTTTTTTGTATTACACTAAGTCTTGCTTATTTTTTTTTGTTTCTAGATTTTATCAGCTGTATCCTATTTGAGTGTGTATATTTTAGTTATTATAAGATTGCTGTCTGGGAAGTGATCTATGGAAGCTGTTCATTTCATAGATAAATATAATTTTCTGTCATTGTACACATTGTGCACTAGTGAAGGTTTTTTTGTTTTATATATATTTGACCAGGTGCCACCAGACACTAAAAATCTATGGAGCAAAATTATACCATACCATAGTGTCTTAAAATAAAGTTCCCATGTTATGTTTGTAGGTGACGATGAAGACATATGTGCAATATATCTTGTAGTCACAGCACCAAAGGAAGCCCCAATATACGAAATAACCCAACTGCGCAGAAGATCTGAACAGCAGGCCATCATCAAAGTGATGTATGCAGGGCTGGAATGGCCCACAGGGATACCAGGAAATTTTCCAGTGTGCCGCGGCACTTGGGGTGGGGCAGGCAAGCCTAATGCTATTTAAAATATATTTCTCCCCTCGGACTATGAGAGCCCATGGTAATTAAGGAGGGAAGAGCTGGGGGATGTGCAGCCACAATAAGGCTGCTCACGGCCGGTGGGAGCTTTTCTGTGCACCCTTCACTCAAGCTCCGCTCCCAAGCTCTGTCCCTGCACTCAAGCAGCTGACCTCACCAGAAAGAGGCCAGAAAATTGTGACTTTACTTCCAAGTGCACCTTCAGTGTCAGGTTGGCTTTACATACTCAGAAGCCTATGATTAAGAGTGATCTTGTGTGTGTGAGTGTACATGTGTCAGTGAGCTTGTCTGTAGTGAGCTTATGTGTGTGCTACAATGAGCTTGTCTCTAGTGAGCATGTGTGTGTGTGTCAGTGAGCTTGTCTCTAGTGTCAGTGACAGTGTGTCAGTGAGCTTGTGTTTGTCAGTAAGCTGGTCTATAGTGAGCATGTGTATTTGTGTCAGTGAGCTTGTGTTTGTCA
The DNA here is from genome assembly GCA_933207985.1 of Pelobates cultripes. Classification (NCBI taxonomy): domain Eukaryota; kingdom Metazoa; phylum Chordata; class Amphibia; order Anura; family Pelobatidae; genus Pelobates; species Pelobates cultripes. The sequence goes on from OW240924.1 coordinate 37,530,417, forward strand.
ATAAGCTTGTCTATAGTGAGCATGTGTATTTGTGTCAGTGAGCTTGTGTTTGTCATGAGTTTATCTGTAGTGAGCATGTGTATGTGTGTCAGTGAGCTTGTCTGTAGTGAGCATGTGTGTCAGTGAGCTTGTCTATAGTGAGCATGTGTGTCAGTGAGCTTGTCTATACGGAGCTTGTGTTTGTCAGTAAGCTTGTCTATAGTGAGCTTGTGTTTGTCAGTGAGCTTGTCTGTAGTGAGCATGTGTATATGTGTGTCAGTGAGCTTGTCTGTAGTACCAATGTGTGTCAGTGAGTTTGTCTGTAGTGAGCATGTGTATGTGTGTCAGTGAGCTTGTCTGTAGTGAGCACGTGTGTGTGTCAGTGAGCTTGTCTGTAGTAAGCTTATGTGCATATACTAGTTAGTCTGTTGTAAGCTTGTATGTGTATCAGAGATTTGTCTGTACTATGTTTGTGTGTGTGTATCAGTGAGATTGTGTTTTTGTATCAGTGATCTTGTGTGTCAGTGATATTATCTGTCTGTGAGCCTGTGTATTAGTAAGCAAGTGTGTTTGTGTGAGTGAGATTGTCTGTGCCTGCATGTGAGTATACTTATTGTATAAATATTGAAGTTGTTACCCTGAAAGGTCCAATATTTTGGATCCAAAAATGAACATACCAATAATAAAAGTATACATACACTCAGTGATTGAGTAATTTATAAGCCCTGATGTATGCTGTCCCTTCTGTCTCCTCTGGCAATTTAGCATCTGTGATGAAACTACCGTGTTTATTCGGTACGTTTACTTTTTCATTCGGTAGTTAAAACTACCGAACACCGACCAATGGTTCATTAACTTCAAAGTGGATTAAGTGATGTGTGGCCGCTGTTCGTATAGTTGAATGCCACGTGCAGGAGAAAACAGCGGCCATCTTGTTCGCATGAAAGGAGGCAGAGTGCCTGAACTAAAATCGGACATTTATCTTCATGAACACTGGTCAAACGTTGCGAACGCCTGCTTCCTTTCCCAGACCAGCCAGGAGATAGCTATTCAGTAGTTTTATTCATACAAATTAGAGGAACAAACGCTACAATGAATCAGGGGGCACTGTTCTTGGATTTGTTCGGTTTTTAGACTTTCTGAAAATAGACCGACCGCACAACCTAAACTCATGGAATTAAGACTTCCATGAAATTCCTAAACCCCTGAACTGATCTGGGTGATTTTTGGATATGTTGGTCACCCAGATCAGGGCTATCAAGGGATGTACCAATTGTGGGGATTTTTATGTGTTTGGGGTACTTTTGAAGTTTTATGGAAAATGTGTTTTTTCTGCCAGGAGATAATTGAGTTATGACAGTATCTGACTCAATTATCTCCCAGGCAGAGAGGAGGGATTGTATGGTATGTAGGGGAGTTTCCTACTTTGTAACCTTGTTGCAATTGGTTTGTAACTTTGTGTTGTAGTCCCCCACAAGGTCCATGTGGGAGTGCACCATGCATTGGGGACTTGCATAAAAACCAAGTGTGGCACCATTAAAGTTCATTCCTGTTGTACCCTTCATCTAGTCTAGGCTGATGTTTGGGTAACTGTACTTGCTGGGGAGAAACTGCTTGGATGCTGCATTCGTCTGGGTACCATTCAAATCTACACCCGAACTGTGACCTATAATCACTCAGGCTTCAGCAGTTCGAGAGGAAATAGGCAAACGGGTATCTACACTAGCGTTCGTAACAACTGGTGGCAGCTGTGGGATCGAATGGGATTCCCAATGAAAACTAGTGAATGGCCCAGCAGTATGAGAAGTTAAAGAGAACCACACTAAAGGATTTGCTGGAATCCCGGGGTCAGTTGTCGGGCAACAATTAAAGAGCTACCCTTATCGCCGAACTAATGGAGGGTGATCAAGCCGGTGGTGCAGCAAATGTAAGCCAGGAAGAAGCAGAGTTTCAGCAGAAAGTGTTGTGGAGACGGAGCTTGTTGGGGCCAAATCCCCCACCGGAAACAGCATCATTGCCAGGATCTATAAATGGAGGGCAGCGGAGAAAGATTAATTATGCTGCTTTCAAAACTGTTGTTGACGGAGAGATGGAAATCGATACATGCTTGCAGGATTTTGAGCGACAATGCGCTTTAGAGGGACTGGAGCAAGAACATTGGGCTGCGATATTGAGCAGCAAACTCACCGTCTAAGCAGCAGAGGCATACCGGGCAGTTCCTGACACTGCTATCCACAATTATGAGAGGGTAAAAGACTAACCGAAGCGTATAGAAGTTTCGGGGTTTGAGAAAGGGGAATCGAGACTCGCATGCTGAATGGGCGGCTCAAAACTGGATGCAGGGCTGCAAGGCAACGACTCTGAAGGATGGGATGCAACTGCTATTGTTGGAGCAATTTTTCAAGCACACGCCGACGGAAACCCGTGACTTAGTGAGGGATAGGAAGCCGAATAAACAGGGTAGTTTCATCACAGTGTCCACCATTGAACAGGACCTTACCTATGAAATGCAACTCTATAGTAGGTGGTTTTCTATAGCAACAAATACCCTTCAAAAATATGATCTCATTCTTTTGGCAACCACATCACAGTCTTCTAGCCTCATATAATGCAACAGCTATCGATGCCCTCAACTGTCTTTCAAGTTTAAAGGAACACTCCAGCCCCCTAAAGCACTTTAGCTTACTGACAAGCGTTATGTGTGAAGAGTGTGTCCTATTTATTTCATTTTGCAAAAAGTGCAGATTTCAACAAAAATTTACAGATTTATAAATTAACCTGATTACACCCACTTGGCTTTTAAGCAGACAATTGGTCCTGTTACTTCCAGGTTTGGTTAGCTCAGTAGAGCTCAACTCATGAGGCAGCAATTGTTCAGAGCACCTGCCTTGCAAAGACTCCTAATTGATCAGCATTAGGAAGTCTGTTATTGGACTGCCACAGAAAGTCTGGATGGGTTTAGAAGGGATTGGATTGAAATGGCAGAACTAAAACTTTTGCAAGCTGTTTTTAGATATACCACAATGAAATGAAAACATTTTTTATATTTAAATGCATGCAGGTTTTCATTCTGGGTATATCTACTAAACAGTGATTTTTATTTATTTTGTATTTGGCAGTGAGGTGTCTCTTTAATGCACTCCCCTGCTCCTAGTAAGATGCATGTTCAGGGACCACCTGTCTAGAAAGCTTGCTGCAGCGGTGGTGGTCTCTAAGCTGAGATAAAATGTTCCTGTTATAAATGTCATGTCTGTTTCTTAGAGATCGACTACCTTTTTAATTTAATCCAATGTTTATTTTTATAATCAAATTATTTTTAATTATATTACTGTGCCTACTTCTAACTTCTTCCTTGGGTTCTTTACAGATTAGAATCTAGCATTATCGATGCTTTGTTTTTTTTTCCTATTTTATCAAATGTTACATTTGTTAACTTTCTCTACAATCCTCACCCCCTCTACCTCATTTTTTATTCTTTATTGACTGAATGAGCAGACATTCATTTACATTAGGGGGAGTGTTCAAGATTCTAGGCAACCTATTGTGCATGAACCTGTACACTTTTCTGTAACATAGAAACATAGACTGTGACGGCAGATAAGAACCATTCGGCCAATCTAGTCTGCCCAATTTTTTAAATACTTTCAATAGTCCCTGTACTTATATTTTGCCTTTACAAGTGACAACTACTTAGTAAAAACTACACTGGGAAAACTAAATTCGTCAGCATTGATTTACACTTTGACAATAAAAATTAATATGCTGATCTAAATAATACTATTTAAATAAGAGAGAAATATTTGAAGGAGAGAGAAATGATTTGCCTTGAGTGTCTTCAATGGAAAAGCAGGACCACTTAAAAGGAAGCAAAGTAAGGTCAGACTGTATTTAAAAATAAAATCTAACTTTTTTTCAGTGAATACCACAAGCAGGGTTTTGTTCTCCATTATGTATAATTCGTTTTTTTCAACTTCCTATAATATAAAAAAAAAAAACTTAAATAGTTTTTTTTTTATAATAGTGTTTCCTGTGAATATCATTAAAAGTGCCCTGGTTCTTCCCGTTGTAAGTAGTTACACTATTTTAGAATGTTTTTTAGAATGGTACTTGGGGTCTCCTGTGTGCTGCTGCCCGCCTCCACTACTTCCAACAGTGTGCCTGAGGCTAAGCCAAACAGGGCAGGGCTTAACTCATTGGTTGAAAGCCAATAGCGGACAGGCTCAATTTATGAGCCATCCCTGCACTGCAATGCTTACCTCAATAGAGCTAATGGAAATTCCTAAGCATGAGCTTATGGCAGACTGTTGGAAATAGTGAAGACTGGGAGCAAAGTCCGGAAGACTGCAGGCATGATTTCAATGCATTCTAATACAGGTTGACTACTTACAATTGGGGTTGCCAGGGCACCCTGGCACCATAATCATTACAGCATGCTGCAGGATTGTGATGCTTGGAGTATTCCTTTAAGATTACATCAATTGAGTATATGCAGCTTAATCATCAATGAGTCTATCACTCTGTGAATAAACTAGGGATACTGAATATATGTTATTCCAGTTAATGAATATGTATCTTAAATTAGTACATAAACATCAATAATAGCTTAAATCGTTGCATTGAGGTATACTTTCTTGCCCTCTCAATAGCTACACTATTTATCAGGTGATAATCTCTGTGCAGTTCTGATATGGGTCTACAATGTGATAATTACAGACAATCACAGTGAAATTCAAACAATGTCACGAGTGCAAGAAAAAGCATGCAAGTCTTTTTTCCTTCATACTGGGTTTCCCCCCCCCCCCACTTGTGCACAATTCAAGGCAAACACACGGTGGAGGTGATGGTGGAGTGTGTGAACTATGTGAGAGGAAAGAAAGAACAGGGAAAAAATAAAAACAAAACAAAAACCCAACAAAAAAACAAAACAAAAACAAAACACGTGCAAGTATACCTCCGAAACACTATAGGTGGATGAGCAGGAAGGAAGCCGAGCCTGGTTGTGCAGTGAGGGAAAAGAAAACACTGTTAAAAAAGGAATGGAGTCAACAGAAAAGTTTCAGAAGTAATTCTGTAAATATGGTTCCAGAAGTAACACAATAGCAGGGGGTTCATTTCGAATAACAGACAAGACACTTAAAATTTGATCTTACTGGTGACAAAGATAGTATACATGGCTAAACACATCTACAAGTGCACACACGTAAGTATGTACATATACAGTAATAATTTATTTACAGTCACGTTGCTTATAATCACGCAATTCTCCAAGAACTGAACAAACAACAAAAAGTAAAATATACAGATAAAAGGACACTCAAAGCACCATGACTGCTAGGTTATATTGTAGGCTTGGTGCAAAGAGGCTGTGGGGTGCAGTCCCTCAAGTACAGTGTTTGCAAAATAAGTATTTACCCAGTACAACCCTCTGCTTGGTCGTCATGATGATATTTACTTCTCACTATCTGTCCAAAATGTTGTATTCTGTGTTCCTGCCATGCACCGATCAGACATGATCATTAATATCCTGCAGTGTACAGCAACAGCAAAGAGCTAGCTGAATCCCTTCCAGCACAGTGGAATTGTGGTGCTAACAAACTCACTCATGGAGAAATTGCTGTCAAATTGATACATTGGGAGGTTGAATCCTGACATGTCACAGAACGTACAAATATTTTGGATAGAGGACGAAGAAGTGAAACTTCCTCATGACATCCCAAGCAGAGATGGTGTGCAAAGGAAATTCCTACAAATACTGGAGTGACTTCACCTCACAGCCTCCATACACCATAACCACAACAGTAAGCTGCAGTAAGTTTTGATGCTGGTGAATAAGGTCACTCAAAGGAAAATGTGTCACTACTGCAAATATATGCATGGTTTGAGCTTCATTCTTGCTATAGAGTAGCATTTTTTTTTTTTTAAAAGATGCCACTAAAAGAAAAGCGTTTATTCAGACATTACCGACCGCTAATTGATTTCGGTATATTCTGTGCCATGTACTGTATATTGTATGCATAATGCATTTTAATTTATTTTAACTTAGTTTTTCAGTAAATACAGAGAATGCCATGTCATTGTAGGCAAACATATTGAAAAATGTTTGTTTTGATACATAGGCTAAAATCCAGCTCTTACTTTTTAGTTTATCATACTAAAGCAGAGTGCAAAAACAAAAAACAATGATATAACAATGACAATCAAGACACTTTAACTGGAGCACATACTAGGAACCTGAAAACAAGTGTATCAATACTTTTATTTATTTTATATATATATTTATATACACATACTCACAATGGATTTGTAGCAACAGTCTTCAGCTATGAAATCTATTTAACATATTCTAAATATTTAGTATTCTATTTTTAGTGGTTTGTGCACAAAATAAATAGCTATGTTGATTTTGGCACATTTCACCCATGAATTAGTGTTAATGTTGCGCTGTAACAGCAAAAACAATTGAAGCTGCATTGTGAAGAAAAAAATGTTTCCAGGAAGTTAAATTATAGAATATCATGGAAATAACTAAATGCAATGTATTCAGTCCATTTTGTGCATGTAAAAGATTGATTTGATATAAAAATGACATATACACGTGCACATATGGACAAATACCAAAATCTAAATATCCACTGCCAAAAATGTGGTATCTAACTTTGTGTACAGTGTTATACTGATCTGTAGGGATTAATCCCTTCTTAGCACATGAGATAATTAAGTATTGCAAATTCTGAATATATGTGTTCAACCCTGAAACTGTTATATATTAGATAGTTTTATTTTGTTTTTTGTTTTTAAATAACACATTAAAATATAACATAATTATTGATATTACAAACACACACACAGCATAAAGTGATTAAACTTCATAGGCAGTCAATGAATGCAGTCCAAATTTGGACACGTTGCTCAAAAAGGGATGCGCATATAAGCACTCTAACAAGCTCAGGAAACCCCTTTAATAAAATAATATTTTAATACTAATAAAGAATATGAAACTAAGTGGCATATAGATCAGTTGGTTTATTTGCTCCATGGAGGGTGAATTACAACACATAGCCTCTTTATTGTGACATAATACGCTATTAATATAGCAAATTATCACCAACTGCTATGATTGAATTAAAACGTTTAGAATGCAGACCAGCGTGCATCTAATTAAATTTCTAGCAGTCACTAGAATGCACTGTAACATATGTTCAAATGTAGACTATGCAAATTCATACACATTGATTTACTTGTGCTTAATGGCATTGCTAGCTGCTTTGGCATTGTAGCAAAATTACTCGACAAATATAATTTACAAACTGGTGGAAATTTGCCACAATGCTTAAAAGGTTCTAACCCTAAAAAAATTTCTCTACAGAGAAAACCAAAGATAACCCAACATAATTTGCTATTTAAAGTTGTAGGTCCAGAGGCTGAAAAAGTTTTTTTGTTTTTGTTTTTGCTGTAAATGCTACATCTAGTTCGACCAGGTGAAAAGTCTTCCAAGACACCCTACACCTGTCTAACAAACCCTTTCTGTGTCGCAGTAGACAGCAGAACAATGCTGAAACGTAAAATGGTACATGTGAAACATGCTGGGGTCACCGAGAGAGTCATAAAACTTATTACAAATGAACACTTAAATAACAACAAAAACAAAGAAATGTATGGTACATTAAACTGAAATTATCAGTTTATATCTCCCCTCTTCTTCCACCATATGGCCTTTTAAGAGTAATGTATTATTAGGGCAAGGAAATGTCTGGTCTTCTGGCGTCTAATATTTAATAAGTGCCATAGGATGTCCAGTACTCTGACACTGGAGTAGTTTACATGGCATGGGGTGCCCCGGGTAATGTGCTATCTGGACTTTCCTCTCAAAGCACTTTAATTTGTTGGTTTCCAAGAATATGAAATATGAAAAAAGTTCTCCACATAAGTGATCTGTTTTTTTTCAGCCCAGGGGCAGTATTCTCTGCTGGAACACAGCGTGTCAGTTGGATATGGTCCCTTGGACTTACTTCAGATTACACTTCCTTGATTAGCACCTTAACTTTTCTTACCTATTTCAATGGTGTCTGCAACCTGAGCTACTACCTCCTATCCCAATAAAGTGTATGTAGGGGGAGAATGGCTTGTGGCTTTGAAAACCCTAGCCACAGGTAGATCCATTAACTTTATTAAGTCCAATGGATTTTTGCATGCAAGCCCTACAAATCTATTAAGGTGTAGAACATTTCTAGAACCAATGAATGGGCTTTTCCCTACCCTGTCATATAATGAGTTAACCTCCTATGGGTCAGGAGACTACAGATCTGCTGACCTTTTTAACCCCTTCAGGACCAGAGGGCTGCCTATTCTCCATATAGTACCAGATGGCTAGGCATCTCTTGGTCCCAATAACATTATTAACCATCAGATAAAAGGACAGAGAAAAAGGAAAGGTGACATGCTATGCCTTCCCTGGTATTACTATGGAAAAATTAACTCCAATCTCAAAAGAAAGAAAACAAAATCAAATTATTCAAGCCAATTGACTATCTAATCACATGCTAAGGGCTCAAAGACTCCAGCATGTATTTGTTTATTAATTTCCTTTTCACTACCACAGGGAGCAGAATGCTGCTCTGGCATTTTAGTTTCAAGTGTACCATTTATAATACTTTAAAAATATTTTAAATATATCTTGATTGGATTTTAATTGTTGCACACATCTATAACCACTTAAGGACACAACTTCTGGAATAAAAGGGAATCATGACAGAATATGTATGTCATTTGTCCTTAAGGGGTTAATAAAACTAGATGTTTACACAACCTTTTATCAACACACAAAAAAAACCTAAAACGGAATGAAAAAAATAAATTCAGAAACGTGGTCAAATACCAGGCCATTCCAATTATTCTAACACAAAAACAGCATGTACAAGTGATACTGAATTGTATAGTTTGTGAATTTGTGTAAAATATGGTGGAGGCACTTATTTAGCCATACCATTCATGGATTTTGGCAAATGCACAGAAGACAAAAGACCTTTGATACAAAAGTTAATTCCAAGACACAGAAACAGGAAATATCCCAAATAAACAACACAGATAAGAATCTGATCATGAAAACATATTTAAGGACTTTTTTTTTGCAAACACGGTTTTTAAGCCTTTGTCTGTATCTGCATTTTCATGAACAAAATCTATAACTATAAATCACATGTGGTTAGAAGTGCCAGATTTTCAACTTTCAAAAACACAAATTCCAAAACACATTCTCAAAATTATTAAATTAAAATAATACAGATGTTCTGCACATTCAAATGAAACCCCTGCTAACTAAAACATAAATAAATAATGCAAAAAATTTTTTTTTTTTAAAACAAGTGGTGTACAAAATAAATGGCGAAAAACAACAGGATAGATGAAGGTGAATGGATATTGTACCAGCGTCAATTTTACTGGTCAACAGAAATTAAAATAAAAAATGTAAAAATTGCCGAGTTAAATCATACATTTACTCGGAGAGAGTATCCCTTGTCATTGCCTTGAAGATGATCTCTGAAATTCTCCAGTTTTCGATGAAGCTATATGTGGACATCAGAAAATCAATTGAAAAAGCATACTGTTTCTTAATTAATAACCAATTTTTTGTTTCAAATTTAAAACAGTCAATAATTTGCAATTATCCAACATTAAAAAGAATACATATGTTAATATTACATGCAATATGTTAGATATACAAAGATTTTTGTTTTGGAATCAAAGCAAAAAGTTGGATATTGTGTTTTGAAAAAAATCCCAAACAATATATAGCACCATTATACGCCTTGCAAAATTAGGTCAGAAATAAGTCTACTGAAATGTGTATATGTAATAAAGTAATAATGCTTAGCAGCAAATTTGTGGACTTTCAGGTATTATGAATTATAATATATCAAACAAAGGTGGATAAATAAATACAATAAATAAATCTATACTAAAATGGATGAGACATTTCAACTTTTCTTTCTGCAAATTAATTAGACAACCAAGAATATTGGTGTAGGATTGCGTTTTTATTTTGGTTAATTAAAAGCACCATAACGCCTCTAGATACTGATGTACTATATTAGTGGCTGCCATAAAATGACAATAAGGGTTGTCCAAATGTTATGCAAGTGATCTGTCAGATTTCAACATACAATCTGTTGAAATGGTTGATGACTAGCTGTATATTAATAAAATTGAAAGAAAATGAATAAAAAGCAATTTTGTGACGAAACATATCAATTAAAGAGATGCAAATATTAATTTGTGACTGCACAGTAAGCTTTCCAGGCACAAAAGGTCCTGTTCTCAGGCATGATTTAGTTAATAAAGTTGGAAAAGTAAGGTTTCCATCTACACATTAATATGACACCATTTGTTTCCAACTAAACAGCCTTGGGAAAAAAAACATTTTGGATTGCTTTGATTCTTCAACAAACAAGTAACATGTGTTCACTGAAATTTCCTAATTAAAATGTGTTTTGATTGCTTTGATTTTTTTTTTTAATTTTTATCAGTAATTCTTAAATATAAAATCCTTTTAAATTAAATAAAATATATATGTAAAACTAAGGAGACTTGCAAAATGTTCAAAGACGTGCAGTATATACAGTTTACTGCTGCAAGAATACCCACATTTTATAAAAAGTTTGCAATCAAATGCATCATTTCTGGAGGAAAAGTCGTAACATTCTAAAAGTTTAAATTATAAATACAAACATTTATAAATGTGCTTTTTAAATTAATAGCAGCACATATATACGTATTAATTTTGTTTTAAGGAACACATATTAGAGTCTTCTGTCATAGCTAAATTTAATTTTATATAACCTACCTGTAGTCATATAATAAAATAGTTACATTTTTAATTTCTGCTAAATCGGGGATATCTACTATAAACCATTATGTCCTTTAAAGAACACCCCTGTAGTGGTTCTAATGCCCCGGCGACATCCCAGTATAAGTAGTCAAAGCATTTAAAACTGACTGACAACTTACCTAGGGTTCGCCTCTTCTGCATTCAGCTGAGGCTGGTTTTGCAGGGCTGCGCTCATTGGCTAAGAGTGCTCAGCTAACACTCTCAGCCAATTAGCCAGCCCTGCATAGTAAGGTTTAGATCAGGAGAGCTAATGGAAGCAGTAGTTATAGTTATGGCACTTAGAGTGTTCCTTTAATACAAGTTGTAACGTTAATTTCTCACTCCAGTTATACAAGCTTGATAAAATACACATATGATGTACATACAAAAATGTGTCCATGAGAAAAACAAAAACCTATTGCTTGCTGTATAAACCATTACTAATACATTGCAGATTTAAACATTACATAGATCATATTAAACCACAATGGGGGATATTTATTAAAGAAAGACATGTGCTATTCTCTGGCAAAGAGCTAAATAAGGAGCAAACACCATGGAAATCAATAGAAAGAAAAGAATAGAAAGCTGTTTAGTCTTGATAAATTTCCCCCAATATAACCTATTTCACAACTTGTTTCCCTTCACTTTCACCAAAACAATTATAATTCAAGCTTATTTGAACTATTGAGAAAAGTTATATAAGATTTTTTATATTAAATGTTGCCTGCTAGTGGAAAAAGATTCCTGCTTTTATTGATCTCTTTGTGTCAGATTTAAGCCTCAAACAGTTATTTTGTGAAGTAGGAACAGATAGGCCGTACTGATAACAACATGAGTATATAAAAGCAAGTGTTCTCAAATCAATAAAAAATGTTAAGAATAAATCTGGCACTTGTATTTGCTATAATGATGAATCACAGAGAAATAAATTGAAAAGGCAAACTAACTTTTGTGCAAGAGTAATTTTACAATCAAAAACAAGAAAGTTTCAGTTCTAGTATTCAAAGCTAGACACATCCAAGACTTCATGTAACACTGGTACTAGCTCTAGGCTACTGGGAAGTCAGATCAACTGACCTACACAGAAATATTAGTGTAACCACAGGCCCCCATGCAGGGATATAAATAAATATAGATTTTAAAAGTACAGTATTTAGAGCTACTGTAGGTACTGAAAGATAAGCGAAAACAACGTTTACACAACAAAGGTATCGGGCTGAATGAAAAGACATAATATTTAATATATATATATATATATATATATATATATACACACTTTGCTTGGTCACCCCACCCACCACTCCCTATTTACAAATTCCATCTTGGTGGGCCCTCTTTATTTACAGGCCTGCCCGAACGTTGGTTTCGGCACACCACAACCGACATATAATGGTTAATACTTACTCTGTTTTTTTTCCTGACCATAAACATAAATATATATATATATATATATATATATATATACACACACACACACACACACACACACACACTCTCTCTCTCTTTATCTTCCTCATACCTTTTTGTTACTTTACAGACAACTCTCTCCATGAGGTTTCCTATCCTTTTATTCTCAAATCCCTTTACACTGGTTTTCTTCTTACCATCACATATTACTCTGCAACTACTTCACACTTCTCCACACAAGCTCTTCCAGGGTTACGTACTAAAGTGAGAGTTCAAATTGACCATTTTGCGGGTGGGTTGGAAACCTTTCCTGTACAAAATGCCCTATTGGGCACTGTGGAGAAGGTTCCCCTCGATTTTCAGTAAAACCTGCAAAACAAAACTTTTACCCACCTTGAACCAGTGCCAGGTGAAGCTCCAGATGCTGATCTTCCGTGCCCCCCTCAGATGTCACAGGCGCTCCTAGAGAAACCTGTGATTTGACCTATTGCCGGCTCAGAGGTGATGCACGAACTTCAATAATGCTAATAATGCTAATAATCATATAAAGCTAATAATCATATAAAGTGACTATATTCTGCACTTAGGAATTCAACACCACTAGAACTACTATCTTTACATTACAAAAGAGATATAATGGATGCTTCAGCTAGAAGACATTTATTTTCAGCCGAGTTGGACACACAGGAAAAGAGGGATTGATGGCCCTGCTCAATGAGCTTGCATGCTTAGGGGGAGTGGGGTAAAGTGACACAAAAGGTAAGGGTAGGGTAGAAAGTAGGTTTCTAGGATAGTATTCACTGAGGGCTTAAAGGGACTCTCCAGTACCAGGAAAACAATCCCATCTCCCATCCGCGGTTGCTGAAGGGGTGACTTACCTGAGACCCCCGCCAATGTCCCACAGTGGTGGTTTCGGGTCGCCGCCGCTCCTCCCCTTCATCACGTCAGCCGGCGGGGGAGACTGATCCTGCCCGCCGGCTGACGAGACCTAATGCGTATGCGCGGCCATTAGAGCTCTCCATAGGAAAGCATTGAAAATGCTTTTCAATGCTTTCCTATGGGGAATTGAGCGACGCTGGAGGTCCTCACCTGTGCTATGAAGCAGGAAGTGCCCTCTATTGGCTTTCTAGTAGACAGCCACTAGAGGAGCAGTTAACCCTGCAAGGTAATTATTGCAGTTTATGAAAACTGCAATAATTACAGTTGCAGGGTTAAGGGTAGCGGGAGTTGGCACCCAGACCACTCCAATGGGCAGAAGTGGTCTGGGTGCCTGGAGTGTCCCTTTAATGTTTTGTTTTGATGACAGTTGCAGGAGAGCAATCAGGCTGCGGGGAGCATCAGATGTACGAGTACGAACAGAGGTTAGACAAAGGTCTTTGTCAGAGCGTACAAGCCTGGACAGGCCAGTATCCTGAAACAGAGCTTCTTCTCTATCATCCTTTAAAAAACAGCCTTCTATTGCTTCTCTTCATGCAGTTCAGTGGAACACACATTCACTTGACCTGAACATTTCCTGCCTTGGTGTTAATTTTTTGACTCAGACCTCATTTTTACTTCCCAAGCTTTGTTTAAAATGGCAAAATATGGCTAAAGCGCTTTCCATGCTCTCACCATATTTAGCCTTATATTATCGTTGCTCACTCCCTGTTTTCTCTACAAAACGTATAATGAATGCTGATGCCAGGCTTGTAACCTGCTCTTCAACACCAAACACCCTTTGCCAGACCTTCAAAATACTGATACTAAACTACAAGGCTAACATACAACTCTGTTTCTCATTGCATTTCTTATTTAATTAACAGCACACCCCTTCTCAGTCACTGCAGTATACAAGCAACCTTGACTGGGACCCGTAAAACGAATTCTCATCTTAAGGTCAGCACAAAAAATACGGAATTATTTCACATGGCTCCTCAGTCTATTTAATTCTTTCCCTTTCCATGCAGATTTCCTATATATGTATCCTTCTTTCCAAAGTTTAACTCCTTAATAATGTTAGGACATTCCATGTCATCTTCCAGAGTGGGCTTTAATGACATGAGTACAACATGGGACATCCTGCACTTTTGGTCAAACCAATGCACACAATGGGGTGATGCAATTATCAATCGATCCTTGGGGCTCCTATCTGTAAGCATATTTAGTTGCCTCAGACTGATAGATGAGCTGCAAGCTTATACGCTTCTCTGTAGTGATTCTCTGCCTTAAGGTGATCCCCACTGATTGCTGTGTGTTTGGCAGGGACAGCAAGCTAAACTGCAGCACGAGAGGGAGATGTCCCTCACATGCAGCAAACACACAGTAGAGGTTGCTCACAGAACACTCTATACTGTGTGAGATAGAAAATAGGTCTACTGACATCATCAGAGGGAATCTCTCTGAGTTAGGGTTAGGAATAGCATTAATCTAAGGTAAAGGGTAATGCTTGGTTAGGGTTAATGTTTTAGGGTTAGTGTAGGTGCATAGTGAAGAGTAAATGTCAGCATTGACTGAGATGTAGCATTAATATAGAGTAAGGATTATCTAAAAAAAATAATAAAATATTTAGATCCTACATGAGCCTTCTAACAATCTTGACATATATGTGAATCTCTTTTGAGTTCTTTTTGTTTAGACGCACTATTAAAAATTTTTATAAGCAAAATTGTGAAAATTTCATTTTTGTCTCCACCCTCCCCTGCAATTTTTAAATTGTATTAATACTATCTCTAAGAAACAATAAATATTATGAATTGATGCACTCAAAGAGAAACCCTTAAATTACAGTGGAACAAACACATAGCACAAGGGGTGCCCAAAAGGTAGATCCCCAGATGTTGTAGAACTACAACTCCCTTAATGCCATGAATGCCTTTAGAATGACAAGCCACATGGAAGCTGTAGTTTTAAAACATCTGGGGAACTACATTTTGGGCACCCCTGACAACACAAATTCTGGGATTTGTTTGGTTCAGAAGTTGAACAATTGCCTGCGCCCTTAGTTAAAGGGACACTCTAGGCCCCTACAGCAGTTTCACTTGCTGAAAAGCTTTATGAGTGAAGAGTGTGTCCCGTGTAGGGATGCCGGCGCCGGAAGATGACGTCATCTTCCGGCTCCGGCATCAGTGCGGTGCGCGAGGGAGCTGAAGAGGAAGCACTGAGTGCTCCCTCGCGCGCCCGCCTGCCTGCCCGACCAGCCACCCACCCAGGAGTGTGTGTGTGACAGCAGGGCCAGCCTCAGGGGGGCCCTGAGGTGGCCGGCTCCTGGGCCCCCCAGGGGAAGAGGCTGGTCCTGTGGGTACATACCGGGTCGCAGGGGCGGCCGGGCCCCCTGGTGGGCCGGGCCTGGCCGCGACCCCTGCGACCCTGGTATGTACGCCACTGGCTCAGAGCACCTGCCTTGCTAAAACGTCTACTTGAGCTGCTTTGGGAAGTCTGTGGTTGGACAGTAACAGAAAGTCTGGGAAGGGTTAGAAGGGGAAAGCTTGCAAAGGCTGCAGACAAGAGAACTGCAGGTTTTGCAAGTTGTTTCTAGTTATACCCCCAATGAACAAATGCATAATTATAAGCATGCAAGGTTTAATTTTGGGTATATCTACTAAACAGCATTTAAATTTATTTATTTTTGTAAGTGGGCAGTAAATTATCATGGAGATAAGCTGTACAAAAAAGATGGTTTGCATCTTTCTCAAAAGGGAACAAATGTTCTCAGTGAACAGTTCAGAGGTTTTGCTAGGATGTATTTAAACTAGGAGGGGGGGAGGGGTAAAAGGGTGGTAAAACATCAATCCAATTGTCCCCCAAAACAAGGACAGAAGGTGCCTGTAGCAAGTGTGTTAAAAAATGATAAGCTTAGAGTCATGTCTACAAATGCTCGCAGTTTAGGGAATAAGATCCATGAACTTGTGGCAATAATGGCAACTGATAGTGTAGATTTAGTCATAGCAATACCAGGGTACTCTTTATATAGGAAAGATAGGGAAGGCAAGAAAGGGGGAGGGGTGGCCTTGTATGTGAAGGATAGCATAAAATCTAGCCTAATAAAGGTTAGTGAGGCAAACATAGAATTTGTTTGGGTTACGTTAGAATTTGGTAATCACACAGTTACTCGTGTAGGTGTGATTTATAGGCCCCCAGGACAAATTGAAGAGTTAGATAATCTACTAGTTGAGGAAATAGCTAAAATGACAATGAAGGGGGATGTTATCATCATGGGTGACTTTAATCTTCCTGATGTAAATTGGAAAACAAAATTAGCTACTTGTGCACACATATTCTAAACTCCCTACTGGGATTGTCTCTAAATCAAGTTGTTGAGGAGCCAACTCGTAAAGAGGCCATACTAGATTTAGTGTTAACAAATGGAGATTTGGTATCAGATGTTACTGTAGGTGAAAGTTTAGGATCCAGTGATCATCAGTCAGTGTGGTTTAATATAAGAACAGTGACTGAGTCACACCACACAAAAACAAAAGTTTTAGACTTTAGAAAAACAGACTTTTCTAAGATTAGAATATGGGTAGAGGAGTCATTATCAGACTGGAGCAATTTAAATGGAGTCCAAGAGAAATGGGATTATTTAAAAGTTGCACTATTGAAGGCAACAGAAAATTTAATTAGGCTTGTCAGTAAAAGCAAAAAATTCCAAGAAACCACGGTGGTACTCCGCAGATGTGGCCAAAATAGTTAAAAACAAAAAGTTAGCATTTAGGAATTAGGCTGACTGCCTCAATTAATATTTTTGTTCTGTATTTACAGATGAAAATGAAGGAAAGTTGAGAAAAAGGATAAATTAGTAATTTATTACACGTGAGTTTACAGAGGAAGAGTTTCTATTTCAACTGTCAAAAGTAAAGACAAATAAGTCAATGGGACCTGATGGAATACACCCAAAGCTATTAAAAGAGCTTAGTGGTGTACTAGCAAAACCATTAACAGATTTATTTAACCAATCATTGTTAACAGGAGTAGTCCCAGAAGATTGGAAGTTAGCGAATGTTGTGCCCATTTACAAGAAAGGTAATAGGGAGGAGTCGGGCAACTATAGACCAGTAAGCCTTACTTCAGTAGTGGGGAAAGTGATGGAAACCATGTTAAAGGATAGGATTGATGAACATTTAAAAACACATGGATTTCAAGATCAGAAACAACATGGGTTTACTTCAGGGAGATCATGCCAAACTAATCTTATTGATTTTTTTGATTGGGTAACTAAAATTATAGATCAGGGTGGTGCAGTAGACATTGCTTACCTAGATTTCAGTAAGCCTTTTGACACTGTTGCACACAGAAGGCTTATCAATAAACTGCAATCTTTAAGTTTGGATTCAAATATTGTTTAATGGTTAAGGCAGGGGCTGAGTGACAGGCAACAGAGGGTTGTAGTTAATGGAATATATTCGAGGCTTGGACTTATTACCAGTGGGGTACTCCAGGGATCTGTACTTGGACCCATTCTCTTTAATATTTTTATTAGTGATATTGCAGAAGGTCTTGATGGTAAGGTATGTCTTTTTGCTGATGATACTAAGATATGTAACAGGGTTGATGTTCCAGGATGGATAAGCCAAATGACAAATGATTTAAGTAAACTAGAAAAATGGTCAGAATTGTGGCAACTGACATTTAATGTGGATAAGTGCAAGATAATGCATCTTGGACGTAAAAACCCAAGGGCAGAGTACAGAATATTTGATAGATTCCTCACCTCAACATATGAGGTAAGGGATTTAGGGGTGATTATTTCTGATGACTTAAAGGTAGGCAGACAATGTAATAGAGCAGCAGGAAATGCTAGCAGAATGCTTGGTTGTATAGGGAGCGGTATTAGCAGTAGAAAGAGGGAAGTGCTCATGCCATTGTACAGAACACTGGTGAGACCTCACTTGGAGTATTGTACACAGTACTGGAGACCGTATCTTCAGAAGGATACCTTAGAGAGGGTTCAGAGAAGGGCTACTAAACTGGTTCATGGATTGCGGGATAAAACTTACCAGGAAAGGTTAAAGGATCTTAACATGTATAGCTTGGAGGAAAGACGAGACAGGGGGGATATGATAGAAACATTTAAATATATAAAGGGAATCAACACAGTAAAGGAGGAGACTATATTTAAAAGAAGAAAAACTACCACAACAAGAGGACATAGTCTTAAATTAGAGGGACAAAGGTTTAAAAATAATATCAGGAAGTATTACTTTACTGAGAGGGTAGTGGATGCATGGAATAGCCTTCCAGCTGAAGTGGTAGAGGTTAACACAGTAAAGGAGTTTAAGCATGCGTGGGATAGGCATAAGGCTATCCTAACTATAAGATAAGACTAGGGACTAATTAAAGTATTTAGAAAATTGGGCAGACTAGATGGGCCGAATGGTTCTTATCTGCCGTCACATTCTATGTTTCTATGTTTAACTAGATATCCCCCTAAAGACAGAATTTTCAGGTAAACTTGTGAGACCCTGTTTGCCAAGTGAGGTGTTTAACTATCTGTGCACTACCTTCTTGCCTCCTTTGTATCCGAAGCCTTTCATGACTTTACATAAAATTTATCACAGTACATATGAAATCCAAATGATGATGAAAATATAGCAGACCACTTATGAAAATGGTTTTAAAAATATCTACATTCTTAGCTGTGGCAGCTCTCTTCTTCAGCTCCAAAAAAGAAAGTGACCTCAGATCATGTAGATATTAGCATGAGTTACTGGATTATAATTACAATAAAATACTCCCTCAACTACCTTAATTATTAATTACTGACTAAATTGGGTCACCAATTCCTGTGATATTCTACAGTACCTGATCCACTGTACTGTGGTCAAAAGGAATGTCCTGCTTCTAGTTCAAAGATGTCATGCCTATTGTTTGATAGGCCTAGTTGGTCACAGCATGAGAATCCTATGAGTACTTCTCTCTCAGAAAGCTACAACCTCCCTGTATGTTATTATGGCACTGTTGTAAAATCCTAACATTTTCCGCATGGTTGAATAGAAGTTGTTTAGTGAATGCACAATATAAAGAAAGTGTGGTAACAAAAAAGGTATTGATAGATTACATACTAATCAACATAAATTGATGTAGTGACAACATAATCAATGTAAATAGTATATGACTTTAGAAGAGTTGATGATGAATGAAGACAAAAGAGAAAAATAATTTCTAAAAAGACATGTCTTTAAAGTCTGGAAAACATACAATTTAATAAAACAATGAAATTAATCTATAACTGGTGTTAACTTTTTATTTTTTTATGTTAATGAGAGATGCTTTTTATTTTTATGAAAGCATTCATTTTTATTGTTTCTTTTATTAACATATATATATATATATATATATATATATATATATATATATATATATATATATATATATATATAAAACATTTTATTTAGCAACATCTTGACTATTAAAGGACCACTATAGGCACCCAGACCACTTCGGCACAATGAAGTTGTCTGGTTGCCAAGTCCCTCTAGTTTTAACCCTGCAGCTGAAAACATAGCCGTTTCAGAGAATAGAAAGTGAGAAGACGCTGACGTCCATAGGAAAGCATTGAGTAATGCTTTCCTATAGGCGTTTTTAATGCGTGCGTGGCTCTGGCCGCGCATGCACCTTCGGCTTCACTCAGGAGCAAACGTCGCAGGGGGAGAGGTCACAAGCGAAGAGGGAGCCCGGCGTTGGAGAAAAGTTAGTGGCTGAAGGGGTTTTAACCCCTTCAGCCCAGCGGGAGGAGCACAACAAGGGAGGGGGGGGGAGGGACCTAAGGACTACATAGTTCCAGGAAAACGAGTTTGTTTTCCTGGCACTATAATGGTCCTTTAATAACACAGGGTTTCTCCATTCATTTTAGATTATATAATTTATGTACCGATCTAAAACTGACTGGTTAAATTCCATTGAACCAGATAGAGGAACAGAGAAAAGGTCGAAAATAAAAGAAGGATATAGTAGAATATAGCAGAGGATTTAGAGGATCATTTTAGGTTAGATTATTGTAAACAGTGTAGGACCGAAGAAAATATCTAACAACTGACACAAATTAGTGGGTGTACACATATAATGACAGACATTTATGTTAGATTTATGAACAGTTCACAAAAAATGCAATCAAATTAAATGAAACAAACATATAAAGCTGTAACAAAATGAAATAGAGTTAAAGGACCACTATAGGCACCCAGACCACTTCAGCTCAATGAATTGGTCTGGGTGCCAGGTCCATCTAGTGTTAACCCTGCAGCTGACGTTGGGAGAGGGAGGAGAGATCCCCAGCACGGAGGAAGTCCGGCGCTGGAGAAAGGTAAGAGTTTAACCCCTTCAACCCAGCGGAAGTGGGACCCTGAGGGTGGGGGGTACCTAAAGCCCCTATAGTGCCAGGAAAAAGAGTTTGTTTTCCTGGCACTATAGTGGTCCTTTAAGAAACCCATGTGTGTTCAGCAGTGAAACTGTAAAACAGGTATGCCTGTTACTTTGAATTAAAAAAAAACAAAAAACATTGTGATAATACATTTTTTTAAATAAGTTGTAACACTTAACATTTTCATATTTTATTCTATAATATGGCTAATATGTGTGATGTCCAGTGTAAACATATGGCAATAGTAAGTGGCAATGACACTGCTATCAGTTAATTCCATTAAATACTTCGAGTAAATAATTTTTCCAAAATCAAGGGTTATTAAGGCTATTGACAAATATGTGAATTGCCAGGAATTCAAACTCAGTTTCAAAGTTTAGCTCAGACTAGAAATATGTAATAGTCAGAATACCTCGGCGTAATTTTCCCAGTAACAGAGCAAACCATTTTGTTATGGTTGGTTTCTTACCTTGGTCTCAATAGGTGCTGAACCTCCTGACATGCCATGTGACTCGCATCTGGCCTCTGCAAAAGCTGGCTGCTGATCCCACTGATTATTCATTGGCTGAGCGCTTTCAGCCAAGGAATGAACTTGATGAAAAAAAAAATATGCACAAAATCGACATTTGCTAGACTGGTAGGCTCATTCCAGGCAGGCTAATGACGCTGCCAGAGGTGGAGTTACACCTCCGGCACAATTACAACATATCTAAGTATGATCTAAGTATGTGCGGTGTTCAATACTGATACACTGTACATACAGTGTCCTTACACCATAGCCACTGCAAAACCCTGATATGATCATGGTTCTTGATATAACCCTTTATTGTGCTTGCAAGGTAAAAATCTTGACATATAAGTAAACTTTGATTTATGTTTATGTGATTGCTCGCAATTAAACCACTGTAATATAATGAACAAATTGCTTGCTCTTTCATATATTTTAACCATTTCACTATCACGTCTTACCATTTCTTTTCCATTGCTAGCACATATACATAGGACACACAAATATATTTGTGTATAGTTTGTTAGTCCCATGAGCAGTACAATGAGGTGTCATTGCAATGCTAGAAATACCATAATGGGTATCTACTACCCCATCACATTCTTTTTTTATTTTTTTATTTAAATATGCATAGTAATATTACAAAAAGAAATTATAAAAAAAAAACAGAGTGAGGAAGACAGAATGATCTATAAGATTAAGCAGAAAGAGGCTAAGCAAGTTATAAGTGCTTCCAAATCACACACAGAAGAGAAAATAGCACAGTCAGTAAAAAAAAGGGACAAAACATATTTTAGATACATAAATGAGAAAAGGAAAGTAAAACAATGATTAGTTAGATTAAAAACAAGAGAAGGAAGGTATGTAGAAGAGGATAAAGGTCTATCTGACTGCCTCAATGAATATTTTTGTTCAGTATTTACAGATGAAAATGAAGGAAAGGGGCCTCAGTTAGGAATAAGTACAAATGAGTCATTTGTTACATGTGAGTTTACAGAGGAAGAGTTTCTATTTCAACTGTCAAAAGTAAAGACAAATAAGTCAATGGGACCTGATGGACTACACCCAACGTTATTAAAAGAGCTTAGTGGTGTACTAGCAAAACCATTAACAGATTTATTTAACCAATCATTGTTAACAGGAGTAGTCCCAGTAGATTGGAAGTTAGTGAATGTTGTACCCATTCACAAGAAGGGTAGTAGGGATGAGTCAGGCAACTATAGGCCAGTAAGCCTTACTTTAGTAGTGGTGAAAATAATGGAAACCATGTTAAAGGATAGGATTGTTGAACTAAAAACACATGGATTTCAAGATCAGAGACAACATGGGTTTACTTCAGGGAGATCATGCCAAACTAATCTTATTGATTTTTTTGATTGGGTAACTAAAATAATAGATCAGGGTGGTGCAGTAGACATTACTTGCCTATATTTCAGTAAGGCTTTTGACACTGTTGCACATAGAAGGCGTAGCAATAAACTGCAATCTTTAAGTTTGGATTCCAATATTGTTGAATGGGTAAGGCAGTGGTTGAGTGACAGGTAACAGAGGGTTGTAGTCAATGGAGTATATATGGGCTTGTCACCAGTGGGGTACCTCAGGGATCTGTACTTGGACCCATTCTCTTTAATTTTTTTATTAGTGATATTGCAGAAGGTCTTGATGGCAAGGTATGTCTTTTTGCTGATGATACTAAGATATGTAACAGGGTTGATGTTCCAGGAGGGATAAGCCAAATGGCAAATGATTTAGGTAAACTAGAAAAATGGTCAGAGTTGTGGCAACTGACATTTAATGTGGATAAGTGCAAGATAATGCATCTTGGACGTAAAAACCCAAGGGCAGAGTACAGAATATTTGATTCCTAGCCTCAACATATGAGGAAAGGGATTTAGGGGTGATTATTTCTGATGACTTAAAGGTAGGCAGACGATGTAAGAGAGGGGCAGGAAATGCTAGCAGAATGCTTGGTTGTATAGGGAGAGGTATTAGCAGTAGAAAGATGGAAGTGCTCATGCCATTGTACAGAACACTAGTAAGACCTCACTTGGAGTATGGTACGCAGTAATGGAGACCGTATCTCCAGAAGGATATTGATACTTTAGAGAGAGTTCAAAGAAGGGCTACTAAAGTGGTTCATGGATTGCATGATAAAACTTACAAGGAAAGGTTAAAGGAACTTAACATGTATAGCTTGGATGAAAGACCGGACAGGGGGGGATATGATAGAAACATTTAAATACATAAAGGGAACCAACACAGTAAAGGATGAGACTATATTTAAAAGAAGAAAAACTACCACAACAAGAGGACAGTCTTAAATTAGAGGGGCATAGGTTTAAAAATAATATCAGGAAGTATTACTTTACTGAGTGGATAGTGGATGCATGGAATAGCCTTACAGCTGAAGTGGTAGAGGTTAACATAGTAAAGGAGTTTACGCATGCATGGGATATGCATAAGGCTATCCTAACTATAAGATAAGGCCAGGGACTAATGAAAGTATTTAGAAAATTGGGCAGACTAGATGGGCCGAATGGTTCTTATCTGCCGTCACATTCTACGTTTCTATGTTTCTATGTAACATAACATAAGTTACATTTTATTTCCCTTTGATAAAGGTTGCAAGGGCCACTGAACTACGGAGGGTATTGATCACACACATCATATATTTTCTCTGTCTGTACTTCCACCTCTGATGCTCGACTTTAAAACTTTTCTGGGGCTGCACCATTCCTTTGGAACTCCCTTCCCTTTTCCGTTAGACTTTCACCCAGTCTCCATTCCTTCAAAGAAAAATAATTTAAAAACTCACTTCTTCAGTAAAGCGTAAAAATTAAACGGTTAACAGCATTCCCCACCCACACCATGATTCCTCTCCTGTCAACACAAAAAAAAAAACCCAAAAATCCTCAGTGAATATTTTTTTATCAACCTACTTTTCTACCTTTATCTTTTGTGTCACTATACCCAACTCCCTCTAGCATGTAAGCTCATTGAGTAGGGCCCTCAACTCCTCGGTTCCTGTGTGTCCAACTCGTCTGGTTACAATTAAGTGTCTGTTAGTCCACCCATTGTACAGCACTGCGAAATTTGTTGGTGCTTTATAAATAATAATCATACAACACCGTTTCTGTTCTCAAAAAGACACTCAAGGCACTATAACCATTCATCTCATTGAATTGATTGGTATTTGTGCTTGTTGTTCTCTGATTACCAATCAGGGAAAGACTGTGTTCCATCCATAGAAGTTTGGGAGCTAGTATCTTGCCCAGAGGCTGCAAGCCTATTTACAGTATGCATTTGAACTGAACTGTAAAGCCCTGACCCCAAGGCCTGTGACAACCCACCAAGGAGCGTTTAAAGTTGATGGGACATTTTATTTTGTGCTGCTGGAATTTATTTAAAATGTGTTCATTGTGTGTGTACCTTTCTTTCCACTGCCTGTTTCATGTGTGTTATTAAGCAAGCCAAAGCCAATTGTTCAGCAAGACGGTTTTAAGACCAGTCTACAGTGGCTTCCCTGTCACCTTAAGTCTTCCACAAGTTCCACATTCTTTATCTACTTTCTGCCCCTCTTTCCCCCCCCCCCCCATATAAATACTGTGTTGAGTATAAATCTTGTGAGATGTCCAATAAATCATAATCCCTTTATAGCTGTGCTGCCTGCTCTGCATGAAATTCAAACACACCAGTTTACAAACATTTATTGCACATTTGCACTATTGCATATAGATAAAAGAGGTTCACACATACAATCAAAGCATATTGCAACACGTTGATACAAACATACACTCTGCAAATTATTATTTTTTGCAGAAGAAGGATTTTCACTCAATGCACATCATAGTCAAATTCATAATTGTGCATTCTCCAGTGGGTTTAATGCAATAGCTTTTAGAAACACAAAAACACTTAATTTAACAGTAAGTTCTACTGTTGTTTTGTTTTTGTATTTTTCCATTCCTCAATTTACACTTCCTTTACTTTATCTACGAGTACACCACTTTAAAATACGGACTTTTATACAAAGAGAAAGCACAAAATTTTTTTTACAAAATGAAGGCAACCATCTAGAACTTCAGGTTGATAAATGACTCTCTGTCGTTCTAAACACTGAATGTATATATATACATGCCTTAAACTCCTTGTCAAAAGACAGAGAATATGTCCAGCCAACAAAAAACAAATACTGTAATCGATTATTTCAAGTTTGTTTTCATTCATACTGTACATTCCTCACAACTGAACATATACTCAAGGAATGTCCTACATCTAAGCAAGATGGCAGGCAAACACACTCCTGCTCAGAAGTACAAAGAATTCTAAACATCCAAGGCCAAATGCCAGCTCTTTATGGGAGAACCACTCAGTGCTGCAGGAATAAGTTCTTTTAGGCATCCCTCCCCCCCACCCTCAAAATATAATAATGTCCTGATATGTAAAACCATAGAATTTCAAAGAGGGTGTACTTTCTTTTTCATGACTGTATATTGCTGACAAATTATTAAGAGAGATGTAGCACAAAACAACTGGAGTTCCGGAGGTTGCCAACCCTTGAAGTGCACTGTATAGGTTATTAATGATTAAATATATACAAAACTGTTTCTCCGAAAACATGCACAATCTTGCACAGAGATACCTAATACAGAGGTTATTTCACATTCAATAATCCCACCATCAATCACAAAGCCAAAAAAGTTTACTTTGAAAAATTCCACTGATCGATATCTCATTCTGAAGCAGGTGGTCAGACCATGTTCCAGCAAAAGATATGATCAACATCAACCATTATATGAAATTCAGTTCAGATTTTTGAAATCCTCTTATCAACAGACCTTTCAAATAAAACATACTATGTTCAAACGGAACATAATTATCCACACAGGTTTAAAAGTTCATAAGTCTAGTTAAGATAGGAAACCGTTTTATTCTTAACCTTTATAGACCCATCGATGAGATAAGCCATGCTCATTCCATTGTTCCTTACCAAACGCAGGATGACTGTGATATATTCTCTTTGCAACCACCAAGCCCATTAAAGCCTCTACTTCCCTCTACAAACATTATATTATTATTTAACCCCTTTGTATATTTCATTGAATGGAAAAGCTAATAAAATATTCTGGTTTAAAAATGTCAGCTTCCTCAAGGTCCAGCCATCAGGTAAATTTTCAGCACACCACCGCAGACTATAATTTCGCTGTCTCCTAACATAGGTAGTGCTGGTTTTTATGTTTAATATAGTTAATGGTAAACAAATTATTTAGTAGGAGCTGAAAATTTGAAAGGTGAATAGGCCAGTTTTAACATAAACAGAGAGAAAAAAATAATTCTTGACTCAAAAATCTGTATTTTTAATCCCAAAAATCTGTGTTCCAGCACTGGATCTCCATTACTCCATCCTTCCATTTGCTGAAAAGCTTTAAAATGGAAGATTATGGCTGCCGCAGGTAGGGGCGAGAGAAAATAAACTTTTGGATTAAACAGTTTGTGAATGGCTAAGTGCTAGGGACCTCCTTGTACCATAACAACAATTTAATATTTAAATTAAATATTTAAATTAAATTAAGTTGTTATGATGCTCGGAGTGCTCTTTTAAGAGAGCACTTGTGTTACATCTTAAAAAAATAAATAACAATTTATTAATCAAACAGAAAGTCGATGTTTTAGTCCTCAGGACACAATATTCAAACCAAACATAGCATATTAAGAAAATAAAAAAATAAAATTGAACATGAAGGTGAATACGTCATATTCAGGAATGGTTGCCCAAAAAAAAAGGTATCAGGCAAGAAAGTATCACAAGCACCAATCTGCGAAAACCTGGAACAAAGAACACCTAAAGTGGTAATTATGGGAACCAGGAAAAACTTAGGTATGCTACAAAAGAAACAACAGGAGAGTACAGGCAAAATACTTGACAATGGTTTAACAAAAACTGCTGATGTGGGAAAGTAGTGCAGGGTAAGTCCATGAAGAACAAACACAGCACTTCCATGACCATGCTGATGCCATCAACAAAATGTATTCATGGCAAGTACTCTGGCATCTACAGAGAATTGCCATAGGAGTGCATACGTACTATGGCATTTTTACCATAGTATTGAACGCACAGAGCAAATTAAATTAATACAACTGCTGTGCCAGGACAGTCATGCATATAATGGAAATTAAAAAAAAACTAAAAACAAATTAAACAGTGCAGTCTAAAAAAATAAAAAATAAATATATGTATATATATATATATATATATATATATATATAAAAAATACAAAATTCTAGCAATGGCTAATTTGTTGATTTGGATCCTGTAAAAATCTGACAGTCCTGAAACGTCTTCCTTTAATGGTCTTCCTACCATTGAATTGTCAAATGAGCCAAACACAGCAGACTGAATATAACAAAACAAAAAGAATGTAAAAAAACTGATACAATTTGTATCTTGTAATACCTTTTTTATTGGACTAAAATATTTTTTTAATGACAAGCTTTCGGGAGAACCTCCCTTTCTCAAGTCTAAAAAAGGGAGGTTCTCCCGAAAGCTTGCCATTAAAAAATTCTGTTAGTCCAATAAAAAAGGCATTACAAGATACGAATTTTATCTGTTTTTTACATCTGCATCACTGGACTAATACGGCTACAATCTCTACTTGAAAACAAAAAGAACATATGAATCAGAAATCAACATTCAATGTGCTCCATGAAAATGAAATATTGCACTATTTTTGTATTTTGTTTTATTTCTCACTGCCATAGCAGAATCTTTTAAATATTTTTTTATGTAGTTTAGGACTGTACAATAATAATGATCCAAAATGTAATTTTTTTGCTAATTTATAAATTTGGTAATTTATAAATAAAACAGAATATTCTAATAGAAAAGTTTACAGCAATAGATGTCTTAGACTGGATTTATTCACTAAATAGGGGTACAGTGGGAATTGTACATTTAGGCCAAAATAGCTGATTAGAAATGTTCTGAACTCTATGTTTTGTTTACTTGAAAATGTGAAATGTATAATTATATTATTATTATTATTATTGGCATTTATATAGTGCCAACAAATACTGTAGTGCTTTACAATGAAAACATTTATCATCTAGTTAGTTCTCAAATGGCTGTCTTGGATTTCCGTGCAACTCACAATGAAAATTGTTTATAAATATGTAGAAAAGGTTTTGCCATTTGCATAGAATCATTAAAATCACACACCGAATTTCTGGCACACCATGCCAATGTTTATTTTCAAGAGAAAGGACATAATTTACAAAGGCAGCTTTCACAGCAAAACCAAGGCGTTGCAGAAACTGTGCTGTTCTCTGATGAACACAGAGCTGCAAATATTCAGTGCTATCCCTTGGGAAGGACAGATGTTAGATTGTAGAGTGCTGCATGATCCATTGTGTACAAAAAGAACAGAGAATTCCATAAATAATAGTGACGAAGGGGAATGTTGGATCAGAGTTAATCAGGTCACTGCAATCTTATCAAGACAGGATCTCATTAAATAAATCACTGGAGAAATGTATTTTATGAAGAGCATAAAACAACACAAGGAAAAATATGCAACACAGCAAAATCACTCGACAGCAGCAACAAAAACAGCTGAGCTGATTTTCTTCTACCACAAAAATATGCATATTGGGAGAAACTTGAAGATATAGGATGTGGATGTAAATAGCTGACTTACCTGGCATTCTCTGCAAGGATATTTGTCCCTCTTTTTCTTCTTCATATTATTGTAAAGAATATGTTTTGGTTTTATTTTTAAAGCCAACTGCTTCAAGACATCAGCATTTTCATGATTTCAGCAGCTCACAAGGATAACCCTTCATGCACAGCTTAAATAGGAAAATCGAAGAAGAAAAAAAAAAAACCCTTCCAATCAGAGCTGAGCTACTAACAATGTTCGAGGGCTAGTCAAAGCCATTTCCAAGAAATGACCAGTGGAATCATGGTTGTAAAAAAGGGTGCTGCAATAATTGTGTGTTTGTTTTCTGTAGAAGCAGAGACCAAAATAATTGACCTTCAGGAACACATCTATGTCTTTGTTCTCCCACAAAGGCTGTCATAGCAAGTCCTGTATCTTTACCAATGTGCTCTTCGGTGCATCCATGGTGGCTGTGGCATGCTCAAGAGGTGAATGTTTTTATTTGAATGAGTCAATTCATTTAAGCAGAAGCATTGATGTATGCAGTCGTAGCTTGAGTCGTTTATGGCTTGCATTAGAAAAAGCAACTGTACTGAATGTGAGAAAAGGCTCACAATTCATAGCAAACACTTCCAATCATTAAAACAGCAATTTCAACGCACAAATAAGGAAAACTGATAGACCCCCACTATCTATTTTTAACAGTTTGTGGGTACACCTAAAAGGGTAATCTTTTTAGTTTGTGATCTGTTGCATGCTGCAGCAACCTTTGTCTTTGACATTTACAGGGCTGTAAATAGAAAGCAGCAGAAACAAGCTGGTTGTGGTTGATTTTGCATATTAAACAGCAGAATTATGCTGCCACAAGTATAGTTTATTTGAAAGAAAAAGATAGAGAGAGTGTGTCAGGTTGCTGAAAGAAAATGGGGGGTAACCCCTATTGAATGACAACTAAAGGTTTACTTGTACCTTTTTCGCTTTAGTTGCCACAAGTATAGGTTTACTACAACACCAATTCAGATTGCCCTCTGTTACAAAAGACTCAAGATGACTCCATTATTGTTATCACATGTTGTTACAGTTGCAGCCCTAAACTTTTACCACGGGGAAACACGAATGGATTATACGAATCCTTATAAAGACCCATTCGTGATACGAACAAGAGACCCCCAAACGCTGGCGTGTGCCGCCAATTAACCTCCTCACCCCGCAAAGTACCGAATGGCCGACCACCCGACAAGCGGAGTGTGGCGCCCATTAACCACCCAGGCGGCTGCGGTCTGCGGTTAACCACAAACTAATTGACGGGCAAGGAGGATCGATGTTCGCCCACAAATCACCGAATGGGAACTACCGAATAACCTTACGAATGGAGACCCCCTACCGTGGGTCGTGTGTCAGCAATTAGCCCGTGGTTTCTGCGGTTAACCGCAACTCAAGTACCGTGCTCCCAGGTGGTCCTAATTCGTGTACCGAATGATTTCCACTACCAGACAGACAGCGGGGATTCGCATGAACCTATACCCGAGTTCAGTTCCATAAGTTGGAGGCGAGGTCCCGCTGCTCGTTAAACCGTCTAAAAACATGGCCACCATCAGGGACTCACGACCCAAAATACCGAACGGACTTTATACGGCAGAAATAGATCATTCTGTTAGTGGGATTGGAGCGCCATTCGTATGTTTAATGTATCCGAACGCAAGCTATTGAACGAATGGTAGAATTAACCGTTTTCCCCTATTAATGTTGAAGTTATGTATTTTTATACAGTTTTATGAGGCATAATAAAACGTGGTCTTTTGTGCGCTTGGAGATAATTAGATTGTATAACCGTTGGTCTCATTATCTCCAAGCTGGGCGGGTACTAATTCACTGTGATTGGTTACCTGTTTGTACTGTACCTGTTTTCCATCAGGTCCACAGGGGGCTGTCCTTGGACCTGAGGAATTGCATAAATTGCCATGTTTGTGTGCCAGTAAAATGAGTTCGTTTTGACCCTCAACTTTCAGCCTCAACTCATGTTGTAGGGATCCGGGATATTAATGCTTATATCGTTTTTGGGATACTATACACTTGCAGCTTTTTACCGAAGGAACTCCGTTTGACTCTCTACTGCGGGAACCAGGACATCCAAGCGATCAACTCTCCTGCTAGACCGGGGGCAATCGTAACACCCTCAAGACAATCATGTATCTAATTGTCAATGCTCTGCCATACCTGTAAAACACTTAGATTGGCTTTATATAAGAAAATAAGTGCTCTTTACATCACTAAGAGTCAAAGTATTGTCACAATAAGTCTCTTAAACTGCCAAAGATATTCATCTGTGAATATAAACTGGTGTGTTTGTGGATCAGCATTTAAACCAAAAACATTTTTAAAAGCCAGAAGATCTTTTTTTTCTTCTTACCACCAATTCACGACGCACATGAAAACACATAAAAAAAATAAAATAAAAAAAAAGAAGTCAATCTTGGAGAACATTTAAATACAACAAATAAATAATATAATATTGCATTGTGAAGACTCTTAAAACTGTGTTCTGTTGGCTCCCGTAATTAATCAGCCCCCTACTGAAAAACAATATGCAAGGAGCTGTAATTGTCAATATCTTTATTACTACCATATTAATCCATGAAGAGGGGATGATTTAATGGATGTATCACTGTCTTGGAGTGAAACATCAACAAATAGTGGGCTGCTTGGGACACTTATAAGTCTAGGTACTTCCTTAAGATGTAAGAAGCCCTAAGTCTAACCTTACTAATAGCCATAATTTTAAGAAACAAGTGGATGCGTGGCCTGGATGGCTGAGTGAATAGACCTGTGAGCCCTGCTCCCGCTTTAGGCCCAGGTAATAGCTTAAAGTAAACAAAAAAGGCACATTGAATATGGGGAGAACCCTTCCTTCTGCTTCTTGCTCCCAGAAACCACGGCTGCTGCACAACATTCACGATTCCATGGGAGCTCACTTACATGGCACCGGCACCACATGTGAGAAAGGAATCTCCCTGAGTAAATCAGCCTCTGAGGCATCAACAGACAGCTTGGAAATAAGGGCATCATAGAGGTAGTTACCATCCAAGGCTGACATAACCACCATGCTAGGTAGGCTTGACACCAATGGAGTGTAATGTTTGGTGAAAGATTACAGGACATTTGCTCGGATGTTCCATGTACAAGGAAGCTTCTACCAGCCACTTGGCGGCTATCCGAGATCATATGGAGGTTTATAATACTATACTGCTGGAGCTATACTGCAAAGTGGAAGATATAAACTACAGAGGGCAAAGGAACAATTTTAGGTTCATATATAGTTAGGGTCTTACGTGAGCTTATGAAAGGTGAAAATTAAAACTTACATGAGGTGCTTAAGTCACTATTTAATGACCTGTTAGATCTAAGGACACCTTGATAAAATTTAACAGAGCACTTCGTCCTAGATGCTTATAATCAGATGTGCAACAGATGTGGTCTACAGACTGCACCACTCCCCCCTGAAAGAAGAAATTTCCCAGAAGGCTAGACTAGGAGAGACTCTACAACATGGAGGCAATACTATTATTATGCTGCAAGAGATATCTCCCTTCACACTCCAAGCGCAGAGGGCTCTGAATCCTATTACAGAGGTCCTAAGGGATAAAGGTATTTGTTACTGATGGGAATTCCCATTCACATACGTTTTCTCACACCAATGGACGGAGCACAGTATAACCTGTCCTGGCGAGTTGCTGGCTTTCCAGAAAGCACTGGGCCTACTGGAAAGAGCTGTAGTGGATTGATCGGGCTGAATTGGTGCTCCTGATAGCAAAGGACCAATAGGAAGAAAAGGAAGGCATCCTCAAAAGCCCACTTGTAAAAGACCTGAGCATTTTATCAAAGGGATATTGTATAATCTTATAATCATCTTCTGCCTTGTTTGCCTTCTATAGATTTTTACTTTTTTTTATGCTGTGTTTGAAAGCCATGACTAATGACTTTTTTTCTGTTTCTGGTTTAAGAAAGATTTCCTTAATGTATTTATTTTCTATATCCAGATATCATCCAACACTAGGGATATTCTTTAGTTTCAAAAGTGGCCAATTATCATATTCATAACCATTTTCATAAAAGCAGATTAACTTTTATAACGTTCTCCCCCAAAGAGTGGTGCACTCTCCCTCAATAGAGATTAGCACTGTCTATAGCAGGGGTAGGCAACCTACGGCACTAGTGCCATGAACGGCACTTGAGGTGCCTTTGCACGGCACTCAAGGCTGCTAGAGCCAAACAGGCTCTGGCCCATCAGGAGTCCCAGTAAAACTTCAGATATCTGCTAAAACGAAGAGGTGGTGAAGGACAATCCTCAATTTATGCATTGCAGCACATAGAGGAAGTGATCTCAGAGCATTTCATTCCAGCACTTGTGAATGGGAATCCACACAGTAGTAGAGCAGCTCGCAGTTGCTGTTGCAGCTCCTGTCCTTGACCTGTATCTGGCCGGCCTGGTCCCCACTGGAACCTAGGGAAGCCACCCACACTGCTAGATATACACAGAAATGCAGCATAACCCTCCCCTCATACAAATAATACGGACATATAACACACAGAAAATAGGTGGAGCAAGTGATAATAATCAAAAAATGTACTTCCCTCTCTTCTAACTTTCTCACTGTAAAAGATAGAGAGGTACAAAATAGTGCAGATATTTCTATACACAAAATATAAATAAAATATAAATCATATGCACTCACAATGGAAGAGCCATATAATAAAACCTGGCTCTGGTGTGGATCTCCTTTGGGATCTTAATTGGGTGATCCCCAAACCTCTTTGGTGGTATTTGTTGGAATGTATCTTCCTTCTCTTTCAATGATAGGCAATGGAGATATAATATATTCCAGAGAAAAAATATATTTATTCGAAAAGAAAAATTAAAATCAATATTTATTGTTAAACCAGCAGATAAGGGAGGTGGTATTGTGATTTTGAAAACAGAAAATTACATCATAGAAGCAGAAAGGATTATTTTAGATACCAATACCTACAAAAAAGTAACCACTAACCCTAGTATAGAAGTCCAAACAAACTTTAACAGTTATATAGAAAGAGGTTGTGACCTTGGAATTTTGAAAGAAGAAGAAAGAAAATATTTACAAATCCCATATCCTAAAATTCCGGTATTTTATTATCTACCTAAAGTACATAAAAACAAAAATAATCCTCCAGGAAGACCAATAATATCAGGAATTGATTCTATTTCTTCAAGAACTTCAGAGTACATAGATCGTCTTTTACAACCGATAGTAGAAAAAAATTCTTCGTATCTTAAAGATACTATTCATATACTTCAAATTTTAGAAGGAATAGAATGGCAAGATCATTATCTGCTAGTCACTTGTGATGTCGGATCCTTATATAGTATCATACCCCATCAAATAGGGATAGAAGCAACGAAATATTTTTTAAAGAAATCTAATTTTAAAGACATACAAATAGATTTTATAATGGAAGGTATTTTATTAATTTTAACTAACAACTTTTTCTGGTTTAAGGACTCATTTTTTATGCAAATTATGGGCACGGCGATGGGTACCAAGTTCGCACCTAGCTATGCTAATTTATTTATGGCCTATTGGGAGGAAAGGATTCTATTCCCGAGCGACCATGCGGTGAACTTGGTAACCTATCGCCGGTATATTGACGATATATTTTTTATATGGAAAGATGGAGAAGAGAGTTTGAAGGTCTTCCTTAATTTTTTAAATAACAACGAATGGGGGATCATCTTAACCTCCACATACAGTACCCAACATATTGACTTTTTAGATTTAGAAATTTTTATTGCAGAATCAAGAATTCATACTAGAAACCACTTTAAAGAGGTAGATGCTAACAGCTATATCGAGAAAAAAAGATGTCATTATCCTCCATGGCTAAAGAATGCCCCAAAAAGCCAATTTCTAAGGCTTAGAAGAAATTGCACACAAGATTCAGATTATTTGATACAAGCAGATGTAATAAAACAACAATTTCTACAAAGAGGTTATGATGAAGAAGAACTTTCGACAACTTTAGAACAAGTCAAAAAGATGAAAAGAAAGGATCTGATAAACCATAAAGGAACAAAATCAAAGAATACAAACAAAAATAACATTAATATACCCTTCATATGTAACCATAGTGGAAACAATGGAAGAATTAGGAAAATAATTAAAAAAATATTGGCCAATTCTGCAAAAAGACCCTATTTTAAAACAAATAATACCATCAGAACCTAAAATAGTCTATAGGGGCTGTAAAAATATGAAACAAATCTTAGTGAACAGCAGTTTTAGAACTAAACAGAAAGATCATTTTTTAAATAAAAGTAAAGGTTTTTATGGCTGTGGTTCTTGTTTAGCTTGCAGAACCACATGCCAGAAAAAAAGACATGTGCTATCTTTCAACTATCAGAATGATAAAACATTTTATATCAAAGACCAATTAACCTGCTTTTCAAAAAATGTAATTTATATTTTAAAGTGCCCTTGCGATCTTATCTATGTAGGACGAACCACGAGATGTTTAAACATTAGAATTTCAGAACATGTAAGAAATATAAAGAAAGGGGTAGAGACACATAGTGTTTCCAATCATTTTAAAATACATCACAACAGTGACCCTAAAAATAAATTTATCTGTGCAGTCAAACTAGTACAAAAGGATTGGAGAGGAGGTGATTTTAATAGAAAGATAGGGGAAGAAGAAATGAAGTGCATTTACAATTTTAAAACTTTAATTCCCTATGGTTTAAACCAAGATTTTGAGTTGTGCCACTTTTTAGTATGATTGTTTATGAAATATTAGATTTTTTTTTTCTCATAATCTTTTTATTGATGATTCAATCATATTTTATCAATATTTTTATTGACCATTTTATCACATTTACACTTTATTTTAGATTAATACTGTTGGGGTATATTCATTTTTGATGTGATCTTGCTTTGATATGATCCTTTTTTCTTGCCTGCTCATTGACTGTTTTATTTACATATGTCTTAACCCACTCATTCTAGTACTGTTGTGGTATATATGTTCATTGTTGAAGCACTTTAATAATGATACCATTTGCAGCACCTTAATAATGATACTGCTAATAAGCTTGGGACTGGCACATTCATTGTGTACAATATTGGAACGCATATGCGTTCCAAGGACGTTTGAATAAAGAGGATGCCTCTCTACATACAGCCTGACGAAACCGGAAATGACGCAATCCCTCCGGAACTAGGAAGAAGTCGGTGGAACGCATGGATGCGTTCCACCGGATGCTTTGAACTTTTGGCGAAACCGGAAGTGACGGAGACGTTCCGGAACCCGGAAGGAGGCGGTGGAACGCATACACACAATACCACCTCCCTTATCTGCTGGTTTAACAATAAATATTGATTTTAATTTTTCTTTTCGAATAAATATATTTTTTCTCTGGAATATATTATATCTCCATTGCCTATCATTGAAAGAGAAGGAAGATACATTCCAACAAATACCACCAAAGAGGTTTGGGGATCACCCAATTAAGATCCCAAAGGAGATCCACACCAGAGCCAGGTTTTATTATATGGCTCTTCCATTGTGAGTGCATATGATTTATATTTAATTTATATTTTGTGTATAGAAATATCTGCACTATTTTGTACCTCTCTATCTTTTACAGTGAGAAAGTTAGAAGAGAGGGAAGTACATTTTTTGATTATTATCACTTGCTCCACCTATTTTCTGTGTGTTATATGTCATTTTATGTGAAGGTGTAGGGGATACCTCACTGGTGTTGAGAGCAATTATCACTTCTGTAGACATACCTATTTTTATCAAATAATATGGACAGCCCACACACAAACATACACACAATCCACTTAAACGCAACACCACTAACAATCCACATACATGCACACAACCCCACATGCAGCCTCTCAAATGCAATACATCAAACAGCCCCCACACACTACCAAACACACAATGTGACATATCCATCCACACAATTCCACAAGCAGCCCCCATACACAGCCCACATTCATATGTATCATACACAATACCATAAACTACTCATGAACATAAACAATATAATAGCTCAAATACGCACAAACACAACGATACAAAGCAATTGCAGTAAAAATAACACAAGCAGAATACGGCAGCAAACACACTTCAATTTAAAAAAAATAGGACCGGCACACTATGGGACATCACAATCCTATATCGGCACAGTGCTGCTAAAAGGTTGCCTACCCCTGGTCTATAGTAATATGACCATACCTTCATACAGTTTTTGTTTTAACAGTTAAAATTGTACATAGTTTTTTTTTTTATATATATCTTCTCATCAAGAGCTGTGAGTGCACCTTATACCTAATTTTTGTTTATATACCAACGCTGAGGTTTGCACCCAGGCAAGAAAATTTATTATTCATTGCAACAGGGTGAGTGCAAAGACTACCTATATATATATATATATATATATATATATATATATATATATTAAAAGCCTCTCCCTCAATGTTAGAGGGTTAAATATGCCAAATAAGGGCATTTTTTGATGGAATTTACAAGGACCCATGGTTTGTTTCATAAATAAAATCAAATTCAGGGAGAGTGTAGCAACTACCATGAGACCAAAACATGTCTCACAAGTTTACTTTAGTGATTTAATTCATGGGAAGTTAAAGGAACACTATAGCAGTTTTCCTGACACTATAGTGCCCTGAGGATGCCCTGAGGGTGCCTCCCCCCCCCTCCCCTCCTGCTGGGCTGAAGGGGTGTTTGTGTTTAGCTGTAGTTTTCCGCTCTCTCATTTACTGTTCCCATACAAATTATATAATGTTTTTTTCAGGACAAAATAGGCTTTCTTTACATACCATTATTTATATAATTTCATGTAATTTAATTAAAAAAGAAAAAGAAAAAATATGATGAAAAATTGAAAAAAAATACATTTGTTTTGACTTTTACTTGAAAAATCTTTTACTCATCTACAAAAGCGAATGAAAAAAAAACTGCTAAATAGATTCAAAATTTTGCCCTGAGTTTAAAAATACCCAGTGTTTACATGCTTTTTTTTTGCAAGTTATAGGGCTATAGGTACAAGTAGGATATGGCGGTTTCAAAACATACATTTTTAAAATTTATCAATAGTGACATCGTAACACTATTATCTGTCATAAATCTCTGGAAAACACTTCACATGTATACATTTTTTTTTAAAGTAGACAACCCAGGGTATTCATCTAAGGATATTTTGACACTTTCTAGGCAGCCATTTTACCACCAGTCTTTGCCAAACTTCGCATAGGTAGTTTTTTTTCACATACATTGCAATTCAGGTATAAACTTACAGATCCTGTTATGTGTTGCTGCCAAAAAAACACACTAATATATGTTCAGCAACATCTCCCGCGTACAGTGATACCACCCATGCATAGGCTTGTTGAGTTGTTTGGGGGCTAAAAGGCCACATTTGGCAGGTGCGCATGTCCATTTTCCAACTTGGAATTTTGACATGTAGTCAACCTGCGCACATGTCCTATTTGGGACATTTGTAAGGCCGGCCAATGTATTTTACCCCAACCAAACCATATATTTTTGGAAAGTAGACACCCTAGGGTATTTCAAATGGTGGTTTTTTAACACTTTCCATGCACTAATTCTACCACCAGACTTTGTCAAACATTTAGGTAGTCATTTTTTGTGTGTTTTTTTTCACACATATTGTACTTTATCCATGAATTAACAGATCGTGTTATGTGTCACTGCCAAACAACACCCCAATATCTGTTCAGCAACATCTCCTGAGTACAGTGATACCACCCATGCATAGGCTTGTCAGGTTGTTTGGGGGCTAAAAGGCCACATTTGGCAGGTGCGCATATCCACTTTTCAACTTGGAATTTTGACATGTAGTCAACCTGCGCACATGTCCTATTTGGGCCAATGTATTTTACCCCCATCAAACCATATATTTTTGAAAAGGAGACAACTCAGGGCAGGGCCGGACTGGGAAAAAAATTAGGCCCGGGCATTTTTCAATTAGAGCGGCCCCCCAAAAAGGGGGCGGTGCCAGAGAAAGTGAGCATGTTGGTTCAATGCGCAGAGCCCCGCTGAAGAGCTCTAGCATTAGAAAAAGGCCCTGTATTTGTTCTGCGCAGCACAAGCAAATGTAATAACATGCTTGCACTGTGTTTGCTTTTAAATTGTCTCTGGTGTCTCCACAATTGGGATACCAGAGGACAAAAGGGCCAGGAAAGTGTATGGTGCATGTGTTTGGCGCATGCTTGTGGGATTGCCTGTGTGTAGAGTGTGGTGTGGTATTGTGTAAATAGGTCAATTTTGTGGTGTAATATGTGTGGCTAGGGGCTGTACAGAGTTCGTGTATAGGGGCATAGTGTTATAGGGGATGTAGCGAGTGTGTGCATACGGGCAGTAGTATGTGTGTATAGGTGACGTAGTGTGTGTCACTTATACACACACACTACTGTGTGTAGAGAGGGTGTGTTTAGAGAATGTTGTATGTGTTTGCTTACAAGGAA
The DNA here is from genome assembly GCA_933207985.1 of Pelobates cultripes. Classification (NCBI taxonomy): domain Eukaryota; kingdom Metazoa; phylum Chordata; class Amphibia; order Anura; family Pelobatidae; genus Pelobates; species Pelobates cultripes. Next base: position 37,569,712 of record OW240924.1, read on the forward strand.
TGTAGTGTGTGTGTAGGTGGTGCAGTGTGTGTGTAAGAGATCTAGTGTGTAAAGGACCCAGAGTGTGTATAGAAGATTGTGTGTGTGTGTGTAGAGGATTAAGAGTGCATATAGGGTAAGGGATCTAGCGTGTATCTGGAGCGTAATGTGTGTAGTGGTGCAGTGTGAGGGGTGCTGTAGTGTGTGTGTGTGTATATATATATATATATATATATATAGCAAAAAAACAGGATGCTTGGCACTCTCCTTTAAGTAATAAGAAAGAACTAATAGCCTGGGTGCTATATCCCAAACGTCAGAAATATACAAAAATCAAAACTGAGGATGCACTCACAGGACTTGGTTAAAGTGAAAAAAGGGACTTTTAATTATTCCATGTGAATGGAAAATTGATTTTTCTGTACATTTCACATGGAATAATTAAAAGTCCCTTTTTTCACTTTAAGCAAGTCCTGTGAGTGCATCCCCAGTTTAGATTTTTGTATATATATATATATATAAAAAATATATTTGGACGTATTGTATGTGTGAGGTGCGCAGCGTGTTTGTGTAAGAGGGGTGCTGTGTGTAAGGGTGTTTTTATCTGCCGTCACATTATGGGTTTCTAATTTTATTTGTCTGTTAACTCACTGAGGGTTATTTTATATAATATATATGTGCTGTATATGTGTGGGAGTGAGGGTGCTGTCTGTCTGAGGGTGTTGTGTGCGTCTGGGGGTGCTGTGTGTGTCTGGGGGTGCGCTGTGTGTGTCTGGGGGTGCGCTGTGTGTGTCTGTGGGGAGGCTGTGTGTGTCTGTGGGGTGATGTGTGTGTCTGGGTGCTGTGTGTGTCTGAGGGGTGCTGTGTGTGTCTGAGGGGTGCTGTGTGTGTCTGGGGGGTGCTGTGTGTGTCTGGGGGGGCTGTGTGTGTCTGTGGGGTGCTGTGTGTGTCTGGGGGGTGCTGTGTGTATCTGGGTGCTGTGTGTGTCTGTGGGGTGCTGTATGTGTCTGTGGGGGCTGTTAGGGAACTTATTTAAATTTTTTATTTTATTTTATTAATAATTATATTATTATAATTAATAATTATTAATAATTAAAAAAAAAAAAGTTATGTCCCCCCCCCTCCCTTCTTACCTTTAGCCTGGGAGGGGGGGAGATCCGTTCTGCGTGGGTGTGGGGAGCCGGGTATCCATGGAGGAGGGGGACCATGCTGCCTTCCCTGGTGGTCCAGTGGTGAGAGTGAACTCTAACCTGCGGGTTAGAGTTCACTCTCGCGAGATCTGAGCGTTGCCGCGGTAACCGCGGTAACGCTCAGAATCCCGCGAGAGGACCGGGCGGAGCTGCTTGTAAGAGCTCCACCGGGTCCTCTCTCCTCCCTCCCTCACCCAGCCGGCGGCCGCCTGTGACAGTGCCTGTGGGCCGGTGAGGGAGATCTTTGATCTCCCCACCGGCCCATGGAGGCACACAGCGGGGCCGGTGCTCGGATAGCGCTGGCCCTGCAGGGGCCGGCCGGGGAGATCCTGTGATCTCCCTGCCGGCCTCGGCCCCACGGCCATCGCGGCCCACCGGGCATTTGCCCGGTATGCCCGATGGCCAGTCCGGGCCTGACTCAGGGTATTTTAAATGGTGGTAGTTTAACACTTTTCATGCAATAATTCTACCACCAGCCTTTGGCAACCTTTCGGTAGTAATTTTTTTCGTGTTTTTTTACACACACATTGTACTTTAGGCATGAATTAACAGATCCTGTTATGTATCACTGCCAAACAACACCCCAATATGTGTTCAGCAACATCTTCTGAGTACAGTGATATCACCCATGCATAGGTTTGCTGGGTTGTTTGGGGGCTAAAAGGCCACAATCGAGATTTGTACATATCAGTTTTTAAACTTGATATATAGGTATGCTTGGCCTATCTTCAGTTTGGCATATTTTTGCATCCCCCAGTTAATGTTAACATCATGAAAGTTTATATTTTTATAAAGTAGACATTCCAGGGTATTGTATATGTGGTGTTTTCACATGCTTCCCCCAACCATTGTGCTAAACAAATTTCAGAGAACGTGCATGATGGTAATTTTTGAATTCTGCTTTTTATGCACACGTCATCTGGTTTTGGCCAGCCAGTTATATGTTACTACCATAAAACTTTTTTAACCAAATGTGCAGGTATCAAATGCACCTTTAGCAGCATTCTCTAAACTAACTACTGCAAAAAGAATCTAACTGGAGATTTGGAGGAAGGAAACTAACTAAAATTTGCTGCTTTCAAAAGAAAAAAAAAACAGTGCAAAGGGGTGTCTGTCCTTTTCCCTTTTTTATAACAGACCCAGCAACATTTCAGGGGATTTGTTTTTTTTTGCAGTTGGCGGTATCTTAAAAATAAAATGTCTGGACTCCTCTGGCACCGTTGTTGGAACTTGACCATCTCCATAAATTATTGTGGAAATCAGCTTGAACTGAAATTGGAGAAAGATGGTTCTTTCTGGATTCATTTTTTTAAAGAGTAAAAATGAATTATGTGTTGCTACTTGCATCAGGTAGATAGCCACCTTTTTATACCAGGCTTTTGTCTTTCTTAAGATAAGATATGGCTGCATCAGCTGATCAGCCAAATCAACACCCCCATGTGCATTTTATAAGCCCTGATGCAAACAGGATTGGTCTGTACTCTGCCTCGGACAGTGACGTCTGACATGCTTTCGTCATGGATGGTGGTTAGTATATTAACATCCTTTGTGTCCTTATATTTTATTGCAAGCACTTTAGCTTTGTGAAGACCTTTACATTCACTTTTTTTTTTTTTTTATTTGGCCTCTATAAAAGGTTTGGGGAAATCCTTGGCATTTCTTCTCATACTGCCACAGGCCAGTATCTAGAAACCCTAAAGAGTTTGAAACAAACGGACAATGCTATAAAAATTGTCCACATAAAGCTGGTAAACCTTATTGAACAAGGGGATCAGTAGGTTCAAAACAAGTTTCCCGCCTGTCCTCAGGACAGCCAGGAAGGTCCAGTTGACCATCTTTCCCCTCATATACACGAAAGGCAAATGTATAGCCACTTTCGCTCTCGCACAGTTTGTAGAATTTTGCGCCATACCTAAAGAGCTTTGAGGGGATGTATTGTTTGAATCCTAATCTCCCTTTATATTTCATTAACAATTTATCAATAGAAACATTTTTTTGAGGAGTGTAAACTTCAGTAAATTTGTGCTGAAGATGGTCTACCAGTGGGTGTATTTTATGAAGCCTATCATATTGGGTGTGATCTCTGGGGTGACAGAGGCCATTGTCATTGAAATATAAGTATCTCAGCAGCAGCTCATATCTTGTTCTAGACATGGTTTGAGAGTACACTGGACTAGAAGAGATTGGGTTGGTGCTCCAGTAAGAGCGAATTGATGGCTTCTTTATTATCCCCATGAGCATTGTAAGAGCCCAGAATTTTTTAAGTTCAGGGACATCTGTGGGATGCCAAGCATGCTCCCTGACTGTATAGCTACCTGGATTGGTCTCAATAAATTGGCTAGTGTATAAATTAGTCTGGGAAACAATCTCCTCCCAGATGGTATAAAAATAACTCCCCTAAAAATAACTCCATATATTGTATAGGGGAGAAGTCAACCACATTCACATTAATGCCTGCGTTGGCACTAAAAGGGGGGATGTTGGGCTCAGCTGACTATGGAGGTACCCAGTCCTCCTCCACATTCAGCATAGCAGGGGAAGCACAGCTTCTTTTAGCAGCTGCCTCACATACAGATGACGTCATTAGACGTGCCGCTAAACTGACCTGGGTCAAAATCGGACGCAGTGTCAGTGGCGTCAGAGTCTGACGCCAAGAAGGCATATGCCTCCTCCAAGCTGTACATGTGCTGCATGTTTCACACTAACAGACTAAACTAACAAAATACTAAACACAATTTTCCTTTTTTAATATGTATATTTGTATTTTTTTTTTTTTTACACTAAAACAGACTAAAACAGTAATCCCTAAACTAACTCCTGTAAGAAGAATCTAATGGAGATTTGGGGGAAGGAAACTGACTGAGTGCGACAGACTAAGACAGTCTAAGACAGTGTAAGACACAGATTTTTAAAATAAAGTTAACCCTTAAGGGCAAAAAAAAAAATACAGACAGTACTAGTGCACTGTCTGTAACAGATCTGGCAGGGAAGGGGTTAAAATGGGATTTTTATTCACTGCTGATACTTTTTAATACTTTCTGGAACACCTGCTGCAACAAACTATCACGATCTCTGTCTCTCTCCCCTCACAAAACGCTACAGAGGGGAGAGAGGCAGAGATCAGTGTCAAAGTGAGTGTTTGTAACACCCACTTTGACACCAGCCAATTGTGAGCGATCGCGGATCGCTCACATGCCGCAATTGGCTGTTACTATCTGCCTGGGATGCCGGGCAGATAGTAACAACGGGATTTCGGCGGAAGTGATCTCCGATCGCTCCAGCTGCCCGTTTTTCGTTAGGACGGTTCAGGACCGTCCTCGGTCGGGAACGCAAAAATGCAGAGGACGGTCCTGAACCACCCTGCGCCCTGAAGGGGTTAATAATGTACTTTTTACTTTTGTTAATGTGTATGTCCCAAATGATAACAAGGTTCTCTACCTAAAAAAGTTCTGTCTAATGGTTTTGGTCTATAGAGGAGATTGAAACATTGTGTTGGATTTAGCACTGGCAGAGATAGGGACTCTCATCTACATCAGCCTTTGCAGGGTGCTCTAGACTCTCACTAGCTTAAATACTGTTGCATTTCCTATATCCTACAGTCAAAGATGTTTCCTTCTATTCCCATACAGATCAGATATATTCCAGGCTGAACATTTTTTTTGTTTTTTTTACACTGCTCAAAAAAATAAAGGTAACACTTAAACAACACAATGTAACTCCAAGTCAATCACACTTCTGTGAAATCAAACTGTCCACTTAGAAAGCAACACTGACAATCAATTTCACATGCTATTGTGCAAATGGGATAGACAACAGGTGGAAATTATAGGCAATTAGCAAGACACCCCCAATAAAGGAGTGGTGACCACAGACCACTTCTCAGTTCCTATGCTTCCTAGCTGATGTTTTGGTCACTTTTGAATGCTGGCGGTGCTTTAGTGGTAGCATGAGGCGGAGTCTACAACCCACACAAGTGGCTCAGGTAGTGCAGCTCATCCAGGATGGCACATCAATGCGAGCTGTGGCAAGAAGGTTTGCTGTGTCTGTCAGCGTAGTGTCCAGAGCATGGAGGTGCTACCAGGAGACAGGCCCGTACATCAGGAGACTTGGAGGAGGCTGTAGGAGGGCATAAACCCAGCAGCAGGACCGCTACCTCCTGCAAGGAGGAACAGGAGGAGCATTGCCAGAGCCCTTCAAAATGACCTCCAGCAGGCCAAAAATGTGCATGTGTCTGCTCAAACGGTCAGAAACAAACTCCATGAGGGTGGTATGAGGACCTGACGTCCACAGGTGGGGGTTGTGCTTACAGCCCAACACCGTGCAGAACGTTTGGCATTTGCCAGAGAACACCAAGATTGGCAAATTTGCCACTGGCGCTCTGTGCTCTTCACAGATGAAAGCAGGTTCACACTGAGCACATGTGACAAAGTCTGAAGATGCCGTGGAGAATGTTCTGCTGCCTGCAACATCCTCCAGCATGACCGGTTTGGCAGTGGGTCAGAAATGGTGTGGAGTGGCATTTCTTTGGGGGGCCGCATGTGCTTGCCAGAGGTAGCCTGACTGCCATTAGGTACTGAGATGAGATCCTCAGATCCCTTGTGAGACCATATGCTGGTGCGGTTAGCCCTGGGTTCCTCCTAATGCAAGACAATGCTAGACCTCATGTGGCTGGAGTGTGTCAGCAGTTCCTGCAAGACGAAGGCATTGATGCTATGGCCTGGCCCGCCCGTTCCCCAGACCTGGATCCAATTGAGCACATCTGGGACATCATGTCTCGCTCCATCCACCAACGTCACGTTGCACCACAGACTGTTCAGGAGTTGGCAGATGCTTTAGTCCAGGTCTGGGAGGAGATCATTCAGGAGACCATCCGCCACCTCATCAAGAGCATGCACAGGCGTTGTAGGCAGGTCATACAGGCACATGGAGGCCACACACACTACTGAGCCTCATTTTGACTTGTTTTAAGGACATTACATCAAAGTTGGATCAGCTTGTAGTGTGTTTTTCCACTTGAATTTTGAGTGTGACTCCAAATCCAGACCTCCATGGGTTGAAAATTTTGATTTCCATTTTTTAATTTTTGTGTGATTTTGTTGTCAGCACATTCAACTATGTAAAGAACAAAGTATTTCAGAAGAATATTAAATTCATTCAGGTCTAGGATATGTTATTTTTGTGCAGTGTATATTGCAACAACAGTTGCACATTCTAAACAATGCATATATCGATAATATTACCTTGACATATACCTAATTTTACCACGTCACAGGACCCCATCCCCCCAATGGGGAACTAAATGAAACCTTATTAGATGACCCCTCTGTGCTTAAGGAAGTTCGAGAGACTTAACCCATTATTTGGCTGAGAATGATACAGGTGAGGTCTCTTTTCCATATGTGCAAGAAGCATGTATAAGGACGTGATTAGTGGTATTTTGATTAATCTGGGATCCCAGATTTAGATAAAAAAAAAAAAAAAGGCATGTACTGCCATGGCATCTCAGATTACACAAGAAATGTATGTACTAGGTGATTATTTCTTTGAAGTCCTTTAACATGATTACTCCTGACAACCTACTGGCTTTCTTTATGCATAGGGCCTCTATCACATTGTATACAGGGCCATCAGCCCTTCCTTTGAAATTAGTAATGACACTAGGCCGGGTTGTCCCTTGTCTCCACTTCTTTGTGTCCAGGTCATGGAACCTTTCTTACAAACTATCAGAAATAATTCAAACATCTCTGGAATTTACCACATTTTTCTCTTTTTGGCTCTGTTAACAAATTAAAGATGATGGCCTTGCCAAAAATGCTATGCCTTATACAGACTCTCCCTATTTAACTTCCTGCTTTATTTTTTTACAAAACTGAAAAATACCGGTCTATCCTTTATATGGGCAAGGAAACATCTGAGAGGATAAAATAGGATATAAAACCTTGACCAGGGCTAGAGATCTGGGGTGCATGGGCTTACCCCACATTTATAATTACTATGTGGCTAACCTGCAGGTCTGAATGTGGGGATAGGTAAGAGCTGACCAGACCAAATTTTAATACAAATTGGAACATAGCTATGTAGAGGTCCCTTTATCTAAACCGTCCTTGGCAAACATGCTTGTTGAATCATTAATTTACGCCCTACACTGCACCCCTGATGTTGAGAGTTTGGAGGAGGATTTGTTCATTTCATGGTCTTTTTCCGAGGCTGTCAACCTATTTCCTATCACTAGTAATCCTTTTGTCACGGCGCGACCGCACAAACTCACTGAGCTTACCTGCTCAGCGGCGAACCGTTCCTCCACGCCGCTCAGGGAAATCCATGATGGCGCCGAACATGTATGCGTCCCAGAGTACGTCACGTGATGCCTGCGTTCCACGGATTGCGTCACGTGATGTCTGCGTTCCACGGATGGAACGCAAAAGCCGAAACTGGAAGCGGAATTGGAAATCTAACCACGGCCGACCAAGGACGCTGAAAAAGACTGCCAAAGGGGGGGATATTTAAAACGGACTACCCAACAACACTAAACGAGGCACGTTTTGCACTTTATACAAGGACTATCTTTGAAACTGTAAGGTCTTCCAGTTATTTTAATATATTTTATGTAATTTTTGTGCACTTTCAAATAAAGCACTTTATTTCTGCTACACCCTGAGAGGACATCCTATCATTTGGACATCCCAGACAGTCCCTTTAGTACCCACAGAGCTGCATCTTTGAGCCTTTCTATTGGCTTTGTGTTTGTGAGTGCTTTATCACTTATATACTGCACTGATATATTGTGAATTGGCTATATTGCACTCTCTCTTTTTATTTACGTTTACACTTTAGGGAAAACTACTAAAGGAAATACTTTATCCCATTTACCATTGGAAGAATTGTTGCTTACATACTCCAACTTATATTGTATGTATATTTCTATGTTTATGTGGGGATAAAGGGAAAACCCACATAAGGTGTTTGAGTATTTGTCATATTTGGTGTTACTCATTGGGATATTGCCACACAGTGATTTCTATTGTATATGTCTGCCACAAACTATAGTAGTACACCCATTGTCTCAAATGCATATTATGCAGGCGGCCTTAATGAGATCGGCCATTTGCAAGAGCTTGGGAAGCAGCTTTAAACATCCAACTTATCCTCTTAGATTAGTAAAGTTAAAACTTATTCAGTATATCTTGCTTAGGAAGCCTCACATAAGGCCATATCCTCAGATGAGTCCCTGGAGGAAGACAGCTTTATGCCAGCAAGGACCCTGAGCAAGGTATATGGGAGCGAAGAGTCTGACTCCGACACCTCACCCTCTACCAAAGGGGACATAAAAAAACTACTGACAGACCTACGTGAGGTATGGAAGGCCGACCTGGCTGGCGTGCGCACAGAGATTGACGGCCTCTCCACGCGGGTTGTGGCGGTGGAGACTAGGGAGTCACACAGGGAGCAGGAGCTCAAGGAGACCCGAGCCCAAATAGAAACTATGTCCCAACAAATTCAGGGGCTTACCCGCACGGTCACCTCGCTAGAATCCCGACACCGCAAGAAAAATGTACGGCTCCGCGGGATACCCGAAAGAGTGAACACGGAGACTATACTGGACTTCGCCAATGCAGTAGCAAAAACACTGGGAGTACAAACCAAGGCTGGCAACATGCCCCTCCTGACCGCGTTCCGAATACGAAAGGCTCCGACGGCCCCTGCGGATGCTCCCAGGGACGTCATAGCTGTCACCCGGGACATTTCCATTAAGGCTGCAATCCTGGCACGATCGAGGAATACCCCTGACATCAGGGTAGACGGATGCTCCATACGGGTATATGATGACCTACCCTTCAATGTCCTACTAGAGAGGCGGAGGTTTATGCCCGTGACAAAGGAACTCAGGGACAACGGGATCCGATACAGATGGGGAGCACTGGGCACCCTCGTAGTACAGCAGGGAGACACGATACTGACCCTCTCTGCACAAGAGGACCCAACCGGTTTCCTGACGGCACTTAACTTGCCGCAGAAGGCAAAACTGGCGACAAATGCAGAAACAACATCGGCGACTGAAGAGGTCAGCACGGCACGGAGACGGAATCCAGAGGCGGGAACCAAGCATAGAGAACCACGAAGACTGAACCCACCATAAACAGGCTTGAATGACGGAGGGTAGGGGACACCATTACCCCCGGGACCTGCCAAAGACTGTAACACACTCTTGCCTGCTGAAAACGGAGAAAGCCCACACAATTAATACGATACACCTCCAACGACGACCTTACCCTACAGGACTTCCATCAGGTGACACCCGCTGTTTACACCCCCCTCCTGCCACCGACCTAGGCTAGACTAACGACCGGAGCAAACACACCACCTTAGCCCACACAACACAAATGCGCTAGCACTTGAGGCACACAATCACTCAGGGGTCCCCAGAACCTAGCCGGACACACCGACAATCCCTTACTCATAAGACCAGGCTATGGGCCACCCTCTCTGACGGAGGACTTGACAGGCCACGAACGGACATATTAGGGACATGGATACCCACGCACCTAAACACACACCCTACAGGCGGGTTAACAGGCCACACTGACACATATTCTCCCAAATCACAGGGGGACATCCTTCCACTAGCCACCTCGGAGCCTAGTCCCCGCTGCACCATAATGACAGTCCACAGACCCATCGATAAGTCCACTGATAGCTGGACTACATAACATCACCCATGATCGGAGCAGTAATATGCCTAACACACCTAGACGGCCACTACAATAGGGACTCCAAGACCAACTTGTCTTGACACCGTGTGCTCCTTCCTGCTACCATAGACTAAAACTGGACACATTACTCTCATTGCTTTACCTATAATATCTGTTTGTTATGAAGTAAAAGGATTGCTTGTGCCAGCTGTTGTGGCTGCACAGGCATAATGTTATATTTGTGCACAACATAAATAAAAATAAAGAATTTAAAAAAAAAAAAAGAAAAAAAAAAAAAATAAGGCCATATCCTGCTGGTATAGGACCCCTTCCTTCCAGTATGCTATGTTCCCAATGGTTAGCAATATCTGTTGCTGAGTTGCAGCACTGAGAGAGGTACACAAAAACATTTGATGGGACTGTAAGGGAATTTAAATCTTCTGGGACGAAGTGACAAAATGTCTCCAGACATTACTACCGTTTACAAGGCCTCTATCATCCTCCCAGATCTTGTAGGGATGGCCAAATCTATTTACAGATAGGACTAAGCAATCCCTGTTTCTTAAGGAAGCCAGCGCTATGATTCCTTTACTGTAGAAACAAATGTAAATACCCACACTTGAAAAATGGATTACTAGTTGAGGCTTTGAAAAACATGGAGGAGCTACACTGGTCATCCCTAGAAACACATATTCACAAAAGAGTGTGGGCCCAGGGCCGGCCTTTGGGGTGTGCGAGCTGTGCGGCCGCACAGGGCGCCATGGCAACAGGGGCGCCGGGCGGCCGACACAGCTCGCAGTCGCTCTGTCACTGGCCGGCCCGAGATTGTCTGTGAGCTGAACTGCGGTTTCCGGAGCGTGGAGGAGGAGCTTGGGGGCGCAGCGCACAGGCGCAGCGTGCAAGTGCTGCGCCATCACAGAGAGCCGCGGAAGGATCCGCTCAATGTGTGAGGGCGGCGGCCGGTGCTCTGCAGACAGGGAGGAAGCAGCAGACTTCAAAGTAAGTACCTGTTCTTATTTTTTTATTTTTAATCCCAAAATCATTTCATAAAATACAGGGTCGAATTATAGGGGGCAGGGGACTTGGTAAGGGTGACCATGGGTTTAATTGAGGGGGGCAAGGGACTATGGGTGACCCTGGGTTGAATTAAGGGGGGCAGGGGACTAGGTAAGGGTGACCCTGGGTCTAATTAAGGGGGGCAGTGGACTGGGACTGGCTATGGGTGACACTGGGTCTAATTAAGGGGGGCAGGGGACTGGGACTGGCTATGGGTGACACTGGGTCTAATTAAGGGGGGCAGGGGACTGGGACTGGCTATGGGTGACACTGGGTCTAATTAAGGGGGGCAGGGGACTGGGACTGGCTATGGGTGACACTGGGTCTAATTAAGGGGGGCAGGGGACTGGGACTGGCTATGGGTGACACTGGGTCTAATTAAGGGGGGCAGGGGACTGGGACTGGCTGGGTGATGGGTGACACTGGGTCTAATTAAGGGGGGCAGGGGACTGGGACTGGCTATGGGTGACACTGGGTCTAATTAAGGGGGGCAGGGGACTGGGACTGGCTATGGGTGACACTGGGTCTAATTAAGGGGGGCAGGGGACTGGGACTGGCTATGGGTGACACTGGGTCTAATTAAGGGGGGCAGGGGACTGGGACTGGCTATGGGTGACACTGGGTCTAATTAAGGGGGGCAGGGGACTGGGACTGGCTATGGGTGACACTGGGTCTAATTAAGGGGGGCAGGGGACTGGGACTGGCTATGGGTGACACTGGGTCTAATTAAGGGGGGCAGGGGACTGGGACTGGCTATGGGTGACACTGGGTCTAATTAAGGGGGGCAGGGGACTGGGACTGGCTATGGGTGACACTGGGTCTAATTAAGGGGGGCAGGGGACTGGGACTGGCTATGGGTGACACTGGGTCTAATTAAGGGGGGCAGGGGACTGGGACTGGCTATGGGTGACACTGGGTCTAATTAAGGGGGGCAGGGGACTGGGACTGGCTATGGGTGACACTGGGTCTAATTAAGGGGGGCAGGGGACTGGGACTGGCTATGGGTGACACTGGGTCTAATTAAGGGGGGCAGGGGACTGGGACTGGCTATGGGTGACACTGGGTCTAATTAAGGGGGGCAGGGGACTGGGACTGGCTATGGGTGACACTGGGTCTAATTAAGGGGGGCAGGGGACTGGGACTGGCTATGGGTGACACTGGGTCTAATTAAGGGGGGCAGGGGACTGGGACTGGCTATGGGTGACACTGGGTCTAATTAAGGGGGGCAGGGGACTGGGACTGGCTATGGGTGACACTGGGTCTAATTAAGGGGGGCAGGGGACTGGGACTGGCTATGGGTGACACTGGGTCTAATTAAGGGGGGCAGGGGACTGGGACTGGCTATGGGTGACACTGGGTCTAATTAAGGGGGGCAGGGGACTGGGACTGGCTATGGGTGACACTGGGTCTAATTAAGGGGGGCAGGGGACTGGGACTGGCTATGGGTGACTGGGTCTAATTAAGGGGGGCAGGGGACTGGGACTGGCTATGGGTGACACTGGGTCTAATTAAGGGGGGCAGGGGACTGGGACTGGCTATGGGTGACACTGGGTCTAATTAAGGGGGGCAGGGGACTGGGACTGGCTATGGGTGACACTGGGTCTAATTAAGGGGGGCAGGGGACTGGGACTGGCTATGGGTGACACTGGGTCTAATTAAGGGGGGCAGGGGACTGGGACTGGCTATGGGTGACACTGGGTCTAATTAAGGGGGGCAGGGGACTGGGACTGGCTATGGGTGACACTGGGTCTAATTAAGGGGGGCAGGGGACTGGGACTGGCTATGGGTGACACTGGGTCTAATTAAGGGGGGCAAGGGACTGGGCATGGATGCCAGGTTATGATTAAGGGGGGCAGGGGTTTGATTAAGGGAGGCAGGGTCTGATTAAGGGGTGCAAAGGGTTGATGAAGGGGTGCAGCCTGGGGATTGATGAAGGGTACAGGGTCTGATGAATAGAGGCACGAGGCAGTATCTGATGAAGGGGGGGGCAGGGTCTGATGAAGGGGGCAGGGGTTTTATTGAAGAAGTGGCCAAGGGTTTTGGTGAAGGGGGTGAAGGCGGCATATTGTGTGCCTGAAATTGTCTAGAGGGGGCCAAACAAAGACGTGGGTTTAAGAAATGAGGGAGAGGCTATACATGCTTAGTGTTGTAAAATGGTTAAATATAGTGTACTGACAACATTGCTCTTGTTTCTACAATACATAAACTGACTTTGTGGATTATACTATTAAAGTGGCACTGTCACTGTCTGGGAATTTGCCAAATGTGCAAAGACCCCCGACAGTGACATTGAAGCTGATCTATAGTTGATCTATATCTTCACTACTGTGTTAGCATGTGATTTTTATGTTGTGATTTTTATGTTTAGTTGTTCTACACATGTAATGTTATGTTTCCATGTGTTATGTTATTTAATCTATACCTGGAAATACAAGGTTTGGATGTCTTATTCATTTGATGAATACCTGCAATGCTTATTTATTTATCTATACTTTATTTGCATACACATTTAAACATAAAGTTAACAGTGGCATTAATAGTTCGCACGTTTTTATATTTTAAAAAGAAAAACACATTGTTAACTAGGTAAAAATATACATTAGAGTGTAGCTCATTTGTGTTAGCCACAATAGCTTCGTCAAGATGCCACAACAGTGTAGTGTCCCCCGGGTTCTCATGTAATGTTGTGCGGGGTGGGTGTCGGAGTGGACCTGATAGGTCTATAGCCGGTATCGTGGAGAGTTCTGTGTATTTAATATACATTATTGTTACCAGTCAATCCAGTTATTTATTATTGTACTTGTTTGCACTTAAATTATCTGTAATTAAAAAACAGTTTGTTACAAAGACTGTTTTCCTCTTTGTGTATGTTTAGGTAGGTGGGGGGGGGTGGGGGGGCGCCACAAGATTAGCTCGCACAGGGCGCTGGAACACCTAAGGCCAGCCCTGTGTGGGCCTCACTCATTTTGCCCCTCCACAGATTAGGTTAAAACACTCTACACCTTTACATATAAGATATATGCTGGGAGCTAGGTCAGAGGATAAGAAAATGTGTAGCTTTAAATTCTTAATTCTGATGTTGTATCAGGGTACTTTTCCATGAACCCAGCACAAAAGTGCCACTTGCCTATCTTCCAGAGAAAAATGCCATGATTAGAGACGGTGCTCTCCAATGCTTTATTTTATTATTTACAGGGACACTCCAGACCCCTAAATCATTTTAGCTTGCTGAAAGGATTTATGTGTGAAACTTTTTCATTTTACAAAAAAGTGAAGATTTCAATAGAAATTGCCACTTTTATAAATGAACCTGGTTACACCCCATGGCCTGTGTTAGCTCAGTAGAGTTATACACAAGATGCACACAATTATGTGAGAGGCTGATAGTGGACAGACATTATCCCTTTCACTTCATGTCCAGCCTCAAACACAGATACTCCAGGAGTTTTACACCGTCTAGGACTGTTCCTGAAGCCCTGCTATCTTTTTGAGTAGAATGATGGCTTCTCTGGGGTCCAGTGGGAGAGGGCATAGGCTGGCTTTCTCTAGTTATAGTATCTGCCCTCTTCTTCTCCTCCCGACTGACAACTCCCTGGAAGGAAACAAAGTGCAAGAACAAGCGACTCCATAGAGAAATATCCATCTGACCAGGATTAAAGGGCTATGGCTCTCATCAGTGATGGGTGCCACAAGCATGGAGACACTAAAGACATTCCCTAGTAAGTTTAGTGAAAGTGTATCAACAGACAGGCTCACATTGTTCATAATGCACCAAGGGCAATAAGCTCACAGAAAAAAGTTTCACTAGAACTATGCACATGGGCAGTCCTGTCGGACACATCCTTTTCTTGAAGGTATGACACCTTGTTTTGGGTCGTCCTGGCCAGCACTGCTTTATTACCACACCTTTCTTAGTTGAACATACTCCCTGTCCTGCATTCATAACGCCAATGCTAGTTCAAATTACCACTACTTGTTATATACGTAATATTACATGTAATATTATTCTAGTGTAATTAGAACCTTGTATTTTTCATACCTTGTTCTACAGGCAATAGTTATGGCCACTGAAAGGAATACCCAAATCAAAATGATTTTAAGTGAGAAAATTACAGCAGGAAAATATGTTCTGGCCCACGGGTAGGCAACATTTTAGTAGTATAGCGCCAAAACGAGATTTTGAAGACCTGTATTTTTTTTTTTTTTTGAGATATGTATAACGTATTCTGCTTTTGTTATTTATGGGTGCTACAGTTGCTTTGTAGCATTGTATTTGGGCTGTTATATTGTAGATGTTCATAAGTAGGTTTTGGTATTGTATATGATACCTATGAATGTGGGCTGTGTATGGGGCCTACTTGTGGAATTGTGTGGATGATAAGTCACATTGTGTGTTTGGTGGTGTGTGTAGGTGTGGGGCTGCTTGTGGTATTACATGTGAGAGGCTGCATTTGGGGTTGTGTGCAGGTATGTGGCTTGTCAGTGGTGGTGTGCTTGTGAGGACTGTGTGGGCCATTTGTATTATTTGTACTAGGGGAGGCTTATTATGCAGCTCTGTGTATATCTAGCAGTGTGGTCCAATGGGGACCAGGCTTGCCAGGTACAGATCAAAGGCAGGAAATACGATAGCTACTGCAGGCTCCTCTACTCCAATGCAGTTTCTTGTTCACAAATGCTGAGAGGAAATTTTCGGAGATCACTTTTTCAGAAAGATAGCAGGTTGCAGGTGGTGGAAAATTGTCCCTCACCACCTTCAATCACTGCTCGGTTTGCACTAGCAAATATCTTAAGTCCCACTGGGGGAAAGACGAGAAAGTTATCCAACTTGACTCACTGATATGATACACCAAACTTTCTTCATTCAGGCTTAATGATTAATTAGTCCAAAGATTCTTGATACAGGCTGTGTAACCCATCAGTAGTCCCCAAAACCATGCTACTCTACTAAAGCCCATGTTGGGAGTGCTTCAGATTTATATATTACATATATTATATATAAAACCAATAAACAATATTTTCACATCAGAAAAAAATTTAAATAAAAAAAAGAGACCGCCAGTGATACAAATAATTTCTAATTGATTGTCACTCCTGGCACCATACGCACTAAAATGTACAATAGTTAAGATTGTAGAAGTAACCCACTTCAAATCACTGAAGTGATCATGTTGTAACGGTTTAAGATCCTTTTACCATTTTCCATGAAGAAAAAGGCATACTAAGACAAGTGTTCGAGTTTGTGCCCAAGATTGTATTTCTATTTCACATGAGCCAAGATATCATCCTTCCTTCATTATTCTTGATCGTCTTTATGGTTAAAAAAAAATAAAAAAAAATAATCACCAGCACTATTTGGAACTGCTCTGTTCCTCAGCAGCCTTCATCAAGCACTAAAGCATATATACGAAATTAAAGGACAACCGTTTTCACTTCTCATTAAGGTTTATTACACTTAGTTTAAAAAAAAAATTATGTATATTGATTTTTTGAGAACAAACCTAACTTGCCTACAGAGCAATCATAGCAGCAGCCAAGTTAGATTGGCCGACAATTGGTCACACAACAGTACAGTCCCATCCAACATTACCGCTTAACCAGACAAAATGTTAAACTATTCTCCCTAACTCCCCCCCCAAAAAAAATAATCAAGATATATAATTAAATTTCATTAAATATAAAACACTTTTAAAAAAGAAGAAGTGAACATTTGATGACGGTCGTCCTTAAAACAAATTTTTAGTCTCCAAGACTAAAACGTTGGTGTCTTCAGCTTTAACAAAGGGAGTTGCCTTTTAGGATCTACCTATAACTTTAGAGTTGTTCATCTTACCAAGGAGGAGTTTTAGGACTATGTCAGAGGTTCAATAAAACAGTATTTGCAAACCAGTGACCTAGTCCTTGTCGCATGTATTCTTTGAACTATGTAAGGTGGAAATGGGCTCAGGTTTAAAAAAAAAAAAATAATAATATGGCCATATTGTTCTTCTGGCCCTTTCTCCCTTTAAATAAATGTGTCGCATTCACCAACTTCCAGTAATCTTTATTTATTTTTTTCCTACCCTATAGCTGAATGATGCTATCTGGGACTGATCAGAAACATTTTAATTGTAGACATATTTAATTTGTTTCAGATCTTTATCCACATTCGAAACAAACCTACTCTTATATGATGCTAATTTGTCAGGACAAGAGGGAAGAATTCTAAACACTAGGGCTAATTATATGTTATAGATGACAGGGAAAAGCTATCCCAATAGTGATGTGGACAAGGATTAAGATCAGTAAGGAAAATTACAGTGAGTATGGCTAATTTCCTTTTTTGCATTGAAGAGCAATGTCCAAACATAGATATTCTTTTTACATCCTGGAGGCATTTTGGGAAAGCTGTAGTATTAAAATGCCAGCAATTTTCTTACAAATATCCACAGGCGGGATAAATGACCTATTTTATCATACATACTGTATGTGACAACAAATGTAGCTTTGCTTTCACATTAATATTTGAGATCCTGACTTTTTATCCTGCCACTATTGTATAACAAATAATACAATGGTTTAAAATTCTAGAATTACATATTTTTTTTCATTTACATATCCTTAAATAGATATATACCTATATCTCTAGACCGGACCTGCAGAACTTGGCAGTAGGAAGGGGCCAAAACTAAAATAGGCTTAACTTCTTCAGGCAGCAGATAGGTTTTCAGTGCCTAACTTTCCGAATAAAGGTATAAAATCACATATAAAAATACAGATACACACACACTGACAGACACACATGGACACAGACAGACAGAGTTACACACAGCGGCGTACACACAACCCATGGAGCACCAGTGCAAAACCAATCCATGAGGCCCCCCTGACAGACAAATACACACACACACGACACATTCATACAAAGAAACATACATACAGACACACATACATACAGACACACACACGAAAAAAATTCATACAAACAGACAGGCACGCATACATACAGACAAGACACACATACATACAAACAGACAGACAGGCACACATACAAACAAGACACACATATATACATAAAAACAGACAGGCACACATACATACAGACAGACAGACATACATACAGAGACACATACATACAAACAGACAGACAGACACAAAGATGTACATACAAAGACACATCCAAGGCACCTTAACATGTGGCCCCGGCGATTTGCCGTGCAGCCCGGGGCCGCAAATGATGATGGCAGGCACCCGGTTGCAGGGGTCTGCAGGGCGGCCGGGCCCCCTGGAGTGACGGGCCCAGTTGCGACCCCTGCGGCCGCTATACGTACGCCAGTGGATACACACACTTGCAGACATACAGATTCATACATACTGACATATACTCACATGAACAGACAGACATACAAATACACAGACAGACAGATTCATACATACTGACAAACAGACATACAGACAGATACACACCACACATGAATAGACATATTCCCCCAAATTCCCATTTTTTCTATGTAGAGTAAAGGATTAGAAAAGATTAAATTGAGGGGTCTCTTGAAGCAGTTTGCAAGTAATGCAAGTTAGCATGTAAATCTCCCATGTTAACATACGTGTAGGACCCACCGATACTGGGTTACTGTGATGTAGTGGTGGGCTTAACACAATATGTCCATATGGTGGAACTATATCCCCATATTTATTTGCGAAGATAGGTGATTTTAAGCCTTGTTAAATATAAAGCTTTATTTTTGTTTGTGTGCGCTGTTCCTTTAACTGTATTTTGTATATGAATACACACAGACTGAAAGACCTACAGATACACACAGACCTACATATAAACACACACATTCATACATACTGACAGACAGATACACACACAGAAATACAGATAGGCATACAAATACATACTGACAAACAGACCGACATACAAATGTATACATACAGACAGACAGACAGATATACATACAGACTCACTGACAGACATACACACATACATTTATTTATTTATAAAATATTTTACAAGGATGGATACATTGATATTTCTCTCGTTTTCAAGTATGTCCTGGCGCCACAAAACACTGTATTGTTACAATAGGATACAATATTAGAAAAATACAATTTACAAACAATATATATATATAATGCAATATATATATATATAAGAATCGAAGTGATGGTCCGCACTCACGGTCTTCATAAAACTTAACTTTTATTGCTTACATAAAAGTACAAATTATGTTGCCATATAACGTCAATGTTTCAGTCCTGGATCGGGACTTTCCTCATACACACACACACACACATATATAAATTTAATACATAAAAGGTAATAAATATATTCAACCATGGCAGGTGCATGACATACATATAGACATCCAGGTCAGAATATACTCTTATTGCCACCCTCCAGTTTCCTACCTTTTTTATGCAGGAGAGTGGCTTCCTTGATGTCCAGTCTGCAGCCTGAGGATGTTAGGAGTTAGGGGCTAGCTCTTGCAGCCTGCATCCCCTCCTCTCCTGCCTTCTCCGGTTCCTGTCTATCAACCGGCCTGGCCCCCTCCACACAGCCACCTTTCCGCTCCCACACAGCTCCAGCCTCTATGAGGAAGTGACCAGAGGCACACACTTCCTCCTGCGATGCCCGGGCTGTTAAAGGCCCACAGTGCTCGGCCGGGCCCCTGCTGACAAAGGCTCATCGGGTAGCCCTAAGTGCAGAGGCCACCTGGTAAGCCTCCTTAGTGTGCGGACCACACAAAATGCTTTGGTGACCCGCAAGTAGCCTCGCAGGCTGAATGTTGTGCAGGCCTGCTCTAGACGGAAATAGGCTGTACTGTCAATGGCTGGTTTCTTGTCACTGGACCTCTTGGATCACAACCCATGCTAAGGGTTAAAATAATACTGTGTTTAAAAAAGTTTCCATTGCTAAGGATACTTGCATTCTGAAACACAATCACCTGTCTGTGCTAGGGACTTTGGGAGAGTCCATATGCAGGTAATCCACAATAGTAGTTTTATTTATTTTTTAAATTATTATTACCGGTACTTGTCCTGTGGGGAGTTTTATTGCATTTGGTCTTGCCACAAACTTTTTTGGTACACACACAAACTTACACAACTGTGTTACTGTTCTTTGTTTACATATTTGCTATTCATCCCAAATTACAACTGTAACTATATATATATATATATATATATATATATATATTTTTTTTTTTTTTTTATACATGCAAATATAAATACAAAAAAAAAATCTAGGTAGTAAAAGGCTCAATTTAATGTAAATGTTTGCCCACATAACTGGGTATACTGGAGATAAATTGCAAATATAGGTATTGCTGGCTGATCATACATGTTTTGGCAAACAACACAGAGTTGCCGAGTAATAAAAGTAAGGAGGTTTGTTTTATGCCTACAGTGAGACTACTCATTATTAGACAGATCATTCAAAGACAGAAGGGGGCTGGGGGGGAGGAGGGGAGGATTATAAACCAAAAGTTTAATTTGTTATTAAACTAGACAAATCAAAAAGTTATAGATATATGTTCTACATTCAAAAGAGCATATGTAAATAAGAATAACAATTATGGTATGTCATTTTATTCATCATTGGGATAAAAATACCACTTGTAAAAACAAAAAAGAAGATTATCTTTCACAATTAAAAGATTTAATCAACTCTTCTTACATACTTGTGTGACATGTAGACATATGTTATAGCAAATACAAGTGCAATCAATCATCAAAATTATTTTAGTTTAAGTGAAAAACACCACTGATCTATTTTGTCTTTCTTAAGACTAGTATCTACCATTTTTTTAAGATAACACACTAATAATGTACTTTTCTTTGCTTGGCACAGAGAGATCAATAATTTTAAGCAATTTGTCACAGCTATTGACAGCAATACATTTTCAAATACAGTGGGACCTCAGTTTACAAACGCCTCGGTTAACATAATTTTCGGTTTACAAATGAAAATCCATTGAAAATAATGCCTCTGTTTACCAATTTTTTTTGCAATACAAAGCAAGTTTCCCCAGGATACATTGCACCTAGGAGGTTTATAGCACCGCCCCTGCATGCTGGAGCCTGTGGGTAGCACGTGGCGTCGAGGTTGGAGGTGTTGAAACGGCTTTTGCATCGAGTTTTGGAGCCATTCTGGAAATTGTTTGCAGTTGTTTTGGGACTTTTTTGTGCATTTCTCAAGCTGTTGAAAGGTAGGGAGCTGAGTTTCGTCGTTTGCATGCTTTTTACTGTGTGTTCTGCATTGTGAGTTGGTTTCCATGCCAGCTCATTTTGACTTTTTTCTGACCTCCAGAACAGATTAATAGGTTTTCGAATGCATTCTTATGGGAAACCGCGTTTCGATTTACACATTTTTCGCAGTAAGAAACGTCCCGGTGAATGCATTAAATTCGTAAACCGAGGTCCCACTGTATCTTAACTTGCATTAACATTACAGGGCACCAAGTAAATTCCAAGCATAACACCGTCAGAACTGTAGGAATATACATAAGCTTCTAGTTATAAGTGGAAAATAGTAATTCAATTAAATTATTAGATGTTTTGGTAATACCCTTAAACAACAAAAAAGGTTTGGAACGCCATTGCAACATACGCCTATGTCGAATTACCACTACTTATTGGTTCTGGATAACCTTGGACCTAATGTTCTAAATAAGTGAAATGAACCAGGTTATGTGCAAATAATCAATGATTCTTGTCATAAACAGGTATGAGAAACTAACTTGTATCTCATTTTAATTTGGCAGAGATGCCAACAAACATTGTTTAAAGGAACACTCTGGGCACCGTATCATTGGAATTAAGTTTTTATGGTCCGAGGAGGTCCCTGGGAGATGGCATACCTGATTGGGTTAACTCAAAGTCCTTAATCCAGTGTCCATCAGCTCTGCCTCTGAATTTCTGTTGCAGTCCAAAAACAGGAACTTGAAACAGGAAGTCTCAGACTGGGTGCCAATGACATACTGAGACTGTCAGCTGACACTCTGAGTCTATCAGTAGCTCCCTATTCACAAAAAACAGTGAAAAGGCCACGTACCTTTTTCACTACATTTTGAGCTACTGATAAGCTGAAAGCATCCGTTGAGACTCTCACTACCTGCGAGTTACAGATTGAAGTTTCAGACTGTAATGAATGTTCAGGGGTCCCAGATTGAAGGTTTTGTGTTTCAACTGCTTGTTAAAGTGACACTGCAGTCACTATAACCATTTCATCTCTTTGAATAGGTTATAGTTCCTGAAGTTCCCTGGTACTGTCCCTCCATTAAGTGTTAAACCACTTTTGAGCAGTTTAACACCTGGCCACCCAAAGTCGGGTCCCTTCTGCAGGTGTGGCTAAGGCAGGGATTACACACTTCCTTGTTTTCATACAGTCAATTGGAGCTCGGATACGCTAAAAGCAGTCAGTTGACACTCTCAGCCAATCACAGCTGCCCATTGCACCTCAGGCTAAAACTTCATCATTAGCCAAAGCAGCACCAATAGGATGGGCACCTGGGGTCTCTTGTTTAGCATTAAAACATAAAAAACATTATAAACTGTTTAAAGCTGAATGAAATTATGGTGTAAGGGGACTCCAGACACTATAACCAGTTTAATGATATGACACAGACAGTACCTACAGTGTCCCTTTAATGGTTTAAAAAAAAAAATAAAGTTACCACCCAGGTACCTTCTCGCACCATAAAAATTTATTCTGATTAAGTTTTTATGGTGTCTTGAGTGTGCCATTAACAGTTTGTGATTTACCACTAAATTGGATATTTTGGAGTTTTAGTAAAGGAAATGCAAACTAAAATGAATGTTGTTCTTCCATTTTGGGTATTTGTTACTGGTTGTCAATTCTTCAAAGTTCCCTGTACAAGAAATAAACCCAGTTGAGACTAACCTACAAATATTATAGTTATAGGTGGTAAGGCTGCTTTCCCAGTGTGAAAAACAAAAACCAAACACTAAAGCCACTACACACCAAAAAATGATAGTCATAATAAAATAAAATAAGGAATGCACATTTTAAGGTGTTCTATAATTTAATTAAGTTATAACTTTAAGTTTAGGATATGCTTGAATGAACCAAAGATTTGTTTATGTCACTTACATTTTCACATTAAAAAGAAAATATTTTGTAACATATCAATTTTACATGAAAAAGACACAGTGTTCACATGCGCAAATTCACAGTGTTTTCTTCTCAAATATAAATTAGCTAGCAAGATTTTGAAAACAGGTACTCATACGGATGTCAGAATGCTAAAAAAAAATGGTCAGCATATTAATGTGATTTTTTTTTTTTTATAAAAATGAAAAGCAATACATACAAGCCCCTTTAACAATCATGTCATGCACACATTGGCCTACTGGGGGAACAGCCAGATTAAATTGAAATGTAACAAATAAAGATCCTTATTAACAGCGCATGCACAAAATAAGAAAATAAAATACAGCCATATGCATTAGGTATTATCAAATCTGCATGCATAAACAGCAAAGGTTAAGAAAAGAAAAAAAAGGCAGTCCACCACCCACCTTTCCTTCAAGTGGGCTGGGAAGGGTTTGAGTTTTCATATAGGAATTGGTGGGAAACACCTTAGAAGAAGCAAGAAATGGGAAGTAGGGAGAGTGGACAGAGCTGAATACCACTCTCTCTTCTAGAATTAAGAATACTAATACAAGCAAATTTGTAAAATGTCCATGATGGAAATAGTATTTGTCACTAAAATAAGTGCGAAAAGGACAAAATATTTGAACCTAAAGGGTAAGCAGGTAACCTAGTAAACATCCTTTAAGGTTTGGCTTAGCAAGGCAAGTAATATGTATGATTATACTGTGCAATAAATATATATGCTGAAAATATCCTTATTCTTCCTGAACCACACCACCTGCTCACACCCTTTTAAGAAAAGGTAAGGTACCCATCCACTGCAGTGGTACCCAATACACACAAGAAAAATATATTTTAAAAACATTATATGGAGAAGAATATAGGCATGAAGTGTGTGTAGCAGAGGCTATTTTGAAAAACAACTAGTACAATTCAGTCTCAGTTCCATGATGGGCAAACAGGTTGGTCAATGTTTAGACAATCCTGCAAGATGAGAGTTTCTAGAAAAGGCAGCATTTCAACCCTCAGAGGAAGAAATGACTAAGCAGCTTAATCACTTTATTTAATATGGATGTCCTCAACAAGGCGGAATTGCCCCAAATAATACCTTAAGGATAGGATAGAGTGAAATCCATATCCAAAGTAAATGGGGTGAGTAAGGGTAGGGAAGAGTTTTCATCAGGTTTACTGTTTTTATTAAAGGCATTTTTATTTTATATCATTGCAAAGTATTAGTGGCTGATGTCAGCCAATTCAACCTCATTCTGTGCCAGTCAATACAATTAACACTTTACAAATTTTTCTTACAACAATACTACATACGCTGTACTTTAATAATACTTACTAGGAAATATGGTATCTGAGTTACCAAATAAAAGGCTTGAGTTTGTAGCTGATACATGTTCTTCTGATACTTCTAATTTGCTCCACTATTTCAGATGAAGTGCATTCAAATTCTAACTCACATAAAGTTTGTTGCACAAACACTATTTTGTTGTCTACTGCAGTAAGGCATGACCCCTGATTCAAAGGGAGGGCTCATTCTATACCCAACACAAGTGGTTTGCTTTAATAGCAAATCTTAATGAATCTAGAGTTAAGAAACTGAAGACAGATGGGGACTGCTCCCCATTCTCAGTTCAGTATATTAAAAATTATAGTTTGGGTACATACTGCACTGTAGTGCCACCTAGTGACATGAAGACGTCAACAGTCTCATGAACAGTAAAAAATAAAACCACAGATATCCAAGCGTGTAACCATGTCTAAATTAACATTAATCATTTTTAAAATTAGAAATTAGATTTAAAAAAACAAACAAAAAAACAACCTCCCCCACATTTAAAATAAAAATAAAAATACAGTTCTGTCTGTGTCATTACTAAAAATATGTAATTTTAGACCATTATTGTCAAACATTCATTGCATACATTTAATTTTAATTTCAAATATTAATTCCACACATCCATATTGTTAATAATATGATGAGTTGTGCTGGATCGCAAATTAGCAATTAGGCAGCACAGCAGTACTGGCTGAGGACAAATGATATATTTTCAGATACTTTGGATAATATATTTTTAATAAGCAAAACGGTTACTGCAATCTTTTATGTGTTATATACAGCTAGACATCAATCACATAAAATAAAGTTATCTAGTGTGTCTAGACATTTCAGAACCTTTTTAATGTAATTTAGAAGGCAAAGAAAAACAATGCTTAATGTTGATTTCAGTTCTTGATTTATTAAACACAAATGCATTCTCACTTCTTGAGATGTTTCAGATGTATTCAAATTAGCAAGAGTTAAACATGCAAAGACTAACAGAATAATAGGCTGATATTTCCTTACTTTTGGTGTTGGACATGAAGCTGTGGATAGTCTCGATGTTGCTTGCGCTCGCGGCGATTCAGATGGAGTAGTGCTGAGTGATGCTGTGTCCCGTGGCAGTACTTGCACCCCTCGAGAAATGATGGAATCTGGTATCTGAATTATGAAAAAAGCAAAGTAAGAAAACCGGGCAGATGTTCACATTATAAGTGCTTTAATAAAAGGCTAAATTAAAAGCATTCCTCCTCGCCCTCCCCCAGTTTAAGATAATGATATGCCACCACTGATACTCTTTTCAATTAACTCCAAATTCAAATAAATGAATGTGTTTAAAGAACTAGATGGTATCTTCTTAAAGGCTGTGGATCTGACAGAAGGTGTATGTTCTTGGCAATGACACAGCTAGCCAGGCAAAGGCTGGTACAGCAAAAGATCATGTACAGGGTACGTCAGCGGTTGTTAACAACAGGTTTTTTTGTCCGAGGTCACTAAGGGGTTAAAAGCCATGAAAATCTTCACCTATGGGTAGTTGAGGTTTCTAATGACATTTTTCTATCAATAGTACATTTTAGGTCTTATAGTGTCATTTCAAATTCATAAATGTGATTATCATAACAAAACACATTGCTTTTATAATCAACAGAGGTGCATAATAAAGGAACACTGAAAGCACCATAACCACCACAGTTCACAGTAGTTGTCATGGTAGCAGGAGTACCCTACTATTCCCCTCCATTCTAATGAGTCATACCATTTTTGAATAGTTTGACTACTTATCTGGGGTTCACCGGGTGCCACTCACTAACCTTCACTACTATTTCCAGAAATGTGTAAGCAGGAACTTCCGTTATCTCTTCTGAGCTAATGCAGGGTTCAGCTCAATGGGTGAGAGTGAGCAGCAGACGTTCTCAACCAATGAGCTAAACACAGCACTACTCAGGAGAGCCAACATAAGTTCCTGAGTAGGAATTTCTGGCTCTCCGGCAATGGTAGAGAAGTTGGGGAGCAGCACACGGTAGACCCAAGCTAAGAAGTCAAACCATTCAAAAATGGTTTGACTGCTTACAATTGGGGGAGGCTGCCAGAGCATGCTGGAAAGCTTGGTGTTTGGAGGGTTCTTTTATAGGAGATGGACAGCAAATATTTTAACAATACAGTACTTGATATTTATAAACTAAAAATACATTTATTGATGACACATAATTTATGTTTTAATAAAAACAAAGACATCCACACTTTTGCAATGCGGAATCTGTTGGCGCTATATAAATGGCAATAATAATAATGCAAGATCATATTTTATATCTAAATACCTCCCCTCATTATTTTATAAAATACAGGTTGTTTTTTATCAATTTTATAATCATGAAAGCTTGTTGAGAATGGGTGTGTTATAATGTGTGTATTTATGTATACCTTACTTCAGATATACTTTATAAAAGTAACATGTAGACAAAAAGGCATGACTTAACTGGGATTTTCCTGGTTAAAATAAGCAAAAAAAAAATCAATCATATCATAAAAAAAAAAATAAAAAAAAATAATGGGACATGCAGACCAACAAAGGAAGACATTTTTGTGCATCATATGGTTCTTACCAGATCCACTACACAGGAAGCAGTATGGTGGGAACAACTGGTGAGACCTGGGATGGGCTGGCGATCTTTTGCCATGATTACTGCAAGGCTGGTGCGGGGCTGATGGTTCTGATGAATAACATACAATGAACTATGCATAGGATCACAAAATAACATGAATGAACATGTACATGCAATATACTTAATATGAAAGACATGAGATTTACAGCTTTGTATGGTTTACTAATCATGAAAAATATTAACTGCTATTTCCTGTC
Organism: Pelobates cultripes; assembly: GCA_933207985.1. Taxonomy (NCBI): domain Eukaryota; kingdom Metazoa; phylum Chordata; class Amphibia; order Anura; family Pelobatidae; genus Pelobates; species Pelobates cultripes. The sequence continues at coordinate 37,596,911 of OW240924.1, forward strand.
CTAATGTGTTTTATACCCCACCTCCTATAGTCTGTAAGCTTGTTTGAGCAGGGTCCTCTTCAACCTTTCGTTCCTGTAAGTTTTCCAGTAATTGTCCTATTTATAGTTAAATCCCCCCTCTCATAATATTGTAAAGCGCTATGGAATCTGTTGGCGCTATATAAATGGTAATAATAATAATAACTTCTTTAATGAAGCAATGAAGCTACCTTCAACAATAAAATATATGACAGAAAAAAAGCAATAGAAAAAAGCCAAAAATGTATTGTGAAGAGATACTAAAAAAGGCTCAACAAACCATACCACACTTAAAAAAAAAAATTCACATAAAATCAAAGGGGTGGCCATGGTCTCAGGGTGACTGCCAAGAACGGGTTGCATGGCCGGTGGCGAGTTAAAACATCTCCCTTACTGATCTGCCCAGTCTCCTCTTCTGTAGCCGTGTGTGAGATTTCCCTGGCGGCCCCTGCAGCAATGAATAGAGAGGTACACTTGGAGTATATCAAAGCGTTACCGTGGATTACCGGCCATAAAAAAAGTACCTAGAGAAATACTCCTTTTCCCACCGGACCACCAGGCATCAGGCTCCCCCATAGCCTCAGGAAGGAGGGGGATAAACAGCAGGTTTTTTTTTTCTTTTTTCTTTTTAAATACAGCACTAAATGAGCCCCTACTTTCCACTGCAGATCCTACAGGACTCTAGTGGGGAGTAGAAGTTGCAGAGGGGTGGCCCTTCCCACCCACTGTGGTGGCCACCCAGAGAGGAAGAGGGGTTTCGCCACAAGAGATGTTCTTTCCCCCTAGTAACAGTGATACTGCAGTAATCTCAAGTAGCGATAATCCACGTCGTTTTATAGCTGGTGTAGCTTTCCCCTACAAACATGAGACAAGGCTCTATGCCGAGGGGTAAACTGGAACTGCTTCAATGGGAGCCTTACACGGCCTTTTATCGGAGTCCCCATGCAAGGGGTTTCCTGAAACATATTCCAGGGGGACTCACCACTGGACCTGAGAGGAGATTGCTGTAAAGTACACCAATAAATTACATTAACTATCAGGTCCAGGACATACACATCAATTATACCCCAAACATACATTTAAAAGTTATGTACCCACTCAAGTCCTTTATCCCCGGATAGCCTGGATCTGAGCGCCCAGCATATCCTGAAAGTGCTCAGATCCCACGAACACAGCCGAAATGCCACCGGGGTAAAGTTTAGACCGACCGTGCAAGAGGTGCCTGCCCAATAGAGTTCCATGAAATCAGGCTTTGCGGTCGGTCTCCTTCGGGGGTACAGAATACAACAAAATAACGAATGAAACTTTGTACGTATGCTTGGCTTGTATCCCTCGTTTGGGAGTTTGCTCACACCGAATGCCTTTCCATTCTAACATATTTTACCGAACGTCGATGAAGGTGGAAGTTCAAGGGGTGTTGGCGCAGTTGAGTATCCGATTTGAGTTCCATACACTCAACGTCCAAAGACCGCTGTACGTGTTCACAGCTAAAGATGGCCACGTCCACATGTTCGTACATACGAATGGCGACCACCCAGCCGCCTGTTTAGAATGTTGTGGTACAAGTGTTAATGAGGTGTTGAAAAGGATGATGGAGGTTAACAAGTTGCACACTCAGTATATAGGTGGTCTAATCATTCGGGGGTTTGTTTGCATTTTCCTTCGCTTTTATTATTTTGTTCGAATACCAATTTACCAAACAACCAGGAGAATGAAGCAAAGTAATTGTAATCCAGGGACAGGGCGGTCTGTCACACCCACCACTACAGCTCCTGTCACCTGTCACCCACATATATCTACCCCACAATAGTCCGTATCCACTCACTACAGATCCTATTCTCTCACTACAGCACTGTGACCCCACTAAACCCCTGTCACTCCACTATATAATAGTCCCTATCCACCCACTATAGCTGTAACGCCTATATAGCTGTCAACCTGTCAAGATATACCTACTGTCCACCCCACAATACTCCCTATCCTCCCACGACAGCCACCCAACTATACTTACTATCCAACCACAGTAGTCCCTTTTCACCAATTACAGCCCCTATTTTCCCACGAGAGCCCTGTCACCCCGCTATATCCACTAGCTGCCCACACAGTGGTCCATGTCATCCCACTACATTCTCTATATCTCCACTATAGCCACTACCCACCTAAGATCCCTATTACCCACTAAAGTTCCAAATGCAACACAACCATCAGCCACCCACAGACAGGTCACCTTATAAGCAACATTTCCATTTGAGTGGTTCATTGGCTTTGCTCCTCTTCCTGAGTTGTGCTGTTGTATACAGCAGACACATACTCCAAAGAATCAATGTATAAAGTGGAATTATCAGGCAAAAATTTAGTTTTTTGTTGAGCTCATTTGCATACGCCTACCCAGAATCCCTTGCAGTAGTGAGAGCACTGTTGAAGTGAGATTTCTGTGGGAAAAGCAAGTCTTATGGCTTGCCTGATGTGTGTATTTGTGTTTAGCAATGTATTAACTATCCACTTACTTCAGGTGGAAGGGGTTTTCAGCCACACATTTTTCCCCACCACAGCTCCCTTTGGTATGTGCCAACAATGCATGCAAAAAAGCAACTACTGGTAGGTTTGCTAAACTCTACAATGAGAAAGTGATAGCCTTATTTGTCACAAATGAATGGATATTTCCGCCCCCTGTTTATTTTTGTTTGTTTGATTTATATGTATTCATATTCATATATATTTCATTGTTTTACAATGATTATTATTGTTAAAAATGAAAACCTTTCAATAAAAAAAAATTATGTAAAGTCCAGATAAACTAAAAACAGAGATGCAAGTTTTAGTTAATAAACAACAGGAAAAGGCAGACTGAGGATATTTTTCTTCAGTATATATTAAAGGACCAGTATAGACACCCAGACCACTTCAGCTCAATGAAGGGGGGTGCCAGGTCCCCCTAGTTTTAACCTTGCAGCTGAATACATAGCAGTTTCAGAGAATTCAGCCTCTAATGGCTGTCTCCCTGACAGCTACTAGAGGCCGGTTCCACGATTTACACTGAGTAAGTCGCACTTATTTGGCGCTGGAGGTCCTCACGGAGTCCAGCGTGAAATAAGAACCCCATAGGAAAGCATTGAGTAATGCTTTCCTGGGGGCAGGTTTGAATGCGCGCGCGCTCCTCTGGCCGCGCATGCGTATTCGGCTCCACTCGGGAGCTGGTCTTGGCGGGGATTGAGAGGTCACCAGCGCCGAGGGAGCCCGGTGCTGGATTAAGGTAAGTGGCTTAAGGGGTTTTAACCCCTTCAGTGCCGAGGGAGAGGGACTCCAACGGAGGGTGCACTCCAAGAGTATATAGTGCTATAGTGTCAGTAAAACTGGTTTGTATTGCTGGCACTATAGGGGAGATATTAAAAAAATATTTTTTTAATTAAATTACATTTTAAAAAGTTTGCTAACTAAAAAAAATATATATATTTATTTGCCCTTCTACCACCACAGACCCACAATTACCCCCTCATACACACACATTATACCCCATACACACACTACCCCTCCATACACACAAACAGTACACCTCACACACTGTACTCCTCATACAACCTGCCCCAACACACACACACTGTACTCCTCATGCACAAACTGCCTCACACACACACACACTGCATCCTTCACAGACACAATGCACCCCTGTACACTCACTGCATCTCACACACACTGCAACCCACGCACGCACACACACACACTGCTGCTCCTATTCCCTACTATAGATCCTATTCTGGCAGATCCCCGGTAAGTTGTCAAACTGTTCTTAAACCATTTGACTACTTACTCTGGGGGGGGGGCACTATGGCATTATTGGCACCATTGTTATGGACAAAAGAATTAAAATAAAATGGCTGTTTACTAATGTCTATTTATTCTGTGTTCACTATTTTAAACAGGCTGCTAGAGTAAAACTTCCCTTCCCCCCTACAATGTGTTCAGTAACTATTTTCTCTGCAAATTCCTCCCATCCTGCTAGCCTCCCCTCTTCCCATCGAGCAAGCCTTGTGTAACAAATTCCTGTGTTAAAAGAACAGCTTCCTTTATTAAACTCCTCCTCCACTTCCTTTGTGCAAATTAACAGCTATGTGCCACATGTAACAAAATGGAGAATCGCTGTTAAAGTAACTGTTTCCTCTTCAGCCCCTCTCTGTTCAGTAACTACTACTCACTCCCCCTCCCATCGTGTAACCAAGATGAAGCTGGAATATGGGTGGGAGAACTCTGTAATGACGACACTACATCCTGTAGGGGGGGTTTAGACAAGACCCCTTAGACTGTTAACCAATTGTTGAATGAATACTGTATGTTAACTGTGACTCTGTACATGACGTATTTGTGCTTTAAAAGGGGCTCCCACTCCGGGGAATAAAGGATTCCTCAGGTTTTTCACTAATCAGAAACTTTGTCTCCGGTGTGAATTACTTCTAGGAAGAGCGTGCACGCATTAATCAATTTGGAAGGAGTAGATAGACAAATAATCAAAGTTTTCTTTGATCTAAATCAGTTGGCATTGTGAACAGGGACATTGAGGGTTGTGTTGCTACAGAAGCCATAATTAAGGACCGGAGAGAAGACCCCCAGAGATTGGAAAAAGAGCCTGATCACCTCTGCATATGGTAAATGAGTATCTTACCTATATTTTCCTTTCTTTGGCCTAGGACTATTCTCCGTGTCTCAGCACGGCTTCTTGTGGTTAACGTCTTCGACAGGTATATAGTTTGCCCACATGTCCCCTTTATTTGAATAGAACCTGTCAATTGTCTATCTACATCCTGCGTGTGAGTTTTATGTGTGAAAGTGTCTGCTTGAAAATCTTTGTGCTACTTGCATAACATTATGTTTGTTTTTGGCTACAGCCTCGGTTGAGAGTCTAGCGATTTTTTTTGATTATTTTAGTTCGGGGTTCAGACAAACCCTGGCGTTCAAGTTCGGGGGTTCATATAAAAAAAACAAGCCCTGGCGATTGAGTTCGGGGTTCATATAAAAAAAAACCCTGGCGTTTAAGTTCAGTTTTGAATTTTTTTTTATTTTTTTTTTAAAGCTGGCGTAATTAGTTTTAGTTTGGTAAAATAATAAAAAACGAACAAACAAAGAGTTAAGTTGTTGTATATGTGCTTGAGTGTTTCTGTGTGTGTGTGACCTGAGTTTTTTATTAGCCGGCATTTCTTTTAAGGACTTTGTGGTTTAATTACATCTGTATATTGTGCCTTTGCATGTATATGTATTTAATTGTAATCTATACTATCTGTATTGTCACTCTCCTATTCTATATTTTGTCCTAAGGAGAGCTGTGCTTAGGCAATCACATGGTTTAAAAAAAAAACAAAACAAAAAAAAAAACTTTGTACTTGCAAGTCTTCTTCCCTTCCTCACTCTCCCCCTTGGTTGCTTTCTCTTGCTCTGACTGCTCTGAGTATTGGCTACAGGGAGGTGAATGGGTGAAATGCTTGTGAAACTCAGTGAGGAATGTGAGGGAAATCTTCCAGCTGCTGGTCATTAGCTGCTGAACGAAAAAAAAAAAAAAAAAAAGAGGGATATTTGCTGGACAAATATCCTAGTTAGGAACTTTGTGTAATCTTGTATATATTGTTAAGTAAGAGGTTATTGGGATATTGGAATAAGGAAAGCAAACAAGGCAAGTTAGATTTTGTTGGAATAAATGACTTGTGGAATGAGGCAGAGTAAGAAACTCAGACCTGAAAAAAAAAAAAAAAAAGAAACTCAGACCTGACACCCCTCCCCCTCCTTCTAGGACAGAGTGAAAAAAAATTTCAAGATCTAGATTCAACTGCAATTGTAATTGCTAGAGAAAAAAGTACTTTGAAGGAAGTTGCTTTATTCTTAGATAAGGTAAGGAGGTATCCAGACATGAAGGGGTTACACTGACCTGTGAGAGGCAGAGAGAGGAGTGCAGATTTGACCCCCTCCTTTTTTTCCCCCTAGGACTGTGAAAGACCAATACAGACACCTGAGCCACTCCCAATTGCCTCAACTACAAACTGCGGAGTTAACACTCAAAGGCAGAATATAACTACTAAAGTTATTTGTGTTTGGTGCACATTATTTAAGATCTTGCAGATATTTGATTCCAGAGTTAAAACCAGCACAAGAATAGAGATCTATGTTTGTTTGTTGTTTTACTAAATTGTTAGTCTGTACTTTTTTTTTCATTGTTTTTATGTATGTTATAGGAAAGTACTAGGTTAATTAATTAAAATAAATTTACACTAGAAAAGCTACAATTTCTGGGGAAATTGTGTGAAGTGTTCTTGCCTCCACCAGTAGTCTACAACTGGAGTGGGCGGAGTAACTGTTATCATTTATATAGCACATTCAATTGCAACGTTGTTGCACAGTTACATTAAACCATACATTTATAAAACATTAGCAGGTGTTCAAAAGGCCCTGTCTATGACATCACTTGCTGCTGCAGCTTGACACAGGTCAGAGTATTTTGGTGGTTGCCATCTTCAAACGGTCGTATCTTAAAAACTATAACTCCTACAGTGAAGAGCTTTATATTGTGAGAATCACAAGACCCAGACCTACATTTTGATGCATAGTATGTCTCTGAAGTATTAAAATTGAAGGCACAGTCGCAGTTTAGAAATTGCACTTCATATTTGAGCTTTGCAGAGTGAAGTTTCAATGAATGTCAATGGACGGCGTTGGTTGCAAACAAATGATTATATTGTGAAAACTATCAGGACTACGGCTTAGCCGTTGACATGTTTAGTGGCAGTAGGGATAGCTGAACGTTTTGATATAAGATTTGTGTAGGTGGGCCTGAAAATAAGGGAGTGGTGGCAGTTTAGAAATCATGTCCTGATTTTTCAGCTTTTGCCAGCTCCCACTCTAGCTTTGCCATTCATTCCTATGGGACAAATTTCGCCACAAGAACGACGATATTCCGTGAACCATTCGGCGAAACGTTCCACAAAGTAATAGCAATCCGATCGGGAACAATCTGCACGTTTTGGTAAATTTTTGTCTATGTAGTGTAAAAACTGTGGGAGGAGTTAGGGTGGCAAATTTTGCTATAATAATAATAATAATAACTAGAAAAGCTACAATTTCTGGGGAAATTGTGTGAAGTGTTCTTGCCTCCAACCAGTAGCCTACAACTGGAGTGGGCGGAGTAACTGTTATCATTTATATAGCACATTTAATTGCATCGTTGTTGCACAGTTACATTAAACCATACATTTATAAAAACATTAGCAGGTGTTCAAAAGGCTCTGTCTATGACATCACTTGCTGCTGCAGCCTGGCACAGGTCAGAGTATTTTGGCGGTTGCCATCTTCAAACGGTCATATTTTAAAAACTATAAATCCTACAGTGAAGAGCTTTATATTATGAGAATCACAAGACCCAGATCTACATTTTGATGCATAATATGTCTCTGATGTATTAAAAATGAAGGCACAGTTGCAGTTTAGAAATTGCACTTCAAATTTGAGCTTTGTAGAGTGAAGTTTCAATGAATGTCAATGGACGGCATTAGTTGCAAACAAATGATTATATCATGAAAACTATCAGGACTATGGCTTAGCCATTGACATGTTTAGTGGCAGCAGGGATAGCTGAACGTTTTGATATAAGGTTTGTGTAGGTGGGCCTGAAAATAAGGGAGTGGTGGCAGTTTAGAAATCATGTCCTGATTTTTCAGCTTTTGCCAGCTCCCACTCTAGCTTTGCCATTCATTCCTATGGGACAAATTTCGCCACAAAAACGACGATATTCCGTGAACCATTCGGCGAAGCGTTCCACAAATAATAGCAATCCGATCGGGAACAATCTGCGCGTTTGGTAAATTTTTGTCTATGTAGTGTAAAACTATTATAGGAGGAGGAGTTAGAGATTTGGCAAATTTTGCTATAATAATAATAATAATAATAATAATAATAATATATATGTGAGAACTAACATTAAGTGGTCTTATATGCAGAACACTTAACTAGAAAAGTTACAATTTCTGGGGAAATTGTGTAAAGTGTTCTTGCCTCCACCAGTAGTCTACAACTGGAGTGGGCGGAGTAACTGTTATCATTTACATAGCACATTTAATTGCAACGTTGTTGTACAGTTACATTAAACCATACATTTATAAAAACATTAGCAGGTGTTCAAAAGGCCCTGTCTATGACATCACTTGCTGCTGCAGCCTGACACAGGTCAGAGTATTTTGGCGGTTACCATCTTCAAACGGTCGTATTTTAAAAACTATCAATCCTACAGCGAAGAGATTTATATTGTGAGAATCACAAGACCCAGACCTACATTTTGATGCATAGTATGTCTCTGAAGTATTAAAAATGAAGGCATAGTCGCAGTTTAGAAATT
>OW240924.1:37605396-37623273 GCA_933207985.1 Pelobates cultripes
CACTTCAAATTTGAGCTTTGCAGAGTGAAGTTTCAATGAATGTCAATGGACGGCGTGGGTTGCAAACAAATGGTCATATTGTGAAAACTATCAGGACTACGGCTTAGCCGTTGACATGTTTAGTGGCAGCAGGGATAGCTGAACGTTTTGATATAAGATTTGTGTAGGTGGGCCTGAAAATAAGGGAGTGGTGGCGGTTTAGAAATCATGTCCTGATTTTTCAGCTTTTGCCAGCTCCCACTCTAGCTTTGCCATTCATTCCTATGGGACAAATTTCGCCACAAGAACGACGATATTCCGTGAACCATTCGGCGAAACGTTCCACAAAGTAATAGCAATCCGATCGGGAACAATCTGCACGTTTTGGTAATTTTTTGTCTATGTAGTGTAAAAACTGTGGGAGGAGTTAGGGTGGCAAATTTTGCTATAATAATAATAATAATAATATATATGTGAGATAACATTAAGTGGTCTTGCTATGCAAGAACACTTAATAATAATAATATATATGTGAGATAACATTAAGTGGTCTTGCTATGCAAGAACACTTAATAATAATAATAATAATAATATATATATGTGAGATAACATTAAGTGGTCTTGCTATGCAAGAATAATAATAATATATATGTGAGATAACATTAAGTGGTCTTGCTATGCAAGAACACTTAATAATATATATGTGAGATAACATTAAGTGGTCTTGCTATGCAAGAACACTTAATAATAATATATATGTGAGATAACATTAAGTGGTCTTGCTATGCAAGAACACTTAAAAATGGCAACCTAGGTTGGTGTGAATGTTCCAGGAGCTGGTCCACCTAAAATGGCTGTTGTGTGATATCGCCAATAAAATTATGTAAAAATTAAATATGATAGTGCCAGAAATAAACTAAAGTAAAATCAAGTATTTCAGGAAAAAAGTGCAGCAGTTGTGTGTGGTGTGTACACCTTTAAATCTGCTATAGGCAGAATAAGTAACGTATACACCAAGTACTATGCTTTATAGATAAAGATATAAACCATATAGAATAGAGAAACGGTATATGGAAATGTTCTCTATGATGTAGTTAGGTATCCTGACTGTATAGTACAATACAACCATATATGGGGCATATGTCTTTAAATCTGAAAAAACAGACTAGATGAAGTATACACCAAAATAATGTACTTTATAAGAAAAGATGTAAACCATATATAATAGGAATACAGTATTTGGAACTGCTTCCTATAGTGCAATAAAATTAGGTATCGCGTTAAAAAAGAAACCACTTTTGAAAAAATGGGTTAAAAAGATAGTTATAAATAATAAGAAGATAATTGATAAAAATGTATATATAATTATTAAAATATTGAAAATACAAGCCAGGAGCGATGTGCAAGAATGTTACCAGCAAAGTAGTAGTCCTTATTTCGAATTTGCCACAGGGACCGGCTAGGATGGATGTAGATTCTTTGTGTCACAGTGATCTCTCTAGCTGTCGGCTGCCATTGAGGTTGGCGTGCGTCTCAGACCTCACTCTGAGAGATGGATGCTGTAAGCCAATAGGTCCCCAACTCGTGGGAGGTTTTCGGTACAGGTAAGGTCCCTACTACTGGATCCAAAAACTGCATCCGTATCTTGCTTGATTGACTTCAATCTGGCGCGTTTCGTGGGTATCAGCCCCACTTCTTAAGAGAGAGAATAGAGCTTGGTGGTTCAGCAATGATTTAAATATGTATCCAGTAAATTGATAATAGATTACAGTTGTTGCATATAACAGGTCATTATACAATACAACTATGAATTATAAAAGTGATAGATCTGGTTTTGGTGGTTTCAATATGGAATACCTAAAAATAATATATTGCACAAAAGTCTAAAATTATGTAGAAGTATAATGTTAAAAGATATAAATAAAGGTTATGGTTAAAATATGCCAGGATGACATACTACTGCACCTTGTAACAACATATTTGGACAATAATGCTTATGTTGTATAGAGAATAAAATACAAATTAAAATACAAATAAGACAAATAAAATTATACAGAAAAAATTGTATTATTTATAAACGGAAAATTGTAGATTTCGTTGTTTAGCTGTGTTCAATGCCATGCGAGGTACGTGTGAAGGGAGAAAAAGAGAGATGAATAGAAACAATCAAAGACGATTAAAAATACAGTTAATAATACAAGTATAGATATATATATATATTTTATTAAAAAGCAAAATAGTATAATAAGATAATATAAATCCAATTTGTACATACCTAGTTTGGAGCGGAAAATATAAAAATGAACTGTAAAATTAACCCTATTGAACCTTATACTTTCAATAAATTTATATACTATATTTATGACCCAAATGTATATGTATGTGACATAAAAACATGTATAGCGTAAGTGGTATTATAGACCTATATATCCGTTAGGGATAAACCTAAAGTGTGTAGTGGACGTGAAGGGGAATGAGGGTGTATACATAAAATTCTAGATACCCGTATTTATAGATGCATAAAGTATATGAAAAAGTGGACAATCTTAGTAATATTAAATACAGAGACTAAAGGTATGTATAAATATAAAGATATAAGTATATGAATATGTTGAGCTTATAAAGAAGTGACTGATTTAAAGTTAATATAAGAAGTTATGGATGCAAAAATAGCTACAAAAATGCTAGTTAAATAGATAATATATGATTTCTCATTACATAATTGAATTAATTAGGTGCGGTGAATATTAAAGAGAGAGTGCCCATGGTAAAGAGGAGAAAAAAAATATATAGATATAGTAGAATAATAATGTAACAATGCAGTATACATAGAAAAGGAATACATGGATATGTAGATTATAATATAAATTAGACCATTAGAAGTTCATGAATAATTCATAAAAGGTCTATAAGTAGACAAGTAATAAAAAGTATTTAAAAACAAGCATTATATAAAAAAAGAGCATTCTATAAAAAAGAGTATTCTATAAAAAAACATTAAATTCAAAGTCTACATTTAGACCTCTGTGAACCAGAGTCTCTAAGTGGAATATCCACTTTGCTTCAGTCTGATCTAGATTTCTTTCCATATCACCACCTCTCCAGTGAATGTTCACTTTCTCGATGGGTAAAAATTTAAATCCCGTGGGGTCTCCTCCATGGAACTCCTGAAAGTGTTTAGAGAGATTATGTATTTGGAGTCTCCTTTTTATGTTTCAGATATGTTCCGCTATTCTGATTTTTAGTGATCTTTGTTCAACCTAAATATTGTTTAGAGCAGAGGCATGTAATGAGGTAAATTACTCCTGTTGTGTCACAGCTCATGTTGGTCTTCAGATCATATTCCTCCATATTATTCACAGACGTGAATTTTGTAATTTCAAACTCCAAGGAAGGATTGTTCTTGCATGCCATGCACTTCCTGCACCTTCTAAAGCCTTTATGCGCTGTTTTGCTCTGGATGTTATTGGAAGGTTTAAGTGTCGGGGCCAGCATGAGTTGTAGATTTGGTGCTCTAGTGAAAATAATCTGTGGTTTGGGGTCTAGAATTTCCGTAAGTGTAGGGTCATTCCTAAGAATGTTCCAATGCTTTTTTAAGATTTTCTCTATGGTGCGGAATTGATGGTTGAATTTCGTTATAAAAGTAGATGCTGATTTATACATCTCATTAGTTTTAGTTTTGTTTTTCAGAGTATCATCTCTTGGGATAGCTAGGGCTTTCTTTTTGGCTTCGATCAGTAATTTTGTGGGATATCCTTTATCCAGGAATCTCTGCTGCATTTCTTCCATTTGTGCTTCACATACTTCCATTGTTGAACAATTTCGTCTGATCCTCCTAAATTGATTGTATGGGATATTTTTGAGCCAGGTCTGTTTGTGGTGGCTATTAAAAGGGATAAAACTATTACAATCCACAGATTTCTTAAAAGTCTTGGTGTGTATTCTCTTTTCCTCAATAAAAATATTACGATCTAGAAATTCAATTTGTTCTTGGGAGTGGTTAAAAGTAAATCTAAGATTATATGGATTGGTGTTGAGGTAGATTTGAAATAGTTCCAGGGATTCTAAGTCCCCTTTCCAGATAAAAAAACAGTCGTCTATGTATCTTCGCCACAGGGACAGATTTGCGCCAAAAGGGCAATGGTTCCAAATGAATTCTTCTTCCCATTTACCCATAAATAAATTTGCAAAACTCAGCGCAAAATGTGTCCCCATGGCCGTACCTTCTATTTGTAGATAGAACAGATCATCACACCAAAAATAGTTGTGGGTGAGAATAAAAGCAATACACTGAATTAAAAAGTCAATTTGGTCATTTTTTTTGTTTCGAGTACACTGCTAGAGAGTATTGTATTGCCTCACACCCTTGTAGGTGTTCTATCACTGTATAGAGTGAGGTAACGTCTGCTGTAACTAAAAACATATCTTCAGTCCAGTTAAAATCAGATAAAAGATTTAAAATCTGTGTTGAATCTCTTAGGTGTGACTTGAGGCAGGGTACAAAAATTTTTAAGTATTGGTCAACATATTCAGAAAGATTGGCAGTGAGGGATCCGATTCCGGAAATAATCGGTCTTCCGGTGGTTTCGTAAATTTTTTGTGAATTTTAGGTAAATGGTAAAAGACTGGTATTCTTGGGAATTGTTTAAGTAGGTATTTAAATTCCCTATCGTTAATGATCCCTCTGTCCTTCCCTTGGTCAAATAGTGCAATAAAATTAGGTATCGCTTTAAAAAAGAAACCACTTTTGAAAAAAATGGGTTTAAAAGATAGTTATAAATAACAAAAAGTTTATTGATAAAAAGCAATACCTAATTTTATTGCACTATAGGAAGCAGTTCCAAATACTGTATTCCTATTATATATGGTTTACATCTTTTCTTATAAAGTACATTATTTTGGTGTATACTTCATCTAGTCTGTTTTTAACAGATTTAAAGACATATGCACCATATCTGGTTGTATTGTACTATACAGTCAGGATACCTAACTACATCATAGAGAACAGTTCCATATACCGTTTCTCTATTCTATATGGTTTATATCTTTATCTATAAAGCATAGTACTTGGTGTATACGTTACTTATTCTGCCTATAGCAGATTTAAAGGTGTACACACCAAACACAACTGCTGCACTTTTTTCCTGAAATACTTGATTTTATTTTAGTTTATTTCTGGCACTATCATATTTAATTTTTACATAATTTTATTGGCGATATCACACAACAGCCATTTTAGGTGGACCAGCTCCTGGAACATTCACACAACCTAGGTTGCCATTTTTATTATTAACCTCTTTGTGTGTTTTCAAATTGTTGTATTGTAATAACTGTCTTCTATCTGCTTGATTTATTTCAAGTTGTCTATGTAGATTTCTAGGTCTAAAAATTGTACCTTAGTGGTGCTTAGTTCAGTGCCAAGCTTAATAACCCTGTCATTGTTGTTTAAAAATTCTAAAAAGTTGTTTAGTTCATTTGTTGTACCTTCCCCCACAAAAAAAAAACATATAGTCAATATATCTACGGTATAAAATAATAATAATATTAGATTTCCATTGTATGTTAGACCAAATACAGTTGTCTTCCCAATCTGCCATGAACAGATTGGCGTAGCTTGGTGCTACCTTTGTCCCCATAGCTGTGCCTTGTTGTTGCATATAAAATGAGTCATAAAACCAAAAATAATTGTTGTTAAGAATGATGCCAAGGCCCTCTAAAATAAAATCCATTAGAGTTGAGGGTGTATCTCTGTCTCTCTCTAAGGTACGGGAAAGTGTTGTGCATGTGTGGCAAAATGCTGCACAGCCAATCAGCATCTCCATGGGGAGCGTTCAGCGCCTCCATGCATATCCAAACTACACTGCCCCCTCCTCCCATTCTAATGCACTGCCCAAAAATCTTTGTACAGAGCATAAGGGAAAAGTAAGCTCCACACTATAGCGAATGAATACCACCTGATAATACAGTATACTGCATACTTAGGTTTAAGTTTAGAATGGGGGGGTTCTGTGTGTGTGGGGGGGATGCTGTGTGTGGGGGGGTACTGTGTGTGTGGGGGTGCTGTGTGTGTGGTGTGGTGCTGTGTATGGGGTGGTGGGTGCTGTGTTTGTGGGGGTGCTATGTGTGTGTGTGTGTGGGGGTGCTGTGTGTGTGGGGGTGCTGTGTGTGTGTGTGGGGTGTGTGTGTGGTGCTGTGTGTGGTGGGTGCTGTGTGTATGGAGGGAGGGTGCTGTGTGTGGGGGTGGAGGGTGCATATGGGGGAGGGGTGCTGTGTGTGTGGGGGTTGCATGTGTATGAGGAGTGCTGTGTGTGTCTCTGAGACTTACTTGTGTGTGTGTGTGGGGGCAGTGCTGTGTGTAGGTGGGAGGGTGTGTCTGTGGGGGTGCTGTGTGTGTCTGTGGGGTGCTGTGTGTTTGTGCTGTGTGTGGGTGGGAGGGTGTGTCTGTGGGGGTGCTGTGTGTCTGTGGGGTGCTGTGTGTGTGGGGGGTGCTGTGTGTGTGGGGGTGCTGTGTCTGTGGGGAGGTGCTTTAAGTGGGGGTGCTGTGGGTATGGGGGTCTGTGGTGTGGGGGGTGCTGTGTGTGGGGGGCTTATGTGTATGTGGTGGGTGCTGTGTGTGTGTGTGTGGTGGGGGTGCTGTGTGTGTATGGGGGTGCTGTGTGTGGGGGTGTGGGTTGCTGTGTGTGTGTGGGGGTGCTGTGTTTGTGGGGGTGCTGTGTATGGGGGTTGTTGTGTATGTGGGTGAGGTGCTGTGTGTGTGTGTGTGTGGTGGGTGCTGTGTGTGTGGGAGGAGCTGTGTGTGTGTGGGTGTGCTGTGTGTGTGGAGGTGCTGTGTGTGTGGACTGTGTGTGTGGGGGTGCTGTGTGTGTGCTGTGTGTGTGTGCTGTGTGTGTGGTGGCTGCTGTGTGTGTGGGGGTGCTGTGTGTGTGTGTGGGGGTGCTGTGTATGGGGGGTGCTGTGTATGGGGGGAGGGTGCTCTGTGTGTGGGTGGAGTGCTGTGTGTGGGGGGGTGCTGCTGCAAATATATATAATTATAATACAATCTGTGTCCCCCCCCCCCTTCCTCTTACCTTTTGTGAAGGAGGGGGGCCACAGAAATCCCTGGTGGTCCAGTGGTGGTAGGAGGTAGGAGGGACAGGTCCTGCAGCTCTCTTCTCCTCCAGCGCGCAGAATGCTGTGTGGAGCGTTGCCATGGTTACGCACGGCAACGCTCCACACAGATTGCTCGCGGGAGGACAGGAGAGCTGCTTCCTAGAGCCCTTCCCCCTGTCCTCCCAACACGGAAGCAGAGTAGGCGCCTGCCTTTTTGGGCAGGCAGGTGCCTACTCTGCATTGATGGTGACCGGTGTTCTATCAAATGGCAAGGCAAATCTGTTAAATGTTATACAGCTGTGATAATTTCACCTGACACCAGTGAAATAAAATAGGAGTTCCGACGGACACTCAGAATTTTCGGTGGGAAAATGAATTAAAGAAAAGTGAAGACGGCTGGCACAAATAAATAACCAACGAATCCAGCGGACGTAAGGAAGGACGCCCACCCATCCACCAATGAAGATCTAGGGACTACCCCTATATAAAGAAAACTGTGGGGATGGGTTGTTAGGCTGTAATTCAATTGCATTTGTTATTTTTTTTATGCATTATATGGGCATTGTACGCGTAGGACGACCATACCCTTTTAATATTTGTTAATTATTTTTTATATAATAAATATCCCTTTTTTAAAGAAAGAAATCTCTGGTTAATCATTTTTGGTATTAAAAGAACCAGTCCCGAGAGGAGTCCGAGTGAAAAACTCGAGCTCCCTACTACTATTGAGGGTGGCACCCTTAAGGCGTTTTAATCAACTTTACTTGTGATTGGAACTGATAATTTGCATTATGTGATTATTAGACACTATAGCACTATGTTATTTGACTTAAAGGTCAAACGGTGAGAACTCTAAATTTTTTCTACGTATACATAATTGTTATATAGCTGCATGTGAAATTCTAAACATACGAAGGTCATCTTCTCTAACCACAATGAGACTTATCTGGAACCTAGCATAGATAGCAGCAACACAAAACATTTACCTGGTCTATGTACACGTCCCAGGCTGCTTTAACACAGCAGCTGATGCCATGTCTCATGCTAACCTACAGTTATTTTTTCAATTACACCTCACAGCAGAGAGACTTCAAACTAAAATAGCAATATTCCAGGACCTCATTCTTGGTTAGCTTGTATCGTGGCCCACAGAAGAACTTTAGTGCAAGCACTCACTATCTTAAATAGATTCATTTCAGAAATCAAGATTAGCAGCAATATGATGGCATTCACATCCTTTTGCCACTTTAACCTGAAACTCACACACAACACTATAAAACTTTATCTCACAGGAGTACAACACAACATACTAAGCATATTTCCCAGTCTTATAACTTTCATGTCATCATACCCAATAAAAAGATCCTAAAAGGTATCCAACACTTTCTCAAAGACTGTCCTAAAGCTACAAAACATCAACCCTTCAACGGCCCAAAATTTAGGGCATTGTCATACCTGTTGGAAACAAATCAAGGCACAAAGCAATCTAATAATTAAAATGGTCATATACATAGCTTTTTATTATTATTATTAATCTTATGATATTTATATAGGACGAAAAGACATGTAGTTGTAACCAGACGAGTTGGACACAAAGGAACAGAGGGGTTGAGGGCCCTGCTCAATGAGCTTACATGCTAGAGGGAGTTGGGTAAAATGACACAAAACGGTAAGGATAGTATTAGACTAGTGACAGTTGCAGAAGAGGAATCTTATGGTTTCTTATGCCCAAATCAGTTCATCATAGGAAAGTCTACGGATAAATACCATATCCTTCAAATTCTGAATTGGGTCAGCATCTAGTAAAAACATCTCAGTACAAACTATAAAACGACTGGGACATTGGAAATCCATAGAGTATAACAGGCACACCCCCCAGACAGAAAATGAACTATGACAAGTGTTTAAGTATTTGGTCATGTACTGGTATATGTAGTAAAGTGTTGCATTAATACATCTCTTTGCCCTCTTTATTTACAGGCCTAGCCAAACGTCGGTTTCGACACACCACATACAATGTTAACTCTTTTTTTTCTGCTATACCCCTTTTTCTCTGACCAAAAATGTTAAGGTGGAGCCTATTGTGGGAAGGGTTACAAAGCCTCTTTAAACTCAGGGCACCCCATAATCTGGGCCATTATTGTTTAGGTCATTCCACTTTTACCCTTTATTAAATCATTAGCTCCTGGTGGGCCTTTTTTATCTACAGGCCTACGCAAACGTCCGTTTCGGCACACCACAATCAACTTTTCACCACATAACATTTTACCTCTATTCTAAGCTTTTTATTTATATATTTAATATTGTGGGATAAGCTTTCCAAATGAAATATGTTGATATTTTTTAAAATATAAATATTTTCTAAATGTCTGTAGATAATTACTTACCTGGTTTATCTTGCTTTCTCTCTTTTTTTATATATATATATATATATATATATAATTCTTTATTTTATTTTTGCATGAAAAGTAACAACAGATTAGCAATCTTGTTAGTACAATAGGTACAGAGTTTGACATTTAGCATTAAAGATTGTTGGTTTGCACAGTTAATCATTTATAACTGGTTGGGGCGAAGTGGGTAACAGGATGACGAAATCATGATAATACAACAAGTGAGAGGAGGGCATGAGAAATTTCTGTATAGTTTTTCCATGTTAATACAGTATGTCCATGTTGGACCTGTCTGATAATAGGAAGTTAGGTGCTGCGTTTAGTTTTGGCGTGTGTTCTGTCCATTTAAAGGTCATTTCTATTGTCGCGTTGCTGGCATGGACTGTCGTCAAACTCTCAAGCTTGTGCAGGTTGGATGTATGAGGCGTGGGTTATTGTTGAGGATTGTTCCTGTGTTTGGGTGCTGTTGGCCTCTGGTACATGTCAGTGCTTCTGTGTGTGTGGTTTGCGGTGTGTATATTGTCGTAGTGTTTTAGTTTGAGGGTGGTGTTTCCATGCCAGTTGTGGGGATATTTATGCGATAATAATAGTAAACAGTGAGAATTGCCCACTAATTCAATTCTCAGATCCCAAAGATCGTTATCGTGTTAAGTGAAAAGTATTTCATATAAATAAAATCACAATTTTTTTATAAAAATAGATTTTATTTTATAATAACAATTAATTAACAAATAATATTATGTAACATGCGTGACGATAATCAATTAGTATCCAGTATAAAATGGTATGCAATGCAATGGAATGGGTATACACGTTCAATGGCTAAACAGCATTTTCTGTCAAGACTTACACGATTTATGAGGTATCCTTACAGACATAGAAAGCGAAGCTTTTCACAGCGAAGAGCCATAAAACCCTGGCTAACAGTTAGATCAACTGAATAACCCTTTCAATACTGGCTAGATCTCCTAGGTAATTAAGATCTATTCTTATGTAATTTTAAATAAAATAACATTTAAACCAGTTCATTAGTCATTTCCTGGAACCATCCAATAAGAGAATCTACCATGATTTTTACAAAAGCAGAATTTTAATTCACCTAAAAAGATATCTTATCCTATATTAGAGCAAATCAATACACCTGGATAAAAACAGCGGTATGCTAACACGTGATACTATCACATTAATATATAATTATTCTTAATTCCACCTGCAGAATGGAATGTTTATAACTATATATTCTTTAGTTAACTAAGATTTCTTAATATGGAAATCTGACCGTGCTTTATCCAGTCACATATCATGCTATTAGTACATTTTAATTAATTTAATTAACTAAATGAAACCAGTATAATTACCAGTTGAGTAGATATTTTTATCCGATTGGTAGATAGTCTCAGGAACTTATTTGGATGTCTGTAGGTGCATGAGTTAAGGTGAAAGGTGGTGTTGGTTAGAAAGTCAGTAAAATTCTAAGTGTTAGAGTTTTAAGAGTAGAGTGTTAGTCTCAGATGTTGTCCTGGGTTTCTCTGCATGTCCGAGTTGGAGTCCCCAAACTTCCAATTCCTTCTTCCTTTTTTTTTTTTTTTTTTCACCCTCTGTCTTAACTTTTTAAAGGGAAAATTCACTAGTTGCTAGACCAATAGAAACACTGGGGGTGTGGTTATCTAGGGATCGCAATTTAGGTATTTGGTCTATAGATGGCAGTCTCGTCCCACTAAACATATCTATCCAGGAAAGAGTTGACTTTTCCTGGTGGCTATTTTGACGTCATTTTGGCTTATCTTTATCGTGGCCATAACTTACTTTTCCTTTCACTTCAAACGGTTTTCTCTTAGTTTTGTCCAGACTTAGTGTCCGCAATTCCTGCTATAATTTCTAATATGACAGTTCGTGAACTAAATTTAACCTTTTCCACACAATGGTACCTTATAAAATTTAGAAAGTAAAATTAAATTATTTAATCTTCTCTGTCACAAATGTCTGGGTTTAGAATTGATCTATTCCATTAGCATTTAGACAGTCTGTCCAACCCCCGTTCTCCTTATCACTTGGTTTGTATATACTATGCATTCCTTTAACTCTGGGAAAGTGGTTAGTTTTACAGATAGAAATCTTGTGTCTTTTGTTAACTTGGAAAAAACAAAATGGAGTCTGCTCTGTTCAAAAGTGACTCAGCATATACACTTTTAATTTCTATCATAGCACAAGATGTGTGCCGATATAAATACTCTGACACAGTGGTTTATCAGGTGGTCTACCAGGGGGGTGAAGTATACCCATACGTAGTGGTTCATCACTTGTGTGTCTTTGCGTAGCTTGTGGGTGCTTGTGTACCTGGTTCTGCAGGCTCTTGTGCATTGTGGATTTGTGATCATGGTGGTGTTCAGCTGGGTCGCAGAGGTAGTGAGGTGAGGGAACTCTGAACTGGGCTGGGGTTATTGAGGCCTTCTTTGTTATTGCGGTCTGAGCTGTTGGTGGTGTATGAATCTAGAGGGGGGTAAGGGGTGTTTGGAGGTCCCTTGAGGTGTTTATGGGTGTGGTTGTTTTCAAGAGGACTCTGAGGTGTAATTTCTGGGGGCCTGCTGAGAGAGCTCCGCTTAGTCAAGATTTGTTTGTTGTGAGGCGGGTGTCTTGTGGGGAAAGGTCCCTTTCCCATGGGCCTGTCACATGCTGTGGTGAGGGTTATTTTGTGTTCTGAGTCCGGGAATGGGGGGTGGTGGGAGAGGGGAAGGAGAATGAGAAAAGGGGGGTGCTGAAGGGGATGGGTGGGGGGAGAGAAATAAAAAGAAGAAAAAAAGGGGGGATTTCTCCCCCTCTTCCTCCTCCTCCCTGAGTGTAGAGGGAGGAGGGGGGAAAGTTGCGGGGGTGCGGGGAACTTGGGAGGGAGAAATGTCCGGGGACCTGTGTCCCCTTGGTTTGGACCATAGTGTGGTGTCGTTGTGGTAATCTTATTGTAAGGTTCCTATGTGTTTAGGCTGAGATTGGGAATTCATAGAACTATGGGTCCCATATTTTATGGAGGTGTTTGGTCGTGTTGTGTATCATTGCGGACATTTCGTCCATTTTGATTGAGTCTGTTATTTTACGACATACCACGTCTATGGATGGTATTTCTGGGCTTCCCCATTTTTCGGCGATGGTCCTTCTAATTGCTAGCGCCATTCTTGCAAACAGATTGTTTTGTGCTCTGGGTGTGTTAGTGTGTGGCTTTGATAGCAGGGCTCGAGTCCTGCAGGAACGCATGGGAACGGCGTTCCTGCACTTTTTCCAAAGCAGGAACGCCGTTCCCGTTACCTGTCCTGCAGGACCGGCCCTGCTACCTGCATAGAGGGGCCATCACACGCTGTGTTCCTTCTGCAGCTATAACTCTCTCGAGACCTGCGGCTGTAACCATGGCAACGCTCCGCACAGGTGAGTCTCGCGAGAGTTAGAGCTGGAGAGGGAACACAGCGTGTGATGGCCCCTCTGTGCAGCGGCTGGCTCCCTCCACCGGACCACCAGGCGATCTCCCCGCTCCCTGACAAGGTAAGAAGCAGGGATGGGGGGGGATAAAATAAAAATTATACATAAAGTAAAAAAAAATGCCCCCCATCATCCAGCACTCACACACCCCATCATCCCAGCACTCACTCACACACCCATCATCCAGCCCACACACACACATCGACCTAGCACACACATCATCCAGCACTCACTCACACACCCATCATCCAGCACACACACACATCCAGCACTCACACACACATCATCCAGCACACACACATCATCCAGCACACACACACCCATCATCCAGCACACACACATCATCCAGCACCCCACACACACACATCATCCAGCATCACACACATCATCCAGCACACACACACACACATATCATCCAGCACTCCACACACACATCATCCAGCACACACACACACATCATCCAGCACTCACACACACACATCATCCAGCACTCACACACACATAATCCAGCACACACACACACACATCATCCAGCACACACACACACACATCATCCAGCACACACACAAACACATCATCCAGCACACACACACACATCATCCAGCACTCACACACCCATCATCCACACACACACCACACACACGTCATCCAGCACACACACACACGTCATCCAGCACTCACACACGTCATCCAGCGCGCGCACACATCATCCAGCACACGCACACACTGCATTCATTATACACACTCTTCACTCACTACAAACACACTACATTCACTGTACACACTCTGCATTCATTATAAACATTCTGCACGCACTACACACTACATTCACTGTACACACTCTGCATTCACTACAAACACACTACATACACTGCATTCATTGTACACACTGCACTCACTACAAACACACTAAATTCATTATACACACCCTGCACTGCACTATATGCATAGGAGTGTAATTTTTAAAAGGGGGCAGCGGGAATCTTGGGTGAGTTCCCACACTTTTTCCCCCAGGACTTGACCCCTGATTACATATTAACCCCTTCTGACCGGAGGGCGTACAATTACGCCCTATTTTAGGCGGCTCTAAACGCCGCCGGGCGTAATTGTATGCCCTCCGGTTTTTGCCTACTTACCCGGTCGCCGGCGGTCCCACGCCGGCGATCGCGGTGGGGGGGGACTCCCAGGGAGCCCCCCGCGGTAGGTCCTCCTCCTCCGGTGCCCCCCGGCCATGTGAGAGTGCGAGGACCCCACAATCACATGGCCGGGTAGGCTGCCTCCTGCATTGCCAGCAGGGGGGCTGCCTGTAATGACAGGTGGTCCCCCTGCTGGCTGAAAATAAAATTAAAATAAAATGTATTAGTGTAAAAAAAAATAATTATATACTTAGATCATATATATATTATATATATATATATGATCTAAGTATATATACACACATATACATACACACACGTACACCGTCTAGGTGTATTTTACTATTAATATATATATATATATATATATATATATATATATATATATATATATATATATATTAATTACACGTAGACTGATACTGACTAAATATATATATAATTATTGTTATATTTATATATAATATAAAAAAATTAAATATGTAAATACGTTAAAAAATAAATTTAAAAAAAATAATAAAAAAAAAATAATTAAAAAATATATAGATGTGTGTTATTTCGTTCTAACTGTATTGTGATATTAATATATATATATTTATATCAAAATACACATAGAACGAAATAATATATATATCTACATACTTAAATATATACGTATATATCACTATATATATATACCTATATATAAATAAAAATATTTAAAAAATATTATATAGATATACACATATAGA
Organism: Pelobates cultripes; assembly: GCA_933207985.1. NCBI lineage: Eukaryota > Metazoa > Chordata > Amphibia > Anura > Pelobatidae > Pelobates > Pelobates cultripes. Next base: position 37,620,190 of record OW240924.1, read on the forward strand.
TTCACATACGTATATATATATATACATATACTAATTCTGCATATATATTTATGTAAAATTTTTACATTATTAGGTATCTTAATTAATTACAATTAGAGGGACCTGCCTGACAACCCATGCCGAAAGTAAAGGGAATTTAATTGGCTAGCACTATATTTAACCCTATAACTTTCCAAGACACCATAAAACCTGTACATGAGGGGTACTGTTCTACTCGGGAGACTTCGCTGAACATAATATTAAGTTTCAAAAACAGTAAAAATGTATATAACGATGATATCGCCAGTAAAAGTGACGTTTTTTGCATTTTCATGCACAAACAGCACTTACACGACGCATATTATTGCTGCGATATTTTACTGTTTTTGAAATTACGTAAATATTGTAGCCAGCTGTCTCGAGTATAACAGTACTTATGTGTTTTATGGTAAGCAAAGCTGCGCCAAATATAAGGCTTGGCAAGCCATTTTTTTCATACCTCGCCAGATTGGTTACGTGCCTTTGAGACCCTATGGTAGCCCAAGAATGAAAATTACCCCTATGATGGCATACCATTTGCAATAGTAGACAACCCAAGGTATTGCAAACAGGGTATGTCCAGTCTTTTTTAGTAGCTACTTAGTCACAAACACTGGCCAAAATTGGCGTTTTTTGCATTTTTCACACACAAACAAATACTAACGCTAACTTTGGCCAGTGCTTGTGACCAAATGGCTACTAAAAAAGACTGGACATACCCCATTTGCAATACCTTGGGTTGTCTACTATTGCAAATGGTATGCCATTATGGGTGTAAATTTAATTCCTGGCTACGATAAAGTCCCAAAGGCAACAAAACCAATCTGGCGAATTTCAATTTCTAATGTAACGTGCTATATTTGACCCTGTAACTTCCCAAAACGCCATAAAACCTGTACATAGGGGGTACTGTTTTACACGTGAGACTTTGCTGAATACAAATATGTGTATTTTATTGCAGTAAAAGCAAACAGTATTATGACATTGACAGTTAAAATGTCATGTAGAACTAAAAATTTTTTAAAAATTCTTATTTTCTCCCATTTTTTTCATATTAAATTAGGTTTCATAGCTAAATATTTGATATTAAATGAAAGCCCTGTTTCCCCTGAATAAAATGATATATAATAAGGGTGGGTGCATTTACTATGAAAGAGGTGTATTACGGTTGGACAGACATGTAGCGCAAATGCCAGGTTTTGTTTACATTTTGTTTTGTTCACAACGTGTACATTTGGCTCCGTCCTTAAGGGGTTAAACAGATTGAAATTAGAATCAGATCAGTCCTCAGAGTCGCAGTCCCAGTCTGGCATCTTGATTATTCGCCACGTTGCATCTAACCCAGCACGAGTGTCTCAGCCCTAATCTGTAGAGTGACTTTAACCCCTTAAGGACCAAACTTCTGGAATAAAAGGGAATCATGACCTGTCACACGTCATGTGTCCTTAAGGTGTTAAAAAAGATGGTGGGTTTATGCAATAGGAGTTATTAAAACTATCAGTGGCAGGCACCACTGTGATCTGTGTCATAAATGTGCCCCTCCTTTTCACCTCTGGGCTGCCCTGGTTTTATATGAAAATTATATATTTGATTAAATTCCCTTGCCTGATCAGCCCACAGGCAGTCACCAGGGTTATTGGGATAGAGAAGCGGATAATATCATACACTTACATTTGACATGGACCAGAAGCTGCTGCTGCTGTTCTCTCCCTGTGCTGCTTCCAAGATGGTGTCTTGCTTCTTGTAGGCAATGTAACACCATTCCCTCATGCTATCACACAATGATGGCCCCTGAATAGAGAGGCCAATAACAAAGAAGAGTAGTCATGTGCAAAAACCTCTGAAACAGGGCAGATTTCAATCAGCCCCATTTCTTTGACATGCCTAAAGTAAACCTTTCCAAACAGCTACCATTTAGTAGGAAGGGGCCCTGTAGAACTGAAACCTATTACAGAATTAAAGAGACACTAACTGTTTCCCATATTTTTTGGCTTACCACACTCCCCTCCAGAAAAATAATCTTAGTGTTTCTAAACTACATAAAAAGAAAAGAAAAAATGTTTTCCCACATAAAAACTGGTGGGGCACTGCCTTAAGTGATCCTATGGATGAGCTTCCACTGCTCTTCAGAGAAGTTAAATCATGTTTAGACTGTGTTTTCTTACCTAATTTTATATCATCTGCAACTCCTAGTTCCTGATACCTCATCTGCCTCACACTTTGAACCCATGCAGTTAGGGGCAACCAAGCTGTCCATGGCACAAAAACAATATAGAAGAAATATGTGGCTCTTATTACAGTTAGGTCTTCAAATATTTAGACACTAACACAATTTTCATAATTTTGGCTCAGTACGTAGCCACAATGGATTTGAAATGAAACCACAGAAAAACAATTGAAGTGCAGACTTTCAGCTTTAATTCAAGCAGTTTAAAAAATAATTAAGCTTTAATTCAAGCAGTTGTATGGAACATTTAGGAATTCAAACAATTTTCATACACAGCAGTGGCGTACACACGACCCATGGGGCCCTGGTGCGAAAATTGATCCGTTCCCCTGCCCCCGAGCTTACTCTGTGCAGGCACCTGGTCGCAGGGGTCACAGTCTGCTGTATGAATGCCAGTGCATGCAGATGCACACACACTTAGAGGTCCACTACAGACACCCAGATCACATCAGCTCAATGAAGTGGTCTGGGTGCCAGATCCCTCTAGTTTTAACCCTGCAGCTAAAAACACAGCAGTTCCAGAGAAACTACTATATTTCACTGAGGGTTAATCCAGCCTCTAGTGGCTGTCTCACTGACAGCCGCTAGAGGCGCTTCCGCAATTCTCACTGTGAAAATCACAGTGAGAAGACGCAGGATGTCCATAGGAAAGCATTGAGTAATGCTTTCCCATGGGCGGTTTGAATGCGCGCGCGGCTCTTGCCGCGCATGCGCATTCGGAGCTGAGAGGCGGATTGGGGCGGAGGGAGTCCGGCGCTGGAGAAAGGTAAGTGCTGAAGGGGTTTTAAACACACTCACTCTCACAAACAGACGCATACACACTAGCTAACAGACACAAA
>OW240924.1:37623373-37790838 GCA_933207985.1 Pelobates cultripes
GCACAGTCGCAGTTTAGAAATTGCACTTCAAATTTGAGCTTTGCAGAGTGAAGTTTCAATGAAAGTCAATGGACGGCGTTAGCTGCAAACAAATGATTATATTGTGAAAACTATCAGGACTATGGCTTAGCCGTTGACATGTTTAGTGGCAGGAGGGATAGCTGAACGTTTTGATATAAGATTTGTGTGGGTGGGCCTGAAAATAAGGGAGTGGTGGCAGTTTAGAAATCATGTCCTGATTTTTTCAGCTTTTGCCAGCTCCCACTCTAGCTTTGCCATTCATTCCTATGGGACAAATTGCGCCACAAAAACGACGATATTCCGTGAACCATTCGGCGAAACGTTCCACAAAGTAATAGCAATCCCATCGGGAACAATCTGCACGTTTTGGTAAATTTTGGTCTATGTAGTGTAAAAACTGTGGGAGGAGTTAGGGTGGCAAATTTTGCTATAATAATAAGAATAATAATAATAATAACTAGAAAAGTTAAAATTTCTGGGGAAATTGTGTGAAGTGTTCTTGCCTCCACCTGTAGTCTACAACTGGAGTGGGCGGAGTAACTGTTATCATTTACATAGCACATTTAATTGCAGCGTTGTTGCACAGTTACATTAAACCATACATTTATAAAAACATTAGCAGGTGTTCAAAAGGCCCTGTCTATGACATCACTTGCTGCTGCAGCCTGACACAGGTCAGAGTATTTTGGTGGTTGCCATCTTCAAACGGTCATATTTTAAAAAATATAACTCCTACAAACGTTCCACAAAGTAATAGCAATCCGATCGGGAACAATCTGCACGTTTTGGTAAATTTTGGTCTATGTAGTGTAAAAACTGTGGGAGGAGTTAGGGTGGCAAATTTGGCTATAATAAGAATAATATATATGTGAGATAACAATAAGTGTTCTTGCAAGAACACAATAATATATATGTGAGATAACATTAAGTGGTCTTGCTATGCAAGAACACTTAATAATAATAATATATATGTGAGATAACATTAAGTGGTCTTGCTATGCAAGAACACTTAATAATATATATGTGAGATAACATTAAGTGGTCTTTGTGGCGAAACCAGCCTCGCCACTGTCCACTGGAGGAGCCTGGTTGCTCGCCTGCTCCCTTTAGACTATGGCCCGGCAGTTAAAACCTTTTATTTTCCCTGCAAGGCGTATTCATGCCTTTCTGTAGACTGTTAAAGCAATGCTACCCCAGATAGCTATGCCATGGAGCCCAGCCGTATACTGAAAGACTGTATGAAAGACTTTGGCTCCATGGCAATTGAACTGTATTTATGTGATCTGAGCGCCATTCGGTAGTAATGTGCACTCAGATCTAAGCTATCTGGGAATATGTGAAATGTCTGTGTCTTATGTGTAAAAGATGACTTTATGTATTTTAAAGTGTTTTGTGTCTTTTTGCAACCATGTGCTTAATGGAGTCTTGTGTTTATCCTGGGAGATAATTTAATTACTCTCCAGGATAGAAGACTCTGAAACTGGTTTGGGCCAGAAAGCCATGCTTCATTTAGTCACAAAGGACTTTCCCTTAACTTTTGAACCCCTGGTCTGATTCGTACCATTTTTTTATATGTTGTTCCCCTGAATGGATTGATTATGAAAATGTATGTTTTATGTTTGTGACATGTATATTTTAGAAGTTAGAAATATTGTGTAAAAACTGTATTCCTCTGCCGGTGATAATGAGATTACCCATTGTGTTCAGTAATCATATCACCTGCAGAGGGGAGGATTTTGTGTGGGAGCGTCTGGGTGTATTGTACGGATTGATTGGTTGTTTTGTAACGCCCTGTGGGCTGTACTATGTTTGTGGATTGGGAATAAAAGAGACTGTATGTGACAGTACAGAGAGTTCCTGTTTTAACCCTCAAAGTGAAGTGTCGTCTCATTATTGGGGGAAGGATTTATTGTATGCTGTTCCAGTTTGACTGCTAGGAGAGTAAAACTATTCGTATGGTTCCTATTCAACTGTCTACAGCATTCTTATGCTTGGGAGAATTTATTTGTTTCTCCGGTTCGGTGATTGTGGTGTCTGCCAGAGTGCTTGGAGTCCTCAGGAAGCGCTAGGAGCATCTTTAAACCGAGGTACCCAGTCGGGGTGCCAGGCGATCCGTTACATTGGTGGCAAGCGGTGGGATGGCGTCCTAGTGCGAGGTAAAGCAGCTCGGAGACACAGTTCGTGGATTTACAAATTGAGGGCAACGCTAGTACCCGTACAGCGACCCTATCTACAAAAGAACTAACTTCAGCAGCACAAGCATGGCACCCAGCTACACTCAGGAGCAGTATGACAGAGAGTTTACCATGCGGCTGGCTTTCTTTGGACCCAACCCCCCGGAGAAATATGTGCAGCTCGTAAGGAGCCAGGTAGACGAGTACCTGCAGTTCATGGCTGATCCAGCCAATGGTATCGGCCGCCCTATCCGGTGGCAGAGTGCGTTACGGGGACTCAAAGGTGTACCCCAGGGAGCTGAAGGTGTCGTCCTTCCTCCCCAGCGGCAGAGTAAGTCCCAGGGAGCTGAAGGTGCAGTCCTTCCTCCCCAGTGGCAGTGTGTATCCCAGGGAGCTGAAGGTGCAGTCCTTCCTCCCCAGCGGCAGTGTGTATCCCAGGGAGCTGAAGGTGCAGTCCTTCCTCCCCAGCGGCAGTGTGTATCCCAGGGAGCTGAAGGTGCAGTCCTTCCTCCCCAGTGGCAGTGTGTATCCCAGGGAGCTGAAGGTGCAGTCCTTCCTCCCCAGCGGCAGTGTGTATCCCAGGGAGCTGAAGGTGCAGTCCTTCCTCCCCAGCGGCAGTGTGTATCCCAGGGAGCTGAAGGTGTAGTCCTTCCTCCCCAGCGGCAGTGTGTATCCCAGGGAACTGAAGGTGTCGTCCTTCCTCCCCAGCGGCAGTGTGTGTTCTTAGGAGAGGAGACAGTTGGTCCCTCTCCCCAGCGGTCAAGTGAGTCCCAGGGAGCTGAAGGTGTCATCCTTCCTCCCCAGCTGCAGATTGTATCCCAGGGAGCTGAAGGTGTCGTCCTTCCTCCCCAGCGGCAGAGTGTCCTGCAGGGAGCAGAGACCGTCAGTCTCGCACCCCAGCAGCAGGACAAAATATTGAAAGGGGAGACAGCTGGTCCCCCTCACCACCAGCAGAGAGAGTGTCACGGAGAGGAGCCTGCTACCCCCTCTCCCCAGCGGCAGGTTACAGTTCAGAGAGAGGAGCTTGTTACACCCTCTCTCCAGCGGCAGCCTAACCCACCAAGGGGAGATGTTACACCCCCCAACAGTGCAGATGGGACCGTAGTCTTTGCACTTGCAGCTCAAGAGGTAGGGACGGTCGGTCCTGTCCCCCAGCCCCAGAGCTATGTACCCAGAGGGAAGACGGTCGGTCTCCCCCTCCCACAACCAGGCTCCAACCAGGCTACTTCAGTGGTAGCGCTGGCACCAGGGCAGAGTACCGCTGGTCTCTGTCCACTCAGCAACCCACCAAGGCAGTCTACCAGCTCCCCGCACAGCCGTGGTGAGGAACCTGGACCTGGACAAGCTGCTACTTTATCCAGGTGGGGTAAACATTTATTGTGGGTGGGAGGTACTGCTGTTTGTGCTTCGTGGGTGGGTTGCTGGACTAACCAGGGCACTGACCGACAGGAGGTCAGATACCCTGTTAGTCTGGATGGTAAAGGGGAGAAATGTGGCGAAACCAGCCTCGCCACTGTCCACTGGAGGAGCCTGGTTGCTCGCCTGCTCCCTTTAGACTATGGCCCGGCAGTTAAAACCTTTTTTTTCCCTGCAAGGCGTATTCATGCCTTTCTGTAGACTGTTAAAGCCATGCTACCCCAGATAGCTATGCCATGGAGCCCAGCCGTATACTGAAAGACTGTATGAAAGACTTTGGCTCCATGGCATTGAACTGTATTTATGTGATCTGAGCGCCATTCGGTAGTAATGTGCACTCAGATCTAAGCTATCTGGGAATATGTGAAATGTCTGTGTCTTATGTGTAAAAGATGACTTTATGTATTTTAAAGTGTTTTGTGTCTTTTTGCAACCATGTGCTTAAAGGAGTCTTGTGTTTATCCTGGGAGATAATTTAATTACTCTCCAGGATAGAAGACTCTGAAACTGGTTTGGGCCAGAAAGCCATGCTTCATTTAGTCACAAAGGACTTTCCCTTAACTTTTGAACCCCTGGTCTGATTCGTGCCATTTTTTTATATGTTGTTCCCCTGAATGGATTGATTATGAAAATGTATGTTTTATGTTTGTGACATGTATATTTTAGAAGTTAGAAATATTGTGTAAAAACTGTATTCCTCTGCCGGTGATAATGAGATTACCCATTGTGTTCAGTAATCATATCACCTGCAGAGGGGAGGATTTTGTGTGGGAGTGTCTGGGTGTATTGTACGGATTGATTGGTTGTTTTGTAACGCCCTGTGGGCTGTACTATGTTTGTGGATTGGGAATAAAAGAGATTGTATGTGACAGTACAGAGAGTTCCTGTTTTAACCCTCAAAGTGAAGTGTCGTCTCATTATTGGGGGAAGGATTTATTGTATGCTGTTCCAGTTTGACTGCTAGGAGAGTAAACCTATTCGTATGGTTCCTATTCAACTGTCTACAGCATTCTTATGCTTGGGAGAATTTTTTGTTTCTCCGGTTCGGTGATTGTGGTGTCTGCCAGAGTGCTTGGAGTCCTCAGGAAGCGCTAGGAGCATCTTTAAACGGAGGTACCCAGTCGGGGTGCCAGGTGATCCGTTACAGTCTTGCTATGCAAGAACACTTAATAATATATATGTGAGATAACATTAAGTGGTCTTGCTATGCAAGAACACTTAATTAAGGTTGCAAGTGTCTCAAAATGAAATACACTAATGTAGCAGTTAGGAACATGCAATGTATGTTATATTGGGTGTACGCAATTATACAGTAACTCCAATCCTTTTTATGGAAGGAAATCCTTGTTACTTCTGGGGTTGAATTAAAATCTTTGATTTGATTCATGAGAATGAGATTTTAATATCATGACCGATAATGGATTACTGTATATTGCAATGCCTGGACATACACATGTTTTGGATATACAGAAGACAAAAGGAATAATACATTGGAATGGATAAGGCTGATTTCCCACTATCCACAGCCACGCCTACTCCTAACGTAACATCACTTCCACCCTTACTATGCCCTTTTACTGTAGAATTGCCCGAATCCTAATGACCCATTCCACTACATGGTGTGACTTGTTTAAGCCTAAAATAAATTGGCTGATCAGGCTACCTGTATTACCAATGTCATTAACGATGAGTTAGCATCTGTGGAAAAGTATCACTTCAGGTTGTCCCAAATTTTCTTCTGACTTAAGTTTTAGTACATAATAAGGCCCATACCTAACGGCTATATGCAGCCTTGTATAGCAGGCCACATGACAACTATTTGTAGCAAGCACGGCCTGCCTGACTCCTCAATCCTGTCTAACATTTTTGTCTCCTGCATAAGTGTAGATGGCAATCCTTGGAGTAGCCTGTTAACTAAGCCTTGCTTTGCGGTTACCTTCACCTGTACAATTAATCTACTAGGTGCAGATGTCCTTCCCCCACTTGCAGGCCTCTATCACCTTATTATTTCTTCTGTTCCACACAGTGAAACCTGACCAGGAGGCAAGGGTCCTAGCTATTTCCCCCATTACCTTTACCTGAATTATACAGGCCCCGAAGATTTTGTACACCTCCATGTTTCCCCCCCCCACAGTTCCTGTGAAGTTGATCCCAAGGGCCATAACAGGAACTGAGAATCCATGCCTAAAGTACAATGTGAGAGAAAAATAACACAAAAAAATTACTACCCAAAAGTTTGACAAAGACTGGTGGTAGAATTAGTGCATGGAAAGTGTTAAAATACCACCATTTGAAATACCCTAGGGTGTCTACTTTTAAAAAATATATGGTTTGATGGGGGTAAATTACATTGGCCGGCTTCAAAAATGTCCCAAATGGGACATGGGTGCATGATGACCAGCTGTGAAAATTCCAAGTTGGAAAACTGGAATGCACACCCTCCAAGTAAGGTCTTTTAGCCCACAGAGAACCTGACACACCTATCCATGGGTGGTATCACTGTACTCGGGAGATGTTGCTGAACACATATTAGGGTGTTCTTTGGCAGTAACCCTTAAGGTTCTCTGTACATATATTCTTAAATTGCTATGTGTGTCAAAAGAATAACCAATTATTTTTTTTATTTTTTTAATTTGGCATAGATTGGTGGTAAAATGGTTGCATGTAATGATCAAAATACCCCAAGTTTAATACCTTAGGTTGTCTTCTTTTAAAAAGATATATACATGTGAACGGTTATTCAGGGATTCCTGACAGATATCAGTGTCACAATGTAACTTGCGTTTGAAAATAAATGGTTTGGAAATAGCAAAGTTCTACTTGTACTTATAGCCCTACAACTTTCCAAAAAAAGCTAAGAACATATTAACATTAAGCATTTCTAAACTCAGGACAAAATTTAGAAACTATTTAGCATGGATGTTTTTTGGCGGTTGTAGATGCGTAACAGATTTTGGGGGTCAAAGTTCTAAAAGGTGTGTTTGTTTTTTATTTTTTTTATCAGATTTTATAAAAAAAATTATAGTAAATTATATGATATGATGAAAATAATGGTATCCTTAGAAAGACCATTTAATGTTGAGAAAAACAGTATATATTAGTATGGGTACAGTAAATGAGTAAAAGGAAAATTACAGCTAAACACAAACACCGCAGAAATGTAAAAAGAGCCCTGGTCCTTAATGGTAAGAAAATTGAAAAACGGTCTTGTCTAAGGGGTTAAATTAGGATAGAGGTTACACATATTATATGTTTGCAGGATAGGCTGAATAAGTTAGGTGCTGTCTTATCTTCTATAGCAAACATGTCAAACTCGCGGACCGCAAAGAATATCTAGCCGTGAGTTTGATATGTTAAGGCAGAGTAGGCAACTGCTCTCCCCACATTGCAGGTGCCAACTCTGCAAAAATTTACCCGGCTGGGAGGAGAGGACGTTGGACGAGGGAGCACAGTCTTCCTGCTCCTCACTGCTTGCGCGCGCGCCCTCTGTAGTGATGCCTGGTGCCTGAATATGATTTCATTCCGGCCCGGCATTGCTAAACTGAGTGCGTGAGGAAGCAGTGAGGAGCAGGAAGGGAGACCCTGTGCCTGTCAGTGAGTGTGTGTTGGTCAGTGTTGTGATGGCCGCGGCTGGACACGGGAGGACCTGGAGGTGCACGGAGGTACGCAACGCAACGCCACGTCACATTCAGACGTGACGTCAACGTGCTCCACCTTCACAGGGTTTCAGGGAGTAGCGGAAGGATCCGCTTTGGCACAGGGTGCGGACGGCGCCATTGGGTGTATACCAGAGGCTGGACTCCGGAGTTGCATACTGGCAGCGGCAATGTGAGTGGAGTGTGCTTGTTGGCTAATATTGTTTTTTTTTTTTAAACAATTTTAGTAGCAGGGGGTGCTCGGATTTAGTAGAGGGGGTGGACTAAGATTTAGTATAGAGGAGGAGGGCTGGTATTTAGTATAGAGGGGGGGCTAGGATTTAGTATAGAGGGGGCTGGGATTTAGTAGAGAGGGGGCTGGGATTTAGTAGAGAGGGGGCTGGGATTTAGTAGAGAGGGGGCTGGGATTTAGTAGAGAAGGGTGTGCTTTTTTTTTTTTTTATACTGTACTTTTCATTAACATACGTTTCTATGAAAATGTAAGTTTTTTGGTTTTTTTTTGCTGACCACATAAACTTAAACCTTGTTTATTTGGCCTGTGCTAGCCTTTGAGTTTGACATGCTTGTTCTACAGGGAGAGCATATAGTTCAGGATCAGCATGTATAGAAAAATTTTGGGAATCTCCCTGAAGTAGTCAGCTGAAAGTAAATTCTACCTTCCTAGATTGTTCTCTTGCATTGCTTAGAGATGGAGGAGAAACTGATCAGCTGATAAAAAGATTAAGGAGTATCCCCTATTAAGAAGTTCCATTAAGGTGTTTCACCTATTTAAAGATACAGATAACATCATAAGTGAATAAATGTAATTATAAGAGTAGCTAACCCAGGGAAGATTTCCCTTACACAGCTCTACTCTGTCACATCAGATACAATATTCAATTTAGAAAGTTGCAGTTTCTCAAAGGTACAGCTTGATTACCATCAGTAAACCCTCAGCTGTCAATTTCACAAGCTATCCTGCACTCCAAGTAATAGCGACCCAGATACTGCTTCAAGACAGTCCCCATTAACTATAAATACTAATAGCTTAAGAGTCACATAAACCAAAAACAAAAAACAGTGTTCGGTGATGTTAAAATAAATCACCCGTGTTGGGAAACGCTCAAAATTGATGCAGGTTTCGGCGCAATAGCGCCTTTCCCAAGAGTTGCCAAGTCAGCGTGAGCATGTCCACCATTTAAAATAGGGAATCTCAAACCCACCTATGACATCACACGTCCAATCAGCTGCTGAGATGTCACTCGGCAAATGTCAATCAGCAGTTGTTAAGGCCAGTAAGGTATAGTTATGTATAAATAGGGGAATTCATTCTCTCTTTATAAATCACTGGTAATACAACAACTTGAATATGCGATGCAATTTTGGGCACCTGTTCTAAAGAAGGATATTATGGCACTAGAAAAATTGCGGAGGTTGGCTACAAAATGAATTTAAGGAATGGAACATTTTTGTCATGAAGAATGGATAACAAATTTAAATCTCTCTAGTTTGGAAAAACGGCACCTCAGAGGAGATATGATAACATTATACAAATATATTTGGGCCAATACAAACCATTGTCTAATCTATTTAGAAATAGGACTATACATAGGACACGATTTCACACATTTAGCCTGGAAGAATAGCTTCTTGAACCAGATGTCTGACTGCCATTCTGGGGTCAAGAAGGATTTTTTTCCTAGTTTGTTCCAAAATTGGAAAACGCTTCAACCTGGATTTTTTGCTTTTTTTTGGATCAACAACAAAAACAAATGTGAAAAAGGGTGAATTTGATGGGTTCATGTCTATTTTCAGTAAGGGAGCCAAAATAAATGGACCTTCAATTTTACAAGCCACCAGAAGCTGACAGATCATTGCAAATTCCTTGCAGAGTGCTGTTAATCTGAAAGAGTGGTCCATTAACAGCAGGACTTTATTTTCTTGATACTGTAGGTCTCCAATCCTGTGGTACACTTGGAAGACATTGTCACGATTTTTATGTTTTCTTCCTAGTTTTCTGATCTCTTCAGTCTGGTGCAGTACCTCACAGTGTCACAATCTTTCTGTGGTGATGTAGGATGCTGAACACAAACTGAAGAGATTTGACTCTTCCAGCTGGCCCTACCCTGTAATTACTTCCTCCCTATTTTGTTTAGGCACACATTCTTGTTTGCCAATTCACTGAATTTGTTTCAGGTCTAGTCCGATTTCCTATCTGCTTAAAGCCTTCCTTTCTGTGTCCTGTTTCTGGAGGATTTGCTCAGTGGTAGAGTGTCTTATGGTACTTGAGCTTCTATATTACCTTCAGTGTTTCAGAGCTTGCTGCTATCCTGTGCAAACCCTCAGTGTTTCAGAGCAAGCTGCCTTCTGTGCAACTTGTCCTGTTCCTTGCATCCATAAAAAAAAAAAAACACAGTTCCCTGAGGCATACCACATATATTACAAAAGAAATGGTGTGTGCATTGACGCCCCTTATTAGAATATGCTTCAACTATGCTTCCAGTCAAGATTAACAAGGCCAATAAAACTAGTAAATTCAATGTATAGTGGAATATGATGGACATGAGAGTCCCAATCCAAAATTTGAGGCTCAAATGTATTTTGTGGCTAGCCAGCCTACTCACAGAGTTTGTCCAAGGAATTAAAACTCCAAGATGGTGGATGGATTAAGTTTGCTATGTGGGATTCCCCTCAGTTCTACCCAGGTGTGGGGGTGAGGTCTGGAGACAGCCGGAGCAGTGAGCACTTTGGGGAATGCCCACGTGAGATGAACGGCTGGGTTCAGTAATGTCGGTGCAGCGGTGCCATTAATGCAGCTTATGCTCTGTGCAGGCCGATATTGTGGCCATCTGGGCTATCGTTGCGGTCCTCCAGCACTCCACTCAACACAGCTGGAGCAATAATTCATGCTTTGGGATATATAGGATGCAAGCTGTTGGGCTCATGGAATCTCATGGAATCTATACACTGATTTGTATATTCTGATTTTTGCTACAAATACATAGCTTATTTTTATTTATTTGTTGTTAACAGGGTTGATAGTAGACTTATTTTAGTTTGTAGCCCACTGATTGGCACCATTGGCTTGCCCAACCACCTTTTTATGCTATAAATTCTGTATGGGCTCTATAAAACCATCTGACTGAATTAGCTGAGTTTTACTGGACAATTTCTGCAGACGTGCCTCTATTGGATATCTGTATGACAGTCATTAAAGGGATTTAAACCCTGCATTGTAAACATTGTGTTAGCAGAACAGAAATATTTGACATTGCAAGATTACGACTAGAGAGACATTGAGATTAAGTGGTCTGGGTGCACATATTGTCCCTTTAATAATGCTTTTTTAAATGATGTATATTGATGGGGTTTTTTTTGTTTGTTTTTTAGAAAATGTCCCTTTTTTTTATCCGACTGAATAGCCATTTGGGGCCAGACTCTGCTGTTATCTGACCAACTGTTAATCTAACTTGCCTGTTGCTGTGATTGTTCTATGTGACACTGCAACGGCAGCAGCTGGTCAGATAACAGCAGAGCCTGACCCAACATGGCTTCACAACCAAATAAAAATATTTCTCAAAAAAAATCAACATACATCATTTAAAAAAATAAAAATTTAAGTTTAATTAATTTTAATAATCTTTTAAAAAACTTAATTTCATGAGAGTTATCCTTTAAAAGAAAAAAAACCATACCGTATATACTCGAGTACAAGTCGACCCGAATATAAGTCGAGACCCCTAATTTTACCCCCCAAAAATGGGAAAACGTATTGACTCGAGTATAAGACTAGGGTGGGAAATGCAGCAGCTACTGGTAAATTTCTAAATAAAATTAGATCCCCCAAAAATTACATTAATTGAATATTTATTTTGTGTATATAATGAATGCAGTGTGTGTGTGTGTGTGTGTGTGTGTATGAATGCAGTGTGTGTGTGTATGAATGCAGTTTGTGTATGTATGTGATGCAGAGTGTGTAACCTTGGTGGTGGTGGGGGGGGGGGCATTTTTATTATTTTTATTTTAATATTAAATTTTGTTTTTTTATTATTTTTATTTTATTTTAATATTATTAATATTTTTATTACATTATTATTTACATTTTTATTTATTTATTTTCGTCCCCCCTCCCTGCTTGTTAGCTGGCCAGGGAGGGGAGCTCTCATTCCCTGGTGGTCCAGTGGCATTGGCTGTGTAGGAGGGGGGCTGGCAGAGAGCTGTTACTTACCTTTCCTGCAGCTCCTGTCAGCTCCCTTCTCCTCCAGTGTAAGTCTCCAGGTGTGACTGCCGCGCGGAGCGTTGCCACGGGTTACTCTGACCTCGCGGCTCTCGCGAGACTTACACTGGAAGAGAAGGGAGCTGACCGGACCGGAGGAAAGAGAAGAGAGCTGACAGGAGCTGCAGGAAAGGTAAGTAAAAGCTCTCTGCCAGCCCCCAACAGGACCACCGGGCTTGTAATGAGCCCGGCGGTCCTTGTCTGTATTATGGCAATGTAAGTTGCCATAATACAGACACTCACTCGAGTATAAGACTAGTGGGGGTTTTTCAGCACAGAAATTGTGCCGAAAAACTCGTCTTATACTCGAGTATATACGGTACGTTCTTAGAATTATATTTTTCTCTTACTATATGAAGATTGAGCAAGGTTTGTTTAATTAGCTTAAATTGGCTTTTGGTAAGCATTTAGCACTTTTCCACATAGACAAGGAAATGTTAATGTTACTTATGCATATAATAATTAATTTATTGATTGATGGCAATGCAGATTCCAAAAAGTGTACTATTTTGCAAATCACATAAAGTTAATTAATAATGTATATTATCTAAGGTACATCAGATATTAATGAGTCAGCTGAAATAGAACAATTATATTCTCTGCTCAGAAACCAGATTATGTTTGGGAATTACAGGGTGCTGACAACAACATTAGTCAGATCCAGAATGAATTTACAATTATGACAGAAATAAAAATATATTGCTTACCAACAGTAAAATGGAACCACATATCAAATAATTTCATGTACAACTATTGTGTGTGTATCTGTTTCCACAGCAGAACGTCACGTTGTGCCATTAAGATAGTCTTAAAGAGAACATTTGATTGAAAACAGAAATTTTTACTCACCGTAAATTCTTTTTTTCCTTAATATGGTGGCAGTACACAGATGGGTTGTACTTTCAGATGCTGGGACAAGTGGCCTATAAGATATTAAATTGATTAAACATGCTTCTCCCATTCTCCCCTTTTATTCCCCATGGTCCACTACTAACCAGTTAATACCAAGGGAAATATGTACTCCACAATGCAAATTAAATTGGTAAAAACAGGGAGGGATATTGTACTGCCACCATATTAAAGAAAAAATAATTTACGCTGAGTAAAAATTTTTGTTTTTCCTAACATATGGTGGCAGTACACAGATGGGATATAGCAAGAATCCAAACGAAAATGAAACAAAAATGGGCGGCAATTCAGGATACCACGGCTTATAGAGCACCTTACACCCAAAAAAGAGCTTCTAAGGATGAGAAGAGGTCTATCTTGTAGTGCTTTATAAATGTGTGAAGAGAAAACCAGGTGGCAGCTCTGCAAATGTTGTCTGGAGATGCGTTGGCACGTTCAGCCCATGAAGTGGCCATAAGAGTATATAATAACCTGAGTATATAATAACCTGATGGTTTACGTAAGCCACCTAGCGATGGTGGCTCTAGACACCACCTTGCCCTAAGATTTTCCTAGGTGACCTGAAATCCTGAAGGTAGCAGACCTGCGAAGAAAAATTTGTAAGGCTCATTTAACATCCAATGTGTGCAGCTTGAGTTCCAGAGGAGAAAATGCCGATCCACAGAATGAGGGAAGAATAATGAACTGATTAATGCCCTTCAACGAGATAACCTTCGGCAGGAAAGAAGGCTTGGGATAAAAGACGATTTTAACCTGATAAAAAATTGTAAAATCTTCAGAGGAAGAGAGGGCTTGAATTTCTCCAATTCTTTTAGCAGAAGTGATAGCCACGAGAAAAACGGTCTTGAGAAAAAGACATTTTAAAGGGACATCTTCCAGAGGCTCAAATGGAGCTACGCATGGGGCAAAAGATTTGCAAGGAGGTTTTAGCAGTAGTATAGCTTTGAAGAAGCATCTACTCAATAACTGAGAAGCAAATTCCTTAACAAGGAAATCGCTCAAGGCAGATAAATACACTTTTAACATAGAGACGCTGAGACCAGATAAGAAACAATCTTGAAGAAATTGGATAATTGTGCCCACTGAAGGGGAACTTTGAAGGCAGTTGTGATGATGACGCCAAAGGAGGAACCTTTTCCAAACTCTTAAATAAATTCTCGAAGTAGATTTCCTAGTGGAGCTCATCAAAAGATCAAACCTGTTATCTTGAATGCCATGACTCTGAAATATTAGCTTTGCAACAGCTATGCTGTCAACATGAACACACTCAAGGTGTCGAGGGGCAGTTGCCTGTTTTCTAACAAGGGAAGGTCGATTAGTAGTTCCCAAAAAGCTACTGCCATCATCCGCAACTCCGAAAACCAACTTCTGTTGTGCCAGTAAGGAATAATTACCAGCACTCAAGCCTCTTCTGATCTGATTTTCTGCATGATCGTGAAATCAAGGCTACTGGAGGAAAAATGTATGCCAGATTGAAATTCCAATTGATCGTATTCCGTCTAGAAAATGGTGATGATCCTGGCTGTGAAGTGAGGCAAAAATTCTGACCCTACGATTTATCCCCCTGGCCATCAGATCTATGTCTGGAGTTCCGAATCTTTTGGTGAGAGCTGAGAATAAGTCTGGATGAAGAGACCATTCCGCCTGTGACCATTTTGACCTGCTCAACTTGTCTGCTACGAAGTTGTCTTTCCCCTTTATGTGTGTAGCAGCCGCATCTTCCAACTCCTTTTGTGCCCAAAGAAACATTTCTGAACAAATTCGTGTTCCACCTTGTTTGTTCAAATAAGCAACTGGTGTGCTGTTGTCTGATTGAATTCTTACAGATTTGTGTGATATCCAAGTTTTGAAGTGAAGAAGCGCATTGAGAACTGCTTTTAGTACCCTGAAGTTTGAAAATTGGCGAGTGTCTTTTGTGGACCAGATCCCTTGACGCATATGGGATTGGAAATGAACACCCCAGCCATGTTGGGAGGCATCTGAAGTTAGGATAAGCCATTCTTTTGGTTTGAAAGATTCACCCTTTGAAAGGAAGCTGGATCTTTTCCACCAAACAAGTTGACTTCTGATTTCGGAAGATAGTACAATTTCCAAATTTAGATAGTTTTCCCTTTTCAACCACTTCTTTAGAATTTCACATTGAAGGGGTCTAACGGCTGCTCTTGACCACTTTACTGACGGAATGGACGATATTAAACTCCCCAGGACACTAATTGCCCTTTGAATTGAACAGCTTGTTTCTTTTTGTAAAAAAGATTTTTTAGATTTCCTTTTACTTTCTGGAGTAAGGTGTAGTGAAAGAGTCCTTGAGTTTATGATGGATTCCAGAAATTGAGCTTCTGTAGCGGGATGAAGATGAGACTTTTTTCGATTGATCACCCAACCGTGATGTTCTAAGAAATCTATAGTAGTCTGGACGTGAAGATTCAGTAGCTCTTTTGTCTTTGCCTTTAGAAGCCAATCGTCCAGATATGTAATGATAGCAAAACCGTTTTCCCTTTAAGCTGCAGGAATGGGAGTGATGATCTTTGTGAAAATTCTTGGAGCTGTAGTCAGACTAAACGGCAGAACTTTGAATTGAAAATGGAGAAGTTTCCCTCTTATATTTATGACGAATCTTAAGAATTTTTTTGAAGCTTGGGCCATAGGTACATGAAGATAAGCGTCTTTGAGATCAAGAGTAGCCATGAAGTCCCCTTTCTGTATGATATGGGTAGCCGATAAAATGGATTCCATACGGAATTTTTGGTATGGGATGATCTTGTTCAAATTCTTTAGATCCAGGATCGGTCTCAGGTATTGAGCTTTGGAACTAAAAGAAGATGAGAATACATGTCTTAAAATTCTTGTTTTTTTGGGACCTTCTCTATAACCCCTTTCCTCAAAAGAGAATCTGCTGCTGCCAAAAGAGCCTCTTTTTTTTCTTTTGATTGGTAAAAAGAAATTGTGAGACTGTGTCTTGATTTTTCTGTAAATCTGATTTTGTATCTGTATCTGCAATGATATTCAGCACCCAAAGATTTTGTTTGGTCTGCTCCAAAGCCTGAAAAAAGTATTGCAGCCTGCCTCTTATCCTTCTGACATCAAAACCTCCTCTTTTTATCTTGTCTACAGGTTTTATCTTCAAATCTGGATTCCTTCTGGAATCTACGAAATTTTCTGAATCCGTCTTGATATCCATAATTCTTGCGCGTGCGAAACTGGAAGTTTTTGTAACCCGGCTTCCAAGTGAACTTTCTATCCTGTGGAAGGGCCTTTTTTTTTGTCTGGTAATCTCTTCCAGAGGAAATCCAAACAGCTTAGATTTTCTAAAGGCAATTCACACATGGCAGACTTGGAGGCCGTATCAGCAGACCAAGATCGTAGCCATAAAGGCCCGTAATGTGCTTGCCAATTTCAGAATTCCTTCTGACATATCCATTAAAAATTCATTGGAAAGCTTCAAGTTATTCATGATAAGGGCTAAATCTTCATCAGCGTCTTCCATAAAACAATCTTCCAGAGATAGTATCCAAAAGCTTTCAGCTTTAACAACAGAACCCCTGGCTAAGGCTGCATTACATTGAAAGCCAGCTGACTGGAAGGCTCTTCTACAAGATGTCTCAGCCCGTTTGTCCATCGGATCTTTAAGGCCAGAAACTTCACCAATTGGACTGGTTGTTTTTTTGTTTTTGTTTTTGAGTTGAGCTACCTGAATGTCTACCTTAGGTAGTTCTTCCCATTTATCATCACATTGGATCTTGAAAAGATTCTTAAAATGCTTTGAAATAAAAGCTATCCTTTCTGCACTTTTTCCATTCTCTGTACATCAAATTAATTAGTTTCTCTTGAACAGGAAAACTTTTTTCCTTAGATTTTTTTTAGGTAGCTCTTCACTCAAGATCAGTGATATCTCCTTCATAAATGTTATCAGCTCGTCTGGTGGGAAACCCATCTCCACACTAGATGACGAATCAGAAGATAATGAGAAAACTCAGGCAGAGCATTCTCGTGAAGATCTTTCTCAACTAGACGGAGATCTTCTCCTTTTATGCTTCTTACTAGCCGTAAAATTAGAAACTACTTGAATACTTGATCTGGCAGTTTCCTTAAAAGATTCAAAGGTTTGAGCCATATTATCTTGGAAACAAGAGAGAAAAGACTGCATGTCTTTCTGCTTGGATTTTTCCAGATTATCAGCCGAACATAGATTACAGACCTCCTTCTTATATTCATCTGGTAGAGGAGTAGAACATTCACTGCAGCATAAATGTTTAGCCTTGCAGTCACGTTCCTGGGTGCAGGTGCAGGATTCCTGTCCTTTTCCATTTTATCAGGTGAAACAGGAAAAGACATTCTGAAAAAGTACAAAAAAAAACAACTTAAAATCCAAATTTGGGAATTAAACAGAGATTTTTAAAGTAGAGACAAACCTATCTCACCTCAAGAACCTCAGAGCCATGTAAGGGAGGGGGCTGGTGACACGGCAGACCCAATCTGAATCCTGCTGACAGGAGGGTCTAGCACAGCTTAAATAGCGCTAGCAGTTAAAATTTAGCGCCAAAACCACAAAGTTCCAATCTGCGCATGCGCAGTAGCACGGTCGGAACTTCGGTGGGACATAAACCCACTTCGCTTGCGTTCCACCACAGTGTGCAGGCGTCTGGCCTGCAATGTTATAGGTGCCCCAACTTGACCAGCTAACAGAAAATGCCAGGACCATCCTTGGCATAAAGGCGCTTACCTCATTTGCTCCGTAACTCCCTCAGGAGCCGAAGAAGGGTCACTCCGCATACCACCCGGACAGCTGTCTGATTTCCCCCCTGGCAACATCCCGTGTACCTCACCCTCCTAAACAGACTACCTGTCCGTCCCGTGCTGGGACAAGAAGAACTGGTTAGTAGTGGACCATGGGGAATATAAGGGAAGAGTGGGAGGAGCACGTTTAATCAATTTTATATCTTACAGGCTACTTGTTCCAGTATATGGAAGTATAACCCATTTGTGTACTGCCACCATATGCTAGGGAAATATCAAAGTTTTACTCTGCTATTTGCTCTACAGACATTAAGATCACTATCTCAATCAAGTGGTCTGGATGCCTTTTTTACCCTGCAATTGCAAACACTACTATTTGGTAGATAGGTCAAGGTTTATATTGCAGGGTTCACATGCCTGTAGTGGCTGTCAGGTAGACAGCTAGTAGAAGCAGAACAGACAGGGCTCTGGTGCAAGAATTTTGCTCCCCCCATCTTAAGGATGACCAAAAGGTAGTCCCCATCTGCTGTAAAACTCCCACAATGCTTTTCCCGCTGGGACTCTACCATTTTCACATCCTTGCAGGGTTGTATTCAGCCCTGTACAGTGTTTGTGTATTTGAATGTAAGCATATTTTTGTATTGAGTGTGTGTTTGTATGTATTGTTGGCATTTGAACGCAAGCATGCCTTTATGTGTAGTGTTGGGGTTCTAACACAGAGTTGTAAATGTATGTAGCCTTGATGTTTAGACGTTGAGGCAAGTTTACTTGCCTCAACGTCTATACATCGTCAGTTAGCCCTCCCCTGCTTCTTTCTCTGTGAGAAAAAAAAGCAGGGGTAGAGGCATGTGTCCCCACCGACCACCTGCTTCTGTGTACTGCCGCAGCACTGTCCACTGGGGCCCTCAGGCCAGTGCAAACATAAATCAATGGTGAAACTCTGGGCCCTGTGCAGGGCCCTCTAGCACCCTGGGTTCTGGTACAGTCTTACCAGCGGTAGTTCTGACATTGACTGGAGCGCTCCCACCACAATAGCGGAGTTAAACTCTGCTACTTAATCAGATGGTTTCACAAGAACATCTGATTGGCGCAGTGCAGCATTTTGCCCCACAAGTGCACTAGCTATCTAATGTTTCCCTATGAGGAAACATTGAATTTTGTAAGATCATCAACATTGATGATCTCAGACAATGAGGCAAAGCAGCATCATCGAGACCAGCATGGCGAAGGGTAAGTAATACTCATCTTCCTAACTCTCGCACAGTGGGGGAGGACAGATTAGATAGATTAAAACTATAGTGTTTGTATTCCTAACGATATAGTATTCATTTAAGTAATTGGGAGTGTACAATTCCCAAATGTAAATTTTTTTAAAAAAATGGGCAAGAATACCAGACACATAAGCACACACACACACACACACATATATATATATATATATATATATATATACACACACACACACAAAACAGAACAAATTCCTGCACTCCAACCAAAAAGAAAAAGTGATACCTGGTGCTCTAAAGTGCAAAAGTGCCAAAGTCAGTGCTACCTAAGTATTATACAAAATTATAAAAAATCATTCATAAATGTGTCCTTTTGCAGAGGGAATCTTATTGGATAATACAGCTTGATACCCTTTTACCCAGGGGTCTGAATGAGAAATGTTCTTTTTCAGCCTTTCTATGAGAGGCGTTGAACAATTTGACCCCAGCCTAAGGACTTTGTCCCTAAATATGCATTTGCAGTACTGTTGTTTTTAATTTTATAATATTTTTAAGATTTTTTTGTATATACGGTTTAATAAGACAGTAGGAAAGAAGTCACAAAAGAAAGGGACCACAATTGGAGATAGTAGGTTTAGACACATTTATGAATGATTTTATATTTTTGTATAATACTTAGGTAGCACTGACTTTGGCACTTTAGTTCATTGTGTAATAAATAGCACATGGCAGGTATTACATTATTATTTTTAATATATCTCCTTTTTTCTCTTCATTCACTTTTTATATTCGTCCATTAGCACATATTGTATATGGCACATATGTAATAACTATTAGTCCATGATATATACACTTAAAATGCACATTTTTTACATGGATATCACATTAAGGATGATTATATATGAGCCTGTGATAGCTCATTTCACTTTATTTCACAAGCAACTCAACTTGGAATTCTTATGTTTAACATTACTACACTTATATTTAGCAATTGTACTGTGTCTCTATTTAACTAGCTCATGTGTCTTTTGAGCAAAGATTATGTTTTGTTCCTTTCTCCCCTTATAATGTCTTTTCTGGTGCTCCTCCTCCTTCTCGCCGGTCCAGCTGCATTCCCGTTGCTATGACAATGCCCTAACAAAGACGGATTCATGTAGGGTTAAGGAGATTTGTTCCCCAGCAGTGCCCGTCCACACGGAAGTTACTAAGGAGACGTGTGAGTCTCCAGTTGCCTAGGAACAAGGTCCGGTCGGCCAATTGAATCTCTCTTCTCCCCTGGTCACATGGGCTGATACCAGGAAGTGGATACACTTCCATGATAGCGACCGGGGCATGCACGGCGGTGGGAATGAATGAGGATCACCTGTATTTGTAAGTACTGTCATTAATAGTTTCTTATATAAGCCTTTTAGTATTGTATAGTAGGTGTCCTGATGAAAGCTCCATGGGGAGCTGAAACATTGACGTTGGTTCTGGAATAAAAGAATATCTAAGATGGGAAATTCCTAGAGTGCCGGTATTTGTTTGGAGATATATATATATATATATACACACACACATACATACATACAGGACCAAAGTATAAAAATACAGTATCACAACATTCCCAGGAGCCATCACACAGACTAAAAATACCCAGTTTTTGCCCGGTGTCATATGTCTATGGGTGATCCGCCCAGGAATAGTGGGAGTTTGAGCGCAGTGATTCATTTTGGATATTTGTATTTACTTTTGTACTATACAGCCATATTACAGTGCTGCCGCCCAACTCATGTGTTCCTTATTAAGGGTTAATAAGTGTGTAGGGGTTTAGAAAAAATACCCCCCTCTGTCTCATTAGAGATTTCTACCTTTTAGTGGAAAACAGCAAGGTGAATTGTTAATGTAGGACTCAACAAAGAGGTTTTGCCTTGATGTTTGCAGATAATCTTACACTTGAATGACCATTGGAGTGATACTTAAAAAACTTAAGTTATTTAAATGTGCATGGTGCGCAAGTAACTTTTTTTTATTTTTATATTGTATGTATTGGCCTGATGTGTAATATAGTAATTGCTGCTGCCCAGGATTAGTGGGAGTTGAGCGCAGGGCTTAGTTGTGTATGTTTCTACCAGTGATACTGCCCAGACATCTATAACATCTTGCATTATGGGTACTCTAATCAGAAATGGGTTTGTATATCTGATCAGAATGAACTAGAACATTCCTCAGATTAACTAGGTAGGTAGTTTTCTTTAAGGGATCTTGTGTTCGGAGTGTTTTTTTTTTTTTTTTTTAAGTCTGGAACGAATATTCTAGTAGCAAAGCTGCAATCTTCAGACTACAGGTCTAAAAAAAATTAATACCGGTAAATAAAAAAGAAAACAAAAAATCAGATATATACATGCTTTATATTTATGCAGCATAGAAAAGACAAGGGAACAAAAGACAGATGTGATTAAGGACACATTTAAATACAGATCCAAAATGAAATATCTTGGAATGTAAAGAAGCATAAAAAAATGACAAGTTAAAGGAGACATAAGACACATTTTGTTCTCTTTTACAATTGCCGTAACTTAAGAGTATTGTTTTGTAAAAGTCATTGTTAACTGCTGATTGTAAAAATCTTTTTAATCTAGGTTTCTGAATATCAGTAAAATTCTGGATGAATAACTTTAATTTTATGTCAAGACACGGAGGCGAGTATTGCTTAAACCTTTCTTTACTGTCCACCAATAGCAGCAAAGAATACAAACAGTAAGAACAAATGGTAACCATAGTGATAGACCACTCCCATACCAAGTCCCAGTATAATAGTCAGCACCTCCCCACACAATTCCTCTTTCTTTGCTGCTACCAAACAGATAAGTACATGACTATTTCTTCCATATTATCATTGCCTTATTGTTATGTATACTATTTATTTGCATTATTGATGTTACTCTCATTATTGCTCTGTTGCTACCTGTACCATTTATTTGCTTTTTGCTTGTAGTTTCATTATTTACTTGTTTATTTTCCATATATTTTATGTTTCCATGTTTTATCCTCTTGTGGATTTTTATATTGTGTTATCCTTTGAGCCCAGGTTTCCAGACCTCTTTAGGGTATTATTATCAGTATCCCTATCACTTGAGCTTCCCCTGTTGCTCTTATCTTTTTTTATCTGTTTGCCTCATCTTTCTCAGGCTGTCTGTGACTCCATTGCTCCTTCTTCCTGTCTGACGGTCTGGGCCCTGGTGAGCTCCCTATCTCTACCCTCTAATAAGATATAGCTAGTCTGGGGTGATTAACTCCTGCTAGCTTGTTCTCTCCCTGCCATTTTCATTTTAGCTTTCAACTCCCTGCAGCATATATTACTATTTTCTATTTGGAGTCATTGGGATATCTCACAGCAATTTTATTATGCCCAAGTCCAAAGTGCCTGCCACCCCACCTTCTCCCCGGGGAAATGGATATACCCCATGCTTTGGTTAACCCCTCTGCCAGCCCTGGCCCCCCTTCCTGCGCAGTACCTGACGATGCCCAATCTCTAGCTCTACAGCACTCCGTTACGGATGCCATTATGGTCGCCATGGGCTCTATGTCCTTGGCTCTTTCCCAGACTATTTCACAGGCCTTACTGGCACGCCCTTTGGCCGCAGAAGGCTCAGCCACACTGACCACGTTCTGCTTTAAGCCCTTTAGGGGATGTTCCAAGAACGGCTATGGCCAAATCCAGGCACTTAAGTCCCCCTGCCTCCAGAAACAATATGACTGGTGTGACTATATCCACCCTTGACAGCGTGTCTATGTCACACAAGAGAAACTTTCCACGCCAGACAGAACGGGCGTGGCAGTGGAAATGTGCTAGAGCACAAAAAGAGAGTGACTCCGACTCAGAAATCGGGTCTTGTGAGGAGGCTGATGCTGAGTCCGTATGTGACTCCAATGATGACATTGGCGGGCAGGACACTGACCCCTTTGCCCCTGCTCTATTGGGGCTGGTTATGAGTGGCTTGCGCAGCGACTCTCCCACTACCGTGTGTTCCGCCCTCATGGATCCGTCTGGGGAACCTATGTTTGATCCAGATGCACTCCATCACCCGAGGTCAGCAGAATGGCTCCTAACGGACCATGTGGCTAAGTACCTAGAGAACTGGGTACGGCGCCCCCTTAGCAAGGCGGTGCGCAACAAACTCAGTGCAGAATGTCCTAGACCCCTGATTCCCAGTAAAGTCTGTGAGGTCCCTCTTGTTGACCCCAAAATGTCCCAATTTCTTTCAAAAATGGGATGGAATCCCTGCAAGGGATTGGATTCCGCTTTCAAATCATGCTGGACAAACACCTGGACATTTTTGGTCCTTTGACCAAATTGTTTGACCTGGCTGAACTAGCCAGAGCCGAAAACAGGCAGGTTGACCCAGAAGAACTCCGTGGCTGGGTGCAGAGGGCGATCTGCATAGCAGGCATTGTGAACACCTCCGTGTCTATTGAGCAGCGTAAAGCCATTCTCTTTAAAATTGAGCCCAAATTGGCTAACCTCGCTCTCAGTGAGGTGGGCAAAGATGCCCAGGGCCTGTTTGGAGAATCCTATATAAAGGATCTGGGGCGCTTTGTGGGTGCTTTTACAGCCCTGGACAAGGCTCAATCCTCTATGAAGAGGGTATTTTAGGGACGGGTCTCTACCAGGGCCGGCAGATTCAGGGCCGTCTGTCCGGCCGGTCTAATTACCACGCCCGTGGATCGGGATGAAGCTTCTACAACCAAAGACCATCCTACCAGGAGACAAGACAACAGTCCCCTTTCTCCCCCTCTCGTGGGAGGCCATGGCGCTCCAGAGGCTTCAGAGGGAACCCAGGTTCCAGATGCCCTTACAGTAAGCTTGCATTTACCTCAAGTTTTTTCCAATATCAGTGTAGAGGGCAGACTACGTCATTTTCTCCAAGCCTGGTTAGACATCACCTCAGATGCCTGGGTTCTGACCACAGTGAGGGGGTTTCACATAGAGTTGGTCGACACCCGTGTCATATTCCTCCCCCTCACCCTATTGTACTCTCAGGGACAGACCCTGCCCTAATAGACGAGGAACTATCGGCTCTCCACACGAAGGGGGCGATAGAATGGGCCGCAATGTCCCCCACAGGGGTTCTCAGCAACATCTTCCTTATAGAAAAGAAAGGTGCGCCCAGTTATCAACCTCCGGGCCCTGAACACTCTAGTGCGCTACCGCCACTTCAAGATGGAGGGCATTCATCTCCTGCGGGACTTACTCCTTCGGGGAGACTGGATGGCAAAATTAGACCTCAAGGACGCATACTTGACGGTCCCAGTGACCGAGGCATCCAGGGACTTACTACGCTTCCTCTGGAAAGGCGACACTTGGCGACACCCTTTCGGGCTCTCGTCAGCTCCGTGGTGCTTCACCAAATTGATGCGCCCTGCCATGGCTTGGTTGCGCAGTCGAGGAGTAAGACTGATTACGTCTATTTGGACGACATCCTCCTCATGGCACAGGACCGCTCAGTCCTCCTGAAAAACCTACAGGGGACGATGGATCTCCTATCTCGCCTGGGTTTCCTCCTCAATTGGGAATAATCCTGCCTGACCCCTTCCCGACGCATGGGGTTCCTTGGGTTCACAGTAGACTCAGAAGCGGAATCTCTCAGTCTCCCTCTGGCCAAAATATGCTCCATCCGCAAATAACTATGCCGCGCCCTAGCGACCCCCAGCTGTCACTGCGTCATCTGGCACGGATCATCGGCCTACTGGCCTCCTCAATCCAAGCAGTGTTTCCTGCCCCTCTCCATTATCGTGCCCCCCAGCGTCTAAAGATCGCACATCTTCACAACGGGGCATCATATGCAGACATGGTTTGCCTGGATTCGGAAACCCGAGACAAGCTGACCTGGTGCATCCACAACCTGTCAGACAGCAGTGATTATAAATTGGATGTAGAAGTGTTCTCCACTACCTCGTCTCTCTGGGGACCTTTTGCCTCCCGGCTCAACGCCCAACTACCTCGGTTCTACAGCTAGTGCCCAGACCCAGCCGCAGAGGCAGTGGACGCCTTCCTACAAGACTGAACCGGCTCACCCCTTTACGCATTCACTCCATTTGCCATGATTCCTCGGGTTCTACTCCAAGTACGACGCCAGATGGCCGACTTGGTCCTACTGACCCCATTCTGGGGGACCCAGTAGTGGTTCCCACAGCTCCAGGAACTGGTGATAGATGTACCCAGACTTCTGCCATCCTGCCAGGATCTTCTGCTGGACCCATTGGGCCAACGACACTCCCTCGCATGGAGGATTTCCAGGGTCCCTGGGATATCCAAGGAGTTTCGGATGCAACTTGACACCTCCTGGCTGACGCATGGGCCCCCTGGCACTAGATGATCATATGGGACCACTTGGAGAGCTTGGACTGGCTGGTGCCTGGCTCGGGACTTGGATTCTGTTTTGGCACCAGTGAAAGCAATACTCCAATTCCTCACTTCATTATTCGAGGCTGGTCGGGCTTATCGCCTGTAACCCGTATAGATCAGCCATCTCTTCAGTTCACCAGGGTTTCGACGGCTGTCCTGTCGGCCAAGACCCATTGGTGTGCCGCTTACTTCGGGGTTCACGTCTGTCGCCTCCCCCCCAGACCTTCGATATTCGGCTACATGGGACGTTTCCTGCGTCTTGTCACTGTTTACTTCCTGGCCTCCTAACACGGACCTCACCCTGCGACAGCTGTCGGCTAAATTGGTTTCCCTGTTCTGCTTCATTTTGTGCAAACGGGTCTCAGATGTACGGGCCCTGCACTACTATGCTAGGCCTTCACTCCGGATGGAGTGACATTTAACATCTCCAGATGCACTAAGACGGCTATACGTTCGGTCTCATATCCGAGTTTTTCAAGTACCCCTGTGCTATGTCCTGTGACCTCTTTGAGGGAGTATGAACTTCGGACAAGTGCCCATCGTTCGGCCGCGCCCCCTCAGCTCTTTCTCTCGATTCGTCAACCCTTCGCCCTGGTGTCCAGCACTACCTTGGCTCGTTGGGTGAAATGGGTGAGGTCACTGGCCGGTGTGGATACATCCATATTTAGCGCTCATTCCGCATGAGGGGCATCAGCCACGTCTATTGTGTCTTCGGGAGCACGCCTGGCATGTAGGGTAATAACTGCTTGATCCAAGGATAAATCTGACTGCCATTCTGGGGTCAAGAAGGAATTTTTTTTCTAGCTTGTTGCAAAATAGTGCTTCAAACTGGGTTGTTTTGCCTTCTTTTGGATCAACAGCAAAAAACAAATGTGAGGAAGGCTGAACTTGATGGACGCAAGTCTCTTTTCAGCTATGTAACTATGCAACCTGATGATGATGGCGGATTGGTCCCGTGAATCCACCTTCAGAGAATTTTACTTTCGGCCTTCAACACGTTTTCTCTTCGGTTATTGATCAGCTTTAAACTTGCAATATGAGCCTCTGTGTCTTGACATAAAATTACATGATTTTGCTATTTTATGACGAAAAGTCATGATTTTATGAAAGACACGGAGGCGAGTATTGTCCCACCCTTTTATTTTTCTATCATTGCGTTTTCCCCCCCTGTTGTGTTATATCTCAGGTTGGTAAGTATTGCACTGAGTTCAACATGGTATTGCCATTTATGTGCATCTGTATTGTTAATGATATTTTGGCCTGGTGGCGGTTCTCTTGTCTGACATTAGGGGCACTATGTGGTTTCAGTATATCAATATATTATGGCTTGGCATGAGCAATTGGTTTTAGTACCGATTTAACGGTTGGGCTCCTGTTTTTTATGTTTTCATAGGTTGATTCTGCGTTGTTGGTGCTGAAAAAGATCCTCACTTCTTCCCAAGACTTCAACACGTTGGCTGGAGATCTATGGATGGTGCTGTGACGGACTCCATGTTGTTGACGCTTAGTCATTTGTTGATGGTTTAGTCCCAGTTCACAAATGGTTCCTGATAAGTATCTGGCTGGATATCGGGATGGTTTGGTCTGCTGAGTTCTGGACTGTTCATCGGTTCCTGTTTGCTGGTTTGGTGTTGCATCTCCAAAGAAAGAGGAATTGTGTGGGGAGGTGCTGACTATTATACTGGGACTTGGTATGGGAGTGGTCTATCACTATGGTTACCATTTTTTCTTACTGTTTGTATTCTTTGCTGCTATTGGTGGACAGTAAAGAAAGGGTTAAGCAATACTCGCCTCCGTGTCTTTCATAAAATCATGACTTTTCGTCATAAAATAGCAAAATCATGTAATTATAATATATAACAGGGACAAAAATGTAGCTTGAACACCCTAGATTTAAGTACATTAATTTTACTACTTCACATAGGACAAACAGTGGAAGCAGTTACCTCGGGGTACATCACTTACACCTTTTCAGTGGTTAAAACAACTCAATATCCAAGCCAAAACTTGTTATGCGTGACTCAAACATCTATTCAGAGCGAAACAGCAAAAGAAGATGCATCAAAACAAAGTGTACTTCCCAGAAAGAAAAACAGGGAAGTGCTTCCTGGTCACGTAAGGGAAAAGAGAGCTTTCAAAAATGTGGATTGTCAATCACTGCATAGATAAAACGAAAAGAAAAAAAAAAACACATTCTGGAAAATACACTTTGTTTTGATATAGACTTTCAGACAAGGGTTGAACACTGGATCTCATCTGGGTCGGTTATTTACACAGACCAAATCTATTAACTTTTTCTCTTTAGCCAGGGAAGATAAACTTTGATTTTGCAGCTTAAAGGGATTTTGTAGACACTATAACAATGTAATCTCATTGACTTGGATACAATGCCCGGAGTCCATTGACGCTGTCTGACCATTCGGTGTTAAAAAACATTTTTAAGCAGGTCAACACGAAATAAGGGTCCCTAGCCACCTACAGCCCAGCATCCATTGGAGGTAAGCCTAAAACAAAAATTATACACTTTCTTTTAGTCATACCAGCAATGGGCACTGTAATAAGCTGAAAGCAGTCAGCTGACACTCTCAACTAATCACAGTCAACTATTGCTGCTAAGGCACATGCTGCTGGAGACTCATTCAGCATCAAAACTTTCAAAACCGTTTAATTCTAAATAAAACAATGTCACAATTGTTCTATAACCACTTCAATGGGATGAAGGAGTTACAGTGCCTACATTGTCTATTTATTGCCCCATCAAGTTGCCTCGGTTACTTACCATACTTCAAAAAATAGTGAATAAATCATCATGTTTAGTGATTAAGTGAGGGGCGGATCCAGCGCATCATCAGCGGAAATATTATAAAATACGCATAAAATAAAAATGGATTCAATTTCATTATTGTTTATTATGGCTTCTGATTTGCAACA
This sequence comes from Pelobates cultripes, assembly GCA_933207985.1. Classification (NCBI taxonomy): domain Eukaryota; kingdom Metazoa; phylum Chordata; class Amphibia; order Anura; family Pelobatidae; genus Pelobates; species Pelobates cultripes. The sequence continues at coordinate 37,651,087 of OW240924.1, forward strand.
CACATCTGTTGTCTGCTAAGGACCAATATGAATAATACAATTAAAATATATAGGTGAGGGACAGGTGGAAGTAGGGAATTAAAAAGAAGGATTTTATCTAACCTTAATTACGCAGTTCAGTAAAAAAAAAAAAAATCACATTTAGTATAAAGATTTGTTAAAAAATGTTGGCCATTCAACACAGACAATTAAATCTTTATAAGCCAAGGGAATACAGTTGTAATACACTCCTAAGACATAATTGAGGTTTTATCAGTAGTTGTGCAGCTACCAACAAAACCAAGATATTACATAGAATGTCTTCTTGGACATTAAATAATTATTACTGATATAACTTGCCTGTGAAAAAGACTGTAGAACTAAACAGCTCTACAAATAAACTAGACTTGTGTACAGCAGAAAAATTAAGTTCAAGCCGAATAAATTCGTAAGGAAGAAAAAAAAATGATAGGAGTCTGATTTTAAATTATTTCTGTCTTAGCAAATGATTCGCAAAAATGATTAAGATGGACAAAAAGGAATTAAGAATAGGCCAGTCAGTGTACTATAAAATATATACATAATGTAAATATTATGTGTATGCTTTGCACTACACCGATAGGTGCATTTTCACACCATTTCGATCACAGATCAAGTGAGAAGTAACAAATAGAGGGGAAAAAGGAGGAGGAGTAAAAAAACTGAATAATCACATACCAGTTGATTTGAAACTGAATGCACAAGTCTAAAATAAACAGACATAGAAAATCCCTGTAGGAAAAAGATATGTCTTAATGGTCTATGGGTACTTGCGGAAAACAATGACTAGATAGACAAAAAAAAAATAATAATAATAAGTGAAACTAAAGGGCCAGGGGTGGAAGGCATCCATTAGCACACCAAACAAGACCTGTCAAATATGGGAAAAAGGAAAAAACAAAAGAAGAACCTGTGCTCCAAGGTGTACAAAATGACTGTCCTGAGTTTTAGGAGAGATGACAGATACTAAGCAGTCAGCCCCTACATTACTCCAGCTCCAAGGCAGCCAAAGCTGGGAAAGACTGAAGAGGATACCGGTACTTCCTCTGGGTGCACTAAGTAGTATTGCTGCCTGGTGTGTAGCTGCAAGGTATTGTCCGACTTATGGGGTAACCCTCTATAATGCAAAACTGAAGTTATTAGTGAATATCTCCTAGACCACTGTAACTCTGATATAGCAAATCTCTGAAGATGAAGGTTGTGATACTGGAACGCAGGCAAGGTTCGCACCATTTGGAGAATCACTATTTTATCAGATACAGATGATAACTAAATTATCTGCATGCAACCAGGGGAGCGGTAACTGTTCTGCAGACCTTTAATGAGTGACTTCCAGATCAAGTGATGTTAAGGCCTTTACGTAGGACATTAAATTTTTTGGACCCACAAGTTAAATGTGGGTCCAAAAAACAGAAAAGTTCTTGAACCTGTCTATATTTTTTGGTTTTTTTTATGTGGCACTGTGGGATGTCGGATCTCTTCCCTTAGCCTTCTTCAAGCTCTTTAAGTATTCTATGGAAAAGATTTGCCATCTCCTTATTTAGACATCACAATTCTGATTTAAACATGCTTCCAAAACCTTGGAACAGAGCTTTAATGTCATCCTTCGTGGATGGAGTGGTATTTTTCAAGATGCCATGTCTGATAGTAAGAGGCTGGGTCCCAAACAATAACAAACAGAAAACAGCAAGATCAACATATCACTAATTATTAAAAGAAAGTGTAAGATGTGCATTCACCAACCAAAGACAAAGGGAATTAAGAGTATAATTGCAGGCCTTATATATAGTATAAAATATTTTAACATTACTAAGTCTTTGAGTATTATTTATTTACTACAATGTGGTGCTAAGTATGTAGGTCGCACCATTCAATTCCCGAAGGAAAGAGTATTTGCAAATCATAACAAAATACGTATTAAAGGGATACTGCAGGCACTATAACCATTCCATCTCATTAAATTGGTTATAGTGACTAGATGTCCCCAGTGAGTGTTTGCGTAGGTATGTTAATTTTTTTACATTTAGTCCATTCTCCCTGCTTCTTACCAGGCCAGGGAGGTGGATATGGCATTCCTGGGGGGCCCAGCACACTCTTACTTACCTTTCCAGCAGCTCCCTTGTCAAACTCTCGCGACCTGCGTGCCGCACGGAGCGTTGCCATGATAACCCGTGGCAACACTCTGCCAGCCGCGGTACTCGCGAGAGTTAGACAGAGGAGCTGAACGGAGCTGCTGGGAAGGTAAGTAAGAGTGTGCTGGCCCTCCCAGGACCATGATGGCAGCCCTGGTCTGCATTATCGGCAATATTGGTATCTTTATTGGCCGATACCGATATTGCTGAAAATATAGAATATCGGCCGATAAAGTCGGCCAAACCGATAATCGGTCGATCCCTAATAGAAGCCCAGTGGATGTATCGTTTATACAATAGACACATTTCAGGGAGGGCTCAGCTCCAACATTCAGGTCCAAATATATCTCTAGATTTCCAATTGTTCTATAGTAATTATCGTGGGGGCAAATTCAGAGGAGTTGTAATTTTTTTGCTGTCCCACACTGTTTTCGCACTAATAGGCTGTGTTTCAGATCTGCAAGGTAGTTCCTGTTTGTAAAGGTCATCATTAATAATGTTACGTTCACATTCGCAAACTTCAATGCACGCAGTTCGCACCAGGTTCCCTTTCTCAAACACACATTTTCAGACGGAATTCTAGAGCTGGCGGAGACTAGAACTCAATGAACTTGACCCTGGACAGTACCTTTAAAGGCAGGGACTTACGGAAACATACACGTCTATTACTCCAGAAAACATTACACTCCCATCAACTTATAGACAGCTGGCATAGGGCACACCCATTAGACAAATATTTCACCTACTACTCACATGCAGCTAATAGTTATTCACAACTCAATATGTTCTTTCTTGCACATAGACACCTACACCTATAGGTGGATGTGTCCATCGGTAATATAACTTGATCCGATCATGCTCCTGTATGTATCACTCTACTGGAGATAATTAACCGCCACATGGCACTCCAAAAAGGATTACAGGCCTACTTGGTATCGAAACGCAATGTTCCAACCGACTAATCCGTAGTACTTACTATTCTCATGGAATTGTTGTGGTAAATATCTAGCAAGGACTCCAACAGGCAGACATCAAGCCTCTTACATGGCTAAAATTGTGGCTGCAAAATCACCCTACATATATACCACAAAAGCCACAGTACAGGCTTTTAGTTCCTTCTACCATGAGCTATACAACCTACTTAAACCGACATGCACCCATAGATCACACTATCACCAACGGGATGAGGGACAACGCCTCACATAGGTGGAGCTGACATTAGGAATCAAAACATGCCTCTGGGTGAAAAGCACAGGACCTGACGGACTGACAATCTGATATTATACCTTGTTCGAACCATACCTTGCCACTAACTTACTGGCAGCACTCAACTCTTTAACGCCAGACTCCCATCTGCCTCTACTCATGCTTAGGACTTCTCTCACATAATACTCAAGCCAGGGAAAGACCCTACCAACTGTGGTAGTTATAGGCCAATTTCCTTAATACATTTCGATCTTAAAATTTTTGGTAAGATGTTTGCCCTTTGCTTTAAGCCACTTTGGCCTGGATTGTTCCACTGACCATGCGGGTTTCATCCCAGGTAGAGAAGCACATGACTATATGACCAAAATTATCAACCTCATGCAATGGGCGACCTTAACAAAAACTCCAACAATTCTTCTCTCCATTGATTCTGAAAAAGCAAATGGGCAGGGGGGATCACAGGAGGCACTGGTCCTATCTATTTACAACCTTAGAGGTACTGAGGCTAGGGGCAAGGTTCCGCCACTGGGTTCAAGCCTTGTATATGAGCGCATCTGTTACGGTCAGCGTAAATGGTAAAAAATTATCCTTCCCTGTAGGTGAGGAATGTGGTTAGGCAGGGATGTTCTCTATCCCCCCTGCCATTTATAACCATAGAACCAGTTCTTCATGCCATATGCATAATCGCAATGCAGGAAGCGATACCAAGATTTCAGCATTCACTCATGGTGTGTTGTTTTTCCTGACCGACCTTGCGCATTTGCTGCCACAGGTGGTTGCTAAGCTATACTGGTTCAGCTCACATCAAACTTAAATTCAATATAGACAAATGTGGGAAACAGTGTGTCTCTGAGCCTGAAATCACATATAACCCACTCCTTTGGTTTTAGATGGACATCAACAGATATTAAATACCTGGGAATCCACCTCACCTCTACATTGTCAGGCCTGTATAGAGCAAATTATATACCCCTCTTGGACTGTGTATAAAAAATAATCTTGGGAAATGGCATTTTCCGCAATCCTTTTTGGTGAGGAATAACAGTCTGAAAATATAGGTATTACCTAAAGTTCTGTATAATTGTCAAACTAACTTGATTGCGTTAGAAGATAGATTTTGCCAAGGCATTTGATACAGTTCCACACAATAGATTAGTGTTCAAACTCAAGGAAATCAATCTAGATGAAAATGCTTGTTCTTGGGTAGAACATTGGCTTAAAAATAGAGTACAACGAGTTGTCATTAATGGTAAATTTTCAAGCTGGACAGAGGTGGCAAGTGGTGTCCCTCAGGGATCTGTTCTGGGACCCCTTCTATTTAACATGTTTATAAATGATCTTGAAGAAAGCATTGAAAGTCATGTTTCAGTGTTTGCAGATGACACAAAACTCTGTAAAATAATATAATGTGAGCAAGATATTACTTTGCTGCAGAGGGATTTGAATAGACTGGGCACTCAAATGGCAGATGAAATTTAATGTTGAAAAATGCACTTCGGTGTAAAGAATACACAAGCAACGTATACCCTTAATGGAAGTGAATTAGGTATAACAACACATTAAAAGGACTTGGGAATTGTTATAGACAACAAACTATGCAACAATGTGCTATGTCAATCAGCAGTGGCCAAGGCCAGTAAGGTATTGTCATGCATGAAAAAGGGCATTCATTCACGGGACAAGAATATAATTTTGCCTCTTTATAAATCACTGGTAAGACCACATATTGAATATGCTGTGCAGTTTTGGGCACCTGTTCTAAAGAAGGATATTATGGCACTAGAAAATGTGCAGAGACGGGCTACAAAATTAATAAAAAGAATGGAACATATCAGTTATGAAGAAAGGTTAACACATTTAAACCTATTTAGTTTAGAAAAACGTTGCCTAAGAGGGGATATGATAACATTATACAAATATAGTAGGGGCCAATACAAACCATTGTGTGGAAATCTATTCACAAACTGGACTTTACATAGGACACAAGGTCATGCATTTAGACTGGAAGAAAGAAGATTTCGTCTAAGGCAAAGGAAAGGTTTTTTTTACTGTAAGAACAATAAGGATGTGGAATTATCTGCCTGAAGAAGTGGTTTTATCACAGTCCATACAGATGTTCAAATAGTTACTAGATGCATACTTGCAAAAACAGAATATTCAAGGATATAATCTTTCAATGTAGGGTAATAACTGCTTGATCCAAGGATAAATCTGACTGCCATTCTGGGGTCAAGAAGGAATTTTTTTCCTAGCTTGTTGCAAAATTGGAAGTGCTTCAAACTGGGTTTTTTTGCCTTCTTTTGGATCAACAGCAAAAAACAAATGTGAGGAAGGGCTGAACTTGATGGACGCAAGTCTCTTCAGCTATATAACTATGTAACATACACTTTCAAACTACCTCCTTCGCAATTTTGTCTCTAGGATTACCTCATATATATCATGCTATAAGCACACACACATATATAAATAGCTTACCATATACTTACAGGCCCTAGGAAGAAGGGGGGAATAATGTTACCCCACGTCTTCCATTATTATATGGCAATACTTTTCACTTGACTTCGAGATTGGACTAACATAAGCTGAAAGAAATCTTAGCACACCCTAGGGCAGAGCTTCAGGACAGTTCCTCTTCACACCCTACCATGGAAAACATTGCCCTTACACAATCTTGCAAATAATACTCACTCCTTGACTTGGGACATCTTTAAGAGGTAGATACTATTTAAAGTGAACTGGCAATTATCACCTGGGATATAACCCCTATTTTCAATATCAGATTACCCAGACTTTCAGAATTGACAAGGGGCATTAACAATACAACGCTCCTTCAGGGCGACACTATTCCTACATTCACAGATCTAAGGGATCAGGGTAAACCGTTATTGCGGTTAGACAAGTTGAGTTAGTATCAATTGGAGCGGTTCCTCAAAAAAGTTATAACTCATTGGAAATCCAGAGACCTCACACCCTGTGAGGCTGCCTGCACACCATCTGGAGTATTGAAGAGTCCCCTATCTACTCCTTAATAGAGACATGTGCATCCAGCAAGGACTCTACCAATTTCCAGGTTAAATGGACATCTGCTCTGCGCATACATCTTACAGACAGGGACTGGTGATACATATTTGGGAAGGTCATGTTGGCTTCTATTAGTTTATCTAAGAGAGAAGCATTTTACAATAGAGTGACCAGATGGTAAAGGACCATATCCCTACTCCACTCCTACATACCCACAATAAGTAGCATACGTTGGAGGGGTCAGAGAGCAGGGGGTTATATTGAATACATATGCTGGCATTGAACGGATATTCAAGCTTTCTGGGGACAAATCATTGCGGTTATGAAGCAGATAATACCAGATTTTACTACACTCACTCCATCACATGTCCTGCTGGGTTAGCCTAACTCCCCCTCCCCAAGACCTTAGCCAGCAGACACTACTGTAGCTACTTCTAGGAGAGGCTTATTGCCTTAACCCCAGCATACTGGAAGCACACCAATATCCCATCTCTGGAAATTGGTTAAATAGAATAGAGGACACAAGACAAATGGAGGAGATGCACTGGTCAACTAGTGGCAACAAGCAAAAGTATTTAAAAAGCTGGTCCCTGTGGTTGACACATTGGACTAAATCACGGCTTGACAAATTTGCTTTGAATCTAGGAGCCAGTTTAAAAAGTTAGGAGCCTTTTTAAAAAAACTACAAAAAAAAAAAAACTTACAAAACTTTATATTCAACGACAAAAATACAATTCTTAAAAGGACACTATAGTCACCAAGATCACTCTTGGAGACTATAGTCCCCAAGCCAGTGTTTACAATGCTTCCTAGTGACACCTCTAGTCACTCAGAGGTGCTTCCTGTGTCAGTGCTGCACAGTGTGCAGCACCTACATTCAGCGTCTCCATGTTGTGCATGGAGGCGGTGAACATTCCCCATACAGATGCATTGATTTAATGCATCTCTATGAGGAGATGCTGATTGGTGCAGCTTTTTGCAGCACATGAATAATAGCCTCCCAATACTTTCCTATAGGAAAACATTGGATTGGCTAATATCATCAAGCTTGATAATCTCAGCCATAGAGGTGGGGGGTCAGTCGAGGGGATACCACACACGATGGCAGACTGACACACACATACCATGACAAACACACACATACCATAACCGACATGCACCCCATGACAGACACGTAAACACACCATAACATAGCAGAAAGATACACACACACATACACCATGACACAGACAGACATACGCTCAATCACACCATATACTCACACTGAGAGAAAGACCCATTATTGCTTATTTTAATAAAAAAGGCTTACCCTGTCGGGTTCAGTGGGTGGAAAGCTAGTGGATTGTAGAGGCAAGTGGCTGGCTGTGTGTATTGATCCCGGGCGGCTTTATTTAAGATTTATATAAGATTTTTTGATCAATTCAAAAAACAAAGACAAAAACACATTAGGAAAAAATACCCCATGCAGGGGAAACATATATAGGGCAAACCAAGAGGTAGGAATCCCAGAGATGCGATTGAGACTTTCTGAAAAGAGCTCATGGGAACAACAATCAAGTGGTGCACATCATTCTGTAGTCTCGAGATGCAAGATAATGTGATTTGGGTAGAGCAGAGGAATCCTTAAACTAAATCCAAAGGCTTATGTGTTTAAGTAGGGAACTATGAATAATGAACAAAAGAGAATGGGAACAGGGTAAAGGGCAGGATCTCTGCATGGGAGAGAGTAAGGAAAATAGAGAAAGAGCAGCATTAAAAAAAAGACCTTAAAGGCAAAGAACTAAAAATAAGATGGATCAAGTGACAGGAAGGGGGCTACCAGAACCCATCCCTATGTTCCTGAGATGTCCCCCATACAGGAAATCCAGCTACAGAGACCAAGTTGAGTGATCATGCTCCTGTCTTTGGTACAGGGAGTGATACAATGCTTTTAGATAACTTTCTATTTAAGAAACAATATCATCCAAATATTATTCTATATAAAATAGAGATTAGTTATGAGGCATAAGGCTGTATGTATATTCATGCAATATTTTCAATTTTTCTAATTAATTCCATTAAGCCAAGCTAATCGGAGACAACATGCACTTCAGAGTAAAATGTTATTAAAATATACATACAAAGTTCAAAAAAATACCTTAATCTCATTGTTATTCTGAAAATCTATGTGCACCTAAAACACGTTAAAGGGACACTATAGTCACCAGCTTATTGTATTTGTTCTGGTGAGTATAAACATTCCCTTCAGGCTTATTGCAGTAAAGACTGTCTTTTCAGAGAAAATGCAATGTTTACATTACAGTGTGCAGCACTGCCATTCAGTGTGGAGACAATGAACTTTCCACTTAGAGATGCATTGATTAAATTGTACATAACAAAATCAGTTCGGATATAACTATTAAACTAATCTGAAAAAGTTATTAGTCTTTTTAGTGAATATGAAATCTTTATCTTGTTGCACATATCAAAAATAACAACCTGCAAAAATGAGTCTTTATTTTTAAAAATCATGATTTACTGCCGTGGTCCTCGTGGCTAGGAGAGCGGTAACCCAACATTGGAACCAGTTGACACTGTCTTCTGCACAATATGCTGACAAATATCAGAGACCGGATAAAACTCACAGGAAAGATTCAGGATTCTCCACAATGCTACTACAACCGCAAATTCTGGTGTATAGATCATGCCCCTGAAAGCTCACTGCTCAATTCTCTGCCATTTAGGAGTTAAATCACTTTGTTTATACAGCCCTCGCCACACCTACCTACATGTGACTTTCACAGCCTCCCTAAACACTCCCCATAAAGAGTCATCTAATGTTTACACTTCCTTTATTACAAATTCTAATTTAGAGTTTCTTATCTCTTGCTCTGTTAATAGTTTTCTATACCTTGCAGGAGCCTCCTGTATGTAATTAAAGTTCTATTTTCAAATCATGAGATAAAAACTTTAAAAATAAGTGACATCTGATTGAAAATGGAAGATAGGTGTGGCTAGGGCTGCATAAACAGAAACAAAAGTGAATTAACTCCTTAATGGCAGTGAATTGAGCAGAGAAATATTGAGGCGTGATCTATACATTTAACTCCTTAAGGACTGGACTGTTTTTTGCGACGTTGTACATTTGTGACCAGGCCTCTTTTTACACTTTTGTGGTGTTTGTGTTTAGCTGTAATTGTCCACTCTCTCATTTACTATTCCTATACAAATTATATATTGTTTTTTTTCAGGACAAAAAATGCTTTCTTTACATACCATTATTTACAGTTGCAAGATAAAGTATGTGAATCCTTTGGAATGATATGGATTTCTGCACAAATTGGTCATAAAATGTGATCTGATCATCATCTAAGTCACAACAATATACAATCACAGTCTACTTAAACTAATAACACACAAAGAATTAAATGTTGCCATGTTTTTATTGAACACACCATGTAAACATTCGCAGTGCAGGTGGAAAAAGTATGTGAACCCTTGGATTTGATAACTGGTTGAACCGCCTTTGGCAGCAATAACTTCAACCAAACGTTTCCTGTAGTTGAAGATCAGACGTGCACAACGGTCAGGAGTAATTCTTTACCATTCCTCTTTACAGAACTGTTTCAGTTCAGCTATATTCTTGGGATGTCTGGTGTGAATCGCTTTCTTGAGGTCATGCCACAGCATCTCAATCGGGTTGAGGTCAGGACTCTGACTGGGCCACTTCAGAAGGCGTATTTTCTTCTGTTTAAGCCATTCTGTTGTTGATTTACTTCTATGCTTTGGGTCATTGTCCTGTTGCAACACCCATCTTCTGTTGAGCTTCAGCTGGTAGACAGATGGCCTTAAAATGTCTTGATAAACTTGGGAATTAATTTTTCCTTCGATGATAGCAATCCGTCCAGGCCTTGACGCAGCAAAGCAGCCACAAACCATGATGCACCCACCACCATACTTCACAGTTGGGATGAGGTGTTGATGTTGGTGTGCTGTGCCTTTTTTTTCGCCACACATAGTGTTGTGTGTTACGTCCAAACAACTCAAGTTTGGTTTCATCTGTCCACAGAATATTTTGCCAGTACTGCTGTGGAACATCCAGGTGCTCTTGTGCAAACTGTAAAAGTGCAGCAATGTTTTGTTTGGACAGCAGTGGCTTCCACTGTGGTATCCTCCCATGAAATACATTCTTGTTTAGTATTTTACGTATTGTAGATTCGCTAACAGGGATGTTAGCATTTGCCAGTGACTTTTGTAAGTCTTTAGCTGACACTCTAGGATTCTTCTTCCCCTCATTGAGCAGTCTGCGCTGTGCTCTTGCAGTCATCTTTACAGGACGGCCACTCCTTGGGAGAGTAACAGCAGTGCTGAACTTTCTCCATTTATAGACAATTTGTCCTACCGTGGACTGATGAACAGCAAGGCTTTTGGAGATACTTTTATAACCCCTTCCAGCTTTATGCAAGTCAACAATTCTTAATTGTAGGTCTTCTGAGAGCTTTTTTGTGCAATGCTTCTTGTGAAAAACAAACCCACAACTGGTGTGTGTTTTTTATAGGGCAGGGCAGCTGTAACCAACACCTACAATCTCATCTCATTGATTGGACTCCAGTTGGCTGACATCTCGCTCCAATTAGCTCTTGGAGATGTCATTAGTCTAGGGGTTCACATACTTTTTCCACCTGCACTGTGAATGTTTACATGGTGTGTTCAATAAAAACATGGCAACATTTCATTCATTGTGTGTTATTAGTTTAAGCAGACTGTGATTGTCTATTGTTGTGACTTACATGATGATCAGATCACATTTGTGCAGAAATCCATATCATTCCAAAGGGTTCACATACTTTTTCTTACAACTGTATATAATATCATGTAATTTAATTTAAAAAAATTAAAAATATGATGAAAAATTGAAAGAAATACCTGTTTTTTGACTTTTACTTGAAAAATCTTTTACTCATCTACAAAAGCGAATAAAAAAAACTGCTAAATAGATTAAAAATGTTGTCCTGAGTTTTAAAATACCCTGTGATTACATGCTTTTTTTTTGCATGTTATAGGGCTATAGGTACAAGTAGGATATTGCGGTTTAAAAACATACATTTTTTCAAATTTATCAATAGTGACATTGTAACACTATTATCTGTCAAAAATCTCTGAATAACACCCCACATGTATATATATATTTTTTAAAGTAGACAACCCAGGGTATTCAATATAGGGTATGTCCAGTCTTTTTTAGTAGCCACCTAGTCGCAAACACTGGCCAAAGTTAGCGGTCGTATTTGTTTGTGTGTGAAAAAAGTAAAAAACTAAATTGAACGCTAATTTTGGCCAGTGTTTGTGACTAAGTGGCTACTAAAAAAGACTGGACATACCGCATTTGCAATACCTTGGGTTGTCTTCTTTTGCAAATAGTATGCCATCATGGGGTTAATTCTCATTCCTGGGCTACCATACGCCCTCAAAGGCAACATAACCAACCTGGCCATTTTCAATGTAAAAATATTTGACCCATATATTTGACCCTGTAACTTTCAAAAACGCTATAAAATCTGTACAGGGGGGGTACTGTTGTACTCGTTAGACTTTGCTGAACACAAATATTAGTGTTTCAAAACAGGAAAACGTATCACAACAATTATATCATCAGTAAAAGTGCTGTTTGTGTGTGAAAAATGCAAAAAAAAAGTCACTTTCACTGACAATATCATCGCTGTGATAGGTTTTACTGTTTTGAATCACTAATATGTGTTCAGCGAAGTCTCCCGAGTAAAACGGTACCCCCCATGTACAGGTTTTAGGGTGTCATAGAAAGTTACAGGGTAAAATACAGTGCTAGCAAATTATATTCTCTGAACTTTCGGCCTGGGTTGGCAGGCAGGCAGGTCCCTCAAATTGCAATTAATAAAATTACTTAATTATGTAAAAATATTACATAAATATGCACGTAGAATTTAAATATATATGCATATTTATATATTTGAACTCTACGTATATATTTATATAATTATGTAATTTTGCATATGGACATGTATATTTCGTATTATTTTTATTTATTTATATATACATAGATATATATATATACAATTTCATTCTAAGTGTATTTTGATATAAATATATATATTTTAATATCAAAATACAGTTAGAATAAAATTTCATATAGATATATAATTTTTTTTTTTTTTAATTATTTAAAAAAAAAAATGTTTCATTTAATTTAAACAAATAACAAATAGGTGAGAGCACACAAATTGATTGAAGGACGCAGAATGGGGGTAAAACAAAACTTTATTCTTCAAACTTCAAATCTTGAAGTAAAATAAACATACATCCAAAGGTAAATTTAAAAAGTTCCAAAATGAGAGTCCACCACTTTAGGGACTTTTTTAATTTACCTTTGGATGTATGTTTATTTTACTTCAAGATTTGAAGTTTGAAGAATAAAGTTTTGTTTTACCCCCATTCTGCATCCTGGAGGTTTTACATTTAAAGGAGAAGAACGTTCCCAGTGGAGGTCCTGTTTGTATATTCAAGGCATCCAGTTTGAGCCAGCTTATTAAGTGGCTCTGTCTATATTAATTGACTCCAGTGTGGGTAGTATTTCATCAATTTGTGTGCTCTCACCTATTTGTTATTTGTTTTTATTCACTGTTTTGTGGTTTGTGTGGCCCACATAGGTGATAGTGGCACCTACCATTTTAGGGATTTATTCACTTAATCTGTTATTGTCTTTAATTTACTTATTATTTGTATTTTATAATAATATATATATATACACAATATATATAGTTATATATATATTCTATATATATGTGTGTAATTTAATTATATATTAATATAAAATACACTTAGTATGACATTATACATATGATAAAGACATATATAATTAAAAAAATATATAATTATATTTGTGTGTACATATATATATATATATATATACACACACACACACAAATATAATTATATATTTTTATTAACATTAACCTTTATTTTATTTTTTGATTTTACACTAGCAGGGAGACTGCCTGTCAGCACAGGCAGTCCCCCTGCAGGCAGACACATGGACACCTATTGTGACCATGTGATCGCTCTGTTGAGCGATCACATGGCCCCAGGGGTCCTAATTCGCCGCAGGGAGACTGTCTGGGCTGCAGGCAATCTCCCCACACCGGGAGCACGACGGCAATCGGGTAAGTACATTGGACCATTAGGACGGTCTTGAACCGTCCTCGGTCCTGAAGGGGTTAAACTTCTTAATTAAGCTTCATTTGTTTTGGTGACTATAAAGACCCTTTAAATACCTCTCAACAAATATCGGCTTAAGGATAAAAGCTTGTGGGGAAAAGTGGATGATATAGTGTATTATATTTAAAAAATATTCATTAGATTGCAAGTGTCCAATAAATAATTGAGCATTGGTTATTTTACAAAGTGTATGAATAAAACAATGTACCATATTTTCAGTATACAGGAGTGTAAATAAATATATATATATATATATATATAAAAAAAACTGCTCCTCTCACCTCCCACACTAATCCCTTTCCCACCCCACAAATGCACACACATGGCATCCACTGTATACACGCACTAACCTTTCCAGATACAGACACTGCATCCGCTGTACACACACACACACGTCACCTGCATGCATACGTTACAATCCTTAAACACACACATCTGCTACATCTCACTATACCTACACATGCAATATCTCCTATGTACATAAGCTAACTTTTACTGTAATACTGGTACAGGTTGTTTTATTTTATTTACCTCCTAAATTTCTAGCTAAAATTGATGGGTGCAACTTATAGTGCAGACAAGTTTACAGGTTTCAAAGATTTCTTGTTTCTTCATCTAATTTATTTAATCTCTCTCAATAGGCTGCTTTGCACTAGCGAGCAATTAAAAGAGCAGAACATAATAACCTCTTAAAATATGAAAACAACCAGGTAGTGTGTAGGTAAACTGTGTGAGTCACTGCCAGGGGGTGTGTGAATACCCTGCAGAAATAAAATGGATTACCTCCTAAACCTAATCCTAGTCCTAATTGGTTCAAGAACTGTGAAGAGATTAGTGCAGTGTATTTTAAAGGGTCATTTAATACCCCTAAACAACTTTAGCTTGCTGAAAAGCTTTATATGTGAAGAGTGTGTCCTCTTTATTTCACTTTGCAAAAAGTGTAGATTTCAATTGAAATTTACAGACTTTTAAATTAACCTGGTTACACCCTCTTGGCTCTTAAGCAGACAACAGGTAATGTTACTTCCTGATTTTGTTAGCTCAATGCGGCTGATCTTAAGAGGCAACAATTGCTCAAAGCACCTGACTTAGAGACTTTTCATTGAGCTGCATTAGGATGTCTGTGATTGGACAGCCACAGAAAGTCTGGGCGGGGTTAGAATGGGAGAGCTTGCAAAGGCAGCAGACAAGAGATCTGTAGGTTTTGACAGCTGACTTTTAGATATAACTCCAATTAAAAAAATAAATATTTAAATGCATGCACGTTTCCATTTGGGGTGTTTCTACTACACAATGATTTTTTATTTATTTTTTATTTGAGCAGTGGAGTGCCCCTTTAAGTGTAGTGTAGAAGAATAGTCACGGTGCAGGCATTTTAGTGCATAATAGTTTCTGACATAATGGACTTCTTGGAGCTTTACTACGTTTAGGTGACTGAGTTCTTGTTTCCTTTTACTTTCTGTAATTACAGCCTTATCATAATTAATCTTATCATGTAATCATATTCTGTATCACTGCCAGGTGATATAATTCAATCATTTATTCAGCCTTAATGTGAATACATGGTTAGAGTCAGTATTTTATGGATCAGGACTTTTTTTTTTTTTTTAAAGTGAAGTGGTGAGATAAAAATTGGCTGAATTTTATAAATCATAGTTATGCACTGACATCCAAACATATTTTAGC
The DNA here is from genome assembly GCA_933207985.1 of Pelobates cultripes. NCBI lineage: Eukaryota > Metazoa > Chordata > Amphibia > Anura > Pelobatidae > Pelobates > Pelobates cultripes. The sequence goes on from OW240924.1 coordinate 37,666,380, forward strand.
CTGAACAGGTCTGTCGGCCAATTATAGAATCGTTTTGTCTCGTAAATACCCTGACTGTGGACCTGGGGAGAACCATATTGGAGGTGGACTGTGGGTGGCCTCCACGTGGAGAGGTATTTGAATATAAAATGTAATTAATCTAATTTGTCACACATTAAATGATGCTTGCTTTTTACAGCAATTTACATATTTTTGCACAATTAGATATCTTTAATGTAGTCATTTCAGAGCAAAAATCATCTAACTGCACTTTGCAAATTTAAACATTGTCATTTCTTTACAAGAAGTACTGGATTGCCGTGACTAAAACTAGAATGATGCTATACTAAAGGTGAGCTTCACTTGTTTTTTATTATTTTAAAGGTTTTGGCCTAATAATCTAAAATATGCACATGAACACTCTAATATTGTAAACACATATCTATTTAAAATGTTAGTGTTCTTTTAATGTAGTAGCCTATAAAACCAAAACTATAAGTGCCCTTTTCAGCATGAGCTAATTAAGGGAGTTGATTCTTAATTTTCATCTGTGTGACTGTGTGTGCACCTAAGAGGTTCTCTGGTAATCTATCTTAAAATAGTATATCTTTAAGTAAGACCACACTTTTAAATGTTGCAGTTGTTTTATTGGGGAAAGTATGAGTGTTAGCAAGATTAGTAATTTGACTAAGTGAACAGTCTGCTGTATGTATGTATGTATGCTTTGAAGAGTCTTTTCAGGATACTTTCTACTGTTTCAAATGTGAGCAAGTGGCTTCTAAGGAAGCTCAGATTGGAGATCTGGAGAGCCAATTTGCAACACTGAGGCAGACTGAGAACCTTAAAGAGGGCTTTCTTCTGCCCACTGAGCAAAGTGTAGTGGGGCCAGATAGGAGGAGATGAGCCAGCTGGAAAACAGGCAGGTAACTAGGAGACAGATAGGCGAGGTAGCAGAGTAGGAGGGAAGAGGAAGGGCATAGCCAAACCCCAGCAGATTTGCCCACTTGAGTGAAGATGTTGGAGTATAAGATTAGGAGTGGTTGTGCTTGAGTAAACTGCTCTTAACAGCTGAGGGAACCTTTAGTATGGATGGAATCCATTATGAAGGAAAGGCTGAACAGGTTATTCTACTTTTAGAAGAGTAGACAGGGTAATCTGTGAAATATTCATAAAATGTTTTTTTTTTTTTTTTTAATTTTCTACTTTTAGAAGAGTAGACAGGGTAATCTGTGAAATATTCATAAAATGTTTTTTTTTTTGTTTTGTTTTTTTTAATTTTTAGTAATTCTTACAGTAATTCAGTAGAGAAAAGCAGATGTGCTGCATATATTTTAAGGGGGTTCAAAAGCTCAACCCAGAAACTACAGACCGATGGGCTTAACATCTGTGGTTGGGATATTATATATAGGGCAATTAAGGGATAATCTTCATGCGGGTGACGGAACTGGGGAGAGTCGGCCACTTTCCCGTCCTCTCGCTGACGGCCCCAAAAGCATGATGCTCCCCCCCGGACTGGTGGGGGTGATCCCGGTCCACCCCTGGGAGACAGCACGGCTGTGCAGGAGGCAAGCAACAAGCCCACACAGACAACCTGCAGCACCAGAGTGGAGCACAATGGTGGACGCCACATGCGCACCAAGCTATAGTAAGGGAGAAGCCGATATCCTGGCATGGATAACCTTCTGGTTAAAATTAACACACAGGCTGAGGCAAGCTGAAACTCACAAAGCGGAAAAATACTCACCTGAAGTGCCAGCTCCTGACTCCCAACAACGGCAGGCAGCTTCCAGACCGAGGAGGTCTGGAAGACGGCGAAGGAGAAAACGACATTACAAGCCTGCACACAAATCAACCTCGACCGCATAGGGCTTGGAAGGAGACCCCCCACACGAGACAGCTGCAATGGTGGTGGGATAAGGCCAGCGCACGTACTCCCACTGAGGTACCAAGGGAATCCCTGCTAGCGAAAGACCCAACCTGCCGACCCTCTGTATACCCCCTGACTGGCGTCGGTTAAATAGTCGCAACATCAAGGACTCATTGACCACTCACCTTACCCACTGCAATGTAAGGGACTTGGTGTCAAATCTACACTCACAATGGACGCTATCCAGGCTCTTATATTTTCTTTTATCCTTTTTCAAGTGATGTAAAGTTTCATGTTATTTCACAGATATGGGTGTACCTTTTTTTAATACCTCTTATGTGCTTCCCCAGACACACTCTTTGACTCCCTCTGTCAGGACCCTATCCAGAAAACCAAGATATTGTTTTATTTTATTGCTGCAATAAGTATTTCTCGCCTCTAGTGGCATCCCTAGCCACTAGTCAATCCTCAGTTACTCTCACCTGCCTCATATGATCTTCCAAGTCTGCTACAAAAGGCTACACCCTGCTCACAACAGGGTCTTTACATTGAAGTTAGTGATCTACCTGAACGACTTCAGTTCCTGGCTCCTGTGAACCTGATCCAGACTTACCTTCTACCCTACTCCATACCAACCTGCTCCAGACTTACCTTCTACCCTGCTCCATAACAGCCTTCCTGCGTTACAAACCTGCCTCCGTTATCAGCCTTCTACTGTAACCAGTCCGCCTACTGATACCAACCTGTCTTTGGTTCTAACCTACCTAGAGATCAGAGACATTCTTTATTTGCAAGTATCCTGTTTTGTAGCATTTTGCCTAAAGTCTGTTTTCGCTCAAGTTGCATAAAATGTCTAAAAGCTCCAATAGTCTCAAATAATAACCCTGGCATAAGTCTCTTATCTGACCTGCACAAGATCATGACACCCTCCTTAGTACTATACAGCATTTGAACACACATGCTACGGAATAGATTACTCTATATACCGCAAGCGGTACAACCACCATCCACAACATACCTATGTCTGTGTGTTATAACATACGGCATGAATCACACATACAGCCAACTGTACAATGGGCTGTAACCCACACTTCTATTAGGCTACACGCTGCAGTATTAAGTCTCCCAGATTTAACTATTTACCCTCGTCCCCTTAAGCATAACTACAGCAATTGTTTTAACCCCTTAAGGACCAAAGTTCTGGAATAAAAGGGAATCATGACATGTCACGTGTCCTTAAGGGGTTAAGTACAGGGGAGAATGTACCTCAATTAACATAAACCCTGCTTTGAGCTTCACTTGCCAATCAAATCACCTGCCGGTCTCGCTTGTCCCAGGTAAAGCACTGGCCAAAGGGCATGTTCAATATAGCAACGCTCAGACACCTGCTCAGCCCTAGAGGCATTGCTAATCTTGTAGGTCTAAACCAGGACTAATATACTCATGCTCCTGATTTCAAGCGGAATGTTTGCAGTTATATTGCCTGTTATTTTACTTGATATTCTAAACGTGTACCAATCTTGTTCATTACAAAACGAAAAATGTGCAAAGCCAAACCAATATGCCTATACTGTTAACTTTACTGTTTATTCTTATCTCGCTATTACTGCTGTGGCATAGCGAGAATGCTTGTTACCCTCATGCACTTCAAAATAAAGAATAAAAAAATACCATGAAATAAAAAATAAAAATAGGTAAGAAAATACAGTCTAAACATGATTTAACACTACAGAGGAATTTATAATTGGAGGACTGGGCAGGAAAGTGGATGCTGAGATTCAATATAAATAAATGTAAAGTCATGCATTTTGGAGTAAGGAACAGACAAGCCATGTTTACATTAAATGGGGTTGAGTTAGTGATAACATTAAATGAAAAGGACTTGGGAACAATTATAGAGCATAAACTAGGCAACAGTATGCAATGCCAGTCTGAAATTGCAAAATATAGTGAGGTGCTTTTGTGTATAAAAAAGGGTATTGATTCACATGATCAAAATATAATTTTGCCTCTTTACAAAGCAATGGTAAGACCCCAACTTGAATATGTGGTGCAATTCCAGGCACCAGTTTTAAAGAAGGATATTACAGAACTAAAAAGAGTGTAGAGGCAAGTTAACAATAACCCCTTAAGGACTGAGGCAATTGTACAAGTTCTGATCAAAACAAAATGTAAACACAACCTGGAATGTGCGCTATATAACTTTTCAACCGTAATTCACCTCTTTCATATTAAATGCACCAAAAACTCATTTTGTTCAGGAGAAGCAGGGCTTTCATGTCACATCAAATAATTATCTAAGAAACATAATTTAATATTAATAAAATATAAAGAAATATGAGCAATTAAGACACTTTGTTATTTTTTTTTTTATAGTTTTGCATGGCATTTTAAAGAACCACTATAGGCCCCCAGACCACTTCAGCTCAATGATGTGGTCTGGGTGCCAGGTCCATCTAGGGTTAACCCTGCAGCTGTAAACTTAGCAGTTTCAGAGAAACTGCTGTGTTTACATTAGGGTTAATCCAGCCTCATTGACAGCCGTTAGAGGCGCTTCTCACTGTGAAAATCACAGTGAGAAGATGCTGCTGTCCAAAGGAAAGCATTGAGAAATGCTTTCCTATGAACTGACTGAATGCATGCGCGGCTCTTGCCGCGCATGCGCATTCAGCGGATGATGTTGGAAGAGGGAGGAGAGTCCCCAGCACCGAGGGAGCCCAGCGCTGGAGAAAGGTAAGAATTTAACCCCTTCCTCCCCCTTCAGTCCGGTGAGAGTGGGACCCTGAGGGCGGGGGGGACCCACAGACCCTACAGTGCTAGGAAAACGAGTTTGTTTTCCTAGCACTATAGTGGTCCTTTAACTGTGAATGTCAGTACTGTTACTGCAATAAAATACATATATTTGTATTCAGCGATGTCTTACACCTAAAACAGTACCTCCTATGTACAGGTTTTATGGTGTTTCAGAAAGTTACAGGGTCAAATATAAAATTTGTCAGACTGGTTTTGTTTCCTTAGAGATCATATGGTAGCCCAGGAATGAGAATTACCCCCATGATAGCATACCATTTGCAAAAGTAGACAACCCAAGGTAGTACAAAGGGTTATGTCCAGTCTTTTTTAGTAGCCACAAACACTGACCAAAGTTAGCGTTTTTTTTACTTAATTAAACTTTTTACTAACTTTTATTAGCTTTTAAAACCTTTTTACAGGCACCAGGGGGCCGTGTGAGAGCTCAGACAGTCCCCCTGCAGGCACTGCACATGCCGGCCATGTGATAGTGTGTACCGCACGTTCACAAGGCCTGGGAGGACCAGATCGGATGGAGGGGGCCGAGCAGCCTCGATCGTGACTTCTGGCGGGAACCTGCTGAGTATTAAAGGGACACTCCAGGCACCCAGACCACTTCTGCCCATTGAAGTGGTCTGGGTGCCAACTCCCACTACCCTTAATCCTGCAACTGTAAATATTGCAGTTTTCATAAACTGCAATATTTACATTGCAGGGTTAATGCCTCCTCTAGTGGCTGTCTACTAGACAGCCACTAGAGAGCACTTCCGCATTTATAGCACAGATTTTCTGTGCTATAGTGTCGCTGGACGTCCTCACGCTATGTGAGGACCTCCAGCGTCGCTAAATTCCCCATAGGAAAGCATTGAAAGTATTTTCAATGTTTTCCTATGGGGAAGTGTAATGCGCATACGTGGCATTGCCGCACATGCACATTAGGTCTCCCCCGCCACCGGCCGCGCATGCGCAATCGGTCTCCCCCACCGGATGATGGGGGGGAGGAGCGTGGGCGGACCCTGAACCAGCGCCGAGGGACATCGGCACTGGATGCAGGTAAGTCACTGAAGGGGTTTTATCCCCTTCAGCAACTTGGGATGGGGGGTGGGAGGGAGAGGGGACCTGCAGTGCCAGGAAAACAGATTGTTTTCCTGGCACTGGAGTGTCCCTTTAAGGATGGCGGGGACGTTTTATGCCGCCCTGTGGCGTTTAGGACCCCCCAACAAGAATGTCATAGAACGCACACCGTCCTTAAGGGGTTAATTATAAGGAAAGGTTAGAAAAACTGGATTTTTTTTTCTTTAGAAAAAAGGTGCATTAGTGGGAATATGATAGCACTATACAAAAATACAAAGGGTCAGTACAAACCACTAACATTTATTAGCAGGAATATACAAGACTGGAGGTCACCCATTGAGACTGTAAAAAAGGCGTTTTCACTTACAGGAGAGTAAAGGGTTTTTTACAGTAAGGACAATACAGATGTTGAATTCTCTGCCTAAAGAGGTTGTCTTATCAGATTCTATAAATAATAAAAAATTTAAAAAAAAAGGCTTGGAGGTTTTTTTGCATAAACAGAATATTCAAGAATATAATTGATACTTATGTAAACTGGTTGTTGATTCAAGAGAGAAAAATGATTGCCAATATGGAGTCAAGAAATAGTTTTCCCCCTTTTTGTTGCATAATTGAAACCGCTACACTTGTGATAAGCAGAGAGAAAAACTGAAATATAGACAGTAAAAGATGCAAGCAAAGCAGGATAGAAGAAGAATGATTATTGAATCTATTGAAAAATAATCTATTGAAAGATTATAGGAATGAATAAATCAGGAAAGTTTAAATTTTTTTTAAATTCCTGATGTGATCACAATCTAAGACGCCATATCTGCTATAAACCAATACTTGAGCAGTAAAGAACAAATAGCTGCAAAGTATAGGTAAATATACAGGAAGAACTGGCAGAATAATATTTGAATTACAGAGACTTTTTGATTTTTTTTAATGTTTATTATTGGCAAGATTTATTTTGCACATATTTTGTTTAAATTATTTTGTGGGATTTTCCTTGCATTGTGGTTTTATTGTGTATAGATTTTTTTTTTTTATGTGGAGTGGTCTATTTGGCACTTGATAACTAATTATCCAACATGAAACGCGTTATGGCAGAACCTGATCTGTACAAATTACCGGTGATGTTTGTTTTAAGTCTGATGACCTTGTTTTACATTACATAGAAAAATATGTGTTATTACTTTTAACATTACTATTGTACTGCACTATTAGTCTTTCTTTTAGCAGATCTATTCAATAACCAGCTCTAAATCCATTATATCAAGATCGTGCGGAGTTACCATATTTATTTCAAGACTTCACTTTTAAAGGCATTTTGTGATTGCAATATTCACATTTATGCAGTGAGTGGTGCCATAGGGTACTATACCATTATTTGTTTCTGTGTTTTGCTGTATTCCCCATGTTTTTCTTTTTTTTTTCTTTAGACATTTTTTATAAAAAAATTAAAAAGGATCACTTCCACTCTTGAGGCTGACACACTAATTTATATATATATATATATATATATATATATACATATACACACACACACACATATATATATATATATATATATATATAAACATATATAAATTTGTGGGTGGGTGAGGAGGGGTGTACTTTAGGTGGTCTATTCCTTAGATAATATGTTGAAAAAATATTGACTCTACTAACGGGACATTATAGTCACCAGAACAACTACAGCTTCATGTAGTTATTCTGGTGAGTATAATCGTATCCTGTAGAGATTTTCATGTAAACACTATTTTCTGAGAAAGGGCAGTGTTTACATTGCCCCTAGGGACAATTCCAATGACCAAGGGCAGTGCTTCCTGGGGCAGTGGTGCACAGTATGCAGCACTGCCATTTAGCGCAGAATTTTCCCCATAGAGATGCATCGATTCAAAGCATCTCTATGAGAAGGTGCTGATTCGCTAAGCCGGCATTTGGACCAGCCCCATCCCACCTCCTTGCCGATTTGAGCCAATCCATATGGGAAAGCATTGGATTGGCTAAAAATGATCAGTTCTGATGTCAGCAAGAAGGTGGGTCGGGGGTGGGGCCAGCACCTGGAAATAAGGTAAGTTTTATTACTTTTTAAAGGGGTTAACAGGAGAAGACAAGCTACCTAAATGGTGGTTTTACCACTAAAGGGTCAGGAATACATGTTTGTGTTCCTGACCATATAGTGTTCCTTTAAGTACTTAACAAAATAAACATTTTATCACTAGCTTTCAGTCTTATACAGAAAATAATTTAAAACTAACCTTTGCTGCAATGGTGGCTGCAGTGATATGTGAAGAGGAACTATCCTCAGTTGATGCAACTCCGCTGTCCTTTTTTTCTTCCTCTTCTTCTTCACACTGTACACCTTTATCTTCTGTCTGCTTGTGAGGGCTTGTTGTTGGTGGAGGAGAGAGGGGTGGTGGCGGTGAAGGCAAATCTTCCAACTCATCATGAACTTCTTTTACTTTTACAATTGCATCCCTCAAAAGGTCTATGGCATGAGGTAGGGCTGGCAGTATAAACTGAAAGCATTCCTGCATTCACCAAAAGAACACAATTGTAAGTAATTTTTTGGTTGTTAGTCTGGCAAACAATGGATAATACATGCACCACCATCTAAAAAGATTATCCTATGTCAGTGAAACACTAGTTAATAGGTATGTCAATAAGGAAAATCTAAAGCATCAATCCCAAAAAGGTTTCATTGATACTAAAATGCCTCTGGAAATATGTATTTACCTTTAATATACATATAGACTTAAACGTAAATATATTATTTGATTAAACAATATGCGATTAGCATTATAAAAAAAAACAAAAACATAATTTTTATGCAATATTGACTATTTACCTGTGACCCTTTCTTGCTACCTGGTAAATTGATTATAAGAGTCTTTCCACGAATTCCACACACAGGCCTGGAGAAGAAATGGAAAGATTGGGGAAAAAAAGTGTCCACTTTTAGAATGAAAGATAAATTCAAAGTTCTGCATTCTTGAAGTTCAATGGACAGATACCGTCACGGGAAAAAGTAAGTACACCCCTATTGAATTCTATGGTTTTACATATCAGGACATAACAATTAACTGTTCCTTAGCAAGTGTAAGGATATGAAATAGTGAACTCTTTTTGCTTTATATGCTTTAAAATATTGTTTGAAATAATTATGCTGACCTTGGCAGATGTATTCTATAACATGCTTTGAGAGGCCTCCCTTCTACAGGATGTATGACCTCGCTCGACCTCAGGATGTTCCTGTCCCGTCTTTATTCAAATGCTTATCTTTTAATGTCAGACAAATATGTACTATTAACTACAAGGAAACAATAAATCTCGCTGCTTGCGTGACAAACTGTGTATAAATGCTAGCCCTGAAAATATACTCACTGAGAACTTGTTAAGCACTCTTTCGTGTCTGTGTCTTAATTTGCTAAACAAGAACTCCCGTCAATTGAGGTGGTGACTGAAGAATCGAGGGGAGTTGAGTCCAGAACAGCATTAACCCTTTCAGCTTGGTGTCCAGAAGTGGGATTACAGCAGGACCATTGGGTAAGTAGCCTTTTTGTGTCTTATTGACGCTGATTGTCTATGACCCCCTTTGGTTCAGTAAGTCTGTATCCAGTAGATAGGAAAGGTGTAAGGACTTTAGTTATATTGAGACTATAAATAGGTCTCCGGTTTTTACTGGACAGTTGGTTTAGTATAGGGTTCTTGGTAACCCAGGTTAGTATCTAAGATAGATACAGGGTATCTCAGGTAGATACAGGTTTTGAGACTATAAAGGAGTCTCCGGTTTATTAAGACTATAGGTGTTCTAGGAAACACGGTTTATAGATCGAATAACCCAAACTTCTCGTTCTTCTGGTCACCCTGTGTCTGCTTTGTGTTTATTTTGCTTGTTAAGTAGAGACACACTATTGGTAAATAGGTAGTGTCTCTACCCTGAGCCAGAAATATGAGAAATAATCAGTCTATTTCTTACACTTTACCCCACCCAGGGGAGTCATGTCTAAATTATGTTACTAGAATAGGAACACAAGGAGGATTTCTTACAATCTCCTTTGTGTCAAATTTAGCAGGATGGACACAGACTATGAAGTCATCTGATCTTAAAAGTGGCAAGGTGTTAAAATCATATGTACATAAGCAATGTGATGATGATGTAGAGATGCCAGAATTAGAAGGTGCTGATCTTACTGCCCCGTTCATGACTGTTGGTAATCAGTTAATAATGAAACCCATTAATCCCGGAGTACTCAAGGACATTATTCAAGGTGCCCCAAACCCCCGTACTAATCCCTCTGCATGCCTAATGTATCTGAAAAGTATGTGCTTAGGACAGAACATGACACAGATAGACATACAGTTAATTATAAATGGAATATTAGGGTATGACTCAGATTCTGGTTGGGATTGGTCTAGGGTACCCTCTATCAGTGAGACAGACAACAGTACTGGAGTTGGAGAGTCTGGCAGTGATGGTGTTTATGAGCTTAGTACTTTAGCAGGATGTGCTAAAATGTGGGACGAGGTGGAAGCTGAAATGTTGAGATTATGGAAGAATAAGCAGTCTATATCCACTGCTTTGGCATGTAAGCAATGTGCAAAGGGAGAGATTGGTATTTTTGTAAAAAGATTTTACAAGTGTTGGAAGGATGAGGCAGGTTTGAAGTCTGGAGATGATATGGATCTCCTTAAAATACAGTCATGCCATGGTAATATGTTGCCACAGTATTCTTTGCTTGTGAAACAGTTGATTTCAGACTGGGCCAATTTGGGTGGCTCAGATTTTCTTACCAAGGTTATAGAGAAAGAAAATGCAGGTTGTTTTGACTTAAGAAAAGATTCAGGAAGTAAGGTTGCTTATTATGCTCAGGGATTGCAACACTGTCCACCTACACAGGCCCGAGAGAGAGGATGGGATGGAGCACATAGAGCCCGTGGAAGGGGTGGTCAAAGAGGGGTAAAGGGATGGAGACAGGGAAAGCAGGGTTATAGGGGCAGAGGTTACCAAGGAGGAATAGACAGGAACATTTGTTTCAACTGGAGGAATGAGTGTCCACACCCCAGGAAACCCCAGCCACCCCAACAACCCCACAATTCTCAAAATACGCCCAGTAGACAAGAACAACACCAGGCCCACTCCCAACACCACTGGCCAGCACTTCCCCCTCCCCCCTCGCTCCAGCAAACCCAAACTGCACTAGGACCATTCACAGGTACCACTGACCAGCACACCCATCACATTCCATGGCCCCTATAGGGCTGCCTTGAAGGTGACACTCCAACTTTTTCACTTTTGTCCTCTACTAATGATGATCAGCCTTTTTGTATTCTGGTCATAGAAGGTAGATCCTTGCCATTTTTGGTAGATACTGGAGCTACGTGTTCCAGTCTCTGTGACACCTATTATCAGGGCACAAGGGAAAAGTCTACACCTTCATTGGGTATTAATGGAGTGTCAACACCCACTTTTGTCACACCACCACTGTCTGTTTTCTGTTCTCTTAATGGTTCTTCTACTGTGCACCCTTTTCGTCTAATACCTAAATGTCCTGTTAGTTTGCTGGGGAGGGATCTTCTTGGTATTCTGGGAGCTACCATTACTTGCATGCCCTCTGGTGGTATTGATGTGTCTATGTTGTGTTCTGAAACTATTAATTTGTCTGATGTTCCTTCCTCTGTGTGGGCTTCATCTAAGTTAGATGTAGGATTTGTCAACTGCACCCCTTACAAAGCCAAATTAAAACCAGATGTAACTCCTATCTACATTAAACAGTACCCCCTGTCAGAAGCCAAGGTTGAGGGAGTTCGCCCCATGATCCAATCTTTTCTAGAGCAGGGAATACTAAAGCCAGTAGTTTCCCCATATAACACACCTATTAATCCAGTTCCTAAAGGTAATGGTTATCGCTTAGTTCAGGACTTTAGAGCCCTGAATAGTTCAATTGTGCCCATTGCACCCATTGTCACTGATGTGACATCCCTCATTACAGACATTCCACATGATGCCACTTGCTTCACTGTCATTGATTTAAGTAATGCATTTTTTTCTATACCTATTGATCAAGAAACACAGCTACTTATGGCTTTTACTTTTGAAGGCTATCAGTATACCTGGACACGCTTACCCCAAGGATATGTGGATTCCCCAGCCGTTTATTCGCTGGTACTAAAACATACTCTAAAAACATGGACACCTGGTCATGGTTCCATCCTTTTGCAATATGTTGATGATTTGTTGTTATGTAGCCCTAGCTATGAGGCAAGCACTGTGGATACTGTCAGTTTGCTCAAACACTTAGCAACTGTGGGTCACAAGGTGGCAAAACACAAAATGCAATTGTGTAAATCAAAGGTTGATTACTTAGGTTTTGTTCTGGCTTCAGGCATCAGACAATTGAGTCCAAAACGTATTGAGGTAATTAAGAGGATTGCTAAACCCACTACTCGGAAGGAGTTGCTCACCTTCCTCGGCATGATTAATTACTGCCGCCAATGGATCCCTGAATACTCCCATTATGACTCAATCCTAAGGGAGGCTGTACATTCTGACAGCCCTGAAAATGTCTGCTGGTCACCAGACATGCTAGCTGCGTACATTGCCCTCAAAGTTGCTATTGTGCAAGCCCCGGCTTTAGGACTACCTGTGTATTGTAAACCATTTCATTTGTATGCTCGGGACAACTGTAAAACCATGGCACAAGAGCGGTATGCGTCCCATAGCATTATTTTCCAAAGTAGTTCCAGCTCCGGTACAGGGTATGCTGGTGTGTCTCAGAGTATTGGCAGCATGTGCAATGGCTGTTGAGACTGCTACTACTAGGGCATCCTACAATACTCCATACCAGTCACCAGGTCACTCAGCTTATAAAAAATCTCACCACACAACACATGACAGCCCAGCGCTTAAGTGGTTATGAGATTATTCTTCTTAATACCCAGAATCTGTCTATTGTCTATAGTCCTGTTAATTCTGGTCCTATGTCTGTTTTGCATGCTATTCTCAATTCTGCATCTGACTCTGTGTCCATCTGAGCCTCATAATTGCACTGAACAAATACATATTGCCACATCTCCCAGAGCAGACCTCTCCTCCACTGCACTCAGTGGCCCGGATGTGACCACTGTCTTTATGCATGGATCTTGCTCCAGACCAAATGACGGTACGTACCTCACAGGCTATGCCGGGTACAGTTACCTGATAAAATCACTGAAGCTGACACTATTTTCCAGCCGTCTGCACAAGCCACAGAACTCATTGCTCTCACACATCAGCTTTTCTCAGGACAGCGAGTGAACATTTACACAGACTCACAATATGCTCATGGGGTAGTGCATGATTTTGGTGTGATTTGGAAACAAAGAGGCTTTGTAGGAGCCGACGGAAAAGCCATTTCACACACAAATGTCATCCAATTACTCCTAGATGCTACCCTACTCCCATCTGAAGTAGCTGTTATCCACTGCAAGGCACACACTCTGGGTAGTGATGACATTTCCAGAGGTAATGCCTTGGCTGACAAAGTGGCAAAAGAAGTTGCAGCAAAGACTCTTTACTATGAAATGTTTCCTACTATGCTCACATCTCCCACATGCCCTACTGACAGTTTGCTTTTGCAGCTCCAAGCCTTTGCAACGCAAACTGACTTTGATTTTTGGATTAAACAAGGTTTAGAGAAAGATCAGACTGATCTTTTCTCTAAAGAGGGGAGAATAGGCATACCTGAAGCCAGCTGCTTAATTTTCATCAGTCAGGCACATGGTCCCGGTCACAAAAGCATAGGAAGCACCATCCAATTCCTCATGAGTCATTTTATATTAGGAATCTCAGGCAGCATGTACAGTCTTTTGTAAGATCGTGTGAACCATGTATGAGAACACATCCTAATATTCCACACAAATCACAGCACGAACATTTGCCCCCTCCAGCTGCTCCTTTTACACACTTACAGATTGATTTTATTCATGTACCCAAAATTGGTAAGAAACAGCAATACTTACTGGTTATAGTTGATCAGTTTAGTAGATGGCCCGAGGCCTTTGTGACATCTAGGGAAGATGCTAGGACTGTAGTGAAGATTCATGCTACTGAAATTATTCCCAGGTAGGGCTGCCCTCTGCAGATTAACTCTGATAATGGCCCGGCTTTTGCCAGTAAGGTTACCCAGGAACTTGCTAAATTCTTGCAAGTTACCTGGAAGTTTCATATACCCTATCATCCACAGAGTTCAGGGGTAGTTGAAAGGATGAATAGGACCATTAAGGAGAAGCTTATGAAAGCTACTGCAGGAACATGGGTAAATTGGACAAAATATCTTCCAGCTATTTTAGCTGAGATAAGAATGACTCCCCACAAGGTGACTAAATTATCTCCATTTGAGATTCTGACGGGACAACCTTTTCCCACACCCTGGGCCAGGGAACCGCTTGTTATAATGTCTGGGGATTTACAGCTAATACAAGAACAATATGTACAGGAATTGATGATAAAACTGAATGGTATTTGTGGCAATGTTTCTTCGCAGTTTCCCTTACCTTCACAGGAACCTACTCATCCATACCAGCCCGGTGACAAGGTGTATATATGTCAGCTGAACAGGACCAATAAAGGAGGATACCCTTTCGGACCACCTGCTACTGTGATTGCTGTAACCAGAACCGCTGTCCTCACAGATTTCCACGACATCTGGATTCACGCATCCAGAGTGAAGCTGTGTCCAAAGTGGGGAACCAAGGAAGACAACACCACTCCTCGCTCGGAAACAGAAGAATTTCCCCTTAGCGAAGCATCATGGCTTTCACACCATATCGTAGACTTAGAGGATCATTCGAACCTGAGACCAAGATTATGTTTTGCGCTATGCTTTCTGGAGTTGTTATACTCCCTCTGATATTGTTCCTTGAATGCCATTATGAGTACAAGTCAATGGGAAGTTTGAAACCTGTTTGTTTCTGGAGAAAAGACTCTGACATGATGAACAATTCTTCAATACCCCCAGCCCAATTAGGCCTTAGCCCCTCATCTAGCATTTGTCACACACACTCCCACAAGAACCTTTCTCCACCACCTATCTATCAGCATGTAATATGCAATCACTCATTGACTGAACACATTTGGATGAATTGGACAAATAATAACCCTTATAAGTACCAGTTACCCATATGGAATGTGTCCACAGCTAATGAAATCGATGCATTATGTTTGTTTGAAGGTTCACGGAAAATTGTTAGATCTTATAACGCAGAAATGTGCACAGTTAAGGTTGCTAATTATACTAGCATCTGTGCCACCTTATTTAATATAAGTTCTGATGGTAAGAAAAAATCACGTCAACAGGTTTGGGATATATAGTATATGAAAATTAGTAAGGTTGCATATCAATGTAAACAGACAAGCCTTATTCCTTTTAATAATGATTATACAACTGGTACCATTAATTGGAAAAGGGGACAAATGTTAGTCATTATGAACGACACTGCAATTGAGAACTGTACACTACCTTATATTTTTACACCCTATTACTGTCCTTTATCCTCTACCATAGAACCAAAAGTCAACAACGACACACACACACCTATTCTGTCCACGTGTGTTAATACAACTGCATTCTTACAAGCTGTATATTGTGTCATTAAAAATGACTACTCCTGTTGTAACATTATGTAACACAGCAAACAAAAGGCAGAAAATGGAATGGTATGACACACTGTTAGGAGGTGCTGGAACCACTCTGGGTATACTAAATAGTATAGACATGGAGACCCTCAAGAATAAGTTAAACACGGCCAGCATGCATATAAGGACTGGTTTCCATGCTACTGCAAACTGGGCTCCAACTGTTGTTAAATCACAGGTTACAGGATTGGATTTAGATAAATCAATGTATAACTATTTAGGTAATTTAACTGTTGCAACTATAAAATTCACTACAGGTCTAGGTAACTGGAGTACTTGTGCCATCAGGTATTTATGGATGCAACAACAAAGATTGGCATTAGATGACACACTAATGATTCCTAAACTAGAGAAGATTAGAGGGATGCTTAACCTCACAGATAATGAATGGCTACTTCTAAAACCCCAATCCACTAAATGCAATGAATGGTTAACTGGTAATGTTTCAAATTTTTCATGCTATTTTACACTATATCATAGGTCATCAAAAGATGTTAAATTAGCTTGTCAATTTAACACATTACCAGTACCAGTTTATGATCTCTTTGCCAGGAATTTAACCTGGTGGGCACCCACATACACAGGGGACTATATGTTCCCCAAAAATAATATGACCTATTCCCTCAAACACTGTGTTCCCACTGACAAAGGAAATGCATGTCGACACTCGTCCCCTATTTACGAACCATGCTTACTCCAAAATGAACTTAACAAGTGCATATGGTACATATATCCTGAAAATTATTTTACCATGACTGATATAAGCACACAACATATCTGTTTGGCAACTAACCTCCCTACAAAGATAATTACTTGTAATACAAGTATTAATCTACCTCTCCCCTTTTCAGGATGTTTGACTAATGTTACCTGGTTAGATCTTAATGGCACCCAATATTATTTCAGCGACACAATCACTTTAGACAAACATATTAATGCCCTATTAGGCTCTCTGCCTTTTAAAGATTAACATTTACCTCTTGAGACTATTGTCTCCTTAATGAAAGGAAAAAAAAAATATGTTTAAACATCTTGTTACACATAATGATGCTGTTACACACACAGATAGCCACACATATCCTAAAAGGAGAACTCCTTAATGTGAGTTCACAAATTCAGAATGATTTAGTCCATCATTGGTACGATGCTTTTACTGGTTGGTCCCCTACTGGATCCCAGATAATGAAATCATTCTTCTATCCTCTTGTTATTATAGACCTGATTTTATTGTGTATGATTTTATATAACTGCCACCTTACTTGTACATTGAGGAAGAGAATACAGAAATTAATCCATAATGCAGAACAGAAACAATTGGAAATTCTCCTCTATGCCACTGGAGGGTATCAACCCATCTTTAAAACTGGGCCTTAGGAATTACCACATGGGAATCGAGGTGAAGAAATTAATAAAAAGTCCTGCATGGAGTGACTAGCACCCATGAAAATACCATGTGGAAATTTTTTGCTCAAAGAGGGGAATGTAAGGATATGAAATAGTTAATCTTTTTGCTTAATATGCTTTAAAATAATGTTTGAAATAATTATGCTGACCTTGGCAGATGTTTTCTATACCATGCTTTGAGAGGCCTACATTCTACAGGATGCATGACCTCGCTCGACCTCAGGATGTTCCTGTCCCGTCTTTATTCAAATGCTTATCTTTTAATGTCAGACAAGTATGTACTATTAACTACAAGGAAACGATAAATCTCGCTGCTTGCGTGACAAACTGTGTATAAATGCTAGCCCTGAAAATATACTCACTGAGAACTTGTTAAGCACTCTTTCGTGTCTGTATCTTAATTTGCAAAGCCAAAGTAGAGAAGCCATGGGTGAAAAACGAAGTACATCCGTACTGAATTAAGAGGAATAAGGAGGTTAAGTAGCAGACAGGTGCTGCTAACCAAATGCCCTTTAATAATTGATCTTTAGCAAGCGTGACTACTTCTATAAAAGCCAAAGTTTTAGCAGTATGAAACATTCAGGTGAGTGTTTTAACTCAGTGCCAAGGAAGAAAGCTATCAGCAATATTCCTAGAGAAGAAAATTGTTGCTTCCTAACAAATTGGGAAGGGTTATAAGGCCATTTACAAACAATTTAAAGCCCTTCATTCTACAATGAGAAAGAGCAAATTCAACCCAAAGTCATGACAGTACAATTAGAAAAAGACTGAACGAGTAGGGTTTATTTGGAAAAGGTGCCAGGACAAAAGAAGATGGCAGCACAGCTTAGGTTTGCAAAGTTGCATCTGAACAAACAAGACTTTTGGAACAACATCCTATGGACATTGTGGAGATGTTTGGGCATAATGCACAGCACCACGTTTGGGAAAAATCAAACACAGCATTTCAACACAACATCTCATACCAACTGTGAAGCATGATGGTGGAGGAGTGATGATTTTGGCTTGTTTTGCAGTCACAGTACCTGCAAACTTTGCAGTCATTAAAACGTCTATGAACGCCTCTCTATACCAAAATATTCTAGAGTCAAATGTGAGGCCATCTGTGTGACAGCTAAAGTTTGGCTGAAATTGGGTCATGCAACAGGACAATGATCCCAAGCACAGCAGCAAATCAAGAACAGATTGGCTGAAAAACAAAAGAATCAAGGTATTGCAATGGCCTAGTCAGAGTTCAGACTTCAATGCTATTGAAATGCTGTGGTGGGACCTTGAAAGAGATGGGTATTAACAAATGCCACCAAACCTCAATGGTCTGAAGCAACATTGTAATAAAGAGTAGGCCAAAACTCCATCACAACAACGTGAGAAACTCATAAAGTCAATGTGTCAATGTGAGAAACTCAAAGTCATAAAGAAAACAATTACTTCATGTTGTTGCTGCTAAAGGTGATTTGGCCAGCTATTGAATCATAATGTGTACTTAGTTTTTCACACATGGCTTCTCCATTTTTGTTAAATAAATCTTCAGATGTAATACGTCATGTGTTGTTGTTCATCTGAAGTTGTACTTACCTAATTTTAAGAACTGCTAAGGAACAAATGATTGTTATTATGTCCGGATATGTAAAACCATATAATTCAAAGAGTGTACTTTCTTTTTCCTATGACCAGATACCAATAGTCGAAAAAAACAAAAAACAGCCACAGAGTTTAACATCTTGCAGCTTGTTTAACCATAATTCACCTCTTTCTCAGTAACGTGTAGTAAAGCTTCTTTACTAAAAAGGAACCAATATTTCTCAAAACATTACACAATTAAATAAAACATTTAAATCATATATTAAACTTGCGCTATATATAACTTTTGTTAACCTTTTCTCATGTGATGCTCAAGTTTAATTTAAAATTAGAAGAATTTAGAAAATGACATCATAATCCAGTTCCTGCTAAGGCACAGCAAGGGCAAATATTGTAAATGAGGAGGAGAAACATAAATAACAGATTTGTCAAACTGTCGCAAACATATTAATGTTAATTTTCTGTGACTATTTGGCAAAAGTAATTAGAACTTTTTGATCTTTTGCACCCTAACCATAATTTTTGAATATGCACTATTTCGTCGGTGGAAAAACAGTTTTATCATTGTTTCATCTGCTTTTTTGGGCAGAAAATAACTCTGTCTCACTTCTCTTTTATCCTCCACCCTAGACTAGGTGGTCTTCTAACATGGAAATTTTTGCTGAAAATTGTCAGAAAAAAAAGACCTGTACTTTTTAGATTATGTTTAGAAAACTTTAACAAATCTGATCAAAATAATGAATTTAACAGTCACTTTAAAGAAACTTTGATAAATATCCCCCGTTGTTTATTTTTTGCTTCTTTTCTGTGTGCTGTCAAGTGCAAAGGGTAGAGCTTATAACAATGATTAACAGGGAGCAAAGAGGAACACTCTCACTTACAGGCTACAGCAGTGTGGATTTTTACATTTAGTTTATTTTTTAGATCTCACAAACACATTTTTGCTAAATATAGGAGAACATAAATATAATATAAAAAAACCCTGGGAAGAGAAAGTTCCCTTTTAAGGAAAACCTTTATAAGGAACATTTTAAAGACAATCTTTGTGGTATTTATAAAGCAGAATTATTTGTGTGATGGCAGATATGTGTGAGTGTAGCAGAGGAGATGTATATTTAAATTTGAGACTGTATAATTATGATGACTCTTTAAGCAGTGGGAGTTAAAGGTAGTGACTCAGGGCTTATGAACTACTACTAATAACGGAAATATCACTGTTAAGTGTACTTTTTGGATAGCAAGAATTATCTGAATTATCTTTTCAGGTGATAATATGGGGTTAAACTCATAAAATAGAAATAATAATAAACAATACAACTGCAAACAGCAATAGTGGTAGTGAGGCATACAAACCTGAATATAGTACATGAGCAGATACTGAGGGTAGATAGGCTTATAGCAAAGATATGGTTTTAACAAGGTGTCTAAAACATGTCAGAATTGGTCACGCAATCCAAAATGGACGTCAAACTGCACACTATATGGATGCCATAGTAAAGATGGCATAGCACACTACAGAAATGTATCACAACACTAATTTAGAAAAATAATGTCAAGCAGCTTTTATTTTACAATGGATTTTTAATTCAAATGTATGCATTTCTAGTACATCCTGAAACGAATTGGCTCACATCAGCCATTCTGGCATTTTCATATTGACTTGCTTTGAATACCTGTGACTAGCTGTGGGCCTTTGTGTGTCATTTCACACTGCTCTAACACACTGTTTAAGAGAAGATGATGTTTGAAGAATGTTGCCACCAAACCAGTCAACGTCTCTTAGGTCAGTATAAATGTAGGTTACAGCATAACCTCTCATAGCAATGTGTATATCTGTAGCATTAGGGTATTGGAAAAGATGTCTGAATATTGTGCAAAACCGGTCACTAAAACCATGATTTTGAAAAGTATATTGTGCACCATTGTCTTCTACCAATGCCCCAAGATTCATGAGGTTTATACTAGCAGTTTCTTTTATGGCATTTTAAAAAAGTGGTGTTGTAATATTAATATATATATACACTCACATTATATTATAAAAAAGAAGAGTAACAAATAAAATAAAAGGTATTAAAAGTAATAAGAGAATGTAGAACTGTGCTTAGAAACAAATAAGAAATAAAAAGGAATTGACTTAATATACATACAGAATATAGAAACATTATATATAAAAGTAATATATTTGTTCAGGGAAAATAGACTCATCATCCAAAATATTTGCTAAACAAATGCAAATTATTCAAATTATTTTTTCAGGGTTAGCTTTTAAAACACTTATGGGAGAAGTGCCACAGTAGGCTATAACTGATCTCAGTTATCTAAAATTAAGACTTCAAAATTAATAATAAAGAAAAAAAAAATGAACTGATTTCATGTTCTGCAGCATCCCCTGTTACATTCTTGCTATAGGAAGTTGCCAAATATCAGCAAATATCAGCACTTAAATAGTGGATGGTTATCAAATTAATAAATCATTTATTTAAATGTATTTAACTTCACACACTAGCAGAAAAAAACTGACCATATAATTAACGATACTTGGTCAAATCTAACATATTTTACACATGCAAAACATGCTTTTTAATAAGGTATGTGCACAGTCCATGTGAATGTGTAAAAACTTCAGCAGACCCTAATAAACCTTTACAATAACTAATTCTACAATGATTTGCCAGAAGCAAAATCACAAACAAAAGTAACAGAAACAAAAGTGACATTTACTAAAATTCCTCCCTTACCTAGAGAGCATTCCCAAGGGAGTAACAGTGAGAGATCCCATAAGCATTGCTAACGCCATTCCCGGGGCCTCCCTTTCTATTACTTCTTTTGTTGCCTGTAGAGAAATTTAAAAATTTTAAGTAATTGGTTATAGCAAAATATATTTATATTATAATTATATATAAGAGGTTTACAGTTTAAAAACAAACAAACAAGCAAACAAAAAAACAGCAACAACAATAAAACATGGGAGTCCATTTTTGATCAAGTTGATCAAAAACAGCCTAATAGCATCATAATCACTACATTTACATATAGTGATTATGGCACTTATACTGCCCATTAAAAAAAATAAAAAAAAATGTTTTATTTACTTCCCTCTTTATTTACCTACCTGCACAGCAATGAACTCATTGTACTTACTTTTTCATTAATAATAATCGCCAAGTACTTATTTTCATTATAGCTAAACAGGGAAGAAATGATAATAAACAAAACAAAAAAAACCCCCACCAGAAATGCAAAAGAAGAACCCTCTTGATCACTTGCCCTTCTATTCCTCGCCTTACTACTACTAGGATCAGAGGCGAAGGATGACAATCAAATATTTACACATGTCTGACTCTGCAACAAAATAGTTTACCCAAGTACAATAATTTAAAAAACACAGTCTTTAGATCTTCTACATTTTCACAACATAAACCACACCAAGAATAAACTACTCAATCTTGAACAACAATATAGCAGACTGGACAAAGGGGGTCTAAAGATTTTACTTAAAGGAACACTATAGTCACCTAAATAACTTTAGCTTAATGAAGCAGTTTTTGTGTGTAGATCATGCTTCTCATGTTTCACTGCTCAACTCACTGCCATTTAGGAGTTAAATCACTTTGTTTCTGTTTATGCAGCCCTTGTCACATCTCCCCTGGCTCTGATTGACACAGCCTGCATGAAATAAAACTGGTTTCACTTTTAATCAGATGTAATTTACCTTAACCCCTTAAGGACGGAGCCAAATGTACACGTTGTGAACGAAACAAAACCTGGCATTTGCGCTACATGTCTGTCCAACCGTAATTCAACTCTTTCATAGTAAATACACCCACCCTTATTATATATCATTTTATTCAGGGGAAACAGGGCTTTAATTTAATATCAAATATTTAGCTATGAAACATAATTTAATATGAAAAAAATGGGAGAAAATACGATTTTTTTTATTTTATTAGTTCTACATGACATTTTAACTGTCAATGTCATAATACTGTTTGCTTTTACTGCAATAAAATACACATATTTGTATTCAGCAAAGTCTCACGTGTAAAACAGTATCCCCTATGTACAGATTTTATGGCATTTTGGGAAGTTACAGGGTCAAATATAGCACGTTACATTTGAAATTGAAATTCGCCATATTGGTTACGTTGCCTTTGGGACTTTATAGTAGCCCAGGAATGAAATTTACACCCACAATGGCATACCATTTGCAATAGTAGACAACCCAAGGTATTGCAAATGGGGTATGTCCAATCTTTTTTAGTAGCCATTTGGTTACAAACACTGGCCAAAGCTAGCGTTAGTATTTGTTTGTGTGAAAAATGCAAAAAACGCCAATTTTGGCCAGTGTTTGTGACTAAGTGGCTACTAAAAAAGACTGGACATACCCAGTTTGCAATACCTTGGGTTGTCTACTATTGCAAATGGTATGCCATCATAGGGGTAATTTTCATTCTTGGGCTACCATAGGGTCTCAAAGGCACCGTAACCAATCTGGCGAATTTTAAGGTGAAAAAAATGAAACGCAAGCCTTATATTTGACGCTGTAACTTTTGAAAACACCATAAAACCTGTACATGAGGGGTACTGTTGTACTCGGGAGACTTCGCTGAACACAAATATTTGTGTTTCAAAACAGCAAAAAGTATCACAGCAATAATATCGTCCGTGTAAGTGCTGTTTGTGCATGAAAAACGCAAAAAAACTTCACTTTTACTGGCGATATCATAGTTGTAATACATTTTACTGTTTTGAAGCGAAGTCTCCCGAGTAGAACAGTACCCCCCATGTACAGGTCTTGGAAAGTTATAGGGTTAAATATAGTGCTAGCAAATTAAATTCCCTTTACTTTCGGCATGGGTTGTCAGGCAGGTCCCGCTAATTGTAATTAATTAAGATACCCAATTATGTAAAAATATTACATAAATATATATGCAGAATTAATATATGTATATATATACGTATGTGAATCTATATGTGTATATATATATATATATATAATTTTTTTTAAATTTTTATTTATATATAGGTATATAGTGATATATACGTATATATTTATGTATGTAGATATATATATTATTTCGTTCCACGTGTATTTTGATATAAATATATATATATTAATATCACAATACAGTTAGAACGAAATAACACACATCTATATATTTTTTTATTATTTTTTATTTTATTTTTTAACGTATTCACATATTTCATTTTTTTATATTATATATAAATATATATATATCCCAATAATTATATATATATTTAATCAGTATCAGTCTACGTGTAATTTGATATTCATATATATATATATAATTATATATATATTAATAGTAAAATACACCTAGACAGTGTACGTGTGTGTATGTATATGTGTATATATATATATACTTAGATTATATATATATATATATATATATATATATATATATATATATATGATCTAAGTATATATATATATATATTTTTTTTTACACTTAATTTATTTAAATTTTATTTCCAGCCAGCAGGGGGACCACATGTCATTACAGGTAGCCTGCCCTGCTGGCAATACAGAAGCCAGCTATACCGGCCATGTGATTGTGGGGTCCTCGCAAGGACCTCACTCTCACATGGCCGGGGGGCACCGGAGGAGGAGGATCTGCTGCGGGGGGACTCCCTGGGAGTCCCCCCACCGCGATCGCCGGCGACCGGGTAAGTAAAGAAAGACCGGAGGGCGTACAATTACGCCCGGCGGTGTTTAGAGCCGCCTAAAATAGGGCGTAATTGTACGCCCTCCGGTCTTAAGGGGTTAAACAATTGTATCTCTTTCTCTGTAAATTGAACTTTAATCACATACAGAAAGGTTCTAGCAAACTATTATCATAGCAGGGGATAAGAAAATATAAATTAAACAGAACTTGCAATAAAGGAAGGCTAAACTGTAGATGACTCTTTACAGGAAGTGTTTAGGAAGGCCGTGCAAGACATGCAGGGAGGTGTGACTAGGGTTCATAAACAAAGTGATTTACCTCCTAAATGGCAGAGAATTGAGCAGGAAGACTGCATAGGGATCTATACACCAACACTGCTTCATTAAGCTAAAGTTGTTTTGGTGGCTATAGTGTCCCTTTAAGCATGTCTCTCTGCTTTTACCGTTACAACTAACTGCCTGTTGTTCTCCGAATCACTAGAATACTAAATTTGCACATTAACAAAATTACAATATGAAGTCAATGTTTAAACATGACATATTTTCATATTTCACGTTTCCCCTACCCATATTGAATAGACACAACCAAGAATTCATCCCAATAGCCAACAATAGCCACCCAACATAATTTGCATAATTAACATAATGGTTTCCTTACTAAAACTGGAGATCGCAATGGCCCATCTAACCTGTGCACCATCCTTATTTGTAAACATTTTTTTCTGGTCTATTGTTTTTACCTGCATTTCATCTCTCTCTGGTTGGGATGCTTTGGATGAAGAGAAAGTTTAAGCATCTTATTTGATCCTTTCCAATAAACTAAAGTAACTTCTTGGAAAGGAATGAGACTCAAATAAGTTAGGAGGAAAAAAAGTGTCATTCAATATCTTGAGCACAAAATCATCTTATATTGTCTTGCTTCAGGAAAAATACTGGTGTGAAAACTCATAACTGCTATACGTAAGTTTCTCAAAGTTCCATATTTTACAGAGGGCAATGCTGAGAAAGAGCCACCTCAATCCAAACAAATAGTTTATTCATGATATAGTCATTGTCCTACAACAAACATACATTCTTTTTAAAGTAGTGTCAGAACTTAATAAAAACAAAAGAAATCAAAGACCCTATCAGGGTTGAAACATTGTCAGATCAATTTGGTGATTATATGGCGGAGGCAAGTATTAATATAATGAATAGTCTCCCAAAACTAGAAAAAAGCCAGGTTTAACCCATGAAAAATTAGGAGTTTACAAGACATGATATGGAAAAACACATCAACCATCTTTGAAGGTTTACTAAAATTTCTAAAGTGCAGACTACTTCCAGAAGAACAAAATTTATATCCTCCATTGTAAAGATTAAAAAGCTTCCTCTGCAGATACCAGTAAAGACTGAGACAATCAAAAGCTAAACCTTCGTTTGAAGAATTATCTTCATCATCTGTTTCTGTGGTGGTAACAAGGCCTTCAAATCACTGATAGCTGACAAGACATATAACCTAAAATGTGAGAGTAAGTCCTGAGGCACATGAGGCTGGGTACCAAAGAAGCCCAAGGAGACATGCACATAAATACATATAAGCAATCAAGACATTTGGGAAGATGTGTTATGAGTTAAATCAGTAAAGAAGCAATCATAAAGGGACACTGGGAAATGCCAAAAGGAGGACATCTCAAAGAATGTAGCCATCTTGGACTCCAAAAGCTCTGTGCATGGCAAGGAAAAGTAAGAATAAAGTACCTTCTGCCAACAGAATCAGTCTCTCCTGTGAACAAGTGTTTTTTTCCCCCTACAGACCTACAGCAAACTTCTGTTACAAAATATCAGATTTTGTGCTTAGAAAGCCCCATAGCTCTGGCCATGTTCTCATTCATAACCCTCTTCTATAATTATCCCATTCTCTCCAATACTCTTTTCTTAATTTGTCCCTCTTTTATTATGTTCTTCTCTCATATACTCCAGAACTTCCCATCACCTGTGATGCAGCCCTGGTCCATTCACATTTTGAAGCATTACTTTGATATGTCAAATAAAATAATTTTCACTCAAAATTTTTTACATCTAGGGTCCATTTTATGATATTTTTTTGTTGTATATTTTGCTGTGCTCTTTTCCTTTCCATTTAGTTTTGCAAATTTTGCACAGGTTCATATTTAAAAAAAAAAAACAAACAAAAAAAAACAACAACTTTGAAATAAAAATAAAAATTTCAAAGTTGTTTTTTTTTTGCAATATATATTTTCAGAAAATATATTTACACATTGAGCATTTCTTACATCTCATAGCCCCCTCTCTTGTGTTACAGAATAAACAGTAGTCTCAAATGCACTTCCCTATCTAAAAATCTACACACATAAAAACCTGTGATATTTAACCACAGAAGCTCATTTCACAATAAAACAGTAGCCGAATATATTTGCTAGAGTAGGTTTACCTATCATCAACACTATGGCATTCCTAGCCAAGCCTCTCTTCATAAACAGTCAACTAATTCACTTGAGTACTATTTGTAATATATGTAGTGCATTAAAGGGACACTCCAGGCACCCAGACCATTTCTGTCCATTGGAGTGGTCTTGATGCCAACTTCCACCACCCTTAACCCTGCAAGTGCAATTATTGCAGTTTTTACAAACTGCAATAATTACCTTGCAGGGTTAAGTCGTCCTCTAGTGGCTGTCTATTAGACAGCCACTAGAGGAACTTCTGTGTTCTTAGAAAATGAAAAGTGTGTTATACGACGCTGGACGTCCTCACGTTATGTGAGGACCTCCAGCGTCGCCGAAATCCCCATAGGAAAGCAATGAATAATGCTTTCCTAAGGGGAGGTCAAATGCACATGTGTGCCCATTGCCGCACATGCTAATTAGGTCTCCCCCGCCAGCTGACGTCGGCAAGGGGAGGACAGTAGGCAGAGCCTGACCCAGCGCGAGAGACATTGGCACTGGACTCTGGAAAGTCACTGGAGGGGTTTTAACCCCTTCAGCAACTTGGGATGAGGGGTGGGAGGGAGTGGGGCACTGTAGGGTCCTGCAGTGCCAGGAAAACGAATATGTTTTCCTGGCACTGGAGAGTCCCTTTAAATGTAAATCAATGTACATTATTCACCTCCTCATCTATACTGAATATATATATGATCCAATATGCTAGACAGACTTTTAAAACATTTCAAGTTGCACTGTCATTAGTGAGGTCTGTGCATTTTTTGGTGAAGAGTAGTTTTGAACACATAGTGATCAGCAACAACATTAAAACCACTCAAAGGTAAAGTGAGTAACATTGATTGTATCGTTACAATGGCACCTGTCAAGGGGTGGGATATATTTGGCAGCAAGTGAACAATCAGTTCTTGAAATTCATGTGGACGCATGAAAAATGGGCAAGCAAAAAGAAAAGAGTGACTTTGACAAGGGTCAAATAATGATGGCTAGTGTTGTGGGATGTTCCTGATATAAAGTGGTTAGTGCCTACCAAAAGTGGAGCAAGGAAGAGCAAGGAAGACAACCGGTGAATCAGCATTAGGGTCATGGGCACCCAAGACTCACTGATACACATGGGAAGCGAAGACTAGCCTGTCTGGTGCGATTACAGACAAGAGCTATTGTAGTTTAAATTGCTGAAAAACTTAATGCAGGCCATGATAGAAAAAAGTGTCATAACACACAGTATATCACAGTTTGAGACATACGTAGCTACAAACCAGTCAGAGTGCTTATAATGGCCCCTGTCCACGATCGAAAGCGTCTTTAATGGGGATGTGAGCGTGAGAACTGGAGCAATGGAAGTAGGTTGCTTATTTGATGAATCATGTTTCTTTTTAGATCAGGTGGATGGCCGAGTGTGTGAGTTGTTTACCTGGGGAAGAGATAGCAGCAGGATGCACTATGGAAAGAAGGAAGGCCAAAGGAGGCAGTGTTCTGCTAGAAAACTTTAAGCCCTGGCATTCATGTGGATGTTACTTTGAACCATAACACTTATCTAGAGATTGTGGCAGACAAATGCAAGGGTGTTCCCTGATGGCAGTGGCCTCTTTCAAATGGGTAATGTACCCTGCCGCAATGCACAAATTGCTCAGGAATTTTTTGAGAAACATGACAAAGAGTTCAAGGTGTTGTCTTGGCTTCCAAATTCCCCAGATCTCCATCCGATTAAGCATCTATAGGATGTGCTGGAACAACAAATTCAATCCATCAAGGGCTCCCAACTTGCAGAACGTAAGGAACACTATAGTGTCAGGAATATAAACATGTATTATTGACACTATAGTCCTGAAGAGGCGAGAGGCCCCTCTCTGATCTCAGTAAAAAGGTGATATTACTCACCTCTACTCCCACACCATGCCAGTCTTGTCGCGGCTGACCCCGCTTCCATGGCTAACCTCATCAATCATTTTCCTATGGGAAAGCACTGGGAGGTTATTGCAC
Organism: Pelobates cultripes; assembly: GCA_933207985.1. Taxonomy (NCBI): domain Eukaryota; kingdom Metazoa; phylum Chordata; class Amphibia; order Anura; family Pelobatidae; genus Pelobates; species Pelobates cultripes. The sequence continues at coordinate 37,694,849 of OW240924.1, forward strand.
ATCCGCGGCAAAACACTGCACTAAGCCAATCAACATCTCATCACAGAGATGCACTGAATCAATGCTGGTGATTTTAATGTTGTGGTTTATCAGTGTATACTTACTTTATGATAAACCCACCTTATTAAACTTAAGACATTATATAATTCATTCTGCCGCTTTGTACTAGAAAGCAATTACTTAACCCACCATTGTGACATGTTAAAAGAGCTAAACTGGCTATTGCTGGAATCTCGGCGCACTCTTCATCTTTCCAGCCTTGTGCATAAGAGCTATTATGGGAAGCTCCCACCCTACCTGAGTAGAATGCTCTCCCCAGCTGTTTCGACCTCCTATAACCTCTGATCCAGTACTAGTACGATATTTAGCATACTGAAATACAAAAATAAAGTGTCTCGAGCCTCATTTTCCTAACGAATTATGGAATAACCTCAGGATCACAGTCAAATCTTCATTCAATCTAAAACCTTTTAAGAGATCTATGGCAATATACCTCAGCACAGAATGCACATGTCATGGTTGAATATATTTATCACCTGTTATTTGTTACATTTATATGTGTGTGTATGTATATACAGTGGAACCTCGGAACTCGAACGTTCGTGTTCTCAGACAATTCGAACTAGAATTTTGCATTAAAAAAATGTCTTGGTACGCAAACGATCCTCGATACCTGAACACGAGGCATTCACAGAGGGACACAAGTGTGGGGAAGCATTGGATAAAAGTGTGAAATTAGGAAATATAGGCAGATGGATTATGTAAAGGAATAGAGGGGAATATAGGGAGAGGAAAACCAGAGGGCAGATGGACACAAGTAAAGGGTGAAGGGATATGGACAGAATTATTATGCAAGGAGAAAGAGGAAAATATGAGGAGAAGGATACCAGAGGACAAAGGGACATGAGTAAGGGAAGGACATAAGGATACAAGCAGAGGAAAGAGGGGTATTCGATATTTTGAACCTGATACAGCCATTTTATATGCTTTTGTATGTAATGCCAGAAGAACAGTTACCTATCCCCATCCATTTAATTTTGCGGGTCTGGAATGGATTAAACAAATTTACATTAATTCCTATTGAAAATGTTGAATCGGATCTAAAACAGCCTTCTGGAGCGGATTAAGTTTGAGTTCCGAGGTTCCACTGTGTATATATATATATATATATATATTTATATTGTTTGTATACTGTATTTTTTGTAATATTTTATCCTATTGTAACAATGCAATGTTTTGTGGGCCCAGGACATACTTGAAAACAAGAGAAATCTCAATGTATCCATCTGGTAAAATATTTTATAAAGACATAGTAAGCCCTACATTGTCTCATGTACATTTTTTTGACTTTGTTGACATTCCAACACAATTAAAAAAATAAATCTATCTTTATGAAAAGCTCAAACGTAACATTGCTGGTTTATGTCTAGAACAAGAGAACTAATGTCAAACCTGTTACAGAACATTCTTAGAAATGTAACAATTGTGAATGGAATTTTTTAGATTCCAAAGTATGCAGAGGATTTTGTTTGTGGCCATTCTTGTGATAGGGGGGCCCAAACAAAATCTCGTATTTGGGCCCTTTCTACTTTAGTTCTTCCATTGCATTGGGGTGGATGGCATGATTGCATGCCAGAGAGTGGGAGGGTGCAGGGTCCAGGGGGCTCAAGAAAATGGTCGCCCAGAGTCCGGTCAATATTAAAGACGACCCTGCATATACAGCATACTGTTTAGATAGGCAGAAATGTTAGATAAACAGCACTTTTTATAGTAAAAAGAGAGAAACCACATGAGAGGGCAGAACTACAGTGTTAGCAATGTGGATTGTAGGATATTGATAAAGGCTATATAAACTGTAGTGCTGTGAAGAACTGGGTAAGTACCACTGGGTAGTTTAATTCAAGTGTGGCAGGAGAAAACTTAGGGCAGGAGAAAACTGGATCATGGCAAACATTGTGTTAATAATAGCACCCAAAATTAGCCAGGCTACAGGTGAAGCCAACATGCCCTCTAGTCTATGCCTATGGACGGAAGGGGCTCATTCACAACCCGTCAAATCTATATAGTTCCACCGCGGTGCCCAGGTCCCAAGAGAGTGTGCGGTATGCCTTTCCAGAGGGGGATCCCGGTTGTCACCTGGAGCTAGGGTCTGCAACACACTCGGTCGCCTGATATGGAAGCCTCCGGATCGTGTCGGGCATGTTGGGGATGCGAATGCTTAGTCCTCCTTTGTCGACGCAAGCGGGAGCAGGCTCTAGGGTGCAGTTGACGGGCTAACTCCAGTCTTAGCTGCGGCGGTCTTTTGATCCATCACTTCTGCGGCACGCTCGGGAGACACGTGGTGGATGCCTATGCAGTCAGTGGCAGTCAGCGGAGCGGCTCTGGGGCATCACAGCACTTGCAACAGGATGAGATGTAAGCCATGCTCTGCCGATCCTCGCCCTGAACTGGTCGCAAATATGATCAAAGTTTTCAATCAGCCTTTCCATGAGCAGAGATGGCTGATGGGTGCCGTATCTGGCGGGGCGGTAATTTTAGATGCCAGGCCTTAGTGTTGTGGTTTGTCTTTGAGTTGTCAGAAAATTGCAGAGCTTGGCAGGAAGGTTATAGCTAGACACCAGTGGGGAACGGGATAAACCCCGCCGGTCCAGATGGGGGAGGAGTGGCGGTGAAACGGGGCTCCAGGCCAGCAGGCACAGGTCAAGGTCAGGAATCGCCCCGTTTCACCCCCCTACTGTTTCATTATGTTATGTTATTATTTATATAGTGCCAACAAATTCTGCAGAGCTTTACAATGGGTCGACGAACAGACATGTAGTTGTAAGCAGACAAGTTGGACAAACAGGAACAGAGGGGTTGAGGGCCCTGCTCAATGAGCTTATATGCTAGAGGGAATGGGGTAAAGTGACACAAAAGGTAAGGATTGTATTATACTAATGACAGTTGCAAGCAAGTTGGGAGCTGTTAACAGTTTAATTAATATGCTTTTATGAAGAAGTTGTTTTTTTTAATGATTTTTTGAAGGAGTGGAGACTAGGTGAGCATTTAACGGAGGAGGGAAGCGAGTTCCACAGGAACGGTGCAGCCCTCGAGGAGTCTTGAAGGCGGGCATCAGAGATCGGAGTACGAACAGAAGATAGACGTAAGTCTTCAGCAGAGCATAAGGGCCTAGACGGGACATACTTGTATATTAGGGAGGATAGATAGGTGGGCGCAGCATTATGTAGAGATTTGAAAGCAAGAACCAGAATTTTAAATTGAGCCCTATGTCTTAAAGGAAGCCAGTAGGGACTGACAGAAGGGTGAGGCGTGGGAGGTGCGTGCGAACATACCGGATTTGTCTTCCCTATAGTGTGTCTAAAATATCATACAGAGGTGACTGACATCAATTACCGTGCTGATTTACACACGATTAGTAAAACAGTGCATATGTAGCTAGTTTGTTTTGATCTTGTATTATTCTTTACTTTTATTTTAATTATATCAGAAAATGTAATGCAAAATCTGCTCACCAATAAGCCATCATTTATCGCTTACACCTCTTATTATCTGCATGAACTGCTGTGCATGACAATGAAAGATTATAAAACTATAATAAATAAATAATCGGAAATAATTAGAACACTCACCTCTTTGCATTCACTCCCCACCCCCACATGTTTTCTTTAACTGTGGTAGAGAATATTAATAAATCCACAGTATGTACAGCAGCTCATGCAGATAGCTTCACAGTGTTGTCTAAGAGGTACCTATATCCCATGAGAATGATGCATGTACTTCCGCCTAACCAGTGGTTCAAGGACATTTTCCTTCATGTGTGATGAAACTGCTTTTATAAAATATGTATCTCTCTACATACCAACTTAAACCCTAGATCAATCATTCTTAATGGAAACTATGCTCCTGTAAAATTATCCTGTTCAGCACAAACATATATTTTGACTGCCAGGAACTGGAAATTTGTAATGCACTCCCCTGCTCAAAAGTATGCTATATCTTACCATGTAAAAACTCACAATAGCTCTCCATAACACTGCCACTGCACTTCTCAAAATGTTAGTCTCCTGGATGATCAACTATAAATCTTACTCTAATCACCACCTGCATGACAGGCGCGGATAGGAAAAAAATCATATAACCAACCTGTATTTTTGTACTTGGCATCCATTTTCTTGTTTGAGGGCTCAAAGATGCTTAAATACGAATTTAAATAAGGACAGTATTAAAATATATATCTTATTACTAACTTTTTTGCGCAAATAACCTTGTACCAGATATTTACCCAGTAAATGTTCAGTAAATATTTTGGGGAACAAACCTAAGCAAAACCGCAACTCATTCAAGCTGACCCTCATTTGATAACTTCCTTCTTATCAATGCCAAGTTAAATGTCACGTCTGTCTTGTAATAAGTAACTTGACAAATGTCCAAGATGTTTGCAGATTCTGTATAATGTTATGTAATGCTATGTGGTAAGATACCTATATAATATGAGGTTATACGTTTTTGGTAAATCTTTATTTACTCAACATAATTTTTCCTTAGAATGGAAACAAGAAAAGTGTAGTAAGTATACACAGTTCACAATTCACTGCACATTATCAACAAATAATGAGAGATAAAGGTTTAAAATCAATGTGCAAGTGTACAATTGTGCCTCTTGTGGTAGGTGCAGAAATTCCTCGTCTGAGGCTATTGCAGCATGGTACTATTTGGCATAAAATGAGGACTAATTTGTACCTAGCTGTCTACGAATATCAACAAACACCTCCTGGCAGATATAACAACAGAGCTCTACAATAACAATAGCTATATCTATAAAACAAAGTTTAAACCACTGTAGTTACTTGCCATGCAGAAAACGCCATCATCATACTTATAACCCCAATGTCTGTAAATGAGGAATGAAAGGAAGAGTAGAAGGAAAAAAGGCCCCGCTCCCCCACCCTACTCTCCCCCTGCTTGTCAGGACATATAAGCATCCCCAAAGGTGAGCTATGGGGCCCTTGGCGGCCTTTATCTCCTCTATTCTATCCAGCCAACTCTATTTGGACGGAACATTCCGTGTTCTTCAGAGGACTAATACAGTTGACTTTGCGGCATTCAAAAGACGACGTATGATGGACTGTTTATAGAGGGAAAAAAGAAGGAACATGGCATGAAGCAAGACATTTTCATTAAATATGTCAGTTACTGTGTCTCGAGCCATCTGCCAAACAAGGGCATGATGACTGCAAAATCCCACCACATGTGTCTCAGTGATCCTGATACTTCAGCATATGGTACCACTGAGATATGAGCTTATAATTCACCTCCTGATATTTTGATATTTTTGATGAAGGATTATAATTTTAGCCCACTGGCCAGTGCAGAACAACGTATTCAATATTGTTTCCCATTCTCTTTTGAATTGTAGTGGATCTTCCCTCCCCTCCAACAACAGATGGCTATAAAAGCTCTTCCCACCCACTTACTCACAGGTCAGCTCTCTGTGGACCTTTTCCTTTTCTGGCATAGTGTAATAAAAATGATTGCTTTGACTGTTATTGTTCCATGAAAGTGGTTTTCCTCCCCTCCCTTAGATCTCGCAAGCTTTCGATGCCCTCTTATTTACTACATGGCTTATGAATACATGTGTCCCTGCCTCAAGCACTGCACATCCCTTGGCAGCAGACCAACCCAGAGTGGAGGAGATTTGTGTGGATCTCTGAGATGAAAATCACACCTTGAGTATTTCTGAAAACGGCGTATGGGTGGGAAGTCCCTCCGTAATGTAATGACATGTTTGTATTCCACACCAGAGCAGGGAGAGGGACACCAGCACCTGCTGCATCAAGCACCGACTAGTTGCAACTCATAGGAAAGCATTGGATTCAATCATTTCCAATGAGAAGCATTGGAAGCGCACGTGCACCAGTTCCCTAAGAGGAGCATTGTATTGGACCATTGCCAGAGGACGTCACTTCTGCTCGATGATATTTGCTCATGGCCATCAGTGCTGAGGAAGTGCGGAGCTGGACAAAGGTATATAAAAAGTTCTAAAAAATATTTTTATGGAAAAGTGGAAGAGGGGTTTAATAGAACTAGTGATAGATTTGCATTTCTAATACAAAACTGTATTCCTAACACTATAATTCACCCCTTCCTTCATGCCCCCCATAACCCTTTCTTTCACTTACCTAGGTCCAGCGCCGAGATACCTCAGAGCTGGATCAGGCTCCTTCTTCTGCAACTTCATGCCGATAGGGGAACCTAATGCACGTTCCATGAAAATGCAGAAAGTGCCACTAGTGACTGTCTGGAGGTGACTGTTTTAACCGTACAATGTAAGCATTGCAGTTTTCCAAAAACAAAGCGGGGTTAAGAAGACAGTTCACTACACACAGACCACATCATTGAGATAAAGTGGTCTGGCTGTCTATCGTGTTTATTTAATGCAGTTTAAATGGAAATTATAGTGCCAGGAAAACAAACTCGTTTTCCTGGCACTATAGTTTCCCCTTCTGTTAAGGACTTCAGAAGGGGTTAATAACCGCCGACAGGGGGAGAACTAATGCGCATGTGCGGCAATGGCCGCGCTAGCATTAGGATCTTCCCATTATTCAATGCTCCCCATTATTCAATGCTTTCCTATGGGGATTACGGCGAAGCTGGAGGTCCTCATGCATAGTATGAGGATGTCCAGCTTTGTTTAGATGGCCAAAAGTCGTCTAAGAACCCGGAAGTCCGTTTAGCGGCTGTCTGCTAGACAGCCATTTGAGGAGGACTTAACCCTGCAAAGTAATTTCCTTATAAGAAAGCATTATTTGTTGAGATAGTCAATTTTGATGATCTCAGCTAAGTAGGCAGGGCCAGCTTGGCACACCCGTGTGGCGCTGAAATAAAGTAAGGTTTATGCTTATTTAAGAGGGAGAAGGAGGAGAGGCAAGCTAGCATGGTTTTTTAACACTAAACTGTCATAAATACGTGTTTGTCTTTAAGGTCCTTGGAGTGGCCTTCAAAACAGAGGCAAGCAGCCTTTGGTACTCCAGTTGTTGTGGACTATATCTCTCATAATGCTCTTACATCAATAATGCTGGCAATGCATCAGAAGCGATGTAGTACACAATACGTGGAGTGCCGAGGGTTCCATATACTTGCTTTAAAGACTTTGCATTATGACACATATACATAAAAACAACACAGTTTAAAACTTGATATAGGGTTACCAATCAGTTGAAATTCTTGCACCACTATTACCTGATAGACAGCCACTAGAGGAGGACTTAACCCTGCAAGGTAAATATTGCAGTTTATAAAAACTACAATAAGTTTATAAAAACAACAAATTAAATATTGCAGTTTATAAAAACTACAATAATTACACTTGCAGGGTTAAGGGTGATGGGAGTTGGCACCCAGACCACTACAATGGGCAGAAGTGGTCTGGGTGCCAGGAGTGTCACTTTAATTTAGAATGTCTTATACCCTGCTCTGTTAATAGATTACTAAACCCTTCAGGAGCCTCTTATGTATGACTAAAGTCCAATGTACAGAGCACAAAACAAAAACTTAAAAAGCAAACATCTGATTAAAAAATAAACCATTTTTTAGATGCAGGCATGTGAGTCACAGCCAGGAGAGGTGTGGCTAGGACTGCATAACCAGAAACAAAAGTGCCTAAATGGCAGAGAATTAAGTAAGACTTTAGAAGCATGATCTATATATGATATGTACACCAAAATTGCTTTATTAAGCTAAAATTGTTTTGATGCCTATAGTGTTCCTTTAAGCTGAATATGTTTTGAGGCTTACTGTTGCTTGCATGGTTTTTGCTTTGTTAAAAGGATTTTCCAGTGCCAGGAAAACAAACAAACCCGTTTTCCTGGCACTGTAGAATACTGGAGTGTCCTCCTCCCTCACGCCCCCATCCCACGTCGCTGAAGGGGTTAAAGCCACTTCAGACACTTACCTGAATCCAGCGCCAATGTCCCTCTCTGCGCTGAGTCAGACTCCGCCCACGCACCTCCCCTGCCGCCGGCAATGGCCGTGCCCTCATTAGACCTCCCCATAGGAAAGCATTATTGAATGCTTTCCTATGGGGATTCCGGTGACGCTGGAGGTCCTCATGCATAGCGTGAGGACGTCCAGCGTTGTTTAGACGACCAAAAGTCTAAGAAGCCTGAAGTCCCTCTAGTGTGTGTTTGGTAGACAGCCACTAGAGGAGGACTTAACCCTGCAAAGTTTTTACTGCAGTTTATAAATTACCTCCCCGTAGGAAAGCATTATTGAATGCTTTCCTATGGGGATGGAGGCGCTGGAGGTCCTCATGCATAGCGTGAGGACGTCCAGCGTTGTTTAAACGACCAAAAGTCTAAGAAGCCAGAAGTCCCTCTAGTGTGTGTTTGGTAGACAGCCACTAGAGGAGGACTTAACCCTGCAAAGTTTTTATTGCAGTTTATAAAAACTGCAATAATTACACTTGCAGGGTTAAGGGCGATGGCAGTTAGCACACAGACCACTTCAATAGAATAAAGTGGTCTGGGTGCCTACAGTGTCACTTTAAAGGGAGTTTTAAAATGTTGATACAATTCCAAGAAAGTGGAGCTCACACAAAAAAAAAAATCTTGATTTTCCATATCATTGTAGGACCATAAAGAACCTACTGGTTCTTTATGGTCCTACAATGATATTTAATCAACTATACTTTAAACTGCAGATGCCCCTCTAGGTAAATTAAGAAAAAATCCATGTTTGGATTACCCTTGTCATATGTAATAAATCAAAAATAAGAGTTTATGAGTACACTTGAACATATTCTTTATACTTGCTATAAAAGAAATAAAGAAAAAGATTGTAGTCACATCTCACACAATACACTGCTGACAGAGGGCATGCTTTATATAGCCATTAGTTCATGTTCCCGCAACCCCAGGCGTCTCTTTGACACCTTTCATTCTCTTTTTCGTCCCGCTGTGGCCACCCCCCAAACCAACCTTACTGCTGATAACTTTGCATGTTACTTCAGTGACAAAATTGAACAGCTAAGGAAAGAATTCTCCCCTCCTTGCCTTTCTGTTTCTCAATCACACATAGATCATGCCTTTCCTACCCTTCAGACATTCTCCCCAGCCACTGACCAAGAGGTGGCTGCTCTTCTTTGCTCCTCTCGCCCCACCACTTGCCCCTTCGATCCTGTCCCATCTCACCTTATCAGATCTCTCTCCACTTGTCTCGTGACTTCTCTAACACACATCTTCAACTGCTCGCTCTCTTCTGGCATCGTCCCTGCTGACCTTAAACATGCCACTGTAGTACCTATACTAAAAAAACCATCCCTCGACCCGTCCACCCCCTCTAACTACCGTCCCATATCCCTGCTACCTTTTTCCTCAAAGCTTCTGGAAAGACTTGTCTTTACCCGTGTGTCTCATTTCCTCAATTCCAACTCTCTCCTTGACCCCCTTCAATCTGGCTTCCGCCCTCTCCACTCTACAGAGACTGCCCTTATCAAAGTTACTAACGACCTAATCGCAGCTAAATCCAAGGCCACTACTCCATACTAATTCTTCTTGACCTCTCGGCGGCCTTTGACACCGTTGATCATGCTCTCCTTCTTCAAACTCTGCAATCGCTTGGTCTCTGTGACTCTGTCCTCTCGTGGTTTTCCTCTTATCTCTCCCAGCGCTCATTCAGTGTCTCTTTTTCTAATGATACCTCCTCCCCTCGCCCTGTCTCGGTTGGAGTCCCCCAAGGCTCCGTCCTTGGTCCCCTTCTATTTTCTCTTTATACTGCCTCTCTTGGCAAACTTATTACCTCATTTGGATTCCACTACCACCTGTACGCTGATGACACCCAGCTATATCTCTCCTCCCCCGACCTCTCCCCTGCTGTCCTGCAACGTGTCACTGCTTGCCTTTCTTCCATCTCTGAATGGATGTCCTCCCGCTTTCTGAAACTCAATCTCTCAAAAACAGAGCTCCTTGTCTTTCCTCCTCCTAATACTTTCGCTCTCCCTTCAAGTTTGTGGTACCAACATCAGCCCATCCTTGCAAGCGCGCTGTCTTGGCGTCATACTTGACTCTGGTTTCACCTTTGAGCCTCACATCCAGCATGTTGCCAAATCCTGTAGATTCCATCTTAAAAACATAGCCCGCATCCGCCCCTTTCTTGCACCAGATACTACCAAGGAGCTTGTCCATGCTCTAGTAATTTCCCGCATGGATTATTGTAACCCTCTCCTGCTTGATCTTCCCAAAAGCCGTACTGCACCCCTACAGTCTGTAATGAACGCTGCTGCTAGACTGATTTTTCCTCTCTAGTCGGTTCTCTCACACCTCACCCCTCTGCCAGTCCTTACATTGGCTTCCTGTGTGCTATAGGAGTCAATTCAAGGCACTAACTCACACCTATAAAGCGCTGAACAACTCTAGCCCCTCTTATATCTCCTCACAGATCCATAGGTATGTCCCTTCTCGGTCTCTCCGCTCTGCCCGTGACCACCTCCTGTCCGTTGTCCGCACCCGTACGGCCAACTCGCGCTTGCAGGACTTCTCGCGGGCGGCTCCCTTCCTATGGAATAGCCTGCCTCCCGCCATCAGACTCTCCCCTAGTCTTGCATCTTTTAAGAAGTGCCTTAAAACCCATCTCTTTAGGAAAGCTTATGGCCTCCAAGACTAACCCCTACCTCACATACCTGTCTCTTGCCCTCTCCTAAAGGGCAGCCCACCTTATTTGATTGCAAACTCCTGTCCTACTGTGTTTTACACCCCACCTCCTATAGAATGTAAGCTCGATTGAGCAGGGTCCTCTTCAACCTATTGTTCCTGTAAGTTTATTTGTAATTGTCCTATTTATAGTTAAATCCCCTCTCATAATATTGTAAAGCGCTACGGAATCTGTTGGCGCTATATAAATGGCAATAATAATAATAATAATTTGAGGCTTTATTTGATGCTTCACAGCTGAGTAGGGAATAATCCATTTGCTGATGCTGACCATCAGATAGTTTAAACAATAGTTGAAATGGATATCTTTTAAGGAAAAGTGAGGTTGTGTGATTGACAGATAGGAAAGGTGGAGCTATGGCTGCATACACGAAGAGATTTAGTCATAAAGGCTGAACTTGATGAACACAAGTCTTTTTTCAGCCTGTATAACTATGTAACCCCTAAATAGCAGATAATTAAGCACTGAGACTGCAGGGTCATGATGTACGCACCCAAACCACCTCATCAAGCTAAAGTTGTTTTGGCGTTTAGAGCTAGGTCTTACTTTTTAAAGGACCACTATAGTGCCAGGAAAACATACTCGTTTTCCTGGCACTATAGTGCCCTGAGGGTGCCCCCACCCTCAGGGACCCCCTCCCGCCCGGCTCTGGAAAGGGGAAAGGGGTAATAACTTACCTTTTTCCAGCGCTGGGCGGAGAGCTCTCCTCCTCCTCTCAGCCTCCGTTACGCCCCGCCGGCTGAATGCGCACGCGCGGCAAGAGCTGCGCGCGCATTCAGCCGGCCTCATAGGAAAGCATTTACAATGCTTTCCTATGGACGCTGGCGTGCTCTCACTGTGATTTTCACAGTGAGAAGCACGCAAGCGCCTCTAGTGGCTGTCAATGAGACAGCCACTAGAAGATTAGGGGGAAGGCTTAACCCATTCATAATTATAGCAGTTTCTCTGAAACTGCTATAATTATGAAAAAATGGGTTAACCCTAGAAGGACCTGGCACCCAGACCACTTCATTAAGCTGAAGTGGTCTGGGTGCCTAGAGTGGTCCTTTAAACTTTAATTCAAAATGTGTGATAATAATCTGCAGATATTCTTACATTATGAAAAAGTAAGAAAAAGTGTCTCACCTCTGGTGTAACATCTCTTGGGGCAAATCCAGTTCCTCCTGTTGTTAGGATTAAGTTTAGTTCTTTCTCATCGCACCAGTCTATCAATGATTCCTGAAACAAGATAACAATGTCAATCTGAATATCTTACTGTACCATGATATATGCTAAATGCACAATACATAGTTCAATATATACAACTGACTGACAAGGAAATAAATACCAAAGACGCCTAACCAGCAATTAGTTTTTCTGTTCCATAACACACATATATATATATATATATATATATATATATACACACACAGTTGTAATCAAAATTATTCAACCCCAATGAAAAAAAAAAAAAGCAGGTATATTGTCAAAATACAGACTTTCAGCTATTTCCAATAAACAAATCAAGCAAAAGCAATTGAGACAGCAAAACACAATGAATGCTTCAATGTGGTTTCCCCAAATTAATCTGAAAATGCATCTTATAAAGACTTCTCAAGTATCAAAATTATTCAACCACTTCATGGCAAGCATCCTTTTTTTTTTTTTTAGTTTAATTATTGCTTTTTTTTTTTGTGTGCATGGAAATAAAACAGTAGAGCTTGCAATGCCCCAACAGCACATGCTTGTACTCCTACACATAAAATAACATCAGTTGGTCAGCATTCAATGATTACTGCACATTTCACATTATATCATGTTCAGGCTAAGCATGCATGTCTTAACTGTGTACTGGAGATATATTGTTTAGCGAGGAAACAGGAGTTTAGACTAAGATACGTCTTACTTTAATCTAACAAGCTTCCGCACTGTTTAGCTAACAATGAGCTTTTTACTCAGCAACCCAGCCAGATTTTAGCATACACTGTAGTAATAAAAAGCTTGTGGAGGCCAAAAGGTATTCTTATGTGAGCGTTGTAACTGATTGGGGTGTACATGAGAGGTTTGAGAATTAGGATGAAATTAAAAACAAAAGCATTATACCCTCAATGCACCCAGGATTATTTGTAGGTTTCACCCTACACCCACGCTTGCTATCAAGGTACCAAACCGTGGTGGCATTATAGACCCTCCAAGGGTACGGGATATGCCTGGGTATGCGGGGTCGGGCACAGGTCTGGAGCGGAATTGAGCATTGGATGTTCGAGGCTTCTTCTTCATGATCTTCTGGCTCATGTGTGCAGATTCAATCTTCCGTGCAGGACTCAATGTAGGGTTCTCAGCTCTGATTGGTAAGTGGTGTAATGGGCTTTCACTTCCACTACTCACCACCATTTCTGCCTGCATACAACTCAATTTCAGCCAGAATTCCTTGAAGATAGCCTCAAGTTGTGTTAGGGTCATTTCCTTTAAGCCTTGTGGTGCGGTTAAAGGTTTGGCGTCCGCCATTTTAGCTTGAGTAATGGGTCTCTTCTTGTACAACCGGCGCAAGAACTGGGATACAGCATCATCCGTGTCAGGTAAGTATAGCTGGAGTGCTGGTGCAGGGATAGCCCCGGCTGGCGGGGGGGGAGAACAGGAGCTGTTATTGGGTTTACACTTTCCATCAGTGAGATCAACCACCTCTCCCACTCCAACAGGGAGGCCGCAGAAATGCGTTGGTTTTGGATTGCTCGTCAGGCATCCAAAACACTTCACGATGATGTACATGCATGTGCAAAATATATTCTGCTAGAAGATTGCTGAGTTTTTCTTAGTGAAAAGGTGCTTTTGTCTCAGAAAAAGTTTTGCTGGTGGAGCTTGCTCTGTGTGTGACCAGCTGGCTTGGTAGCTAGCCTCCCATGGCAAGCATCTTTAGTGCTTATTAGTGTACCTTTTTGCTGTGATGACCTGCTGAAAACAAGATGCATAGCTAGACACCGGCTTATAGCAGTATTCCCAAGGAAACTTGGCCCACTGCTCATAAGCAACTGTCACCAGTTCAGTAATATTTTTGGGTTTCCGTGCTGCAACCGCCAGAGACAATCTATGTGGTTCAAGTTAGGTGGCTGTGATGGCCACTGAAGAATTTTCCAGGACTTCTTCTGCAACCAAGCCTTGGTGGAATTTGAGCTTTGCTTAGGATCATGGTCTTGTTGGAAGGTCGAATGACACCCAGGCTTCAGCTTCCTCACAGATGGAATTATGTTTTTGTGGCAGAGTTCCTGTACTCCGACCGAGTACCACTACCACTGAGTAGGGAATAATCCATTTGCTGATGCTGACCATCAGATAGTTGCCAAGTCCGCTTCCTAGCCGCTTGCAGGGACCCTGGAATGCTTCAGCCACAGTCGCAAAAGCCTGACTGGGGTCCTGGGGAGCTTTTCCACCCAACCAGGCTGCAGCTCTCCTTTCAGGCAGGTATCGTCCCCTCTGCCTCATACACAGCAACCCTGATTCCAGGCAGGGATCGTCCCTTCTGCCTATTCCTCTGCAGCTTTCCTTCCAGGCAAGTATAATCCCCTCTGCCTCTTCCGCTGGAGCCCTTCTTCCAGGCAGGTATCCACATCCACCTGCATTGGTATATATAGCTCTTGTCTTTAAAAAGACACTTGCGGCTCTCAGGCCTAGCTCTCTTGCTTTATCCCAGGGCTAGAGGGATCCTGCAAACAGCATACAGGTCCGAAGACTCTGTCACTGGGATCCCTCCAAATTCACACAGGACACAAGTTCCAAAAGGAACTAACAAAACTTTATTCTACTTGGGACTAGCCCATATGATCACTACATAAACATTGATGTGACAATTCAATAAAAATACAGTCAAATCATATCAGACAACATACAGCAACTTATAATAACACAATGACATATTTATAAGGGGGTGGGGAAGACAATAAATAACAGAAAATATCAAGCTTTTAACCCACTGTGTAACAGCCAGTGTAGAACAGCCTCTAGTTTGCGAGGATCCATTTGAAAACCAGAGGCAGAAATATTACACCACAAAAAATGAACCTCATGCTGATTGAATATGCATTTCTCAAGTTTACAATAAAGTCTATTCTCAAGCAATGTTTGTAATACGTGTTTAACATGATTATGATGAGTCTGGAGGTCTTGGGAATAAATAAGGATATCATCCAGGTAAACTAGAACAAATAAATAGACATAGTCCGTGAGTACACTGTTAATAAAATCCTGGAATACTGTAAATGAGCCGTGCTAAAAGCCGGGGCACATTGATCCATACGGTGATCATTCTCCTCTAGCTTTCCTCACAAGTGCTGACACAATTCTGCAGGATCTATGGCCCTGTCGTAATGTCAGGATTATAAATTGGTCCAGCACGCAGAACTGTGTCACACCTAGGTCTAAGGATAACGTATAACTGGACCTTAGAATGTCCAGACTTAACGTATCCATGAATAGTCAAAAGTACTTGCCGAGGTTAGGAACACAGAATCAGACACAACGATGAGGAAAAGAGAAAAGTCAAGGATACCAGAATTCAGGGAAGCCAAAACAAAGCCAAAGTCAAATACCATAAAATCAAGCACAAAACCTCCTGTGGATCTGATTGGCCATTACCGGCCTTTAACCCCAAAAGCAATTACAAGGTTTCCATGTGCATGATTGCTGCTCGGCACAACTTTTCCTTTTAGGACGGTAAATGCCATTAACCACATTTTTATGTGCAGATGAATACGTGACACTGTCCAAGTGTGTAAGGGATGCAGAAAGATACGGATGAACCAGACTTTCGGCACAGCCAGACTACTGATGTAATACCAAATTAACACAAACTATATAAACAATAGATTTTCAGAGGGATATAAAAATGTTGGCATATAAAATGTTGGGTGTAAACCAAGTTCTTATTGAAGACCCTGTGGTTTGTGAATTCATAGAATATTAATATGTTCTGCATTCAACAAGCAAGTACAATTTTTACTTTAATGGGTTACATAGTTACATAGCTGAAAAGAGACT
Source organism: Pelobates cultripes (assembly GCA_933207985.1). Taxonomy (NCBI): domain Eukaryota; kingdom Metazoa; phylum Chordata; class Amphibia; order Anura; family Pelobatidae; genus Pelobates; species Pelobates cultripes. The sequence goes on from OW240924.1 coordinate 37,710,566, forward strand.
TGCGTCCACCAAGTTCAGCCTTCCTCAAATATGTTTTCGCTGTTGATCCTAAAGAAGGCAAAAAACCTAGTCTGAAGTGCTTCCAATTTTGCAACAAACTAGGAAAAAATTCCTTCTTGACCCCAAAATAGCAGTCAGATGTCTCCTTGGATCAAGCAGCTATTACCCCCCATAATTAGAAATTATATCCCTGTATGTTATGTTTTTGCAAGTATGTATCCAATTGCAGTTTAAACATCTGTATGGACTCTGGCAAAACCACCTCTTCAGGCAGAGAATTCCATATCCTTATTGCTCTTACTGTTAAAAAAAAACCAAAAAAAAACCCTTTTCTTTGCCTTAAATGAAATCTCCTTTTTTCCAGCCTAAATGTATGACCTTGTGTCCTATGTATAGCCCTGTTTATGAATAGATTTCCAGAAAACGGTTTGTACTGGCCCTGAATATATTTGTATACAGTTATCATATCCCCTCTCAGGCGCCGGTTTTCCAAACTAAACAGATTTAAATTTTGTAACCTTTCTTCATAACTAAAATGCTCCATTTCCTTTTACCAATTTTGTAGCTCATCTCTGCACTTTTTCTAGTGCCATGATATCTTTCTTTAGAACAGGTGACCAAAATTGCACAGCATATTCAAGGTGTGGTCTTAACAGCGATTTATAAAGAGGCAAAGTTATATTTTCATCCTCGGTTAACAAAGCCGAAAGGATTTAGTCGGCTATTTAAACCCAAGAGCTATACTTGCATGCCAGCCTCTGATGAAGTGAGACATTACTCACGAAACGCCTAAGGACATCAACACTTTTCGGCACTTACTGCAAACTACTACCGAGTTGTATTTGGAACGCAGAAGGGAAGAACAGTGACACTCACGTCCACCACACAGTTCTTTCATCTACCGGCCGGACTGCAGAAACGTGAAAACTGCCCCCAGCAACTAGCTTTTCCACTAACACTTGGTAGAATTTTGCAAATTGTGAGTGCATTTTTAATTCAGTATCGTTGTTAAAAAAATGTATTCAGTATACACTATGGATCTCCATTTTATTTCTTTGTAGAACGGAGGATAAATCCATAACTTAAGATCATCATATATGATCTGACAGTACTATTATTTATATGAAATGTACATAACATTGATACCACAACATTTGAAGAAGACATCACTGGTATTGTACTAAATTAACATAGCTCGGTCAGTAGACAAACCCCAGCTGGTCTAATAGCTGGCGCTAACTGATACTAGTGAACATTGCATAAACTGTATCATCATATTACCTTGATACTTGTAACAAATAGAGACTGTAATTGTTGGAAGCATTGGGACTTTTACACATTGGTATTCTTACAGCATTGTATTAAAAGGACACTATAGTCACCAGAACAACTACAGCTTATTGAATTTGTTCTGGTGAGTAGAATCATTACCTTCAGGCATTTTGCTGTAAACACTGGCTTTTCAGAGAAAATAGAGAATTAGAGATTCTCCCTGGGTCATGGCTGCCTAAAATGCATCCAAACATTCAGTGTCTCCTCCCTCTGCATGCAGACACTGAACTTTCCTCATAGAGATTCATTAATTCAATTCATCTATATGAGGAAATGCTGATTGGCCAGGGTTGTGTTTGAATCATGCTGGCTCTGCCCCTGATCTGCCTCCTTGTCAGTGCTTCTCCTATTGGGAAGCACTGTGATTGGATCAGGCCACCACTTCTGATTATGTCAACACACAGCTTGTTTTTCTGAGGCAAGCATCATGCAGATCTACAGCTTCAGGTTTGAACAGTAATATTTTGCTTTATTTATGGAGGCATGAGGGGCCCAGGGGGGCTACATGGTGGTTTTAACACTAAAAGGCCAGGAATACAGGTTTGTGTTCCTGACCCTATAGTGATCCTTTTTATGAAATGTTATCAAGACATATTTAGCTTTTTATATATTTTTACTTCACCCATTTATGAGACACTGTTTTAACTCTTAAAAGGGATATACCATTTACCACTCCCGGATAATCATTAGATAATATCCAATACCATTCTTTTATTCTGCATTTTGGGGATTTTTTTTAGTGTAATCCCTGCTATTTCCAGTTGAGTGGCATCCACAGCCATACTATTTACTCTAAATTTGAGACCTTCAATCTCAACTATAATCACATAGATTGTGTGTGCCTTAAAGTTTGAGCTAGTAGAGTGCGGACCCCCAGGTTTTCGATATGCTATCCCATTTGGCCAATCTTGCTGGTGTTAAGCCTATCACCTGCAAGGTTACTCGCCCTAATATGGGAAGCCTTATTATTTATGTTAATTGCATGCTCAATTAGTGCATTAGAGAGGGGGGGACGAGTTTACACTCCTACGATATAGGTGGAATAAGTGGCCAACTAGAATGGTTTTGTTAGCAGACGTGAGTCAGAGCGGGAGCGAGCATGTAGATGTGACGTGTGTAGTGTGCCCATTAAATATGTACGTATAAGAGAAATAAATAAATAAACGAATCATTGGACAAAAGATCAAACAAAATAATTGTAAATAAAAAATTTAAAAAATTAAGAAGGGTACTTGTTAATGTTGTGTTTCAGTGGGTCTCTGAGTGTCATGAGGCTCTCAGCACCAGTGTGCTGCTTCCCTGCCTAGGGACTGCTTGCCAGATCCAGGTTCACCCTTGTAGATGGTGAAGTTAATGTGCCGCGTAAATTCCCAGGTCGCTGGGTTCAGGTTAGACAAACCAGACCCGGTTGTATCAGGTCCAGCCTGAACGTCCAGTTTTCAGAGATCCTCAAGTTCTTAGTAACATCCGGCTTAGAAGGTGGTCCCCTGCGCTGTAAAGAGAAGGGCCCTCAGTAACCCCCAGGGATAGGGAATGTCTCTTGATCACAAGATTAGCAGTAGAGTTTTCAGGTTTCAGGGTATTTCTTGAATGATCAGGAAACAGCTGGAGTGGAGAGCCTTCAAAGGTAATCAGTGTTTTTATTCAAAGGTGATCAAACTATGAGGCCCCGAGAAGCAGAGGGTGGTGCACTCCTGGGTTTCGGTAAACAAAACAGTTCATCCAAATTTATTATTTTGGTCTGTTTAGAAGTTAGGTAGGCCTTGAGGTTATATCTGTGCCTGTGTTCTTCCATGGGATCTATTCTGGTCATCATAATCTGCTGTAGTTGCTGTAACTCAACCAGCTTCTGTTCAACTGCAGAGAGTCTGGTGTACTGGACGCTTTGTGAGGCCTCCAGCTGAATGATTTTTGTTGACACTCCTTCTATTGTCTTCTTAAATTACACCACTCTGCAGAGATATTCTCGCGGAGCTCAGCCAGCATGGTCTTGAGCAGTGTTGCGGTGACTGGCTTTTGGTCCTCTGCTGTTTTTGGGAGGATAACCTTTTTTAAACCTTTTTTTTAAAGGCTCAGACACCCCCCAGAAAGTTAATTTAATAAATCCCTAGACTCAAAAGATCATGGGATGTGAATCTGACACTGGAACGCAAAGGAGGAAGAATTGCTAATGTGCAGAGTAGCTTTATCCAGGCTAACAGTTCTCAAGGTGCTCAGATTTGTGAATGCTGGAGCTTCTGTTGAAATAGAATTTTACCGGGTGTAAAAACAATAATAAAAAAAGCCAATAAAATAGCAGATAACTGAAGACAAGAATGTCCTATAGTGTGTATAGCTAAAGCTGTATCATGTATAAAAATATTAATAAAACCTTACAATCGTAAAATAAAATAAAAAAGTTTAAACGGTATATGATTTATAATAGAATATCAGTCACTTTATACTGGGATGTATCTTTATTTGCATTTGTACATGTTTCGCAAATAATTAGAGGAAAGGGAATATATAATCAGACAAATTGAAAGACTGGAATTTGTTTCAATCTTGTTTAATATGTGAATAAACAAGATCATATTTACTATTTAAATCAAGTTGAGTGCGCTCACTTTGGTGATTAGATACACACATACAAAAATTTGTGATTTAGCAACAGTGTGCCCAAAACACATTAAGTGTATTCTAATAGACTGAAAGCAAAGTGAAATATATTAATCAAGAATAGCAAAGCTGTGATCATTTTTACAAATCAACTATTTTGTCCATTGCTATACAATTTGGTGTTTAGTGAACAAACCCACTTCCGGGCTGTATGTTATAAATGGTCTTTAAGTATGTGTTTTTAAATGTGTGTTGGCATGTGTGGAATTATTTATAAAATATTTTACCAGGAAAGATACATTGAGATTTCTCTCATTTTCAAGCATGTCCTGGGTCCACAAATCATTGCATTGTTACACTAATGTACACAAAATACAAAAACAATATTAGTACACAATATATACAAAATTTAACATAGAACAGGCAGGAAATATATAATCAACCATGACACGTGCATTCTGTTTTGAGGTATGTAGAGAGGGATCTCTTAAATGACTTTAGGCTTAGGGAAGATTTTAAATTGTGCGGGAGGTCGTTCCACAATTGCGGTGCTCTGGGAGAAGGAGGATCGGGCCGCTTTCTTTTTGTATTGAGGTAGACTAAGTAAAGTGCTTGTACTGGATCGGAGCTTATAGAAAGTGGGAACAGCTGGGGAAAGCATTTTGTTCAGGTAGGGTGGGAGTTTCCCAGAAAAGCTCTTAAAAACAAGGCTGGAAAGATGAAGGGTGCGTCTGGATTCCAGCGATAGCCAGTTTAGTTCCTTTAGCATAATTAATGTACACTTATAAGTCTGGCGTACCTAGGAAATATTTATCTTACTAAAGTGTGCTTTTGTCTAATAAAGGTTCATAAGCACTGTTGTAAATATCTCCAATTGACAGGGGATTAAGAAGGAAAAATTAAAAAAAACATAGATGGGTCTAAGTACATGCAAACAAAAAAAAAAATGTAATTTTATTTGTTTATATATTGATGGTTTGATTTCTGACACTCCTAGGCCTCTAGTCACAACAACAACAACATATACCATAGACTTCCAAAGCATTGTTCTTATGTAACCTTCCTAATATCCCTTGATCCATGTCTTGTTAAGATGCCTGTGGACATTTAAACAGTCCCTGGTACAAGCTTTGGTTATGCACCATGACAAACTACTTAGTCAAACCTCCTGCATGGAACAGTGTTCTCCATGCTGGACATACAATTTTGGTTCTTGCTCATTAAAGAGATTTTAAGTTACACTAGTGACACATCACTGGCTGCTGTGCCCAAGAAGATGCAAGCATGCTACTACTGTAACTGGGGCAGCACAATAAACATTAGTCTGTGCCAATATTATCACAGAAACATGTAATCTTTAAATATGTTTTCATTTCACACATTAGTGTTCGATGAGCAGATCAGTATGCAAAAATCTGTCATGTTCTGCCAAAGGATCAAATCATGAGCAGGATATTAAATCTGCAGACAATATTTAAATGTAAACAGAAAACTAAACATAATACAGTTCTTTTTACATTTGCATTCATTTCTTCATAAGCTTGCTCTGAAGAAATTTTGAACATATGAACTTTAAAGGACCACTATAGTGCCAGGAAAACACTCATTTCCCTGGCACTATAGTGCCCTGAGGGTGCCCCCCACCCTCAGGGACCCCCTCCCGCCGGGCTAGATGGCGAGGAAAGGGGTTAAAAACTTACCTTTATTCCAGCGCCAGGTGGGGAGCTCTCCTCTCCGCCTCCGATCCTCCTCGTCGGCTGAATGCGCATGCGCGGCATGAGCTGAGCGCGCATTCAGCCAGTCTCATAGGAAAGCATTCATAATAGTCAATGAGACAGCCACTAGAGGCTTTGGAGACTGGATTAACCCATTTATAAACATAGCAGTTTCTCTAAAACTGCTATGTTTATAAAAAAATGGGTTAACCCTAGCAGGACCTGGCACCCAGACCACTTCATTAAGCTGAAGTGGTCTGGGTGCCTAGAGTGGTCCTTTAGGAAGCATTAAGAATAAAAGAGGATGAAAGGTCCATATTATGACAGATGAAAATAAAATATTTGTTTACCCTAAATAACACATTGTTTATCCAACAAAACACAGAGCAGGGCAATATTTGGTAAAAGGATTTTACAGAGGTCTGTAAAAACATTTGTAACCTATATAATGCAATTTTAAATGCAGGCTGTAAAAATAATACTAATAATAATGATTCTTAACCTTCCAATTGAAAGCAGACAAGACGGTTCTATTAAATTATGTATATTTTAACAATCTATAAAAACATGTTATATGATCATTTATTTTAAATTTTAAATCTCTTTTTAAAGCGGCAGTCATGCCGAACTTACATTTCCCCAATCAATTCCTCTTCTCTCCCTCTGTCAGGATCTGTTCTTCATTTCTTCCTGTCTGCTCTTGTTTTCTTTAAAACATTAGATAAAGTAGGGACTATTTGTCTTATGGAGGTTTCCTACCCCTGACCATCTATGAACAGCAGAGGAGCAAAGTGTGCTCCGTTTCCTGTGGTCAGAGAACTCTTTCCTCTGTGATGCTTCCTGTCGGTATTCCCGAACGCCCTGTCATTTTAGGCAGAACACCGTTGAAACGACAGAATTTCTTCCTAACAGAATGAGAACAGTTTTTCCCATTTGTGTTAGGACGCAATTCAGGGCTTTGTTTGGATCGGAATTTAATTGAATGAAATCCCGATCCGTTTCGTGCTGATTAGTAGATTGCTCGCTAATTCCCACGGTATTAGGATAGCCATCTACCAAAAGGCTGAAATATCTAAATTGATCTTTCAGCCAAATTTACTAAGTCAAGATTACTTAGTATTAGTAAATTCTGTCCCTACTTGCTATATCGCAAGTAGGGGCATGTCTAGTAAACAGTGAGCAGCCTGAAAAAAATATAAAAGAAATCCCCCTATTGTCCCCCCCTCCCGTGCAGTGCAAGTGGGGGCTATTAAACTGAAGGGGGGACCTAGCTTCCCCCCAGCCCCCACCCATGAGCGGCGCGTGGGGGCCCTAAATGAAAATTGGGGGGACCTATTGTCCCCCCCTTTCCCTCACCCATGAGTGGCGGGAAGAGGGCCCCTAAATGAAAATGGGAGGGGGGGGCCCTATTGGCGGGTGGGGGCCGTAAATGAAAATGGGGGTGGGGACAATGAGTGGCAGGTGGGGACCCAAATGCCCCCCTCCCGCCCCCACTCATGAGTGAAGGGTGGGGGCTAAATGTGAACCCCCTAGGTGACTAGGGATTCCCAAGCCCTAGTTTTCTTGTTCCCCCCTCACTATTTTTAACTGATGGGAGGAGGTCTTTAAAAAAAAAAAAAAAAAATCTGGATAGGGGGGTGACAAGGGTTTGGGAACCCAGACAATATATTGTCTAACCCAGACAATATAGGGCTTAAATGGCCATGCAAACTCCTCTGCTATTGACTCTGGCCTGAAAAAGTGGATTTGGCCAAGTCAACATCCTAAAAATGCTGCCCCTACCAAAAATCCTTTATCTATTTCAGACTCTACCTATAGCTCTACCAAAATGACTCTTCACTAAAAAAAAACCATTTATATGGAAAGGCAAAATCCAAGGCTCAGCTTCGCCCACTTAACTAGGAGGAAAATGTTGGGGAACTATATATAGCTCTCATCATTATCATAATTTAGCTATATTATTTTCTAGGATGAGGGAGTGCACAGGAGCTGGTGGAGGCAAATCCAGGCTTGGCCTGGAGCAGAATTAGGTCACAGTGCCCCTAACTATTTTATATTTGCAAATTTGCATGATGCAGCAGCTGTGTTCCACCCTACACCCTCTTATCAGACCTGTATTGAAGTTGTGGAGAAATTCTTGCTCGTTTTTTGCAATTATCCTCAAGTATTTTCCCACTAATGCTTATAACAGATATTCCTGCTCTAACTGCGGGTCCAGGGCAAGCAGCATTAAAGGGAAACTCCAGTGCCAGGAAAACAATCCGTTTTCCTGGCACTGCAGGTCACCTCTCCCTCGCACCCCCCAATCCCCGGTTGCTGAAGGGGTGAAAACCCCTTCAGTAACTTACCAGAGGCAGCGACGATGTCCCATGTCGCTGCTTCTTCCTCCGCCGCCGCTCCTCCCAGTGATTGCATTGGCCGGTGGGCGAGACTGATCCCACCCACCGGCCGGGGAGACCTAATGCGCATGCGCGGCATTATTAGAGCTCCCCATAGGAAAGCATTGAAAATGCCTTTCAATGCTTTCCTATGGGGAAATGAGCAACGCTGGAGATCCACACACAGCGTGAGGACGTCCAGCGATGCTTTAGCACAGGTTTTCTGTGCTATAGAGCAGGAAGTGCCCTCTAGTGGCTATCTAATATACAGCCACTAGAGGTGGAATTAACCCTGCAAGGTAATTATTTCAGTTTATAAATAAACTGCAATAATTACACTTGCAGGGTTAAGAGTAGTGGGAATTGGCACCCAGACCACTCCAATGGGCAGAAGTGGTCTGGGTGCCTGGAGTGTCCCTTTAAACTGATGGGAGGAGCAGAACATTCGCCATCCTATGCATTAGTAAAGAATCAGACCCCTAAAATAACATTTCCAAAGACTCGTGAATTTCAAATTTAAGGTCAAAATAGCAAAACTGGATACATTCTCTAAGTCAGTTCAGTTCAGCCACTGTAGTCTTAAATTTGTTCTAAAGTGGTTCTCTCACCTCAAACTTACCTTCTTCTTATTGTTTTATCTTCTCTTTTCTTTCAGAATCTGTTCTTCATTTTGGATCCATTTCTTTTTAACACATAAGACAAAGTAGGGACTTTTTCTTCTTATGTATTCTTCCTACACTAGGTAATCTTGACAAAGGGTGAAGCTTAATGCAAGCTTCACCCTTTGTTCGCTTGACAAAGGATGTGGAGCTTACCTTAACCTCCACCCTTTTGTCACAAGTGTCAAGCCAGAAAAATTATACAAGACAAAGAAGTACCTACTTGTGTTTTAAATAGATCAGAAACGAAGTACAGATTCTGATAGAGAAAGAGAATAGGAAACAGTAGTAGAATGGTATATCTGAGGTGATAGAGCCACTTTACATTTAAAATTAACTTTGAATTCTCCCTTTAGTAAATAACCCTGTGTCATTTTAAGCTTTAGACTTGATAAATGGGGGATCTCGCAAAAGTGTGTTATTCCAACATTCCATTAATCCATTAAAAAAAAGGTACAAATACTGATTTCTAACTGGACTGATATGGCTAATATTTCAACTCTATTGCTAAACATAATTATAAAACAAAGGATTTCTACTTTGAGTGTAAATCTACTGTAAAAAAAAAAAATACTGTCTTGTCAGATGTAACCAGTCAATATGTATTGAACATATGGCAGATCAAAATAAATTATGATTTCATTTTCATTTTATGTTGGGATTATACAATACCTTAATATCTTCTATTTCATCTGGCACAATCTTATACGCAGATATAGTCCCGCCCAGTCTAAAATTGGAGACATAAACCTCATTATATATTTTCAATATTAGTATATGGAAACAATACATTACTTCATAAGAGATTACAGTTAACTAATTGAAATTCAGATTTTATTTTAACACTTTTTATAGATACATCATATACAATGTACGTAGCAGTAAGGTTCTAAAATGATACATTTTTAGAGCCACACAAATTATGTAAGATAGTTTTTACAACTGTATGCATATAATAATAATTCATTTCAAAATTCAAACAAAGTGAAACTAAATATAAATAGCATGGTTAATAGCAATTGAGTGGGGGAAAAAAGAACTGAATCACATGTGATTATAATTTGGCTTCTGGTGAAGTAATCATAATAGTTACAAAGAAGCTACAGTGATTTACAAAATAGAGATTTAAACAATTAAGAAAAAATAATTGCGGGCAATTGATCTGTCCACTGATTTATCATAGCTTTACTAAAATAGCATAAAACATATAACACAGAGATTGAAACAAGAAGGTGGCCTGGATAGTGGTACAAAAATTAAAGTGACACTGTAGACATCCTAACTATTTTAGCATACTGAATAGTTGTGGTACAGGTTACCAGTAATACACCTGGTGTGACCTACGACTGTAAAGATCCCAGATTGGTATTTAACGGTCTCTTCCAATAAATGCAATATCCACATGTATTCCATAGCAAACTTTGTGGGAACTCGGAGGGTGAAAGCACGAACAAGCCGTGACTTTTGACTGATTTTCAGAGTCTACACCTACTTTTGGGTTAAACAGCAGGCACCAATTAAATTAACCCCATAGTGGTATATTTTAAAAAATAATACCACATTAACTTCATGTCATTTCGCAACAATCACATACTTGAAGAAACTTCAGATTGCATATTGCTGGGCTAATTTATACATGAGATATTCAGCAACAGACAAGTACTCCTTCTAGAATGGCGTGTAATGTCACATTGTGGCAATGGCCATCCAGTAGCTTTGGCATAGTGCCAAAGGTTATAATGAAACACATTTGCACTTTCTTTCTCAATAACTATATTCCAAATGTTTTAAACATTTTACCAATTTTCTTGTAATTAAAGAAACTTCTTTCAACAAACAGATAAGAAAAAACACAAAAATCCTAATTTTAACAGGCCCTACTATGCACCATAACAACAGCTTATTTTACGGACTATGATGTGAAGAGTCTGTTGGTGCCTTCCCCCAGTTTCTGACAGAGTATTTTGGAGTGGTTTGACAAAAAAAAAAAGAAAAAAAAAAACCGAGCTCTCCCTACACCTACAGACCGACCCTACACCTGACACTTGGCAAATATAGAAGTGAACATCCATTAGCTCCTTCAAACTTTAACAGAAATGATAGGCGGAGACTGATGGTGTGGGTTAATACAGCATTGTTGTGAATTATTTAGAGTTCTAAGTTCAGAGTTCTAGGAAAAAGTGCCTTAAACACAGTTGATATACTTAGAAAGGTTTAACCCCATAAGGACTGAGCTAAATGTACACGTTGTGAACGAAACAAAATGTAAACAAAACCTGGCATTTGCGCTACATGTCTGTCCAACCGTAATTCACCTCTTTCATATTAAATGCACCCACCCTTATTATATATCATTTTATTCAGGGGAAACAGGGCTTTCATTTAATATCAAATATTTAGCTATGAAACATAATTTAATATGAAAAAAAATGGAAGAAAATAAGATTTTTTTTAATTTTTTTAGTTCTCCATGACATTTTAACTGTCAATGTCATAATACTGTTTGGTTTTACTGCAATAAAATATACATATTTGTATTCAGCAAAGTCTCACGTGTAAAACAGTACCCCCTATGTACAGGTTTTATGGCGTTTTGGGAAGTTACAGGGTCAAATATAGCACGCTACATTTGAAATTGAAATTTGCCAGATTGGTTACGTTGCCTTTGAGACTGTATAGTAGCCCAGGAATGAAATTTACACCCACAATGGCATACCATTTGCAATAGTAGACAACCCAAGGTATTGCAAATGGGTATGTCCAGTCTTTTTTAGTAGCCATTTGGTCACAAACACTGGCCAAAGCGTTAGTATTTGTTTGTGTGAAAAATGCAAAAAACGCCAATTTTGGCCAGTGTTTGTGACTAAGTGGCTACTAAAAAAGACTGGACATACCCCGTTTGCAATACCTTGGGTTGTCTACTATTGCAAATGGTATGCCATCATAGGGGTAATTTTCATTCTTGGGCTACCATAGAGTCTCAAAGGCACCGTAACCAATCTGGCGAATTTTAATGTGAAAAAAATGAAACGCAAGCCTTATATTTGACGCTGTAACTTTTGAAAACACCATAAAACCTGTACATGAGGGGTACTGTTGTACTCGGGAGACTTCGCTGAACACAAATATTTGTGTTTCAAAACAGTAAAAAGTATCACAGCAATAATATCGTCCGTGTAAGTGCTGTTTGTGCATGAAAAATGCAAAAAACTTCACTTTTACTGGCGATATCATCGTTGTAATACATTTTACTGTTTTGAAACACTAATATTTGTGTTCAGCTAAGTCTCCCGAGTAGAACAGTACCCCCCATGTACAGGTTTTATGGTGTCTTGGAAAGTTATAGGGTTAAATATAGTGCTAGCAAATTAAATTCCCTTTACTTTCGGCATGGGTTGTCAGGCAGGTCCCGCTAATTGTAATTAATAAGATACCTAATTATGTAAAAATATTACATAAATATATATGTAGAATTAATATATGTATATATACGTATGTGAATCTATATGTGTATATATATATATAATTTTTTTTAATAATTTTTATTTATATATAGGTATATATATAGTGATATATACGTATATATTTATGTATGTACATATATATATTATTTCGTTCTATGTGTATTTTGATACAAATATATATATATTAATATCACAATACAGTTAGAACGAAATAACACACATCTATATATTTTTTAATTATTTTTTAAATTATCTTTTTAATTAAATTTTTTAACGTATTTACATATTTAATTTTTTTATATTATATATATATAACAATATTTATATATTTAATCAGTATCAGTCTACGTGTAATTTGATATTAATATATATATATATTAATAGTAAAATACCCTTAGACAGTGTGTGTGTATGTATATGTGTATATATATATATATATATATATATATATATACTTAGATCATAGATATATAATATATATATCTATGATCTAAGTATAATTTTTTTTTTTTACACTTATTAATTTTATTTTCATTTTATTTCTAGCCAGCAGGGGGACCACCTGTAATTACAGGCAGCCCCCCTGCTGGCAATACAGAAGCCAGCTATCCCGGCCATGTGATTGTGAGGTCCTCGCAAGGACCTCACTCTCACATGGCCGGGGGGCACCGGAGGAGGAGGATCTGCCGCGGGGGGGCTCCCTGGGAGTCGCCCCCACCGCGATCGCCGGCGTGGGACCGCCGGCAACCAGGTAAGTAAACAAAAACCGGAGGGCGTACAATTACGCCCAGCGGCGTTTAGAGCCGCCTAAAATAAGGCGTAATTGTTCGCCCTCCGGTCTTAAGGGGTTAAATATGGCATTTGTAGTTGTAGGAAATCTTTTTTTTTTTTTTTTTTTGCATATTGCACGTTTCTCCTATTGCAAACGTATGTAAAATGCAAAAAACAAACAAACAAAAAAGTATTGTTTGATGATAAATTACATGAAAAAAATGCATGGGTGGCCTTCAAAAGGTTTGCACCAGTTTAATTTAGTAGATCTCGGGCAAAGAGACTACCCCAGCAATCTTAGCAGTGTAAACAAACTCTGTGTTTACATTACTGCCTAACAGCACCTCTAGTGGCTGTTTCTCTGACAGTCACAAGAATGGGTTCCTGGTTGCAATCCTACAAAGATTTCAAGACCGGAATTCGGCATCTCCACACCTTGTATTTGAGACACTAAACATTCCTCATGGAGGTACGCAGAGTCAACGTATCTCTATGAGGAGACAGGGCCGGTGCAAGGATTTCTGCCGCCCTACACAAAGATTTGTGAATGCTTGAGCGTGGTGTAGTAGGTCAGTCAGTCCATTAGTAACTCGTGAAAAGGTGGTATCCTGGTAGGTGGTGGGCAGTAGGGAGTGCCTGGAAGAACTCCTGAAAATGAGAGCAGGAAAGAGCATCAGCAACTGTGTTACGAATACCAGGAATGTGTTCGCAGACAAGGTAAAACTGAGCGGTTGCTGCTAGCCAAGTCAGCTTGCGTACTAACCTCATGATGGTTAAAGAGGAGGACCGGTCCATAGATGTCCCCATGTACGAGCAGCCGCCATGATGGGTTAAATCTCGAACAAGGAGGACGTTTCTCTAAAGGCCGGCAAGGTATCCATCTCAGTAGGCCAGTTATCAATAAACCAGTGGTTGCTGAATATAGCGGCAAACCCGGTGTGTGCTGCTGCAGCTGTGTAAATTATAGGGGAATGATCAGATAGCGAGGGAATGAACAGGGAGACTCGATTCCACTTGGACAAGAAGTTCCTCCACATGAGCAAATCTGCCTTGGCCGGATCGTTTAAGGTAATTGTGCAGGAGCCTAGAGACACAGTAGCCTAGAGACAAATGATCTGCCCTGCGGAATGATCCGCATAGTGAAGTTAAGGGACCCCAATAAAGACTGGAGTCCCTTTCTGGTGCGCGTATCACTCCGCAGGAACAGACTGATTTCGTCTCTAATGCGGGTCAATTTCTCTGGTGGTAGGCTAGCTTGAAATGACTGTGTCCAAAGCGATGTCCAGAAACACTTATTTTGTGGAGGGCCCGAGTGTTTTGCTTGGTGACAGGGGCACCCCTTGTGCAGTGAAGAGGGCTGTAGTGCTGTGAATGCTTCTGGGTGCATGGGAGACGGGTTCTACCAACAAGAAAATCATCTAAGTAGTGAATCACCGACGGACACCGACTATGTTGAGGAGCAGCCAGCAGAGGGTTTCCGCGAATATGTCAAAAAGCTTAGGGCTGCTCCTAGACCAAAAAGTGAGCCGGGTAGAAAAATAGTACCATTTAACACCGTGTAAGTGCCATAGTGAAGGGTGAACAGGTAAAAGTTTGAAGGCATTTGTGATGTCCATGATAGCCATGCCTTGCTGCCTGCTAAAATGATGGCTTGCATAGCGTAGTCGATCTTAGCATACTGTAATGAAAACTCCTTAGCGGGTATGAGAGAGTTTATGCCGGGGGTGTGCGAGGAATGAGGCGCTGAAAGGTCAATTATCAATCATTTTTTATTTGAGTATTTATGTACAGCTACCCTGATGGCGTTTGTACGCCAGGATGAGAAGAGGGATAAAAGGGCCAATCATGAAACCTGTCTGAGTTTCTGTGGACAAAAAATTCCACTAAAAATTCCACTAAATACCTGGCTGGGTGGGAACGGAGATAGTAGGCCATGACTTCTATATTGACCTTGGTCAGTCATTTCTTTGGGGAAAGTCTGGCTGGGCACATGGCCTTGGTGAGCGCTCTGAAACAAATGGAGAAGATGTGCAACAACCTGCATGCGCTGAAGCTGCATGCGCCAGCATTAAAACTGATGCACACCTGCGGCTTGCCAAGAAACGCAATGGGTCTGCCCAGCTTGTCCCTCTGCCCACCTTCTTGCCTAGTGTGTGAGGTGAAGGAGTGGTGAGAAGAGGAAGGGTCTGCCTTGCAATGTGATGTAGAACTACAAGCAGCACAGGACGGGGGCCTCAATCAGGCAAAGTGTCGGCAGAACAACTCTGTGTCCATCTGGCACCAGTCAATTCTGATGTTAAATTGGGCCAGATGAGTTGCTGCCTTGGCCAACACGGATTTGTGGTAATCGTAGAAAGAGGACCCCCCCCGTACTTGATGCCTAGGTCCACCACTTTGTGCATATATAGATCTAGCTCCTCCCTCCTACGTGGATACACAGAACAGATTATTTCTCTATATATCCAGAAAGCAATGACAAATTGCGGGATAGATAATTTCTTGTTTAGTCGTGGGTCTCTTGTTTTTAACACAACAGAAATGTCCCCATAGTTATAGGCTCTGTTTTCTAAAACATCCTGCGAGGCGATGAGGAGGGAAACTAAGTTAACATCCCTCCCATCCAGTATTTCTTTTTTAATGGATGCTGGGGCGGAGTGAGCTATTGAAATGTATGGGGTAGTGGTAATGAGTGGGGGGGAGAGGGGGAGACGAGAGGGGGTGCAACTCGGCAAGTTAGAGATTACCAGGGGAGGACCTGAAGGGCCTGGTAGGTCACCTGGGGTGGCAATGGCTGATTCCAACAATAAAATTCCAAAGTAAAGACTACAATGAAAGATATGACCATATACACAAAACACAATATTGGAATAAATCACCAAAAAAATACGTAGAAAGACACAATATTAAAAGTAACACAGCATATGGGAAATACAATGAAAAACTCAATGAAGGTTCACGCACGCACTTGAAACCCTCAGTACCTAGAAAAGATATTTACACATAACACAACATGGATAAAAATAGAGAACAACGTGTAGACAACCGCTACACTCAGCATGGATCACCTTTAGTAGTTAGATCCAACTCACAGAGATTCACATATGTACCCACATCCAAGAAAGAGTTAAAAAAAGAAAACAATCCTCCTATCTCTCCCAATGCTCATTCAGCGTCTCCCTTTCTAATGATACCTCCACCGTTCATCCTGTCTCAGTTGGAGTCCCTCATGGCTCTGTCCTTGGTCCCCTTCTATTTTCTCTTTACACTGCCTCTTCTTAGCAAGCTTATTACCTCTTTTGGATTCAAATACCACCTGTACGCTGATGACACCCAGATATATCTCTCCTCCCCAGACCTCTCCCCTGATGTCCTGCAACGTGTCACCTCTTGCCTTTCTTCTTGAGTCTGGCCTCACCTTTGAGCCTCACATCTGGTCTGTTGTCAAAACATGCCAATTCCACCTCAAAAACATTGACCGCATCCGCCCCTTTCTTACATAAGATGCTACTAAAGAGCTTGTCCATGCTCTAGTAATCTCTCGCATGGACTATTGTAACTGTCTCCTAATTGGTCTTCCCAATAGCCGTACAGTCTGTAATGAATGCTGCCGTAAGACTGATTTTCCTCTCTAGTCAGTCCTCTCTCACCTCACCCCTCTGGCTTCCTGTATCCTATCGGAGTCAATTCAAAGTGCTAACCCATACCTATAAAGCACTGAATAATCTTAGCCCCTCTTATATCTCCTCACTGATCCATAGGTATGCCCCTTCTCGGTCCCTCCGCTCTGCCCGTGACCTTCTTCTGTCCGCCGCTCGTACCCGTACGGCCAACTCACGCTTGCAGGACTTTTTGCGGGCTCCCGTCCTATGGAATAGCCTGCCTACCGCCATCAGACTCTCCCCTAGTCTTCAATCATTTAAGAAGTGCCTTAAAACTCATTTCTTTAGGAAAGCCTATGGCCTCCCAGACTAACCTCTACCTCACATACCTGCCTCTTGCTCTTTCCTAAAGGGCAGCACTCTACTCTCTCCTCCAGCTCTGCTCCACTCCCAGCTAATTTGACTTATTTTCCCTGTCCTAATGTGTTTTATACCCCACCTCCTATAGACTGTAAGCTCGTTTGAGCAGGGCCCTCTTCAACCCTTCGTTTCTGTAAGTTTTCTCGTAATTGTCTTATTTATAGTCAAATCCTCCCTCTAATAATATTGTAAAGCGCTACGGAATCTGTTGGCGCTATATAAATCGCAATAATAAATAAATAATCCTGGGAAAAAGTAAATACTAAGACACATAAAAGGAATGAAGGTGACAGATATAATTCACCCAACGAAGTAACAACGAAAAATAGATCCCATGCTCTATGCTTTTGCAAACCTTTTGATGAGACCTCTTTTTTAGAGATCCAGTCCAACCGGGACAAACACACCAATCTTATAAAAATCCCACCAATCAAAAGTCGCAAAAGAGACTTCGAGGAAGAAGATCAGGTAGAAGAAAGCAAGAAAGGAAGATTAGAGAGATTTTAAATAAAACACCCCAAAATTCACCTACAGGCAGTTTTAATTTATCACAGAAAATTCTAAACTCAAAACAAACATGTCCTTAAGCGAGGTTTAAAATTTGTCCCTACCAAACCATACAATTCTTTTCTTTCTTATATAGACATTAAAGGGACACTATAGTATAGTCACCCAGACCACTTCAACTCAATGAAGTGGTCTGGGTGCCAGGTCCCTCGGGTTTTAACCCTTCAGATGTAAACATAGCAGATTCAGAGAAACTGCTATGTTTACATTTGGGTTAATCCAGCCTCTAGTGACTGTCTTCCTGACAGCCACTAGAGGCCATCTGCGGCGCTGGATGCGAATTTTGCAGAGAGTCCATAGGAAAGCATTGAGAAATGCTTTCCTATGGACTCTTTGAATACGCGCGTGGCACTTGCCGCGCATGTGCATGCGCATTCGGCTCTACTAGGGAGCTGACAATGGACGTGGAAGAGTGGTCACCAGCGCTGAGGGAGCCCGGCGCTGGAATAAGGTAAGCTACTGAAGGGGTTTTAACCTTCTGCTCCACGGGAGGGGGACCCCGAGTGTGGGGGCACCCTCAGGGCACTATAGTGTCAGGAAAACCGCTTTGTTTTCCTGACACTATAGTGATCCTTTAACAAATTTGTCAGAAAAGCTACTCTTAACTCCTTAAGGACCAAACTTCTGGAATAAAAGGGAATCATGACAAGTCACACATGTCATGTGTCCTTAAGGTGTTAAACGTTTTTTAAAACAAACCACAACCGATACAGGTTTCAAACTCTGATAAAGAAGAAGTATATATAAATAGCTGTCTGAAAAATAAATCCTCCTTCCTCCACTATAAGTCCAGTGCCTTAGATATATTTGAAAAAAATGTATGTAAAGATCTTAAGGCCTTAGAAAACAAAATTTGAGAGAGACAGAATTTAAATAAAAAGGAAAGACAAATATTAAAGGATCTATATAATGATACCTCAATTATAATTAAACCAGCCGATAAAGGCAGAGGCCCTGTAATTCAACCAAGAGAAAAATACGAAGAAGAGGCATACAAACAGCTTAATGACTTAGATACATATACTAAACTTACAACTAACCCTACACTGGACATTAAACACAAATTTAAAAAATATTTGGATAAAGGTCTAGAGAACGGAATCCTGAACTCAAAAAGAACACAAATATAGTTAAATTATGCACCCCAGGATCCCAGTCATCTGCCCAAAATTCACAAAAACATAAACAACTCCCCAGGACGACCTATCGTCTCTGGTATTGGATCTCTCCTCTCAAATTGATCAGAGTATATCGATATTCTCTTGCAGCAATACGTCATTAAAATGAAATCATATCTTAAAGATACCATGGACCTCCTTAAGAAATGGGATAATATAGTTTGATGTACAGTCGTTGTACAACATAATCCAACATGATAAGGGCTGCAAAGCGGTCAGATCTATATTAGAAAAAGACGGTTCTATGAAACAAGAGCAAGATAATTTGTTGAGGGCATCGACATGATTTTAAAAAATTATTATTTTTGATTCAAAGATAGCGTTTATCTACAAAAAAGAAGCACAGCGATGGGCACCAGATTTGCGCCCAGCTATGCTAACCTCTATTTGGCCGAAGGGGAGGACCGATTTGTTTGGAGTGGACACGGCTGGGTGACAAATCTGGTGTCCTACTCAAGATTCGTATGTGACCTTTTTATCTGAAGGGGAACAATTACGTCAGCACAGGATTTTATTTATCTCATTTTTAAATTCTAATGAAGAAGGGATAATTTTAACTGCTGATTTTAGCGACACCAAAGTAACTTACTATAAAAAAAGAGCATAAACTGAATAAACACTAAAATGCACTTTTAAAACATACACAGCAATAATTATATAGATATTGACAGTTGCCATAAAGTATGGCTTGAAAACATCTAGATAAAAAACTTCTACAAAGAGAGACTAAATGTGTAGCCGATTTCAGTTCCATGAATTTGGCTACACATACCGCTGACCTCGTTCAAATGAACAAAGATGGCCACCACCATGTGTTGGTTTGCACGAACTGCGGCCACCCAGCGGTCGGCAATTTACCTACAGCAGGCTCCCAGCCTGGTAGGTAAATTGCCTGCACACTTCCACTTCTGGGTGGTCCGCCTGTGTGGTACTTGGTTCAGTAAGCCCCATTTACTGAACCAAGCAGAAAATAGCAATGAACAAAGGAATTTAACCAAGTCTGGGGACACTGGGGACACAGACTTAAAGGGGCAGTGTCCCAAACAAGTCTGGGGACACTGTCTTAAAGGGGCAGTGTCCCAATTTTCTCTATGTCCCAAAAATGTGCTTAAAGGGCCAGCACCAGTTCCATAAAAGTCCCTAATCCCCAATATGCACACCGACTGTCTTACAAGGGCCATACACCCTCGGTCCATAGTCATGGGGAAGGAGGCTGGCGATAAGGCTTCTCCATAATACCGGGAATCAGGGCATTTTGACATTGGAAATAAAAGTTACAAAAGGCCTTTTGTAACAAATGCATATATTAATATCCGATATATTGTCACCTTCCTATGTATATAATGGAGATGCAAATATAGGGCTGACAATATTAATATCTATGCACCACTTAGAGGATTATATATCCCCCTGGGGGAGCTTCTATATATATTGAATATTGATCACAGAGCAATTTTGAGTTATGATCGGTTAGTCTGTAGGTAATATGATTGGGAATCCATCAGACTGTCAGCTAGGTAAGTTTTGGACCCGCCCACATCATCTCTATTGGCTGGGCCACTTCAAGCCTATTGCTTTGAGCCGGCGGAGGTACACGCCTACCTTCTAATGGGGGATGTATCCTTAGTTTTGGATAGCGTTTTTTGGCACCTCCCCACCCACGTGGGTTAGGACCTCACAGGTTGATTACAGAATCTGACGACATCACCTACACCTGTGAGATACTCCCCTGGACATCATTGGCTGCAGGTATTCCATGTTTTTTGGTGCCTAAAGTATTTAAGTGAGACCTTTTTAACTTTGCTGTTGGCCCCTGACGAAGGTGCATCACAAAAGGCACCAAAACACGCGTCGGGTGTTATGTTCATTTAGGCTATGGGCACTGGGCACTTGTGGATTTAGCACTTTTTATTTTAATATGATTTGTATAACCTTTTGATTTCCACTTCCTTATTTTCTGCTGCTATGCTTGTCTAGTTAGTTCAACAGAAAGAGAGGCTTTTATAACTTGCATTGTCAGTTTATTTTAAACTGACCCTCTGATTCTATAATGCCTACTCTCTCTACCTTCTTACTGACAATATCTCTCCTCTACAGTTTGGTCTATACTCCCAACCTACTTATGCCAATTCAGGTTAGACAGTTGGGACTATGATTAGCCCCAGACCACATTTTACTGCTCATTTAGGGTGCTAATTAATTTGAAGCACAGAGCCTGGGCTAAGCTATTTAGGGTACAGCGTTCGTGAGAGGAGAATTTGAGACATATCAGGGTTAGGGGATAATATTGGGATTGACCCTTTTCATTTCTAGCCATTTTTAAAAAAAAAAGCTTTATTTCAGGATTGGGCTTCATATATATATATATATATATATATATATATATATATATATACATACATACATACACATATATATACACTCCTACCCTGTCTCATCTCTTGATGCATAGTATTAGTTGTATCACTTGAATATACTTTATTTTGCTCTCATTATTATTTATTCTATTTTTGTTTACCAGCCAGCATACCATTATTATTATTATTTCTACATTACTATGTATATATCCAGGAGATGCTTCTGATCTCAGAGCCTTGTTCGCACTGAGAATAGCAGCATCTGTTCCCTTTGTCTTTTGTATACTCTAGAAACTGGGGTTAAGCCCCTTGAGACCCCTGGAGTCTCTTTGCGGTACCTAAGACTTCGGGTTGAGCGCATGGGAGTGTACCCTTTGTCTTATCGTCTCTGTTTTTTCATGGATCGAAAACATACCTGAAGGTCAAATTACCAGATTAAGGAGAAAATGCTCAGAGACTGTGTTCAAAAAACAAGCCGATGATCTAAGAATGAGATTCACCCAAAAAGGATATAAAAACAAAACGATAGAAACAACTATAAATCAAACATTAAAACTAAACCAGAAAGATCTTATATATAGAGAGAAAGTCCGAAACAAGCAGAACTTTTCATTACCTATCGTGTTGGATTATAATAATAAAATAAAGAACTCAAGAAGATTGTAAAAAGACACTGGCACTTACTAAAGGAAGATGAGTTACTGAGAAATATGATTCCTGAGAAACCTAAGATAGTATTTAGAGGTGCACCAAATCTTAAGATGCACCTTCCAAAAAAAACTATACAAGAGATAGCCCTGATAAAATTCGAAATTTCATAACAGAGAAAAAGGGTTTCTACAAATGCAACTTCTGTTTGGCCTGTAAAAGAACTAATCCCGATAAAAGTAAATTGAGAACCACTTTCAAATCGAATAATACCGGTAAAATTTATTATATTAAGGACATTATTACATGTAATAGTAAAAAGGTAATCTATTTATTGGAGTGCCCTTGTGGCCTCCCGTATATAGGACGTACGATCCGACCATTAAACATTAGAAAAAATAATTCGGTCTCAGCACATTTCTGCCTACATGAAAGCAATTCTAAACATCTCACCTTCACTGGTATTAATATTGTAAAAAAAAAAAAACACAGGAGAGGAGGAGATTTTATTTAGAAAATTGGGAAGAAAGAAATGGAATGGGTCCATTATATTAACACAATACATCCAAATGGTTTAAATCTAGATTTTGATTTATTCAATTTTTTTATAAAGAAAAAGTACTCTTTTAATATTTATTGTTTTATGGATAAGTATAAATTTTGCAATATTTTATATACATACTTTTGAGATATATAATATCACCTATTCCTGACCATCAGCTTCCCTTATGTTTTATCTATTACCTTTGGAGTGTACTGCTATATATTTGGTATTAAGATTTTTTTATGTATGCAATATCTTATATTTATATTTTAATATTATATCTCAGAAAATTACGTTATTTTGACCTATTTCTGTGCGTTTTTATTTATTCATTCATATATATTTTATATATTTTTTTATGTGTCAATTTACTTTATACACCCATCCTTTTTCTTATATATAAATTTCACTTGGAACATGTTATATATTTTTTATATACATGTATGCATGATTTCTATATTGTATATCAGTATACTAATCCTTTTCCTATACTTTCATATGCCTGATACACTTAGAACCGCTGTTCCAAACTGTCCGCAAGGACACTTCCGGTATACAAGAAACACTACACTGAATGGGGTGTTACGTCACTTCCGCCTAGGCGCCGCTCCCATTCCAGATCTATACCGATGTATTAGTAAACTCAAATAGCATTTGTGCTGTTAAAAACATTACCCGCACTTTATTTTTCCCCTTTCCTTTATAATAAAGGTATTATAAGCACAGATGGAATCGCAATAATGCCATATCGGTATATTTGATTTCCAAGCTGGAACACATCAAATCGCCATGACTGTCATACGCCGCGTCACTTCTGGTATGACAAGCGCGTTCCACCGTGGTTACAGGAAACACCAATCATCACACTAGGAAGTGATTTCTAATTACAGACTGCCTATAAAAGTGAAACTTGATGAGGATGAGATCACACTTCTGAGGAAGCCTTTGAAAAGGCAAAATGCGTAAAGTGGACTCTTGAAGCTTATTTTTATTGTTCTTATTGTTTTTTTCTTTGTTTGGTAAATAAATAGTGTATTTTATATTTATGCTTATTATTATACTTATTATCCATACTACACTTCCTGGCATCATCATATTCCTGGGTGGGGATTATACCACCAACGCTATATATAGCAGAGCAAGTTCTGCTCTGGTAAATGTGAGTACGATATTCTTTTTATTTTATTCATACTTAAGAATACTTATTTCCCCATTGGAGCATATTCTCTGTATTTACTCCTATACATGTACTGCACACTGCACTCCATCTGAGCCATTTGGACATCTATACCAACATATCCTTAGACGGGGATTGTTCCGTCCAGGCGCTGATTCAGCTGAGCTCTAAAACAATTGTGAGTGTAGTCACTATAGATCACATGTCACCTATTGATTGTACATACTGTATTGCACTATTATTATTATTTTTGCTTTTCTCGAGGTTCAAAGCATATATAACCAAAATATATCTGTGTATGTATACTATTTTATTTATATTCTTTAGGCGCAGTTTCTTTCCTTTTCTTTTAATGGCTGATTCCACCTTAGACAGTCTATTATTCAGGGTCTGGAGGTTGGCCAGTATAGCTGTCAGTGTTTCCTGTGTAGCTTCGGAAGCATTGATAGACAGCCCTTGCGAGCTAGTGCCAGGCCTGGGGTCACTGTCCTGAGCTGTCAATAGTCTATAAAGCTCGGCCTTCCTGGCTGTGGCTGGAAAAGGGATGCCCCTGAGTTTTAGCTCTGCTGAAATTATGGTAATAGTCCATGATCTCGGGGGCTTGGGGGTAGAGGGTGAAGGATACTTACGGCGACCCAGGAATAGCTGGAGTGCTCGGTACATCATCCAAGGGCGTAACCCGTGCAGGCTGAATGAGGCCTCGGGGGAAAGATAAACATAACGAGTAAAACAACAATACCTGATACAGTAGGACACTCCCTGAAGTCTACTTGATGAATATCGAGAAGCCTAAAATCATGACATAGAGCTATGTACCGTACAAGAAAAATTGCTGAGAGATTTCATGAGTGACCGGTCAGACCTTCGGCCAGTAATTGTATTTTGTATCTGAACTGTGGTGATTAATTTGGAGAATAATGTGAGAGGTGTGCGTGCTTAGACTATTAGCATATTTAACTGAAAATATTAAACATATTGGCCTCACACACAAGAAGTGAAATTATGTCAGAGCCAGTGCTGTGACCTGCTAGATTAGGAACTTAATAATTACAAATAGGAGTGGGTGACATATTGCTTGGTTTACCAAAGGCTAAGTTAAGTGAAAGCATGTAGCAGCATATAGCCATGTAAAAAAGTTTATGAATGATTACCATAGATCTACTGCTTTAACCGAAAGACTAAGTGAATAGCTAGATGAAAGACCCCTTTTACTGTACGAATGTACATGAAGCAGTAAATGGTAAAAGACCACTAATTCAGGGATTAGATAGGATTAGTGATTACTAATTACTAATACTACACAATACAAGAGAGTTTAACATGAGCCGTGCGGGCAGAGTGTTCGACTAACATTTGAATGAAAACCTGAGAATTGCATGAATACATATATAACCGCAGTAACCGCACAAACGGATGAACGAAACGAAAGTATAACCAGCAGCGATCAACTGATTAATAGCACGAACGACAGTATGCGCGAACAGGTAAATATGCACGAACATATAATGTAATGAAGATGGGAGCCTACCCCCACATTGTCAGACGTACCTGATATGTCCATGGTTGAGAAGGGGTTAAAGGACCACTATAGGCACCCAGACCACTTCAGCTTAATGAAGTGGTCTGGGTGCCAGGTCCAGCTAGGGTTAACCCTTTTTTTTTTATATAAACATAGCAGTTTCAGAGAAACTGCTATGTTTATAATAGGGTTAATCCAGCCTCCAGTGGCTGTCTCTTGACAGCCGCTAAAGGCGCTTGCGTGCTTCTCACTGTGAGAAGACGCAGACACAGTGAGAAGACACCAGCGTCCATAGGAAAGCATTGTGAATGCGCGCGCAGCTCCTGCCACGCATGCGCATTCAGCCGAAGAGGAGGAGAAGAGGGAGGAGAGCTCCCCGACCGGCACTGGAAAAAAGGTAAGATTTAACCTTTTCCTCTCCATCCAGCCCGGCGGGAGGGGGACCCTGAGGGTGGGGGCACCCTCAGGGCACTATAGTGGTCCTTTAATGTCGATCTTAAAGCTGCATGTCACATCAATTTGCATTCTTGTTCTTTATAAAATTTTCACATTGACTGTGTTGGAATTTCACTAACATTTTAATTCGGTCAAAAGAAATCATAATACAAAGTAGGGACTACTTTGTCTCATGTATTGCTCCTACACTTGACAAAGCTTAAAGGATCACTATAGTGTCAGGAAAACAAATCGGTTTTCCTGACACTATAGTACCCTGAGGGTGCCCCACCCTCAGAGTCCCCCTCTCGTGATGCTGAAGAGGTTAAAACCCCTTCAGATACTCACCTTATTCCACCTCCGGGCTCCCTTACATCTCCTCCCCCGCCGACGTCAGCGGAATGGAATGCGCATGCGCGACAGTGCCCTGCGCGCATTCAAAGTGTCCATAGGAAAGCATTTCTCAATGATTTCCTATGGATGCTCTGTGTGATGGAGGCATAATATGCCTCCAGCGTCGCAGATGTGCCTCTAGTGGTTGTCCGGAAGACTAAAAACTCCAAATGTAAACATAGCAGTTTCTCTGAAACTGCTATGTTTACAGCAGGCAGGGTTAACCCAAGAGGGACCTGGCACCCAGACCACTTCATTGAGCTGAAGTGGTCTGGGTGACTACGGTGTCCCTTTAAAAGTGGAGCTACCTCACGTACTCACATGTATGAGAGTACAGCATTAATGTCGGTTCCTGGCAGATAATTTGCCAGGAGCGAAAGTGGATCTGCAGAATTAGACTATGGTGCCTCAAGGGACAGGTTCAGATAAGTTAAAGGAACACTATAGACACCTAAATTACTTTAGCTAAATAAAGCAGTTTTAGTGTATAGATCATTCCCCTGCAATTTCACTGTTCAATTCACTGTCATTTAGGAGTTAAATCACTTTGTTTCTGTTTATGCAGCCCTAGCCACACCTCCCCTGGCTATGATTGACAGAGCCTGCATGAAAAAAAAAACTGGTTTCACAGATGTAATTTACCTTAAATAATTGTATCATTGAATCTCTAAATTGAACTTTAATCACATACAGGAGGCTCTTGCAGGGTCTAGCAAGCTATTAACATAGCAGGGGATAAGAAGATCTTAATTAAACAGAACTTGCAATAAAGAAAGCCTAAATAGGGCTCTCTTTACAGGAAGTGTTTATGGAAGGCTGTGCAAGTCACATGCAGGGAGGTGTGACTAGGGTTCATAAACAAAGGAATTTAACTCCTAAATGGCAGAGGATTGAGCAGGGGTATGTTCTATACACCAAAACTGCTTCATTAAGCTAAAATTGTTCAGGTGACTATAGTGTCCCTTTAAACTCACCTTATCCTGCACCATAAAGCCATCACACTGCCAAAATATGCAAAGAACCCAGAAGTTGACAGAGCCACTTTAAAGATGATCAAAAATAGATATGCCCTCTGCTTGACTTTGTAATTCTGTATATTTACTTTACTTATCAGCACATTACTTTTCTGATATTCAGCAAGTATTCCAGAACTACCTGCAAGCACATTTCCTAGGACAATACTGACACTTATGTAAACTTTCACTTACAGAAAATATTCTGTATTTTGAAATAACACAAAATCAGACTATTTTAATACTATAAGTATGATAGTAAATTAAATCTATATCTACAAAAAAACAAGTCCTGCGCTCAAACTCCCACTACTCTTTGGCGGCAGCAACGACCATAGTATACATCAGCCCCAACACATACAGTAAAACCCCCCCAAAAAGTTACCTGCGCTCTTTCCAAAACCTGTGCATATTTAAACAAATGGATGTTATTTAGTTTCTACAATGGCCATGAGGGAGCTTAGCCCACCTGCCACGTCAAGGCAAACCTCCCAGGTGGGTCCTACACTAACCTTTCACCCTGCTTCCTTGAGCTTCTGGCAAAGATATCTCCAATGAGACAGAGAGGGGTATTTTTTTTTATATACATCCCTACATGCTTATTAACCCTTAATAAGGAACACGTGGGATGGGTGGGGGTTATGCATGGGGATTTGGGAAGAGGGCAGGTAACTTTTTTCTTTGGTTTTTACTCTATATAGAATAGGTAGGTTAATAGGTTTTATTCTATATAGAATAGGTAGAAAGGTACAAAATAAAAAGTGTGTTCAACTGGTGCTGAAATCCATGGGGAGATGGGGGACTAAACATTGCACAATAACTTCAGGTCATGATCCTTCACTCTGACCCAAACAGAAAACCGTATTCAATCATATTCCCAGAGTGACACAAAAGAAATGCAGTCAGTGAAGAGCACATTGTAAATAATAAAAACATGCAATTAAATATGTAACTTGCTAAACATTGGGAAATATGCACAAATAACCCCACATTTTTCTAAAAGAGACTGGTATAATTCATTAAAGAAGGACCGATCTATAATTATTAAATCAGCTGACAAAGGGGCTGCACTGGTAATTATGAACAGGGATTATGTTAAGGAGATTAGGACCCAATTGAGTGATACCACTAATTATTTACCAATTGATAGGGACCCATCCAGTAGGTTGAAAACTGAGCTTCATGTACTCAATGAGAGGGCAAAATCTAAAGGCATCATCACTGAAGGTTAATATAGATATATGAGCAGGAAATATTCCACCATCCCTGTGTTTTACACATTGCCCAAAATTCATAAACATCCTCAGTCTCCCCCCTCAGTCTCCCCCAGGATCCATATTACAGCCACCAGCTGAGATTCTGGATAAGTTCCTTAAGAAACATGTACCTAATCAAAAATCCTACCCTAAGGATACTACTGAATTTCTGAAACTTATTGATAATTTCACCACTAGAGGGGGTGAGGTTATCTGGTTGGTGACTGTAACGGATCACCTGGCACCACGACTGGGTACCTCCGTTGATGGATGCTCCTAGTGCTTCCCGAGGGCTCCAAGCACTCCACTTGACACCATAAGCACTGCAGACCCCACGAACCGCCGCAGCTTGGTTGGGGTCTCGCCGTCTCCTACCCACCCTGGACCTTCGACAAAGCTCCAGGTTCCAGTGGGTGAACTTCTCTTTCCCCAGAGAGTGAAGCAGGAACAAGCTCTTACAAGAGCTTAGTGATTATTCAAGGGAGTATGAAGAGCATAGCAATCCCTTGTAGCAGATTCCCCCAATAAGAGACAGGACTCTAAATTGAGGGTGAAGTAGAACTGGCTTAATGAGCACACAGGACTTTCTTATATACACATTTTCCCATAAGGTTACCACCCACGTGAACCTTGTGGTACACAGGACACAAAGTCAATCAACACAGCACAGTACAGTCAGACACTCCCAGCTAAGGCACACAAACCCTCCCCTCTGCCTGTGATATAATTACTGAACACGGGCAGAAAATATAAGTTTTTT
This sequence comes from Pelobates cultripes, assembly GCA_933207985.1. NCBI lineage: Eukaryota > Metazoa > Chordata > Amphibia > Anura > Pelobatidae > Pelobates > Pelobates cultripes. The sequence continues at coordinate 37,739,349 of OW240924.1, forward strand.
ACCCAAAACAACAACATATACCCATAAATCATACATCACTTGATAGCTCTGATCTGGGTGAACAACATATCCAAAAATCACCCAGATCAGAGCAGGGGTTCAAAAGTTTTATGGAAGTCACATTTGACCGACTACAAGCATGGCTTTTATGCCCAAAACAGTTCCACAGATTTAGGCTGTGCGGCCGGTCTCTTCTCCCCTATCCTGGAGATAATTGGCTTAAGTAGTTGTGGTAAGTCAATTATCTCCATGTCCAAAAACTGTTACAAAAACTATATAAAAATACATAACTCATATAATACAATGTTTAACCTATATGTCCAACATATCCCCAGATAGCTTGGCTCTGAGTGCTCAATATGTCCGAAAAGCGCTCAGATCTCACGAATACAGTTGGATCGCCATGGGGTTAAACAATAGCAAGGGCTGATGAGAGACTGAGGAGGGACAAAGAAGCCAGTTTCAACTGTTCTGGCAGTGTCCCTGGGACAACACGCTGCTGGAGAACAATAGGACAGGCACATTTTCCCATGGAATTAAAGGGGCAGAAAAAATGTTTTAAAATCCAATAAGCCCAAATAACGCTTTCAAAGAGCAATACATCCCAGGGGCCATAGTCCCAGGGCAGGAGGCGGGCAAGCAGGCACCTCCAAAAACTATTGGCAAACTCCCTTAAAAGGGGGAGTTTGTCACAGTGACTTTAGATGTGCAAGCGTTCTATACATCTATTGACCACGAGAAAGGTCTACAGGCAGTAGGCTGGACTCTGGGAAGGGATCAGGAGATAGCCCCTTATAGACATATTAGACCATATATACTTGACTTGCTGAAATTTGTTTTGACTGAAAATTATTTATAGAATGTGTCCTCAAATAAAAAACAGATCAAGGGCACAGGCATGGACTCGAATGTGGCCCTAAAACATGCCAACATATATATGAGATGGAGATTTACAAGCTTCCATTTTTTGAGAAGTGTCTATTATGGAAAAGATTTATTGATGATGTGTTTGTATGTTTGGGGTGGCACGAGAGCCCAATTAGAAACATTCTTTCAACAACTTAATCAGCTAGACCTGATTATTTTAGCAACTTTTTTTTTTTCTATTTTTTTTTCTTCGGTTTTTCTTTTTCTATTCATTTTATTTTTTGAAACAATCTTTTCATATAATTTTTTCCCCTTATTATTGTTTATTTTCTAATTTACTTTTGATGTTTTTCTATTTTTTTAAACTTTACTAGGAGTGACTTCTATTTCCTCTTTTCATTAGTAATATACTCTTATTAATCATGACCCTACCATAAACAGAGCTGAAATAAATATTTTCCTGTAACACTATTGCCTCTAGTTCCCTCATGTGTATATATATATATATATATATATATATATATATATATATACACACACACACACATACATACACATTCTCTAGTTTGCCTTGTATAGGAACAACTGATTCTGTTAGAGTAACTTAGGATGATACCAATCTTTGAGGCACATAGGTTATATGCAGTGTTTTGTAAATTGTGTGTGTGTGACTAAAGTTTATTTTACTTCCGGATGACTTCATCGCGTAAGACATGGCGACACAAGCGAACCTGGCCAAGCCCCACACACTACTGAGACGTCACCACACACCCACGTAATGACGCCAGGGGGCATGCCCCGCTGTTAATGGCAGGCACACCTCCCAAAATGTGTTTTTAAAAGACCCGATGTTTTACCCATCACCAGGGCCAGGGATGGTGACCTGATTTCCTGAAATTAACCTGCATCAGCTCACAGCAACAGGACAACTTCAGCAACCTGTGGAAGCCTGTCAAAAACACTTATCCAGTTGAGAGTTTGTGAACCCTCTTGGAACTTTGCAAGGATAACAAAGAGATTTACACTCCAGCTTCTACAAACACACCCTAAATGGTGAAAATCCAACCATTATACACATTTATTTTTTTGAGTACTCAACGTTGTGTTTGCATTTTTTCTATTGCCATATTTTTTGATTGTTTTTGTTTATTTTTCCCTTTTCTGCTTTTTTCGACAACAGAAGGTGTGTAGAAATAATTTTTGAGCTGTGATTTAATGTATGTACTATAAAGAGTTATGGGTACTACACAGCACTCAGAAATGATGAAGGAACTTTTGAGTAAATCTACCTGAACAAGAACTTTAAAAAGATATGTTTGTCTTTTTTTTGTTTATATGTATTTGGCAGGTAATTATGAATCAGGGCAGGATTGACTGCATGTATTTTTTATTCGTTTGCATTTCCCTGCAGGGGGTCTAGAGATGTGGTAGATGCCACTTATACAAAAGTGATTCTCTTTTTCTGGTGAAAGAGATCTCTTTATTTGCTGCCCACAATTTGTTTGTTAAATCGTTAGCTAACCCTAACCTATCACTTCCATCCAAGTTGGATAGACTTGATATTGATAATCTGGAGGGTAAATTCTACCTTATAACTAAATTCTACCTTGTTATTTTCCTATAACACTATTGCCCCCAGTTCCCTTGTATGTGAATGTGTATGTGTGTATATATATATATATATATATATATATATACACACATATACACATTATTTATATATATATATATATATATATATATATATATATATATATATATATATATAGTGACAGAAAGCAAGGAATTGTGCTGGAAGGAACCTATATACCTCCCCAGATTTTGCAAGGTTCTTACTTTGTGTAATTAGCCCCAGGGAAATGTGTTATGTTCTAATGAATGTTGCACTTTAAATATGTGTATATTTGGGCCCTGGGGTGGAGCACCTGGAGAGTAGGGTGGGCCAGTGCTCCACTCCACATTTTGGAAGTTGCTTGGTGAGAAGTCCAGTTCTGGAGTTTGAATCCTAATCTAACTCACCTGAAAAGGATTGTCAATTACCAGTGCTATTAAGTACTCCCCTGCCAAGGAAGAAGGGAGATTGTGTTTTGTTTCTGTGAGTGGAAACAGAGAGCTGAAAACCCTGAAGCAGTAAGGCTGTTTATGTTTATGTTTATGTTGGGAAATGGACAAGCCATCCAACCCAGTTAGCTGATTATTTTGTTTAGTTAGTGCTCAGAAGAGCAAGGCTTTTGTTTGATATATTTTTGTTACCTTTATACCTTACTGTGCATTTATTTTGGAACCTCAATAAAAGAGCAAGTCAGTTTACCTCATCCAGCGTGTGAAGTGTCTCTAAAGCCTGAAAAGACTGTGTGTAACACCCCAATCCCAGGACAAGGTACCAAGGGAAAGGAGTACTTTTGTCACATATGGTGGAGAATGCGGGCAGCACACGGCAAAGTCTGTAAGTAGGGAGAAAGAGACTGCTGAGAAAATGGAGGATGTCATGAAAGCTTTGCTCCAGTCCACTGCTGTACAGCAAGAGACAAACAGGAGGACTGCAGAGACTAATGCAATACAGCAAGAGAGCATTTCAATACTGCAGCAGCTTGTACTGGCTCAAAAGGAAAATACAGATGCTTTATTCAAGCAAGTTGAAGCAACACAGGCAGCAGCGCATCAAGTGCTCAGAGAGGAGCAGCAGCGTGCCACATGTGTCATACAGCAGGAGATCCAGAGTCTATCACAAAGGCTGGCCAGGGATGCCACAGACTTACCACAATGTCCAAAGGTGATCAGAGTGAGTCACTACTTGCAAAAGATGGTATCCACAGATGATGTAGAGGCCTATCTGATGGCATTTGAGCGAACCGCTGAGCGAGAAGGTTGGCCTGAAGCGGAATGGGCAAGTCTGCTAGCACCGTTTCTTACTGGTGAATCCCAGAAAGCATACTATGATCTGGAACCAGCGGAAGCCAGTGACTACAAGAAGCTGAAAGCAGAAATACTGGCACGCCTGGGGGTGACAACAGCCGTCCGTGCCCAGAGATTTCATTCATGGACTTACAGCCTGGATAAAGCGATTCGTTCCCAGATGTTTGACTTGATACACCTTGCCAGAAAATGGTTGCAGCCAGAGATCAACTCACCCAGCCGCATTGTGGAGCAACTGGTGATGGAAAGATTCCTAAGAGGCTTACCTATTGGGCTTCGTCGGTGGGTCAGCCAGAGCAATCCCCAAACAGCTGACCAATTGGTTGAATTGGTTGAACGGTATATAGCAGCGGGAGAACTGCTTCAACCTCCTGGCCAAGAGAGACCCAAGAATCCGAAAACCTACAACCCCAGCAAATCTGGTAAGACTGTTCCAGGGAAAAGGGGGTCTTTTGATGAGAGAACAGGGTCTTATTACCCAAGAGACATTGTTAAAAGAGAAAAAGACTTTGGGAGGTGGGAAGAGCCTACAAATGAATCAAAAAGTACTAATTATGGTATAAAATGCTTTAAATGCAGAAACTTTGGACATATTGCAAAAGACTGTCCTGAAAATGTTGAACCAATGGAGTGTAATTTGGTAATAATTGGGAAGGAATTGCACTCTATTCGCAGGTTGTATGTTCTGTGGAAAAAAATGGTTATTTGAATAGTCACCCTGGGTGTACCGTGAATGTGGAGGGAAAAAATATACAGGCATTGCTAGATTCAGGGAGTATGGTTACCCTTCTAGACCAATCCTTATTACAGGATACTCATATTGTTTACTATGGAAAAGTTGATATTGCTTGTGTGCACGGGGATATACATAACTACCCTACTGCAGATATACTTGTTAAAACCCAGTGTGGTACTGTAAACTGCAGAGTGGGGCTGGTACCAAAACTGGCACATGAGATGATTATTGGAAGGGATTTTCCCCATTTTCTAGACCTATGGGCATGTTTTGAAAACCCATCAGGTGAACAGAATGATTAATTTACTTTTGCAGATACTCTGGCAGATGAGAGAGATCATGATGATGAGCCTAACAGTATGCAGCACTCCCCTATAAAAACATTAGTTGGTGAAAACCCAGAACAAACTAATGCGGGACCTTCTAGAAGCTCTGAACCAGATATAGAGTTAGTTGATTTAGAGGTTAGGCCTGGTAACTTCAGAAGTGCACAGTGGTCTGACCCAACATTATTGGTAGCCAGGAATAATATTTCTATAAGGAATGGATCCCCTGTCAATCCAGGGAATTCTCTTACTTACCCTTATTTTGAAGTGGATAATGATCTGTTGTACAGAGTTGAGAAAAAAGAGTCCGTTATTACAAAGCAGCTGTTAGTACCACAAGCCTATTGGCGCACTGTGTTAAACCTTGCACATAGCCATGTTTTGGGGGGTCACCTAGGGGTTGACAAAACAAGAGAGCGTGTTTTGAGGAGATTTTACTGGCCTGGAGTAATCGCAGCTATCAAAAACTACTGTTCGTCATGCCCTGAATGTCAGGTCACTGCGCCCTTTACGGCTTACCGTAGCCCTTTAGTACCCTTGCCTATTATTGAAGTGCCTTTTGAACGTATTGCTATGGATTTTGTGGGTCCTCTGGTGAAATCCAGTAGGGGGCATCAGTATATATTAGTAGTACTAGACTATGCTACCCGTTACCCTGAGGCAATACCTATGCGCACAACCTCAGCAAAGTCCATTGCTAAAGAGTTAATGATGATGTTTAGCCGGGTTGGGATTCCCAAGGAGATCCTATCAGATCAGGGTACTCCATTCATGTCCAAGGTTACAAAGGAACTCTGCAAGCTCCTTCACATTAGACACCTCAAAACCTCTGTTTATCACCCACAAACCGATGGTTTGGTTGAGCGATTTAATAAAACCTTAAAGGCTATGCTGCGCAAAGTAATTGATAAAGATGGGAAAAACTGGGACTTTCTATTGCCCTATTTAATGTTTGCCATTAGAGAAGTACCCCAAGCTTCCACGGGTTTCTCACCTTTTGAATTATTATATGGCAGACACCCCAGGGGATTACTTGACATAGCAAAGGAAACTTGGGAACAAGAAGCAAACCCACATCGCAGTGTAATAGAACACATAACTCAGATGCAGGAACGTATTGAAGCCATTATGCCAATAGTCAGAGAACACATGCAAAAGGCTCAACAAAATCAGCAGAATAGCTATAATAAGGATGCTAGAATTCGAGTATTTCAACCAGGAGACAGAGTACTAGTCTTGGTTCCCACAGTAGAGAACAAATTCCTGGCAACTTGGCATGGGCCATATGAGATTATTGAAAGAGTGGGAGAGGTAAATTATAAAGTAAGGCAACCAGGTAGAAGAAAGGAAGTGCAAATATACCATGTCAATTTGCTAAAACCATGGAAAGAAAGGGAAATTCTGGTTACTACAGAGGCTTCAACCTTCCCTGATAAGTGTAATATTGAACCAACTCATACAATATAAACCTAAGACAACACAGATGGACACTAACGAAGTTCCTTTTATTTGCGATTTTAATGGACAAAACAGACGTGTACATAAAATTATAAATAAACATTGGCATTTGTTAAAAGATGATCCAATCTTATTTAAAATCCTACCAACAAAACCTAGAATTACATATAGAGGAGCTAAAAATTTCAAAAATATTCTAGCTAAAAGTCATCTAAATCCTACAAAACCTAAGCACTTTATTCAAGACCTCAAAGGATTTTATGGTTGTGGTTCATGTCTCCCATGTAGAACCACTAAACAAACAAAAAGACATTTTGAAAATTTAGAAGCTCTTATTCAGAAGCCATTTACTATTAAAGATCACCTTACGTGTCATTCCAAGGGTATTGTATACATTTTACAATGTCCTTGCAATTTACTGTATGTAGGGAGAACTATTAGACCTTTAAAAGTTAGGATCGCTGAACACATACGGAATATTAGGAATGGTCTGGAGACCCACAGCGTATCCCAACATTTTAAAGATGTCCACAACCAAAACCCAGAGAATCTATTTTTTTGTGCGATTAAAGAAGTAAAGAGAGATTGGAGAGGGGGTAATTACATTAAATCATTAGGTAAAGAAGAAATGAAATTTATATATACTTTTAAAACCCTAATCCCCTATGGTTTAAATTCAGATTTTGAAGTTTGCCATTTTTAATGAAGATATTCATATTCATATTTTTATTCCTATATTAATATTAATAACTATCTAGAATTTATGTGATATTAATAGGCTCTTTTAAACCCACTTTTTTATATATTTTTATATTTTTTTATCCTTTTATATTGCTATGATATTATATTCTAGTATTCATATTCCATTTAAGACTTGCCCACTTCTCTACTTTGAAAGTTGCCTTATATATATATTTTTATATTTTTTATATTTTATCTATGGTCTCTTCCTTCCCCTGATAGCTATTTGCTAGATCTATATGTGGTATGTTTTGACTGGTTTTGCAATATGTATATTCTTGCACAAAGACTCATATGCCCCTTCCAACCCACATGGACTATTCCCCATGATTCATTTATGCCTAAACGCACGGAAACCGGAAGAATAAAGCATGCGTTCCACCGGTGGAACGCAAAAAGCCGAAACCGGAAGTGCCTCGATCGATGCGTTCCACTGATGGAACGCGGAAGTGAAAAAGCCGCGAACAGGGAGAGGAGAGCTGAAAAAGGGCGCAAAAGGCCACATATAAATACAGACTACTTACTACAATCAATTAGAGCAACTGAGGAAGCCTCCACATGAGGCGAAACGCGTATTGCTGCTAGAGACTACTCTAACAAGACTACTTTAAACTGTAAGGTCTTGATTTTTATTTTCTATTTGTGCACTTTACTATTAAAGCACTTTTACTATTTACCTTCATATATGAGAGGACATTGGATTTTTTACCACTCCTTGGCAAGCATAAAGAAGGAAGTGGTGATCCTTAATCCCACAACGCTGGATAATTGAGCCTTGTTATACAGGCTCTAATTTTGTGAGTGTATTACCATATATTTTATCCTCACCTTTTATATAATTTCGACAATATTGCACTATCAAGTGTTTTTATTTGTTCTACTTTTAGGATTTACTTGTTATAATCTGTAACCAGAAGACACTCCACCTTCCGTTGTATGTATATTTTAACTTTATGTGAGGGTGAAGGGTACTCACTAAGGTGTTGAGCATCTTTTGATTTATTCTTTTATGCAAGTGTTTTCACTGGATAATACTGTATTTATTTTATTTGTAATATTGACCCCGAAGTAAATATCTCAGAGACCCTGTCAATACACCAGACAAGGGAAGTTAAGGAGTTTATTAGATTAAATAAAGAGGTATTCTCCCCAGTCCCAGGAAGGACTAGCGTGATTAAACATGACATTTTAACAGAACCAGGAAAAAAGGGTCAATCTCAAACCATACAGAATACCCGAGGCTCGTAGAAAAGCTATCAGAGCAGAGGTTAAGAAAATGTTAGATCTTGGAGTCATTGAGGAGTCACAAAGTGACTGGAGCAGTCCAATTGTGCTGGTACCAAAGCCTGATAATACAGTACGGTTTTGTAATGATTATCGCAAACTGAATGCTATTTCTAAGTTTGATGCATACCCCATGCCTAGAGTTGATGAGCTAGTAGAACGACTTGGGAGAGCTCGGTACCTCACTACACTAGATTTAACCAAAGGTTATTGGCAAGTACCACTCACAGAGCGAGCAAAAGAAAAGACAGCATTTTCTACTCCTGACGGCCTATTTCAGTACAGAGTTTTGCCTTTCGGCTTGCATGGTGCCCCTGCCACATTCCAAAGAATGATGGACAGAATACTAAAGCCGCATGTGCGCTATGCAGCTGCATACTTGGATGATGTTGTAGTACACAGTGAGGATTGGGAATCTCACCTTCCAAAAGTACAGGCTGTCCTTAACTCAATACAAAATGCTGGCTTAACTGCTAACCCTAGTAAGTGTACGATTGGCCTAGAGGAAGCAAAATATTTGGGCTACTCTATTGGTAGGGGACTAGTGAAACCCCAAGTTGCTAAAATTGAAGCCATACGAAATTGGCCGAGACCACTGACTAAGAAACAGGTGAGAACATTTCTTGGCCTCATTGGCTATTACAGGAGATTTATATCCAATTTTGCTACAATTGGAAGCCCATTAACTGACCTTACTAAAGCTAATGCTCCAGTAGTGGTAAAATGGTCCCCAGAGACGGAACAAGCATTCAGAAAGCTTAAAGAAGCCATTTGTGCCCAACCAGTGTTGGTAACACCTGATTTTTCTAAAGAATTTATTTTACAGACAGATGCATCTGATGTAGGACTAGGTGCTGTTCTCTCTCAAGAAATTCAGGGTGAGGAGCACCCCATATTATATTTAAGCAGGAAGCTTAATCCCCAGGAAAGAAACTATTCCATTGTTGAGAAGGAGTGTCTGGCTATAAAGTGGGCGGTAGACACACTTAAGTACTATCTCTTGGGACGAAAATTCAGACTAGTGACAGACCATGCACCCCTTACTTGGATGAGCCAAAACAGGGAGAAAAATAGTAGAGTAACCCGCTGGTTCCTTAGCTTGCAACCCTATAATTTCTCCATTGAGCATAGGGCTGGGAGTAAACAGGGTAATGCAGATGGTCTTTCGCGGATGCACTCTCTAATGTCCATGGTCGCTTGACCCTATAGGTCTGAGCTGGGGGGGAGGATGTGTGACAGAAAGCAAGGAATTGTGCTAGAAGGAACCTATATACCTCCCCAGATTTTGCAAGGTTCTTACTTTGTGTAATTAGCCCCAGGGAAATGTGTTATGTTCTAATGAATGTTGCACTTTAAATATGTGTATATTTGGGCCCTGGGGTGGAGCACCTGGAGAGTAGGGTGGGCCAGTGCTCCACTCCACATTTTGGAAGTTGCTTGGTGAGAAGTCCAGTTCTGGAGTTTGAATCCTAATCTAACTCACCTGAAAAGGATTGTCAATTACCAGTGCTATTAAGTACTCCCCTGCCAAGGAAGAAGGGAGATTGTGTTTTGTTTCTGTGAGTGGAAACAGAGAGCTGAAAACCCTGAAGCAGTAAGGCTGTTTATGTTTATGTTTATGTTGGGAAATGGACAAGCCATCCAACCCAGTTAGCTGATTATTTTGTTTAGTTAGTGCTCAGAAGAGCAAGGCTTTTGTTTGATATATTTTTGTTACCTTTATACCTTACTGTGCATTTATTTTGGAACCTCAATAAAAGAGCAAGTCAGTTTACCTCATCCAGCGTGTGACGTGTCTCTAAAGCCTGAAAAGACTGTGTGTAACACCCCAATCCCAGGACAAGGTACCAAGGGAAAGGAGTACTTTTGTCACAATATATATACATATACATACACACACACACACACACACACACACTTTAGTTTGTCTTGTATAGGTACAACTGATTCTGTTAGAGTAATTTAGGATGATGCCAGTCTTTGAGGCACATAGGTTATGTGCCGTGTTTTGTAAATTTTGTGTGTGAATAAAGTTTATTTTACTTCCGGATGACTTCATCGCGTAGGATGTGGCGACACGCGCACACAAGCCCCACACACTATTGAGACGTCACCACGCACTCACGTGACATCTAGCGAGGGACGGATGTTTGTAGCAGTATTTTTTACACACTGCTCTCAAAGAGTTTGACATGATACTATGAGATAATATCCACAGTTTCTTTTCCCCATATCCCCTACACTGTACTATAGTGGTATTGGAGCAAAGCACATGGAGTAATCAAACTGGAATCCCCTGACCAACTCTTGCCGATTGCTCTAGATTTAACAATTTGGCCCAGAATTGTTCAGCACTTATTGATACTACTGTACCAGCCTCTGTGAAATATCTGAATTATAAGTAAGACAATTAGTACATCATAATTCTATACAAGACTAAAATGTGTAAACATCTACATTTAGCCAATTTTGTCATGCTGAAAAGAGGTCCAATGCTATTTGGAAAACAAAAACAAAACATAACAGAAAACAAGAAACTGTGGGAAAAAATGAACTAAGATGTTTCAGAAGTTAAAATATTACTTACAAAGAAGGATCCTGGACTAAATCTTTAAGGTTTATCCCACTGCGATCTTCTGCTAGATTCCTGAAACAGCTGTCGCTCACTGCAAAGAAGGAAAAACAACAATATTTGGAATTACTTTACTATTATTTATTTCACATTTCTTATAACACCCGTAACTAAATGATTACAATATAGATATGTGTATATGCATTTTAAATTTTGACAGGCCATTGCTATTTTTATATTTCATAATATCAATATTAGTCATCAAATAAAACATTTTCCACAACCGTTTTAAAAGAATAGTAAAATACAAATAAAATTGCATTGTTAATAGCCAGTAATAAGAGAATATTCTTTGTTCTACAGTCCACACAACATTATCTTGTCTTGATTGCTTACTCCCAAAACCTTAAAGGTACAAACTAGTGTTAGGAATATAAACATATAGTCTTAATGCTAGACTGTTATTGGATTATTGATGCTCCCTGTATCCATTAAATTAAGAGTTTTACTTACCTTTATTCCCTCGGGGTACTGTCTTGCCGCCGAGATCATCACTACTGAAGGAAGCGTTAGGGAAGTACTACATATGTACAGCAACTGTCACAGTGCAGCCAATCAGCATCTCCTCATAGAGATGCATTGAGTTATGCATCTAGATGCATACTGCTTGAGGAATTTTGATTGATGGTTATACTTTGTCTATGCCAGAATTGACATAAGGCAGCCCAAAGCTCCAAGTTCCAAGCTGGCTTTTGACATTTTGGCAACAGGCTGTTTAAATTCTGCAGGTGCAGTGTTATATACTAAAATATTGCCCATACAGACCAAAAGGCACTATAATCACTTAAGTGATTATGGTGCTTGGAGTAACCCTTTAATAGCTACCACTGAAAAAAAAATGTCAAACAAACAGATATATAAATAACCCATGACTACTGGGGGTGATATGAACAAAATGGAAGCCATACATGTTTTGAGCGGATGGCATTTCCTCAGAATTTTCTGAGGAAGTGCCATCAACACAAAATGTATACCCTCATTGAATTAATTACTGATTCCATTTATACTACACACCAGTTCAAATTCCTGCAACTGGCGGAAGTATTTCTGAATTTTCTTTTTTACCCCATCAAGAATTTTGAGGGAAGGGAGATAGCAGTACAAGGAAAGAAACAGCTATGATTGGTACTAGTAATACAAAAGTTGCAGTAGTCCTTAAGACACAAAGAGAAAATTCTACTATGTGAAAGGAAGAGGTTAAAGTAATAAAGAGAAACAATCAAAACATTTTAGAGTACATAAATCTGACCACCATGCTAGCTACAAATCATAAACAAGCAACCAAAGATCCATCTATAAAAACAATTAATCTTCCAAACTGAATTCTTATTACTATCATGTTATAAGATCCTGGCTGGCAAGATACTACGGACAACTTTATGATGGACATAAGACACAAAACCCACAGCATATTTCCTCAAACACAAATATTTCTTTGTCACAGTCATCTCTCAGAATTTTCCTTTTCTTTAGAGGCCTTTAACTCTCATAATGCCTGACCTGTTACAGTTACTTTAGCAAAAATACATGGTAAAATCAGATGCACTGTATCGGCAATGGTTCTGTTGCATTCTGCTATCACTCGTTGGAACCAACATGGAAGTAAATTAAAAACAACTGAAACACTAAATGGCTGCTAAAGGCCTTAGCTATAGTAGATATAAGGTTTTACAATATGTGCCCTTATTGAGCTCGAACTTAAAGATCCTTGACCACTTCTGTGATTTGAAGTACCTCCACCTCCATCAGTGTTATTAGCTAAAATGAAACGAGTTCCAGGCTGGCTAATGTCAATATTGTACATATTTCTATGCACAGAAAGTCATCTATTGGCAGAGACTGATCAGCTGACAGTCTGAACCAATGAATGATCCTTAGGATTGGCATCTGGCTTCAGCAGTTCTGCATACACTGTATGCGCATCACCAGCCCTATCACTGCTAACAGAGGACCCTCAGTGCCTGTTGGGATTCAGGCACAAGGACAAGCCATTGCAAAACAGGTTGTAGTGGTTATAACACATTTTTGTGCTGCTGCCAAGAATATCAAAGCGCACACACACCAATAATCTGTTAATGGTCTATGGGACCCTAAAATACCCCAAGAGTCCTGCATTTAAAGTGAAGGTAACTGCATAGTATTTTTTTTTTAATTTACTAATGAACAGCGAGCCACAAACTTAGTTTACCCTTCCTTAGCCATGCCATGTTTCAAAGAAAGGTGATTTTTTTTTCTTTTTTAACAGAACATGGCATCAAATGGGTGTAAACCAAAATAATCAGTGGACTGGATCTTTGGCCTACCCAAGTGTCTTTACACTTCTGTATATAAAGTGTGCAACATAGCTAACTTTAGATTACAAAATAACCAAATCACCTTGTGCTGAGCTTAGCTATTTACAGATTTCAGTATTTACAGACTGGTTAATGTAAAAACACTAAATGACTAACCTCAATGTCACATAAATGGAATTCCCGATGCAATGTTTACAAATGCCATGCATTTGTGGTCTGTTTGGTAAAAGAATCCTAATCAGCCAATCTGGAAAACCAGCAGAGTTGGAGTATATTTCCAATAGGACTATTATGGCCTGATATCCTAATATGTGAAATTAATGAAAATGTGTTGCTTGCTTCATAACAGAACATTGTTATTAGGTTAATACCAAACGAAGATCAGTTTGCTTCCCCTCAACCCCTAGTGTAGCATGACTTTACGTCATAAATCCACAGAGGAGTGGAAAGACATATCGGTCGGTGCAGGGTGTATGGTTATCAGCTTTATTGCTGTGGAACTTATACAAAGCTCCACAGCATTTAAAAAAATATGTAATAAAGGGTTGTATTAATGTGTGTAATAATTTTCCATTGTCCACCAGGGATCGGGGTTTGGATCTATCACCTGGAAGTGAGACAGGCTTCTGTATCATATGAAGATAGGAAATGTAATCTATTTTGCAAATAAATGCATCATCTGCAAAGCTGTTTCAATGAGCAGCAGTGGTATGTAAGGTTACTTGTGCCTGTCAGAGGACCTTTCTTATACCTGTCATTCCTGTGTCAATATTGGCAGAGACCAATTCTTCTCCTGATATCTGCATCATTATAGCATCAGTATTGATGCCGACCACCTGTTCTCACGCATGTTCAAAGTGTGTAGATATGATGCAAGATGCTACTCCAGCACCAATCACTATATACATCTCTCAAACCATGGAGAACAACACCATGTTGGAGTACCTTAGTTTCCCAATAGCACTTTCTAAGTACTTTGTTTTATCGTGTTAGTGACTCGGCTTTTGTTCTTTTATCTTACTATATACTTTATATCTAGCCACCATATGGATTAGTTATATGACTTTATCCTTTCTGTATCCTTGTACAGTGTGGATTCACATAGCGCATATAGGGGTATTTTGTACCGTGTTAAGATATTAGAGTCTAATAGCAGTGCAATGCATGTGGACCAAGTAGGCTTAGCATAGACACATTAAAGCAAAAGATTGACATTACAAGGCTTTCCACTCCTTGATTACACACACGTAGAATTTAAACTGAATTAAAAGTGAATTTTAGGTTTTAAGCAAAAATAATTGAAATCAATTTCATATTCCTGAATATGTACACTTTTGTGAATAACCTTGAAATAGAGAGGAGAGATTACTACAAAGCAAAAGATATCTCACACTTTTTCCTTATTCTATTAACAGGGAAATGCTAATTTTCCAACTGTTTTCCTATTTGATATGTTGGAATCAGTGATATTTGACTTTCTGAGGTCCATCCAAGTAATTATGTAAAACATATGCATACTCAATTTTGTGTTTCACAGTAATTATTAGTTTCCAGAGGCCTTGCTTGGCTGCAAGTTACTATAACAGTTGTTTATCATCTGCTGCACTAATCAATTCAACTAAAAATAAATGCTATAGGGACCATCTAGGAATTCCTTCAATTTAATGAAAACACATGCAATTTTGGATCACTAATTAAAATCTGCTTGCTGTCATACAGATGAAACCTACTAATGTTTAAAAATAAACCTCATAATAAAATGAGTTTTCAATATGTCCAAGTGCTGTTGAGATTATATATCTTGACATATTCTCTTCTGTAAAAGGGTATACCGCCCTCAATAATGCACTTCATGAAGGCTTCCATACCCTGCACAGTGGTCATTTAAAATACTGTGAAATAGCCACTCATTAGAATTGGTGAGACCAGAGTAACTTCTTAATACCTCACTAGTAATGCATCATAGAAATAGCCTTTAGGAGGTCCTACAAGGAAAGTGATGATGGGGACAGTCACTACCACTGATTGCTATGCCTATTGATCTCAGTCACCCAGGGGGATGTACAGTCATAGTCTGAATGGCTTCCACATGCCATTCTCTGTGGTACTCTGTGATTGGGGATATGACCAGTGACGAGGCTGTTCTCAGAAAATGTAGGTGACTTACAAATAGTAAATCATGCAGCATACAATGTACAACGAACAATGTATCTTATTTGCACAGATTCATTTCTAAAAACACATTTATTGCAGTTTAAATAAACATTATTTGCTGTATATTATTGCTGTGGAAATATACTAACAATAATGAGCTCCGTGAAAAGAGGGACATTAGGATAGAAAAGAGGGACAGAGGAATCTGGGCCCAAAATATGGACAGATGGGAGATCTGACAGTATAGATTTATTTATTGTACTATCAGACAATCAAGCTAGAGCTTTAATTTCAAAATAGTATTTTTCTATAGCCTATAAGAACATTGCTATACAATGCAGAAAAAACACATGATATATCTGAATTTTGTCTCAGAGACCTCTAAAATAAATATACATATGATTTATTAATTTTTACTCAGCTTGAGTTACACAAACACGACAAAAAGGAAGCATTGAGCAGCATGAGTCTATGTGACAGAATCTAGATCAGGAGCCTTTATTAGAAGAGGTATCTCTGGCTGACCGCACCCTTGGCCAGTTCCGTATGGCGACCACTCCTGGCTTCTCTGCACAGAATGTTCATGACGCAGTCTACTTTACTTCCCAGCAGACGCAATACTGAAGAAGCCCGGAATGCCAAGCACAGCTGTAAACAAGAAACTATACCGCAAGGCACCACCAGAGCACCGGGAGACCCGACATGAGCCTTTCAGTCCCCAGAATGAGGGAGCCGAGCAGCAGAGTCACGATTCCCTTTCTGAAGGAGACCGAATCCAATTACTGCAGCACCAGAATGATGAATTGCGCCGTCGCCTAGCATTTGCCACTACAAAAATGGAAGCTTTGGAGCATGAAGTGGAAGCAGGAAGGCATTACCTAGAAATGGAGATGAATTGCAATCGAGAGGAACAAGAGATATTTAAAGACAAGTTCTGCAGGTTGCAGAACAGCTACACCATCTCACAGAGAACCAATCAGGATCTGGAGGAGAAGCTGCACACTCTGATTAAAAAAACTGAAATGAATCGGAAGACTCTGGATTGGGAGATTGTGGAGCTAAGCAACAAATTACTGGATGCAAAGACCAACAAGCTATAAGAATTAATTTAACACTATTGGCAGGATTGTATCCTTGCTGTACAGCTACTTAAATGCAACAAGTCTCATTTCCGAAACCACAAGTTTGCCGATATCACAGAGAGTAACATCAGGATCAAGCTCATCGGCACCAACAGAATTGGCCTGTGGAGTTCCACAAGGATCAGTCTGGTCTCCCATGCTATTCGCAATTTACTTGCCATCATCAGGCACATGACCTAAGGTATCATTGTTACGCTGATGACACAACGCTACTTGTCCTTTGCTCCAGATACTACAGACCCAACATGCCACATCAACGGTTGCTTACAACACCTAATTTCACCGGATGATATGCCAACATTAATCCATGCATTTGTATCCTCTCGGCTAGATTACTGCAATGTTCTTTACTTTGGGCCTCCCAGAAAAAGAACTCCATCGCCTTTAGATAGAACAAAATGCTGCAACCAGACTACTGACCAATCAAACTCTCTGACACATAAGACCTGTTCTTCATTCCCTGCATTGGCATTTGTGGCGAAACCAACCTCGCCACTGGGCATTGGAGAAGCCTGTTTGCCCGCCTCCTGCCTGCTGACTATGGCCCCTGGGAGATTTGGCCCTTTTAATACAGTATTTGGGCATATTGTATTTTATTATGCTGCTGCTGGCCCTTTAAGAACCATCTGGGGACATACTGTGACTTTTGGGAACAATGCCCCTTTAAGACTATGGCCCTTAGAAGATATTACCTGTTAAAGACTATTTTAGAAGATTGGATTTTAAAAGACTTGCTGCCCCTTTAAATTGTATTGGAGCAGTTCTGCAGCTTTAAATTGGCACTTCGGATGCAGCCGAAGTGCCCGCCATTCGACAAATGAACACGTGGCAGCGGACATCTTTAATTCAGCTGAAGTTTTACCTTCTCCAGACTTCAATGCATTCGACAGTTCGAACGTAATTCGACAGTTCATTCGACAGTTCATTCGACAGTTCGAATGGTTGTCGTTCGTCTGTTTGAACTGACTTTAACATGGGAAATAGACCGACCGCACAGCCTAATTCTCTGGAACTGTTTTGGGCATGAAAATGTGCTTGCAGTCGGTCAAACCTGACATATCTATCTCCCGAACGGCTTCGAATGATTTTTGGGTATGTTTATATTTGAAATGTGCTGATTAATAATATGTAATTTATTTATGAAGATTGGATCTATATTTTTAAAGTTTTAGTACATATATAAAAACTGTATTTTTCCTGCTTGTGATAATTATGTTAACCATTGTGTACCATAATTATATCACAGGCAGGGGGGAAGATTTTGTGTATAATTGCTGGAAGTTTTTTCTGTAATGTACGTGTGTTATTGGTTGTTCTGTAAAACCCTGTGGGCAGTACTAAGTTTGTGGATTGGGAATAAAAGAGGCTGTATGTGCCAGCACAGTTAGTTCTACTTCACCCTCAATTTGGAGTGCCGTCTCTTATTGGGGGAATCTGCTACAAGGGATTGCTATGCTCTGCATACTCCCTTGCTATATTCACTGCTAAGCTCTTGTAAGAGCTTGTTCCTGCCTTGCTCTCTGGAGGAGTCTACGGTGGTTATGGTGTCGGCTGGAGTGCTGGGAGCCCTCAGGAAGCGCTAGGAGCATCCATCAACGGAGATACCCAGTCGGGGTGCCAGGTGATCCGTTACAGCTTCCAATTAAATGGTGAACATATTTTAAAATTGGCTTGCTGACCTTCAAAGCCTTAAACAATCAAGGCACACAGTACCTGAAAGAGCCCCTGACACTCTATATTCCATCTCGTTCACTTCGGTCAGACAGCAAATCCCTCCTTTCAGTGCCAAGAATAAAGACAAACTCCGGTTCCAGGGCATTCAGCCACGCTGGAACTCAAAGAAGCTAAAGATCCACCTCTCATCGGGCATTCAGTCCGCTCATCTGACCATCAGAAACTTCTAACTTTAATGTCTTTATGTTTTATATTTGAAAAGTGCTTTGAGTCTCACATGGAGAAAAGCACTATAAAAAAAATAGCACATTATTATTATATTTACTATATGCTTGCTATGAGATTACTCCACATTCTTCTTTAAATCATGATCTTGATTGCATCAATGACTGCACTGTTTAGTGAACAATGATGACCATTGAAAAACCTTTTTGTAAATTTAAACATTTTCTTTCGGTCGTGGTGAAATTCCCCAGCAGATTTTATTTGGTCCCCATGGCAACTTCTTTTTGTCCAGTCATGTGTATCATCGCATTTAAGTGTGAAATCAAAGTGAATCCTACCCTCTAGTGTATGTGGAACAATATGTATAAAATTAACTATTTTTAATACATTGCATACCAAATTCATATATGGCATCCATATGTAAAATTAGCATCGTTATGAAAGGTGTATATTTTTAATTTGCAAAATAAAAACTATACTACCCTGATCTGGAGGGACAACCACAATTTGAAGTATCTGTTGTGTTGTGTCAGTTAATTTTATTATTATTACTGTTACAGCATTCTGTTTCTACCCATAAAGTGCAGAGTGACAGAGTCAACAAGTGCAATCTCTGCCATACAAGCAAACCTACAGCAAGCATAAGTGCTTCTACCACTGCACTCTGCACAAGTTTGTGTTGGCTTAAATGGGCACTATAGCCACCAGAACAACTACAGCGTAATGTAGTTGTTCTGGTGTGTATAGTATGTCCCTGAAGGCTTTTTAATGTAAATACTGCTCTTTCACAGAAGGTTGGGGGGGTTTAAAAAAAAAAAAAAAAAAAAAGAAAGTAACAATTAGTAAGTGTGTTTGTTTAGGTGATCTGCCCGTCTAATCCTACAATTCCTCTCACGGCAATTGAACATATATTACAAGACTATAGCCCTACTCTAGACTTTAATATTAATTTTACTAAATCCACAGCCATGGCATTAAATGGATTCTTTAGTGCCAGGAAAACAAACCCGTTTTCCTGGTACTGAAGAATCCTGGAGTGCTCCCCTCCCTCCGCCCCCCATCCCACGTCGCTTAAGGGGTTAAAGCCCCTTCAGTCACTTACCTGAATTCACTGCCAATATCCCTCAGCACTGGGTCAGGCTCCACACACACTGCTCCTCCGCCGACGGAGGAGACCTTATGCGCATGCTCAGCAATGGCTGTGCTCACATTAGGATCTCCCCATAAGAAAGCATTATTCAATGCTTTCCTATGGGGATTACGGCGATGCTGGAGGTCCTCATGCATAGCATGAGGACGTCAATCGTCGTTTAGACGACCAAAAGACGTCTAAGAACCCGGAAGTCCTTTTAGGTAGACAGCAACTAGAGGAGGACTTAACTCTGCAAGGTAATCATTGCAGTTTATAAAACTGCAATAATTACACTTGCAGGGTTAAGGGTGATAGGAGTTGGCACCCAAACCACTTCAATGGGCTGAAGTGGTCTGGGTGCCTACAGTGTCCCTTTAAAGGACTACTATAGTGCCAGGAAAACACACTCGTTTTCCTGGCACTATAGTGCCCTGAGGGTGCCCCCACCCTCAGGGTCCCCCTCCCGCCCGGCTCTGGGGAGAGGACGGGGTAAAAACTTACCTTTCTGCAGCGCCGGGCGGGGAGCTCTCCTCCTCCTCCAATCCTCTCATTCGGCTGAATGCGCGCGCATTCAGCCGGTCTCATAGGAAAGCATTTACAATGCTTTCCTATGGACGCTGGCGTCTTCTCACTGTGATTTTCACAATGAGAATCACGCAAGCGTCTCTAGCGGCTGCCAATGAGACAGCCGCTAGAGGAATTGGAGGAAGGATTAACCCTCAGTGTAAGCATAGCAGTTTCTCTGAAACTGCTATGTTTATAAAAAAAAATGGATTAATCCTCGCTGGACCTGGCACCCAGACCACTTCATTAAGCTGAAGTGGTCTAGGTGCCTAGAGTGGTCCTTTAACTAAGGCGGACCCCTTCCCGCCCAGAGCACCACATGTTTTCACGAGTATATATTTGAAGCAAATTAGCCTAATATACCTGGGCAACCTTTTAACAAGACAGTGTTGTTATCTATGTGGTACTCTTTAAATATCTCAAAACGTATATCTGATATGGAATGGTATCTTTCAACATGGATACTTTAACTGGCCATACATGTTTACTTAAATCTATAACTGTCCCCAAATTCCTTTATGGTTTTTTCCCACTTATTCTATCTCCCTCAGATGCTAAATGTATTATTTACAACATTTCTGTGAAATGGAAAACATCCCAAGATTGCACTGAACAAATTACAACAACCTAAATCCAATATGGACCTCAACCTTCCCAACCTCATGAACTACAGCTTGGTGGCTCAATACCGCCATGCTGTTTCCTGGATTACTGTGAAAGACAGGAGCACACTAAATTACATGGAAAAGCATTTTTCTAAAACTATTCATTCTGGGGGGCGTGGTCTGCAGACGGAGCAGGCTGGACATGTCCGGTTGAAGCTCTGCACAGATCACAAGCCCAACAGCCTACTACAGCACGCAATTACGGCAAAATCGACGGAGAAATACCGGGGAGCAGTCATGGATAAGCGAGCCCCTAAGAAAGAGCTTAAAAACTGGCGGAACAGGGCGCAATGGTGTCCGACCTGCAATGGTGTCCGAGGTGCCAGAACATCAGTGGCACATAGAGAGAGCTCACAGAGCACGAAACGGGCAGATAACCAGCACCCCAAGGATGTCATTATAAAATTCCTGCATTTCCCAACGAAAGAAGCCCTTATGAGACGCTGTAGAAATGGCCCTATCCACTACAAGGGTGCAGAATCGGCCCTGTTTCAAGATTTAACCCCGGCTACCTTGCAACAACGGAGAGCATGGCGACCGATCACCACTTTGTTACAGAAACATCAGATCAGGTACGCCTGGGAAAACCCGTTTCACCTACTGGCATTTAAAGAGGGCCGTACCAAAATCCTGCATCTGGATGGAGACCCGAAGGCATTCCTGCGGGAGCTGGGAGTCCAGGAGCCGATGGAGCTGGAGGTGTCTGCACAAATGGCGGAGGAGCTGCGACCCCTTCCATGCGAGTGGATCTTGGCGGACGAATGAGGTACCGGGCAGGAGGTCTCTTTGGGATCACCGGATGAAGGTGTGGGGGTGATTCAGAGTGGGGACATCGTTGGCGCTCATTGGGAGGTTTTTTTGTTTTTTTTTACCGGGTGTGGCCCCGTGATGGTCAAGCTTAACCCAGAATTGGGCAGGTGGGGGATGTTTTAGGGGTCTAATTGCCCCCATTGTCGAAACGGGGCCTGCTGCTGGGTGGTGGGGACTGCATTCTGATGGTTTGCATATGGGAGTCGGGCGGAGGAAGGGTGGGACTGCATTCTGTTGGCTTGCATATGGGAGTCAGGCAGATGTGGCGAGACTCGAACTCTCCATGGAGGTGGCCACTGAACTTTATGGCAAATCAAAGTAAGATTGTAATGCTGTTGGATGTATGTGGCAATTTTGCAGTTCCCGTTTGGCCACAGTGTGTGGGATACCCCCCCTCTAGTCAGAGGGGTCCCCTAGGTGGCTGGGATCGCACACAAGGATTGTCCGCTCTGGGGGGAGCTACGGGCGGGATGCGGAAGCCCTCCAGAGGGTGGGCTAAAACTAACCCACTATATATAGGAGACAGAGCCTCACAGCTCATCTGCCGGAAATTACAGTTATAAACGCCGTTGTATACACTTATCTATATACCATGTTGTGTTTTGTAATTAGGTGGGTACCCTGGAGGTGCCTTTACAGGTTGGTCTGCGTCCCCGCTGCTCTGGAACTTGTTTACACGGCCCGGAGGAGATGGAACGTAAACCCCAACTAGACCTGGCTACAGGTAAGACCAGGCGATATTTGTATTATAAGTTCTTCTATCTATTTTATTCTCTATTCTTTCCTGTTTACCCACTCCTCTCCTCTATCCATCCCTTACACTTTACCCCTTGGGAGGGGAGGGGGCGGAGGTGATCTGACGGTGCGGACTTTTACGGGGAGGCCGATGGGGTATGGCTCAACGTAGAGGAACGGGTGAGTACAGCAATTCCCCCTACACACCGTTATGCCAGTAAAACTCTTATCTTTAAATGTTAAAGGCCTTAATGCACCCAAGAAAAGACGCCTTTTGTTTAAAGAACTTAAACGCAAGAACCCGGATATCACATTCCTGCAGGAGACACACTTACCGGCGTCAGCAAAATTTGCCCTTAGAGACCACAATTATAACACCTCATACAAATCTAGGGCCTTAAACAAGAGGAACGGAGTAGCTATCCTTATTCATAATAGATGACCGATCACCATTAGCAAGGCTCAGTCGGACCCGGGAGGGCGCTATATCTTATTATCAGGTACTTTGTTCTCACATACCATTCACATTCTAAATATATATGCCCCTCATATCCCGACCAAAGACTTCTGGGCAGAAATGACTCAAATAACAAATACATTATCACATGGCATGGTTATAGTAGGGGGAGACTTTAATGTGCGCCGTGCCCGGCGACATGAGCACTCGTAGGGGACTCCCAAGATCACAGGGGAGGGGCGGATCAGATAAGCTATTGCACACCTTTATGCAACAAACAGACCTAAATGATATCTGGAGATCAAACCAACCCAGCGAGGTTGATTACACATTCTACTCGCCTCCCCACGATACATATTCGAGGATAGACATGTTCTTAGTGAACCCCCTGACTGTACCCAAAGTTGCTCACTCTACTGTGGGCTCTATAACATGGTCCGACCATGCAGACATCACACTAACTGACAAGTTAAGCGCGGCATCGCCTTGATCCTGGCGACTAAATACCTCTTTGCTTCAGGACCCAAAGATAGTTGCGAAGGTCCGGAACGACTTTGAGGAATACTTTACTCGTGAAGTGGAACTATCAATGACCACAGTGTGGATGGCCCACAAGGCGTTTATCAGGGGCACCTTGATACGCGAAGCGATGCTGAAGAAAAAACGCAAGACTCCGCTATTATCATCTCTTTTGTGGATCGGACAGGTACACTCAGTTAAAATGAATTTTCTGCCAAGAATATTGTTCCTTTTCCAGGCTCTCCCGGTTCGACTGACTAAATCCAACCTATGGACGCTCCAACAGGCAAATTTATTTGGCAGAACAAAAGACCTAGAGTTTCACGTAATGTGCTTTTTAGAGCAAAGAACAGAGGGGATTAGGCCTCCCGAATCTTTATTATTATTACATACCTCACCGATGACCCCGTTCCTGAGGAACAGAGAGTTCCCCCACAGGAATGATAGCAAGGGACTTTAGAGGTATTGAGAACGCGGGACTGCAGAGAATGAGACATCTCTTCAAAAACGGCTCAATGGTGACGTTTGAGGAGTTGAAAACCAGGGCCCCAATGACAACTTTTGATTATTTCCGTAGACTTCAACAGTGATTCATTTCTCTCAAAGTCAAAGAAAGTCAGTGCAGCGCATACATATTGACTTTCAGAGTTGCCCCACTGGGTCCCCAATGAGGTTTTATCCTGGTCAGTGTGATAATATTATAATTAGTGTCAGATCATCAGATAGCATTCAATAGGAAACAAGTCAAGAGGCATGTCTCGATAACTTTACAAACACCCAGCTAGAAGATAGATGGGGATAATTGACGTATTAGACAAACGCAGATGAATACAAATGGGGTTGTTTAAAGTAGTTAGATGATTCACCTTTAAGGAAAGGGACAGTGAATATGCAAAATGTGTGTGAAAATTGTGGTGAAAGGGCCTGCTATTTTATGTTAAAGGCCCCAACAAATCATTCCATCAAAACGGAGACTTTGATTTGATCCTATAACTTCCCAAAAACCTAGAGAATGTATACCTTCCAACATTTAAAATGGGACACTATATTTTTGTGTGAGTGGGTGTATGGCCAGGGACAGGGTTGTTTTAGATGATTTACATATAACAAATAATGCAACTAAAACGTAATTTAGAAGTATTTTATACAGACTAATATCTAAACATATTTCTTGCAGACATTACTTTGAGTAGTATTGTTGCGGTACTCTGAAATACACTTTGTTAAAAATAATGTGTGTATATATAGATTTCTATTTAGCGTTCAGTGTGTGAGAGTTAGAAGTTACGTATGCATGCAAGTGACGATAGTTACACTACAGTTAGATAACCACGTATATATGGCTATATTTAGGGCTGCCAGAAACCTAAATACATTAGCTACATGCCTTGACTCACACACCATATTTAACCATGATCCTGCTACGTACGGGATTTGGCATCTAGCATTTTGTATTTAAGTTTAGCTACATGCTACTAGAAAATCGTTACTATAAATGAAGTATACATTTTAAAACCAAATGCTTACCACAAACAAATCTGTTTTTAAAAGGAATAGCTTTTGTACCAAATTCTCTGACAGAATAATTAATTATGAACATAAAACAAGGGCTTTAAATAGCCACACACAGCTTAAATGATCAAGGTTTATTTACAGCATGACCTTTTATAGATTGTGCATGTAAAAGAGAGACAACAGATTTCATTTCAGTTTTTAATTTATGGGTATTGAACAGTTGTGTGTTGTGAATGATAAATCTTCTGTTTTCTTATAAATTTTGTGTAAATTATTTTACCAAATTAGGAGACATGGTTAATTGGATACAGAGCAAACATATCATGGTAATAATAAATAGTCCTATGAATTTTAAACAATTACAATTAATGCACGCCATTTAATGTACGAGAGCACTTTATGCGTTTGAATTTTAAAAGCTTTTGAACTCCAAGCCATTTTATTTTTTCTAGAGCAGGGGTCAAGATCCTAGAAGCAGTATATACTCCAAAATACGCTACACACTAAAACATTGAATATGAACGACCAAATGGCTCATTAAAAATAACAAAAAAACAAAAGAATAATATATATGCACCCAACCAAGCTATGCTAAAATAGATAGATAAATTCATTCAAAGAGTAGAAAGATTTATACAAGACAGGTTACACAGTTACATAGCACCGGGCCCCGACGGTTATGCCGATCATTTTACAGATTGCATAAAGACCAATTGATACCTATTTTAGTAGATCTGTATAATCATTTTATGATTAAAGGAATAATTCCCAATGAAATGCTGAAAGCAAATATGTTTCCAATTTTAAAACAAGATAAAAACCCAACAGATTTAACAAACTTAAGTCCAATAGCATTATTTAATATCAATTATAAAATGTATGCAACTATACTAGCCAATAGAGTTAAGAAAGTGATAACCACTCTGATCGATAGTGATCAGGTAGGTTTTATCCCAGGCAGATCCTCTACTAACCATATTAGGAAAGTTACAAATATATATGAAAGAATACATAAGAACAAAAGTAACTTTATAACACTAGCACTTCACAGAGAAAAAGCCTTTGAAAGGGTAAATTTGAATTTTATGAAGGGTGTATTAAAGGCCTTTTGGCCTTTAAGGGAAAATATGTTCATCTCAGTGATGCATTCATTTCCCTCGGGCAGAGTGGTCAGGCAGGGAATAGATTCAGATTGGTTTGAAGTTACCAACGGAACTCGATAGGGATGCCCTCTATCCCCCCCCTTCTTTATGTTTTGGCAGCAGAACCATTAGCTATGGATATAAGAACAAATCCTGATATACAAGGTTTTAAGTAAATAAGAAAATAAAATTTGCCAATATGCAGATGATACCTTGCTATTGTTGTCTAATCCCTACCTCTCTGTCAATACCGTAATGCAAGTTATACAGAAATATAGTTATATATCAAATTTTAAGTTAAACATAAAAAAAACAATAGCTATGCCCTTCTATATGAATCAGTATGAAACAAAACAGTATAGTTTTAAATGGACAAGAAAGAAATATAATTATTTGGGAATAAGTATAAAGGCCTCTCCTAAAGATTAGATGGAATATAATTTCTTATCCCTTTTAAGACAGACCAACCTACAACTAAAAACATGGAGAACATTAGAAATCTCATGGAGGGGCAGAATTAACAACAAAGTTTTATGTGATACCCAAATTTTTGAATCTCTTTAGATTGGTACCTTTAAAAATACCCACACCATGGCTCAGGCCACAATGGCCTTCCTCTTCCAAAAATCTTACACATAGCTCACACTTCATGTCCAGTACACTTTTTTCAATTGTGCAAAAACGGATTTATGCTACTGACATGTTTATGTTATTAATGTTTATTAAACAAAAAAAAAAGTGCAACCTTATCAGTAACCACCTGTACTGAAGCCTTCTAAATATGTATGCTGTCTCGGCCACATTGGCATATCTGTTCTTTCATACACTGCAAAAATAAAGAGTTATAAAAAAAAAAAATATATATAAATACCCTGTTCCAAATTATTATGCAAATTCTATTTAAGTGTCACAAAGATTAAATATTTTGTTTTTCAGTTAAACTCATGGACGGCATTGTGTCTCAGGGCTCTTTTGATCACTGAAAACAATCTCGGACACCTGTGATAATTAGATTGCCAGGTGAGCCCAATTTAAGGAAAAACTACTAAAGGAGGGTGTTCCACATTATTAAGCAGAGCACTATTTTCATGCAATATGGGGAAGAAAAAGGATCTCTCTGCTGCCGAAAAGAGTGAAATAGTTCAATGCCTTAGACGAGGTATGAAAACATTAGATATTTCACAAAAACTTAAGCGTAATCATCGCACTATTAAGAGATTTGTGGCTGATTCAGAGCACAGACGGGTTCGTGCAAATAAAGGCACATTGAGGAAGATTTCTGCCAGATCCATGCATCGGATCAAGAGAGCAGCTGCTAAAATACCATTACATAGCAGCAAACAGATATTTGAAGCTGCTGGTGCCTCTGGAGTCCCATGGACATCAAGGTGTAGAGTCCTCTAGAGTCTTGCAACTGTGCATAAACCTTCTATTCGGCCACCACTAACCAATGCTCACAAACAGAAACGGCTGCATTGGGCAGAAAAATACATGAAGACTAATTTTCAAACAGTCCTGTTCACTGATGAGTGCCGTGCAATCTTGGATGGTACAGATGGATGGAGTAGTGGATGGTTGGTGGACGGCCACCCTGTTCCAACAAGGCTGTGACGTCAGCAAGGCGGAATCATGGGAATAGAGCTGGTCGGCCCCTTTAGGGGTAAAGATGACCTCTGCAAAGTATGTGGAGTTTCTGACTGACCACTTTCTTCCCTGGTACAGAAGGAAGAACTATGCTTTCCGTAATAAAATCATCTCCATGCATGACAATGCACCATCTCATGCTGCAAAGAATACCTCTGCATCAATGGCTGCTATGAGGATAAAAGGAAAGAAAGTCATGGTGTGGCCTCCATCCTCCCCTGACCTCAATCCTATTGAGAACCTTTGGAGCATCCTCAAGCAAAAGATCTATGAGGGTGGGAGGCAGTTTACATCCAAACAGCAGCTCTGTGAGGCTATTCTGACATCTTGCAAACAAATTCAAGCAGAAACTGTCCAAAAACTCACAAGTTCAATGGATGCAAGACCTGTGAAGCTGCTATCAAATAAGGGGTCGTATGTTAAAATGTAACGTGACCTGTTAAAATGTTTAAAAAGTTAAAATGTTGTTATAAGTTTGATTGAAATAGCTTTTGATTTCAGTAAATATGCTGCAAAATTTTCAGTTCTTTACAACCTATGAAGTGTTTTGAAACTTACTGTGCGTAATAATTTGGAACAGTGCATTGTAAGTTTTTTATGTTTAAAAAAAATACTGTTTTCATTAGGAGGTTTGTTCAATAAAATTTGAATTGTACTCTTCATAGTTGATAACATGAGAATTATGTTGACTTATTTACATCAATTATTTAGGTAAATGATAAAAATATCATTTGCATAATAATGTGGAACAGGGTGTATATGTGTGTGTGTAAAAGGAGAAGAAATAAAGAAAGTAAAAAACAAACCCCCAAAAAAACCAAAACAAACAAAACTGAACACCAGTGACTTAAAATAATCACGGTCACTCAAAAAAAAAAAAAAGAAATAAAATAAAGTACTTACTGTATGATAAAATGTACTTGTGCGGGATCAACCAATTATCGGTCTGGCGGATATTCGGTATTTTCGGCAATACCGGTATCGGCCTATAGAGATACTGATATTGCCGATAATACATACCAGGACTGCCGGGCCCATTACAAGCCCGGTGGTCTTGGGGGATCACAGTAAGCTCTTACCTTATCAGCAGGTACCTTCAGCTCCCCTTTGTAAATCTTGCGAGTTCTGCGGCCGTCAGAGCGTTGCAACAGGCAGCGCTCCGCACGGCATGCTGGCTGCGAGATTTACACAGGGGAGCTGAAGGGAGCTGCTGGAGAGGTAAGTAAGAGCTTGCTAGGCCACTGCACAGACCAGACCACCAGGGAATGCTATATCCCCCCTCCCTGGCCAGGTAACAGGCAGGGGGAGGGGGGACTAAAAAAAAAAAAAAAAAAAAACAATATGCCCCCCTAGCCCCCAAATTAAATACCTACAAAAACACATACTGCATTATATAAACACACTACACACACACTGCATTCACTTTACGCACACTACACACACACTGCATTCACTATACACACACTACACAAACACTCACTGCATTCACTATGCACACTACACAAACATACTCTGCATTCATTATATACACACTACACAAATACAAACTGCATCCATGGGCATCACTTGCCGCTCCCCTCCCCCCTGGATTTTTCAGCTTGTGCTGCTATTTTTCGCTTCAGTGTGAGAATACACTGCAATACTGGCACCAGCCAGTAGGTGGCGCTGTGAATGGAGAAAGGCAGGGAAAGGAAGCTACAGCTTATCCCTGCTTCCTTCTCCTGACTGCAGCACAGAG
The DNA here is from genome assembly GCA_933207985.1 of Pelobates cultripes. Lineage (NCBI taxonomy): Eukaryota > Metazoa > Chordata > Amphibia > Anura > Pelobatidae > Pelobates > Pelobates cultripes. The sequence continues at coordinate 37,768,719 of OW240924.1, forward strand.
TACAGCCAGCAGAGACAGCCTACAGATCAGGTAAGTGAGGCATGGGAGGGGGGAGCAGACTACAGATCAGGTAAGTGAGGGATGGGGGGGAAGCCTACAGATCAGGTAAGTGAGGGATGGGGGGCAGCCTACAGATCAGTTAAGTGAGGGTTGGGGGGGCAGGTAAGTTAGGGATTGGGGGGGCAGTCTACAGATCGGGTAAGTTAGGCATCGGGTGGCAGCCTACAGATCAGATAAGTGAGAGATGGGGGTCAGTCTACAGATCAGATAAGTGAGGGATGGGGAGCAGCCTACAGATCAGTTAAGTGAGGGATGGGGAGCAGCCTACAGATCAGTTAAGTGAGGGATGGGGGGGCAGCCTACAGATCAGATAAGTGAGACATGGGGGCAGCCTACAGATCAGGTAAGTGAGGGATGGGGGGGCAGATAGCCTACAAGAAGGTAAAGTAGAAGGAGCAGAAATGAGCAGAAAGGTTCTGCAAGGGGCAGGAGGGGTCAGCAAGGAATAGGAAGGAGCAGGAAGCGGCAGCAAGTAGGAGCAGGAGGGTGAAGTAGAAGGATCAGCAAGGAGCAGGAGGGGTCAGCAAGGGGAAGGAGGGGTCTGCAAGGGGAAGGAGGGGTCTGCAAGGGGAAGGGGGGGTCTGCAAGGGACAGGATGGGTCAACAAGAAGCAGGAAGGGGCGGCAAGGAGAAAGAAGGGGCAGAAAGAATCAGAAGGAGCACAAATGTAAAGTTGGAGAAGGAACAGAAAGGGTCTACATGGAACAGAAAGGGTCTACATGGAACAGAAAGGGTCACCAAGAAGCTGGAAAAAGCTGGTAGGGGCAGAAAGAAGCAGGAAGGGGCAGCAAGAAGGAGGAAGGGTCTGCAATGAGCAGGTAGGGAAATCAAGGAGCAGAAATGGTCAACAATTATCTGGAAGGGGCAGAAGGAGCACAAAGGTAAAGTAGGAAAAGTTACAGAAATGAGCAGGAAGGGTCTGCAAGAAGCAGGAGGGAGCCGAAAGGGGCAGGAAGGAGCAGAAAGGGTCTGCAAGAAGCAGGAAGGGGCAGGAAGGGCTGCAAGGAGAAGGATGGGTCTGCAAGGAGCAGAAAGGGATCAGAAAGAGAAAGGAGCAGAAGTGCACAAAATAGGCAGAAAGTAACAGAAAGGTAAAGGAGCAGAAGGTACAGAGGAGGAGAGAAGACTGTGTCAGAAGAAAAAGAAGACTGTGTCAAATGAAGGAAAAGAAAATGAGATTGGAGCAGGAAGGACAAGTGAAGTGATCCCTCCACTTCATTCTGGACACCACAACATAAGGCTTTGGTACCTTGGCCTGGCAGGAAACTTTGGACCTTCTCATCTCCCCAGGTAAAAAACATATTGGTGTTAATGTGTTCACTTTTATTTACTGAGTGTCAGGAAGCACAGCGTGCCGCTGGATAGGGGTGCCGCTGATTGGCTACAACGTTCAGCTGGCACTCTAAGCCAATCAGTAGCTCCCCATTCATAATTTTTTTTTAAAAATTTAATGAATTGGGAACTAGCGATTGACTTAGAGCGTCAGCTGAGCACTCTAGCCAATCAGCGGCACCCATGCCTGACATCAATCTTCACTTCCTGACACTCCGTTTCAGAAGCCGAATACCACTGAGCGACCTGGAGATCTGGAGCTGGAGGTAGCCGTTGGGGTTCAACAATTTGAGAGCGGTTTCACCCCTTAAAGGAAAAAGAGCGCCCACGGGCCTCCTTGCATCATAGCATTTTCATTTAGATGAAGTTGTTATGATGACCAGAATGTTCCTTTAATTTTATTAAAGGAACACTATAGTGTCAGGAAAACAAACATGTATTCTTGACAACACAGTTGTGAAAACGCTATTCACCCTGGCTTTATGTGATAATGACTATGCTCCTCCCCTTCATGACACTGTCAAAAAGGGGCCAAGCATGAATGTCATTACAATTATGCCCCCCTGAAAAAATTCCTGCGGACGCCCATGACTGCATCCACTACACACACAATAAACAAACACACACTGCATCCACTATACACACACTACACAAAAAACACAGCCCCCCTGTCTAAACACCGCATCCGCTACATGTGGCATGTATATTTTGTGCGTTTACCTTTACAAATAGTTTATTTTTTCAAAATGGTAAATGTACAGAATATCGGCTATCGGCCTGAAAGTTAACAGATTATCGGTATAGGTAACGGCTCTAAAAAAAATCAATATTGGTCAATCGCTAGTACTTGTTTTACTTGTATATGCCACAGTGAGGATATCTATCACATACACCCAAGAGTGGGAAACACACATCTATCCAAAAGTAGGGGTCATTCCACTCCATACTATTCACTAGGAACCATCACAATAAAACAATAATAAATTACCACAAAAATTCTTACAAGCCTCAAGACAGAAACACGAGTCACCAAACCTCCCAACGTTTCGGCACCAACTGGCTGCCTTTATCACAGGTACCCTTGATAAAGGCAGCCAGTTGGTGCCGAAACGTTGGGGGGTTTGGTGACTAGTGTTTCTGTCTTGAGGCTTGTAAGAATTTTTGTGGTAATTTATTATTGTTTTATTGTGTTTGCCTTTGCTTCTGTCACTTTGTTTATCTTTTCTTATATGTTTTCACTCTGGTACTTTTTTGTACATAATAAAGCTAAGTTTTTTTTTTGAGATTGTTATAGTGTGCATTCTATATTCTATATACATTGGAGGGAAACAGACACATGTGTAGAATCACTTGAGGGAGAAAAGATGAGGTGTTCTGATTTTGAAAGGTTGAGCTGAAGGAAGTGACAACCATCCAGTTAGAAATAGCATAGAATCAGACCAATACATGAATCAGGAGAGATCAGGGCACAGATTTATGTGCCATCTGCAGATACAGGAAATTGGAAATTGGAATCTATTGAGTTAACCAAGGGAGGCAGTATAGATTGAGAATAGTAGAGAACCATTGACAGACGCTTGGGGAACACCAACAGAGAGGGGTTGCGGAGGAGAGGAAACATCAGAAAAGGAAAAACTGAAAGAGCCCGGGAGAGGTAGGAGGAGAGCCAAGTGGACTGAGATTATGGAGGATGAGAAGAAGCTACTTTTGCGTAGCTGTTAGTGAATTCTATTTCACTTACATGTCAAGCATATAACATTTTGAGAACTTTCAGGTTTGAAACCATGGGTCAACATAATCTTACAAAATAAATGCAAATCCAAGGCATCAGAGGCACTTTCAAAACCAAGATAAACAGATTAAAAAAATAAAAATAAATTTATAATTCTTTATTTTCACAGTGCAAAGATAATTTAACAAGTAGGTTAAGACACAGTATAAAGAGAAGAGATTGACATTAAAGCTTTTCAAACTATGTCATGCAACATTATTGTACTATTTTTGTTGTGAAAAGCATGCAAAATTAACAAGATGGACAACGTGTCCAAGGGCATAAAATTTGGCGACAAGAAGCTAGTAAATAATGATTAATTGCCAAGAACATTTAAAAAAAAAAATGCACAAGAATAATACGTGAGCAAACCAAGCTATAAAGCTGTACTTGTGCCCACCCAGGAGACCCTGCTTCAGTCTAATGGAGATCCAGTGACCAGGCATGTTGAGCATATATGAGCAGTCGAAACTAGTGAGTCATACTAAAACCAGACCACAATAAAGAACATAAAGTAAAAATAAAAATCAGAAGGTGAAAGAAGGCAGATGTTCTACGGCAGTGATGAGTGAGTGTAGGATAATACAACTGTACCCTTATATACGCCTATACCCTTCAAAAGCAATTTGTAGTCCTGCTTGAACCATAGATGTATACCAATAACTGCATGAGATGTTGCTGGGGCTATTCGCCTGTCAGCTCTTGGTGCTTCAGAGTATATTCACTCATGCAGCCTGCTCCAGAAATTTGCAAAAATGTGGTTTAGTTTAGCGAAGGTAGCAGGGTCTAGATAGCACACGGTGTCTGCCATCAGAGTGGTATGCTGGCTCTAGTGAGCCTTACTGCAGCTCCGCCGTGCCTTGCAAGATGAGCAATGCGGCCTCCGAGGTGTAGACCAGGATAACCCCCACCGGTCCAGAGGTAGGAAAACGGGGCACAGAATAACTCAGCGTGGGTCCAGCATCCGGTGAGCCAGGAGAGCGGACGTCATTCAGCACCCGCACGAGGCCTCGCTATGTCCTCTGTGGATTTTAGAGCTAAACACTATTTCAGATGCTCCAGGAGAGACCTTGAACGGCAGGAGAGTGGTAAGCCCCAAGAAACAATAAACATGGGAAAATCAGTGGCTAAGAAAGGAGCTCCATCTGCCATGAAGGTGAGGCCATGAAGGTCAGGCTCTACCCCACAGATTTATATTTTGAGTAAGTGCCATTTGTTCTTTGTAGTGTTTAGTCACACTATATACACAAACATAATTGTAGTTGTACCTACTGAATAGTTCTATCTGTCCTTTGAGAATCTACATATAGTAGGGGTGCACCGAAATGAAAATTCTGGGCTGAAACCGAAACCGAAAACCGAAACCGAAAATGACTTTTTTCCCCCAAATGATTTTTTAAAAGTATTTTTCCTATAATTTTTTTTAATATTATACTTTTTAATGAATTTAATTAATCTAATATGAAAAACTTCCCTTCTCTTGGTCCCCCCCGCTTAATGTTCCTCTCCCCTCCCTCTTTTTTAGTGTTCTTCTCCCCTGCCCTGTCCCATATTGTTCTTCCCCCATCCCATAGTGTTCTACCCCCCTCGCCTGTCCCATAGTGTTCTTCCCCCCCTCGCCTGTCCCATAGTAACATAGAAACATAGAATGTGACGGCAGATAAGAACCATTCGGCCCATCTAGTCTGCCCAATTTTCTAAATACTTTCATTAGTCCCTAGTCTTATCTTATAGTTAGGATAGCCTTATGCCTATCCCACGCATGCTTAAACTCCTTTACTGTGTTAACCTCTACCACTACAGCTGGAAGGCTATTCCATGCATCCACTACCCTCTCAGTAAAGTAATACTTCCTGATATTATTTTTAAACCTTTGTCCCTCTAATTTAAGACTATGTCCTCTTGTTGTGGTAGTTTTTCTTCTTTTAAATATAGTCTCCTCCTTTACTGTGTTGATTCCCTTTATATATTTAAATGTTTCAATCATATCCCCCCTGTCTCGTCTTTCCTCCCCTGTCCATGGTGTTCTTCCCCTCGCCTGTCCCATAATGTTCTTCCCCTTCCCTGTCCCATAATGTTCTTCCCCCTTCCCTGTCCCATAGTGTTCTTCCCCCCTTCCTGTCCCATAGTGTTCTTCCCCCCCCCCTGTCCCATAGTGTTCTTCCCCCCCTCCCTGTCCCATAGTGTTCTTCCCCTCCTGTCCCACTTCCCCCCCCCTGTCCCATAGTGTTCTTCCCCCTCCCTGTCCCATAGTGTTCTTCCCCTCCCTGTCCCATAGTGTTCTTCCCTCCGTCCCATTATTGTTCTTCCCCTCCACTGTCCCATAGTGTTCTTTCCCCTCCACTGTCCCTGTCCGGTGTTCTCCTGCCCCCCCCAAATTTTTTTTAGTTTTTTACTTTCGGCAAATTTGACCTGTTTTCGGCCGAAAATTTGGCAGCCGAAATTTCGGTGCACCCCTAACATATAGGTTTCCTTAAAGCTCCCACCTCAATGAAGTCACAGGGGCAGGAATTCCTGGCTGCCATCTTACAATCAGGGGTTATTCACATTACGAGTCCAGTGATTAGTTGATATTATGAGCCTATGACCAAGCTGACAATGCAAACTGCCTTGTACTGTACAGATGTCAGAGGAGGCGACAAAAGGTAGTGCTGTCAGGTGCCCGTGGAGATAATGTTCGTGTTAAACCATTCGAAAACGGTCATCCCCAGAAGGAAAGACGACAACTAGTTACTCAATTAAGATGAATCTGTCATGATGGCTGGGGTCAGCCAAGTGTATTCCTTTTAAGTTTATTGTGTCCTTTTTATAGAAAGAGAATCTGAATTAAAATATGGCAAAATTCTCAAAATAGGCCTGATGTGCAGTGAGTGTACAAAATTACCTTGGCACTAGGGATGCACCGAAATTTTCAGCTGAAAAAGGAGCCTATCCCATTTCGGCCGAAAAACTATCAAATCTGCAGAAAATTACACCCTCCCCTTTCCAGGGCTGGCGGTACCATAAAGCAGCCCGGCCTCCTAATGGCGCACCAGCCCTGGGGGCACAGTGTAAGGCTGACCGGCAGGAGGGAAGCACAATGCGCATAAAAAAAAAAAATCTTTTTCTTTTTATATAGAAAAGATGGGGTTGCTAAATGTGTATTCTCAAGAACAAATTCTGGGTGACGTATTGAGGCAGCTGCTGTTCTACTTACAATGAAAAGTGATGCCCTGGAGTATGAAGAATACATATGCTGCATTCTTCATTCTATGACTTGAGTTATGCATTCCACGGGGCAACACTGTCAAATGTTGGCCAGCAGTTTTATAAGTGCTGTGTCCAGTAAAAAAAAATGGGGGGGGGATCTGGCAACCCAAGAAGCTGCACCTGTTTGACCACCAGTTTCTAAATACTTTAATCAAATCACTAAGTCCAGCTGTATAGTCCAGTCCCAAATGTTTGGATTTGCCATGAGACTTTATATGATCATATATAATCATGTCCCAATCTCTGTACTCAGCCCCATTTGTGCCAAGTTTATGGTTCCTGTCATTGACATTAAAGGAACACTATAGGGTCAGGAACACAAACATGTATTCCTGACCCTAAAGTGTTAAAACCACCATCTAGCCCCCCTGGGCCCCTCATATCCCCATAAATATAGCAAAATCTTACCATATCCAAGCCTGAAGCTGTAGATCTGCATGCTGTTTGCCTCAGAAAAACAAACAGTCTGCTGACATTATCAGAAGTGGTAGCCTGATCCAATCACAATGCTTCCCCATAGGATTGGCTGAGACTGACAAAGAGGCAGATCAGGGGCAGAGCCAGCATGATTCAAACACAGCTCTGGCCAATCAGCATCTCCTCATAGAGATGAAATGTATCAATGAATCTCTATGAGGAATGTTCAGTGTCTGCATGCAAAAGGAGGAGATGCTGACGGTTTGGATGCATTTTAGGCAGCCATGACCCAGGAAGGATATCTAACAGCCATCTAAGGAGTGGCCAGTGAAGTTATCACTAGGCTGTAATGTAAACACTGCATTTTCTCATTTTCACAGCAAAAAGCCGGAAGGTAATGATTCTACTCACCAGAACAAATTCAATAACCTGTAGTTGTTCTGGTGACTATAGTGTCCATTTAAGCAGTTAAGATGCTGGAGTGACTCTTCTTCCCCTCAGTCTGTCAGAGCAACTGATTTGCATTTACCTGATCAGCTGCCTGAATGACAGTCCTCTTCTTTGTAATCAAGATTATGTTGTTGTATCAGGATAATAAGAAATTGTCTTAAATGAAACAAATCCCTGAAGGGTTCTGTTTTGTGTTTTATTTTATTGGCTTGTAGTTTTTCATGTTAGATTCATTAAATTCATCAAAAAGTCTAATATTAACCCCTTAAGGACCGTCATCGGAAAACATCCCCCAGAGGACCGGTGACTGTCCTGAACCGTCATAACGGTATTGGGGCCCAGACAGTCTCCCCGCAGCAGATTAGGACCCCGCGGCCACATGATTGCTTGATCACATGGCTGCAATAGGTGCCTGTGTATCTGCCTGCAGGTGGACAGTCTGTGCTGACAGGCAGTCTCCCTGAAGTGTAAAATGAAAAAATAAAGTAAAATAAAAGCAATAAAAAAAATAATAATAATATGTGTGTGTGTATATATATATATATATATATATGAATGAATTTATTATATCTATATATATATATATATATCTTATATACATAATGTCAAACTAAGTGTATTTTTATACACATATATTAATATAAAAATACACTTCTATTTAATATATATGTGTAGTGGTAATAGAAGGCTGCACTCACGGATTCCATAAAATTTAACTTTTAATCAGTCTTGTTAAAAATCAACGTTTCAGTCCTGCTTGAGGACTTTCATCAGCATAATACAAACAATGTGCAATAGACAATATATATATATAGGATACAATAAAATGTAAATAGACTCACCCCAGGTGCTCTGTATTGTGACCGGCATCCAACCCAGAAGTGTGCGCATGTGCGGGGCTAAACTCTGCCCCCTAACGTGATGTCGTGCGTATACGGCCGGCGTTGTCATAGTAGCGCGGCCAAACATAAAATGTTGCGATCAGGATGATATCCTGGGCGCATTTGTAGGGGGCTAACCCGCCCCTTCTCTTGACAACATTGTGTGATGTTACCATAGTAACACGTTATGAACATCTAATGTGGCAAATTTACAATCATGCTTGCTGATAGCTATAATATAATAGGACTTTATATAAATGGTGAATAACCTAAGGGCATCATAGGACAAAAAATGTGTGGAATACAATATGGAAAAAGAAGTAAAGTGCTTCCTCCTGTTGAAAGTGCTAGTGCAAAATACATCAGTGTACAAAGTGCTATAACTATGTAAGTGACAACTATTAAAGTGATGTAGTGCTGTAGTACTAAATAAGATGTTGTGTCACCTCATCCAGACAACATAATCAACATAAAGAAAGATAGTCAAATAAAACAGCTGGCTACTAGTTGCTATATCCACAGTTAAAAAAAGATTATATACTAAATAATAAAGATTACATCTGTCGCTCAGGGAATATATATTCTCAATATTAGCCAAAAATATTATTGTGTCCGGCATCAGATTACATTTATTAAACACTTATGATTACTGATGCCTGAAATACTATTACTAATAAAGAATGCAACATTGTATCTAAGCTGAAACCAACAAAAAAATCAGCAGTTACTGAAAACAAGAAGAAAAAAAGAAAAAGAAACTAGAAAAAAATAAAAATAAAAATGAGAATAAAAAATAAAAAAAAATAATAAAATTAAAAAATAAGAATAAGAATAAAAAAGACTAGAGAAAAGGAAAAGGAAAATAAGTATAGTACATTTCTTTGAACTAAAACATCCATTGGCTACATTAAAGTTTTTGGCGATTGATCACATCCCTGCCCCTAGGAGAGGGGGTGATTGGGGGAAGATGCTACTGAACAAAGAAGCATATTGGATATATGAGTTGGACACTGGGTCCCCTAAAGGACTAAATTAAGCTTTATCTTTGCACTCTTTTGTGTAGTTTGAATCCATTCTGTTTTTATGTCCCTTAATGCTATTTCAATGTGTGGTTCTATACTTATTTTCATTTTCCTTTTCTCTAGTCTTTTATTCTTATTTTTTTATTTTATTATTTTTTTATTCTTATTCTTATTTTTTATTTTTTTATTTTTTTCCTAGTTTCTTTTTCATCTTTTTTTCTTCTTGTTTTCAGTAACTGCTGATTTTTTGTTGGTTTCAGCTTAGATACAATGTTGCATTATTTTTTAGTAATAGTATTTCAGGCATCAGTAATCATTTTAAGTATTTAATACACGTGATCTGATGCCGGACACAATAATATCTTTGGCTAATATTGAGAATATATATTCCTTGAGCGACAGATGTAATCTTTATTATTTAGTATATAATCTTTTTTAACTGTGAATATAGCAACTAGTAGCCAGCTGTTTTATTTGAATATCTTTCTTTATGTTGATTATATTGTCTGGATGAGGTGACACAACATCTTATTTAGTATTACAGAACTACATCACTTTAATAGTTGTCACTTACATAGTTATAGCACTTTTTACACTGATGTATTTTGCACCAGCACTTTCAACAGTAGGAAGCCCTTTACTTCTTTTTCCATATTGTATTCCACACATTTTTTGTCCTATGATGCACTCAGGTTATTCACCATTTATATAAAGTCCTATTACATTATAGCTATCAGCAAGCATGATTGTAAATTTGCCACATTAGATGTTCACAACGTGTTACTATGGTAACATCACACAATGTTGTCAAGAGACGCCGGTCACAATACAGAGCACCTGGGGTGAGTCTATTTACATTTTATTGTATCCTATATATATATATATATATTGTCTGTTGCACATTGTTTGTATTATCCTGATGAAAGTCTTCAAGCAGGACTGAAACGTTGATTTTTAACAAGACTGATTAAAAGTTAAATTTTGTGGAATCCGTGAGTGCAGCCTTCTATTACCACTACTTGGATGTTTGGAGCCCTGGTAGTGCACCCGGTTTGGGAATTGGAGTTTGAGTGTAAGGTACAGTTACTTATATATATATATATATATATATATATATAATAACTATATATATTCCAATAAAATATAAATAAGTAAATAATAAAAAAATGTAAAAATATTTTTTTATTTAAATTTTTATATATATGTGTGTGTGTCTGTGTAATTTAATTCTAACGGTATTTTGATTATAATATATATTTATTTATATCAAAATACACTTAGAATGAAATGATTATATCTGTATATATCTATGTATAAATTAATAAAAATAATACGAAATATACATATGTCCATATACATAATTACATAAATAATTTCATAAATATACACGTAGACTTCAAATATATAAATATGTATATATATTTAAATTCTACTTCATATTTATTTAATAGTTTTACATAATTAAGTAACTTTATTGATTGCAATTTGAGGGACATGTCTGACAACCCAGGCCGAAAGTCCAGAGAATTTCATTTGCTAGCATTGTGTTTAACCCTGTAACTTTCTATGACACCCTAAAACCTGTACATGGGGGGGTACTGTTTTACTCGTGAGACTTCGCTGAACACAAAAATTAGCGTTTCAAAACAGTAAAACATATCACAGCGATGATATTGTCAGTGAAAGTGAAGTTTGTTGCATTTTTCAAACACAAACGGCACTTTCACTGATATTATTGCTGTGATACGTTTCACTGTTCTGAAACCCAAATATTTGTGTTCAGCAAAGTCAAAATATGTACATGTAGGGTGTTTTTCAGATATTTATGACAGATAACAGTATTACAATGTCATTATTGATAAATTTTAGCATGTTGTGACGAGACCAATCTCGCCACATTGTATTGGAGGAGCCTGGTTGCCTGCCTGCTGTCTTTTGACTATGGACCGGCATTTAAATACTTTATTTTCTTATGCTGAAAGGTCTATTCATGTATTTCTGCCCTGGCGTTCGGTAGATTCTCGGATTTACTGAATGAACTCATTTAACCCAGATAGCTATGCCATGGAGCCTATTCGTGTAATAAAAGACTTTGGCTCCATGGCGATTGAACGGTATGTGTGTGGTCTGAGCGCCATTCAGTAATAATGTGCGCTCAGACCTAAGCTATCTGGGGATATGTTGCATGTCTGTATTTTATGTAATAAATAAAACCGTGTGTATTTTATTGTATTTTACTGTCTTTTTACTGCCATGTGCTTAATGGAGTTTTGCCTCTGCCCTTGGAGATAATTGGATTACTTCCCAATTATCTCCAGGATAGAAGACTCTGTGGAATTGGTTTTGGGCAGAAAAGCCATGCTTCATTTGGTCACAAAGGACTTTGATCTATCTTTTGAACCAATGGACCAATTTGGATGATTTTTGACATATGTTTGCATATGGAGTATGCTGATTCTGAAAAAAAGTTTTATGTGAATGTGATCCATACTTTTCAAGTTATGAATAATGTGGAAAAACTATATTTCTCTGGCTGTGATAATTACATTACCCATTGTGTTAGGTAATTGTATCACAGGCAGAGGGGAGGATTTTGTGTGGGCGTGTCTTAGTGTATTGTACGTGTTTATTGGTTGTTTTCCAAAACCCTGTGGGTGGTACTAATGTGTATATAAGGACAATAAACCCACAGCTCTGTCTGTTCCTGCTTGACCCTCAACACGGAGCCTTGTCTCGTTCTTGGGGGGATTTATTGTATGCTGTTCCAGTTCGACTGCTAGGAGTGTAAACCTATTCGTATGGTTTTTCCTATTCGGCAGTTTACAGCATTCGTATGGTTCCGGTTCAGCTGTTTACGGCATTCATATGCTTCTCCGGTTCAGTGGATTGGTGTCTACAGTAGCTGTGCCTGTGTCTCTGGAAGGGAACATCTACTAAACGGCTATTTGAACCCTTTTATGCTCAGGGTGCCGTTACTAGGGATCGACCGATATTGATTTTTTAGAGCCGATACCGATACCGATAATCTGCGAACTTTCAGGCCGATAGCCGATATCTTGCCGATATTCTGTACATTTACTATTTTGAATAAATAAACTAATTCGAAAGGTAAATGCACAAAATATACATGCCACATGTAGTGGATGAAGTGTGTTTAGACAGGGGAACTGTGTGTGTTTGTGTAGTGTGTGTGTGTAGTGGATGCAGAGTGTGTGTGTATGTAGTGTGTGTGTATGCAGTGTGTTTTTGTGTGTGTATGTAATGCAGTGTGTGTGTGTTTGTGTAGTGTGTGTGTATGTAATGCAGTGTGTGTTTGTGTAGTGTGTGTTTGTGTAGTGTGTGTTTGTGTAGTGTGTATGTAATGCAGTATGTGTACTGTGTTTGTGTAGTGTGTATGTAATGCAGTGTGTGTATGTAATGCAGTGTGTGTATGTAATGCAGTGTGTGTATGTAATGCAGTGTAGTGTGTGCAGTGTGTCTGTAATGCAGTATGTGTGCAGTGTGTGTTTGTGTAGTGTGTGTGCCTGTGTAGTGTGTGTTTAATGCAGTGTGTGTGCCTGTGTAGTGTGTGTTTAATGCAGTGTGTGCCTGTGTAGTGTGTGTTTAATGCAGTGTGTGCCTGTGTAGTGTGTGTGTATGTAATGCAGTGTGTGTACTGTGTTTGTGTAGTGTGTATGTAATGCAGTGTGTGTGCCTGTGTAGTGTGTGTGTATGTAATGCAGTATGTGTACTGTGTTTGTGTAGTGTGTATGTAATGCAGTGTGTGTGTGTAGTGTGTGTTTGTGGTGTGTGTAGTGTGTCTGTGTAGTGTGTGTATGTAATGCAGTGTGTGTATGTAATGCAGTGTGTGTATGTAATGCAGTGTATGTAATGCAGTGTGTGTATGTAATGCAGTATGTGTTTGTGTAGTGTGTGTGTGTTTGTGTAGTGATGTAATTTGTGTAATTTTTTATTTTAATATTTTTTTTAATATTTAAAAATGTTTTTATTTTTTGTTTAGTCCCCCCTCCCTGCTTCTTACCAGGGAGGGGGATATAGTATTCCCTGGTGGTCCAGTGGCTTGTTAAGTACAGTGGTGGCTCAGCAGCAGCAAGCGCTGACTTACCTTGCAAGCAGCTCCTACAGCTCCCTGTGTAAATCTCGCGGCTCTTAGTGCCGCGCGGAGCGTTGCCATGGTAACCCGTGGCAACGCTCTGCGGCCGCGGGTCTCGCGAGATTTACACAGAGAGCTGCATGCAAGGTAAGTCAGCGCTTGCTGCTGGCCCCCACAGGACCGCCGGGCTTGTAATGGGCCCGGCGGTCCTGTTATATATTATCGGCAATATCGGTATCTGAATTGGCCGATACCGATATTGCCGAAAATACCAAATATCGGCCGATAATATCGGCCAGACCGATAATCGGTCGATCCCTAGCCGTTACACATGTAAACACTGGGTGTTTGTAAACTCAGGACAAAATTTTGAATCTATTTAGCAGTTTTTTTCCCATTAGCTTTTGTAGATAAGTAAAAGATTTTTCAAGTAAAAGTCCAAAAACAGTAAAATATATGTCATGATACAAATAATGGTATGTAAAGAAAGCTCTTCTAGTCCTGAAAAAAACAAATATATAATTTGTATGGGAACCGTAAATGAGAGAGCGGGAAATTACAGCTAAACACAAACACCACAAAAGTGTTAAAACCGCTCTGGTCCTTAACGTACAACAAGGCCAAAACAGGCCGGTCCTTAAGGGGTTAATAAAATTATAGAAAACACTATTTTAAAATAATTTGGGGAAAAAAGTAATTTTCCGTTTCGTTTTTTGGCCAAGGGCATCCTGAATTTTTGTTTTGGCCCAGGATTTTCATTTCGGTGCATCCCTATTTGGCAACTCAGATTGTTAAGATCACTTACAACTAACTAATGGCATTTCAATATTGTTTAATTTGATCTAAAATAATCATATCATTGGCAATTCTACACAAGGGTTCTAAAAAATTAAATTACAATAATGATGTAACAAAAAATAGAAAGTTGGATAAGACACACGGCAAGATTTGTATTTGAAAAAGACAAAATAAATTACTAAATTAATAACAGCAACAGCAACTATTCTTTTTCACCCAAGTGATGATGATATCGGAGTATGTCCCAGTTAATAGAACATGCCAAGTCTGCTATATAAAAGTAAGAATTATATAAGAAACAGACAAAAAAAATGAATGTACCAGCAAGGTGCTTTTGTGCATCAGTGACTAGTTGTGAATTGGCTGCCAGCACAACGGATAGCTCAGCACTTGACAGTCGAACAGAAAATCAATGAGCCAGACAGACTCGGCAGCTTTCCAGATCCTTTGTACTAGGCCAATCCTCATTTTCTTGCACACTAGTTTGGTAGGGCAGCCAAGAAGAAATTAATTCAATGGCCTACATATCAACATTGCATAATAAGGAAGTGTGATAATCTTGTTGTCATCACAATGATAAAAAAAACATGCATAATGATATAAACACAAGATATTCAAGGACCAGGTAGGTTCCGAAAACCCATTTTAATGCAATAAGCATTGGTACTAGTCAAAACTACATTTACACTGCTCACAAAAATAAAAGGAACACTTAAACAACACAATGTAACTCCAAGTCAATCACACTTCTGTGAAATCAAACTGTCCACTTAGGAAGCAACACTGAGTGACAATCAATTTCACATGCTGTTGTGCAAATGGAATAGACAACAGGTGGAAATTATCGGCAATTAGCAAGACTCCCCTAATAAAGGAGTGGTTCTGCAGGTGGTGACCACAGACCACTTCTCAGTTCCTATGCTTCCTGGCTGATGTCTTGGTCACTTTTGAATGCTGGCGGTGCTTTCACTCTAGTGTTAGCATGAGACAGAGTCTACAACCCACACAAGTGGCTCAGGTAGTGCAGCTCATCCAGGATGGCACATCAATGCGAGCTGTGGCAAGAAGGTTTACTGTGTCTGTCAGCGTAGTGTCCAGAGCATGGAGGCGCTACCAGGAGACAGGCCCGTACATCAAGAAACATGGAGGAGGCCATAGGAGGCTAACAACCCACCCAGCAGCAGGACCGCTACCTCCGCCTTTGTGCAAGGAGGAACAGGAGAAGCACTGCCAGAGCCCTGCAAAATGACCTCCAGCAGGCCACAAATGTACATGTGTCTGCTCAAACGGTCAGAAACAGACTCCATGAGGGTGGTATGAGGGCCCAACGTCCACAGGTGGGGGTTGTGCTTACAGCCCAACTGGCATTTGGCATTTGCCAGAGAACACCAAGATTGGCAAATTCGCCACTGGCGCCCTGTGCTCTTCACAGATGAAAGCAGGTTCACACTGAGCACATGTCACAGACGTGACAGAGTCTGGAGACGCCATGGAGAACATTCTGCTGCCTGCGGGGGCGCACAGCCCTCCATGTGCTCGCCAGAGGTAGCCTGACTGCCATTAGGTACTGACATGAGATCCTCAGACCCCTTGTGAGACCATATGCTGATGCGGTTGGCCCTGGGTTCCTCCTAATGCAAGACAATGCTAGACCTCATGTGGCTGGAGTGTGTCAGCAGTTTCTGCAAGACGAAGGCATTGATGCTATGGACTGACCTGCCCGCTCCCCAGACCTGAATCCAATCGAGCACATCTATGACATAATGTCTCGCTCCATCCACCAACATCACGTTGCACCACAGACTGTCCAGGAGTTGGCAGATGCTTTAGTCCAGGTTTGGGAGGAGATCCCTCAGGAGACCATCCTCCACCTCATCAGGAGCATGCACAGGCATTGTAGGGAGGTCATACAGGCATGCAGACTACTGAGCCTCATTTTGACTTGTTTTAAGGACATTACATCAAAGTTAGATCAGCCTGAAGTGTGTTTTTCCACTTTAATTTTGAGTGTGACTCCAAACCCAGACCTCCATGGGTTGAAAAATTAGATTTCCATTTTTTTATTTTTGTGTGATTTTGCTGTCAGCACATTCAACTATGTAAAGAACAAAGTATTTCAGAAGAATATTTAATTGATTCATATCTAGAATGTATTATTTTTGTGTTCCCTTTATTTTTTTGAGCAGTGTATGTTCAACAAAAGTAAGCAAATAATAAGGTAGTATCGATTATACATCCCAACTGCTCAGGATCCAATGACACATCACTGTTTTTAGCAGAGGTACACCAGAATGAATGCAGCTGAGAGCAATAGTTTAGCCACGGTATTTAAATGGATATAAAGGGCTACAAGCAAAACTCATTTTAAATGTTGCACATAGCTCAACCATCAGTCTGGGGCCACTGATTGAAGCTTTAGCTGAGAGAGGGGGCCTTCAGGTATCCAATTATACCTGGACCTCCATGGTACAAGCAAGGATTTAACCCTACTGGTAGTTTTAAAATGCATGGTGGTCTAAGCACTGCATTATGGCATTGAAATGTGTAACAAATGCTGGTATTTCGTATACTCTTTTTTTTCGGTTCCTCCCGAACTGCTAGGTACTTAGTGATTATAGCTCGCAGTTCAGGTGCTGATTCGTACATTCTCCAGAATCAAAATACAGCATACAAATAAATCCAACAGTTCATCAGACGTATACCCAAACATCAACCTAGACTAGACGAAGGGTACAACAGGAAAGTTTTATTCAGGCCAGATGGCTGGCTTTTATGCAAGTCAAGGGTACATTATACATGCCCACAGAAATTCCCATGACACGCCCTGAGTCACAATGACTTGACATAAAATAAAAAATATTAAAAATACATATTAATATACATAAAACATAGGCACCTCCTAATTATTAGTTATTAGTTATAGTGTGACAAATTGCACTTTGCAAATGGGTTTTGGAGAGGCCTGCTTGGCCCCTGGGATGTATGGCCCTTTAAAAGCTCTATTTGGGCTTATGGGGTTTTAATACACTGTTTCTGCCCCTTTAAATCCTATGGCAAAGGATCTGCACTTTTGAAACGGCACTTCAGATGCAGCCGACGTAGTCGAAGTGGCCGCCATTTGACATACGAACACGTGGCGGCGGCCATGGGGTCTCCAGCCTCAGTGTCGAAGTAGAGTAGAAGGTACGGGTTCGAATAAGTTAAAACGTCCGCCGCCACGTGTTCGGTTTTTGAATGGCGGCCACTTCGGCACTTTGACTGCATCCGAAGTGCCAGTTTATAAGTACAAATCCTTTCTCTGGGAATTAAAGGGCCAGAAACAGCAATATAAAAATCAATTATGCCCAAATCAGTTCCTAGAAGGGCAATACATCCCAGGGCCATAGTCGCAGGGCAGGAGGCTGGCAAACAGGCCCCTCCAAAAACCAATGGCGAGGTTACTTTCGCCACATGACAGCCTTCCTAAAAACTTCCTGTAAAGAGAGATGTAAAGCTTAAACTTCTTTTATTGCAAATACTGTTTAATTTTGAATTTCTTATCTCCTGTAATGCCTAAAGGAGCCTCATGTTTGTTTTAAAGTTCAATTTACAGAGCAAGCGATAAGAACATAGAAACATAGAATGTGACGGCAGATGAGAACCATTCGGCCCATCTAGTCTGCCCAATTTGTTATAAATACTTTCATTAGTCCCTGGCCTTATTGTGATGGAATTCCAGTAAAATACAAGTTTAGCAGGCAAATGCCGAATACCGGAAGAGGAAATGAAGGCAAAGAAAATGACGCCGTGGAACGCATCAAGTGATGTATGCGTTCCACAAGTGGAACACAAACCGGAAGAGGAAGTAAAAATAGATTCCGAACCATGAGGATGCAGAAAAAAACGCCAAAAGGAAAGGCATTTAAATGGACTATTGAGAAACTACAACCAGCAACTGAGGAAGCCTCGTTTTGAGGCGAAACGCGTTTTGCAAAGTATTATAAGGACTACCTTCAGACTGTAAGGTTTTTTATCAAATTTTTCTAACTATTTTATGGATATTCTTGTGCACTTTATTTAATAAAGCACTTTATTGATTTACATCTGATAATAAGTTCCTGCTATTGGAATCTCCTACATCATAAAAAGAAGGAAGTGGGTCCCTAAAGTACCCACAGTGCTTCAATCATTGAGCCTATCCAGTGGCTCTATGTTTGTGAGTGTACCATTACCTACTTATTATTATCATAAACTGTATATTGGCAATACTGCACTATTCTTTTTCCCTATTTGTGCTCATTTTTAGGGAAGGGTTAAAGAACATTATCCGGTTTAATATTACAGTTGGAAGGATCTCTATTTATATACTCCACCTTATATTGTATGTATATATTTGTGTCTTTGTGGGGATAAAGGGAACACCCACATAAGGTGTTGTGAGTATTATTGACGTTTTGGTTTCACTCATTGGGATATTGATCACTATTCACTTCTCTGAACTCTCTCTAAAGTATCAATATCCTTCTGAAGATACGGTCTCCAGTACTGCAGACAATACTCCAAGTGAGCACTTCCCTCTTCCTACTGCTAATACCTCTCCCTATACAACCAAGCATTCTGCTAGCATTTCCTGCTGCTCTATTACATTGTCTGCCTACCTTTAAGTCATCAGAAATAATCACCCCTAAATCCCTTTCCTCATATATTGAGGTTAGGACTCTATCAAATATTCTGTACTCTGCCCTTGGGTATTTACGTCCAAGATGCATTATCTTGCACTTATCCACACTAAATGTCAGTTGCCACAACTCTGACCATTTTTCTAGTTTACCTAAATCATTTGCCATTTGGCTTATCCCTCCTGGAACATCAACCCTGTTACATATATTAGTATCATCAGCAAAAAGACATACCTTACCATCAAGACCTTCTGCAATATCACTAATAAAAACATTAAAAAGAATGGGTCCAATTCTTATAAGGCAAGTTAACATCTGATTGAAAATGAAAACATTCATGCAGACTGTGTGAGTGCCAGCCAAGGGAGGTATGGCTATGGGTGCATAAATAGAACTATAGTGTTACGAACGCAGATTTAACTCCTAAATGGCAGAGAATTGAGCAGTAAGACAGCAGGGGCATGATCTATATGCTTCATTACGATAATGTTTATTTCGTGCTTATAATGTCCCTTTAATAGTGTTTAAATTTGTTTGTGTCTTTGTTTTATGTTATAAAAGAATGGAAAAAAAATAGAAATACTACTGCAAAATTACAGAAACCAAAGATGTTATTATTGTCACGACAGTGACCAAAGTCACAGCAGTGACCCCTTCACACAGCGTGAAACCCACAGAAAAACGGTTACCGGACCTTAGAATGGCCGGACTAGCGTCTGAGAATAGTCAAAGAAATAGCCAGAGGTCAAGGGAATACGGAAGACGGGCAAACGATTATCCAAGCCAAGATACGGGAAACCAGAACACAGAATAGTCAGAGAGATAGCCAAGGGTCAATTACCAGGAAGGACAAACAGAAAAGATAGCACCAGGGGACTTAAACAAGAACCACACTAGGGCATCTGACAAGTGTCATGATAGCCCTTTTATAGAGTGGGTTCTTTGGCTTTAATTTCGTAGCCACGCCCCCAAAAAGTCCGGGAGTGTGGCCACGTTTGAATTTTGGCGCCATTTTTACTCTGACGCCATAAATGTGGGCGTGTTCCGAGCGGCCGGCTTCAGAATAGCTGAGCCGCCCCCCGGAAGTATCTGAGGAGGACCGGCGGTGAAAGGTAAGTGCTCGTCACAGTACCCCCCCTCGAGAACCGCCCACAGGGCGGGAGGAACCTAACCCACAAGAGCGCCGCCTCTCAAATAGACGAACCAGACGAGGGGCGTGAACATCAGATGCATCGACCCATGATCGCTCTTCGGGACTGTACCCTTTCCAATCAAGGAGATATTGCAATTTACCCCGAGAAATCCGGGAATCTAATATAGATTTAACTTCGTATTCGATATGATCCTCCACGGGTGCGGCAGGAGGAGTGGAGATATTCTGAGTATAACGATTACAAATAAACTGTTTGAGAAGGGAAACATGAAAAGCATTAGGAATTTTCATAGTATTTGGCAATCTCAAACTATAACAGACCGGATTGATACGTTTGAGTATCTGAAACGGGCCTATTTCATCGAGGGTACCTTTAACTTTATGTTGCGGTTACTTAACCAAACCCTGTCACCTACCACGAACGTAGGAGCAGCCCTACGTCGTCAATCCGCATTCTTCTTTTGAATCTGAGTCTTTTGAGTTAAGATATGTTTAACCCCTAACCAAGTTTCTTTCATATTGTGAAGGGTGCTGTCAACACTAGGCACTCCTGTAGATGAAAAAGAACTCGGCAAAGTTGTAGGATTAAACCCATAATTAATAAAAAAGGGACTATGTTGAGTGGATTCGTGCATTAGATTATTATGGGCGAATTCAGCCCATGGAAGTAGTTCCACCCAATCGTCTTGGTGCTCAGAAATGAAACAGCGGATGTATTGTTCCAGGCATTGATTCATCCTTTCCGTAACCCCATTAGATTGGGGATGGTAAGAAGAAGAAAGGTTAAGGACAATACCTAATTGGTCACAAAATGCCCTCCAGAACCGTGAAATTAATTGTGGACCCCTGTCAGATGTAATATCTTGAGGTATGCCATGTAAACGTACTACCTCTTTTATAAATAAAGAGGCCAGTTCAGAAGAGGAGGGTAATTTGATTAGTGGGATGAGATGAGTCATCTTAGAGAATCTGTTGATTATAGTCAATATAGCCCTATGATTTTTGGAGGGAGGTAGATCCACTATAAAATCCATAGCAATACTTGACCAGGGTTTATCGGGAATGGACAATGGCAAAAGGAGGCCCAAAGGACGACCTTTGGATGACTTCGTGGAGGCACAGACCCTACAAGCAAGTATGAACTCGCGAACGTCCTTCTTGTATGAAGGCCACCAAAACTGTTCTTCGAGTAAAGACTCAGTTTTGTGAATGCCTGGATGCCCTGCTAATTTGGAGTTGTGTACAAGGAATAAGACCTTCTTCCTATAAGCCAAGGGTACGTATAATTTTCCCCTGGGAATAGTCAATGAGGTCTGATCCTGAAACCTAGATAATTCCTCCATTAACCCTGAAAAAAATTTTGGCACGGACGGTTGCGATTATGTGGTTGGATGGGATTATGGAAGAGAAATTAGTTACTGTAGGTGACAAGTGTTCATACTGACGGGATAAGGCGTCAGCCTTAGTGTTCTTTGATCCTGGTCTGTAAGTTATTATGTAATTGAATCGTGTTAAAAATAAAGATCATCTAATCTGTCTGTCTGTCATTCTTTTAGTTTCTCCAAAATACGAAAGGTTTTTGTGATCCGTAAGGATGGTGATGGGGATGGTAGACCCTTCTAACAGATGGCGCCACTCCTTGAGGGCAGAGATAATAGCCAATAACTCCCTGTCCCCAATATCATATCTCTTTTCTGTCTCAGTTAATTTCTTAGAAAAAAATCAACAGGGATGCAATGGTTGATCATCAGAGGGACGTTGAGACAGCACCGCTCCAATACCGGTTTCTGATGCATCCACCTCTATTATAAACGGACGAGAGGGATTGGGATGCCTCAACACCGGTGCAGAAGAAAAAGCCAATTTAAGTCTCTCAAAAGCTTCCTTGGCCTCGAGATTCCATTCCATAGAATTTCGCCCCTTTTTGGTCATGGCAGTGATAGGTGCAGTGATAGAGGAGAAACCCTTAATAAATTTTCTATAATAATTGGCAAACCCCAGAAAGCGTTGGATAGCTTTGAGTCCAACGGGCAGGGGCCAATTAAGGATGGCTTCTAGTTTTTTCTTATCCATTTGAAATCCAGACCCTGAAATTATATAGCCCAGAAAATGCACAGTGTCTATATCAAATTGACATTTCTCTAACTTACAGTAAAGACCATTTTCTAAGAGTTTAGAAAGAACCAACCTAACGTGAGTATGGTGGTCTTTAATATTCTTGGAGTAGATTAGAATG
>OW240924.1:37790938-37847020 GCA_933207985.1 Pelobates cultripes
CCCCTTCCATTCCTTCTCCCCCCTCCCATTTCATTTCTCTTCCCCTCCCATTTCATTCCTTCCACCCACTCCTATTTCATTCCTCCCCCCACCTGACACCTGGCGGGCCGGCGCGCGAGGGAGCACTCTCCTCTGTCAGCTCCCTCGCGCGCCGCGTACTGATGCCGGAGCCGGAAGATGATGTCGTCTTCCGGCTCCGGCATCAGTACGGTGTGCGAGGGAGCTGAAGAGGAAGCACACAGAGAGTGCTCCCTCGCGCGCCGGCCCGCCGGGTGACTGCAGGGCCAGCCTCTGGGGGGCCCTGAGGTGACCGGCTGCTGGGCCCCCCAGGAGAAGAGGCTGGCCCTGTGGGTACATACCGGGGTCGCAGGGCCCCCTGCAACCCGGTATGTACCCACTGAATGTGGGGCCCGGACGACTTGAGCAGTCCGGGCCCCCCAGGACCGCCGGGCCCTGACAACCGTTACGGTTGTCATGCCCTGATGGCGGCCCTGCCTGCAGTCTGGAAGCAGCGGTCCTGCGGGCAAAGAGGTGCTGAGGCCAACCAGACCACAAGCATTTGGCCTCGGAAAAGGCACGTCGGCACAGCCACATCTGGGGCCTACCCAGGCGGTGAATGAGGTGGACGGCTGCCATCCTGCGGTTTCCTCTCGGAACTCTGACGCCATGTGGTAGGGGCCCCGTATCCCCCCCCCTTTGGACCAGTGGGGGTCATCCCGGTCCCAGAAGACTGTACCCACAACCCAAGGCGCCTGGAGCGAGGAAGACCCTCCATTACCAAAATGGTGGTCATGGCGGGCAAAACCGAAATGGCAGCAAAGCCAGAAACCATCAAAGCTCAGCTGACTGAAAATCTCAGGGAAGCACGGACGGAGGTGAGGCAGAGGGGTTCCCCAACACAAATGCACCTAAGCTTAAGGACCTGCAAACGTGCGGGAATCCCGGATCCAGCGGCGATGAACAGCTGGTGTCTGCTTCCCAACCCCTCACCACTGCCAACCCTGCCGCCCAGACAGATACTCCTGCGCTCCAGCTATCTCCCGTGGAGGAATGGGCAGCAGGAAGGGATTAAACACACTCACCCCTCTCACCAAGCAATATGATGGACTCATCCTTATATATTATGCTGGACCCACTCTTGTCAAGCCGGAGGCTTAGTAGATTGGGGGTTAGATAAGCATGAACTGTCGGTGGGAATCCCCCGGGGACTGTGCTGCGGATCGTAGGGATGTCTCCTGTCTTCTACATAAGTAATGACCACCTCTTCACACTCTGAACAGCTATCACTATGGGCACAGCTCAAGATTTCTTCTTCTTCCTTTATTTTTTTTTATTATTTTTTTCCTCTCACCATTTTTTCCTCACATTTTGGCTCATATTAATGTAGCTTTGCACGGAGTCCCCCATGCTGTACATCACTCTCATATATGCAACGAGACTATTCTTACATAATGTGAGCCTTAATGTTTTACTTAATCAGTGTTATCACACATCAGACCTGTCACTAGTATATAAATTGCGTATCTCTCACTTATGCACAAATAAGCCCAATAGTGCTGTAATATGAAGCGTGGTCTAACATGTTTAAGTCCTCTTATTTTAAAGATCTAAAGCGACGTTAATGTACAGTGGTGTAAACGTTAATAATTAATCCTACGTGAGACTAAGCTTGAATTATCATACTTTTTAGTTTAAAATCGCATCTCTTATTTTGACATAACCGTTACAACTCTGATATTAATATAAAAATGTGCTGTCAAACCGCAAAAAAATAAATAAAAAAAATGTGAATGCCATATTCATCTAACCATGCACTGATATATTTTGCAAGTGCAGGGTAGCCCAGTACCTGCAGCCTATCATTGAGGTAAACTATGGAAGCAAAAAGGTTAAATCTTGTTGGTGACCTCGGCAATATACCCTGATCATGTACAGCAATTAAGGCCTATTTTATAATATTATGGGTAAACCAAATGATTTGGAATAATTTCTAACAGGTATTTGGATCTAGGGTTGGGTGCGCTTTATTATGGGGACATTTTAAAGATATGCTCCTGCTGTCAGAGAGAGCTTGAGAAATAACAGCAATTGCAACATATATTGTAAGTTGTAACTTGAAGTTTGGTAGTTATTTTAGATGCCATTTTATATTTGGGTCATTAAGTTTAACTAATTGTTTGGATTCACTAAGATGATTTCACCTGGTTACAAAGAGATCAGAAGTATATATACATGAATAAATTACATTTTCAAACAGGTTTGGAAAACACCAATCGGCACACAAAAAACTGGAATTCCTGCAATCCCTGCTCCTGAGATGAACCAAAAAGAACATATATAATCTCGGATGAAAATGAAGAAACTTTAGAATCCATTTTGAGAGCCAAATCAAATTTGCAGTGGATTGCCATTTCCTTGCCAAAGTTTTTCTGTGGAGAGCAATCCTGGTATTTCACTAGTACAGTGTATAGTAGGATTTTTCTGTTAAATTTATCCCGTTTTATTTTGTCTGTTTATTTTGTATAATTGGTCTATAATACATTCTAATTTGTATGCACTGTGACTATTGTCCATTCATAATAGATATTCCTCTGTAGAGGTAGGCTTTTTTCTGGTAAAAGAATTGTGTAAAAATAATTATATAATAGTACTGTTTCATAGATGCTTTGGCTAAATTGGGCTTTGTGGGTTGTTTTTTTTTAAATCTAATTTGGTTGCGATAACCTAGGATTACCCTTTTTTGAAAATTGTCCTTGTGGTGGTGGCTTTTATACTAGAGTGTCGGTGGTATTAAATGGGTTGGCAGCCTTATTTTATTAAAGTGCTATATTCTAGAGAAATCCAGACTTTTTTAGATATTATTGGTGCTTGCTAAAGGCAGAAGTGAGAGCGTCTCATAGAGAAGCTTTGGCTCCAATGCGTCTGTAAAACAAGCATAGTCAACAGAGTGCAGTAATTGCTGCCAATGTATCCTGCCACCCAGAGAAGCATTGGCTTTGATGGGAGATCATCATTAGTATATGTGCATTTGTTGCTTTCATTTCGAAACAAATTAATTTGTTTCATAAAAAATTATTTAATCCGGAAATGAACTACTTTAGCTTTTTATGCAAATCAACTTGTTCACAAACACCTTTTGCCCAGCGGGAAAATAGCTCAACTAAACAACTAAAACATTTCATTTGTTAAAAATGAACTGGAAGGTTTTGTTTCAAATGAATCAATTCAGATGACAAAAAAAAATTTATTTGCTTAAAGACGGATATAATGAATGCACATAATGATCTCCCATAGGTGGAGCAGTGTTGTGAAGACTACCTCAATGATGGAATTAGAAGTAACCTCTAATTTTTAAGACTTAAGGGGAGGGTCCAGAATCTAAAAGTAGAAAAACCTTCCAATATTATAAAAATGTATTTATTTTTAACGTTGGATTATTTCTTCAATATAATTCACTAAAGCACATTTGCTGGGTAGACAGGTTTCCTGATGTCAAATGATGCTGAGAAGGCCTTTGCCAAGTGGATGGGATTTTATGATTGCTACACGTACAGACTCTCAATATACATGCCTAACAGTTAGGATCAAAGTAAATATTATTATGTTATTATTTATATAGCGCCATCAAATTCCGCAGCTCTTTACAATGGGTCGACGAACAGACATGTAGTTGTAACCAGACAAGTTGGACAAACAGGAACAGAGGGGTTGAGGGCCCTGCTCAATGAGCTTACATGCTAGAGGGAGTAGGGTAAAGTGACACAAAAAGGTAAAGATAGATTTAGACTAATGACAGTTGCAAAAGAGGAATCAGTCGGGAGCTATTAACAGTTTAATGGATACGCTTTTATGAAGAAGTGAGTTTTTAATGATTTTTTGAAGGAGTGGAGACTGGGTGAGCATCTAACGGAGGAGGGAAGACAGTTCCACAGGAAGGGTGCAGCCCTCGAGAAGTCTTGAAGGTGAGCATCAGAAATGGGAGTACGGACAGAAGATAGATGTAAGTCTTCAGCAGATCGTAAGGGCCTAGACGGGATATACTTGTGTATTAGGAAGGATAGACAGGTGGGAGCAGCATTATGTAGAAAATTGAAAGCAAGAAGCAGAATTTTAAATTTAGCCCTATATCTTACAGGAAGCAAATGTAGGGACTGACAGAAAGGTGAGGCGTGGGAGGTGCGGGCGGACAGGAAGATGAGCCTCGCCGCCGCGTTCATCATGGACTGTAACAGCGCAAGTTGGAAGTACGTAAGACCACAGAGTAGCAGATTACAGTAGTCAAGGCGAGAAAGGACAGTGGAATGGACCAACACCTTAGTCGTATCTGGCGTTAAGTAGGGGCGGATGCGTGCAATGTTTATGAGATCGAAACGACAGGATTTGGCGATAGACTGAACATGAAGCTTGAAGGAGAGGTCGGAGTCAAAGAGAACACCTAGGTAGCGAGCCTGCGTGGTGGAGCTGATGGTAGCACCGTTGACTTGGAGGGAGACAGACACAGGAGTAGCAACACTTGAGGGAGGAAAGACCAGAATTTCAGTTTTGGTCAAATTTAGTTTAAGGTAGTGGGCAGCCATCCAGTTAGAAATAGCAGAGAGGCAGTCAGAGACACTAGTCAAGAGGGACGGGGAGAGATCAGGAGAGGACAGGTAGATCGCGTTTCATCTGCATAGAAATGATATTAGAAGCCAAAGGAGCTTCCAAGGGAGGCAGTATAGATGGAGAGCAGTAGGGGACCAAGGATTGAACCTTGGGGGACACCAACAGAGAGGAGTTGGGGAGAAGAAGCAGAGCGAGAGAAAGAAACACTGAAAGAGCACTGGGAGAAGTAGGAGAAGGACCAGGAGAGAGCAATTTCTTGTAGACCGATATTGCGGAGGATGAGAATAAGTGGTTGATTATCAACAGTGTCAAAAGCCGCAGACAGGTCAAGGAGAATTAGGATAGAGTAGTGACCACGAGATTTTGCAGCGAGTAGATCACTGGATACTTTGGTCAGTGCCGTTTCCACAGAGTGCTTAGCGCGGAAACCAGACTGAAGCGGGTCTAGTGGAGAGTTGGACTCGAGGAAGTCTGTCAATCTTGCATACACAATTCTTTCAAGGATCCTGGATGCAAAAGGCAGTAGCGAGATAGGACGGTAGTTGGATGGGGAGTTAGGGTCAAGGTTGGGCTTCTTCGGAATTGGGGTTACAGTTGCATGTTTGAAGGGCGATGGAAATATACCAGAGGAGGGAAAGAGATTGAGAATTTTAGTGAGAGGTGGAGAAAGAGAAGAAGACAGAGTACGGATGAGATGTGAGGGAGTTGGATCTAGGGAGCAGGTGGTGGGGCGGGAGGACTGGAGCAGAGCAGAAATCTCTTCCAGTGTAGCGGGTGCAAATGAACATAGAACAGCAGAGAGGAAGTATTGTAAGGGGAAGAAGAAAGATGAGAGATCTCTTCCCTGATTGTAGAGCTCTTGTCAGTGAAGTGAGTTGCAAAGTCTGGGGCGCTCAAATTAGTATTTGGAGGAGGAACAATAGGGCGAAGAAGAGAGTTAAATGTGTGAAATAGTCGTTAGGGCTCGCGGGACAGTGTGGTTATGAGAGTATTGAAGTAATTTACTTTTTCAGAGGAAAGAGCCAAGCTGTATGATCTCAGCATAAATTTATAGTGGAGACAGTCAGACGCACAGTGAGACTTTCTCCAACAGCGTTCAGCAGTTCTGAAGCATTTTTGGAGGTATCGAGTCAGTTTTGTGTGCTAATGTTGTTGGGGGCACCTGCGGCAGGCATCTAAATGTAGAAGGTGCCATGATGTCTAGTTGAGAGGAGAGGGTGGAGTTGTAGAAGTAGGTTGTGACGGACCGCTGTCACTCCGACTGAGTACCTCCACCAATCGATGCTCCTAGCGCTTGTCGAGGACTCCAAGTACTCCAATTGACACCATCAGCACTGTGGACCCCACTTGCAGCGATGCAGCTGCGCCGGGGTCTCTCCGTCTCTCATCCACCCTGGATCCATGACCAGGATCCAGCTCCCAGTGGGTGAACCTCTCCTAAATCCAGAGAGCGTAGCAGGAACAAATCAAGCTCTTACAAGAGCTTACTCTGGGGAGTAAGTAATTATAGCAATCCCCAGAGTGTATGAGCCAAGTCTTCAAGAAAGGTGCAAGTAGGTCTGGTTTATTGAGGGCTACCTGCCTGGTATTTATGCAAGTGTCCACCAGGTGGGCACTCCCTTAGTGGACCTGATGGAACAATTGGACACATATTGGATATTAGCCAATCACAGACAATACAAACAAAACACTCCCACAGTGACATCACAATCCCTCCTCTCTATCCTGGAGATAATTGGGAAGTAACCAAATTATCTCCCAGGACAAAGACAAGACTCTATTAACCACATGGTTACAAAAAGACATAAAATTACACAATGTTACAATTACTACATAAAACATATACATGCAACATATCCCCAGATAGCTTAGATCTGAGCGCACATTATTACCGAATGGCGCTCAGATCAGATACATACAGTTAAATCGCCATAGAGCCAAAGTCTTTTCCATAGTCTTTCGTTACATGAATAGGCTCCATGGCATAGCTATCTGGGATAGCACTACTCACATACTGAAAGTCCCGAACGCCCCAGCAGAAATACACAAATAAACCTTTCTGCAAGGTAAAATACAGCTATCAGCACAGGGGCCATAGTCGGAAGGCAGGAGGCTAGCCAGTAGTCCCGTCCAGGCACAAGTGGCGAAGGGCACTTCGTCACACATCTTCCCTTTGGGGGGGAGACTAAACAGGTACCTAGGTACCTAGGTTAGTCGGGCAGCCCACCCGCAAAGAAAAATAAGCAGAGTAAACCCCCACAATAAATGGTACAAGTTTGTAATGGGACAGTGCAGCACTCTCGGTCTCTCTGGTGCAGCTAGGCAAACTGCTGGTGTTGCTTGGGGGGCAGAGGCCAGCGGCGCTCTGCCCTGCTGCCAGCTCTTCCGCTGGGGTAACCCGTGGTAAGTCAGGCTCTGGACCAGGGGAAAGGGGAGGGCAGAGGCTAACAGTGCTCTGCCCAGATACCAGCTCTGCTGCTGGGAGTCCGTGGGTATCGCAGGCTCATCCACTGCCCCCAGGACCCGGCCAGAGGCTTGCACATTCAAACCCGCCCATAGGCAAGCATTACTCAATGCTTTCCTATGGGGATATTAATGGACGCTGGACTCCGTGAGGATGTCCAGCGTCATTTCAGTGTGATTTACTCACCGAGAATCACAGAAGCCACTAGAGGCTGGATTAACCCTGCAATGTAAACACAGCAGCTTCTCTGAGTGCTTAGGGCGACCTGGCAATCAGACCACTTCATAGAGTTGAAGTGGTCTGGGTGCCTATAGTGGTGTTTTCAAAATCACCTATCTCAGCAAACAAATATTGTGATTTAGTTCCACCATATGGTTACATTATGTTATGCCCACCACTACTTTACAGTACCCAAATATCAGTGGGTCCTACACTAATTTCAATGTGGGAGACAAATTAAATAGTGCTAATGCTAAGTGTATATTTAAATAATCTGTTATAAGAGCACAGTGAATATATTAAATGCAAAATGAATGTGAATTAAAAAAATATATAAATGCATTTTCAAACTAAACATATACAGTGATAGTGCTTTGATGTATTTACTCACAATGCATATCATACATTTGTTCTACACCAAATGAAAATTATAATTAAAGTGACATTAATAACCAAACCCTCCTGAAATTTATAGTTTCCTGTGGTCACCCCCCCCAAGGGGCACCTGAAGGTGGGGCACTCAACGCAAAAGGATTCTGGTCTGGACTCCTTTTGCATGAGGACATCCAGCGTCTTCAAATCCCCCATAGGAAAGCACTGATTCATGCGCATTAAAGTCCCCCTTGGCGAAGACACAACCATTGTCATGGGGCCTTCAGAGCTGGAATCGTGTAAGCGTTTTAAAAGATTTTTAACTGCCATTGGTGGAAGGGGTCGCAAAGGGGGGTAGTGGGCAGAGGGACACTATAGTGTTAGGAATACAGCTTTGTGTTCCTTTAATGAACAGGATATCAAGAGCTGTTGATAATGTTCCTGTATGTGTTTTCATAAAGTTATTTCCCCTCAGATTAAGTGAAAGTTTACCTGTCTTTCTTCACAACTAAAATGTACCCGTTCTTAAATTTTGATGACCGCACCTGCACTTTTTCCGTAACATAAACAAAATGGAGTCTTACTGTTGATTTATAAATTAATACCTCTTTTATGGATGACAACCCATACTGGTACTCAGAGACCTGGCAGGAGCTCTGAGTACCGGTATACATACCAATTAGATCCCTGGAGGATTGCAGTCTTGATAAAGTCTTCAAGTAAGACGAAACGCGTAGACTGAACTCCTCGTTTTCACTCATAGTTCCAGTACTTACTTATTGTGACTCCGATTAGGACATCGCGGCTGACACTTTTGCCGAAAACTGATCAAGTTCATCCAACATCGGGTGGGTGTGGACCGGTGTGCTCCTCTACCCGGCTTCTGGCGCAGCGAACAGGGTAAGTGATACTGGGATTCTCCCAGAGCTTTTTCAGGCTTGGGGTTTCCTTCCCAGCACAACCTTAGCAGGGCCACGATAGCCGGAGGGGTTTAAGAGCTGCATGTCCCATCCGAGCTGGTGTCATTAAGCATACACGCACCTTCAGTTTTTAACCGATAGAATCTCATCCCCCTTTATTTATCATTATTTTTAACTAACATTGGACTTATTTTTATTGTTGGTCTTTTATCTGATAAATCGACAGGGAAGGGACCCCTCACTGGAGACACACTAACATTGTCCTCAGAATTGTAACTCCACAATTATTGTGTTTAATTTTATATGATTTAATACCTAATAAATGTTTAGGTAAATATTTTGTTTTGGTTGAGATTTCTCATCTTGATGGATTACTGAATCCGATAGTGTTACCTTTTGTTATATACTTCCACACTTCAAGTTGTTGGTATTCACAGATTATACTATGTATTCTTTTCCACAATATTTCTGATAGAATAGCTGTTTTATACAGTTTTACCATCAGACATTAATAGATGCTACAGATTGATACTTTTTATGTTGTTATTAGTGGTTTAGATCTTTTGTATCTTTTTGCTGCTGGATTATATTTGAGTCCTTTGGAGCGCTCACCTACACATATGTTTGATTTATTTTAATACTATTACCGCTCGTTTCTGTGTTGTGAAGCAGCCCATTTATAGTTTCAAGTAATATCACCTTTCGCTACCTTTTAGTTACCTATGAGTTGACAACCCATACTGGCCTAGCAACTGCTGACTGACGTTGCACACTGATGCTTAGTCTGCTGTCAATAATTATTTCCAAGTCCTTCTCATGTACAGTTTTCCTTAACTCAGCACCATTTAAGATATACATTGCTTGTGCAGTCTTCACTTCAAATTCCATTTATCTACATTAAATCTCATCTGGCACTTGACTGCACAGTCCTCTAATTTGTCCAAAGTCCTCTGCAGTATAGTAATATGCAGCTCACACTGTATTACTTACCTAGTTTTGTGTAGTATACACACAATGACATGACTAGCATTGTACAATGCAAGTTAATGAATAAACAAGTTGAATGGAACCTTATAAAATTGCCACTCAATTGGCAATGTTGGGAGGTATGCTTTGTCATTTGCATTATACAAGGTATTTAATTACTGCTCAAGTTAAAAATTATTTTGTTCCAAGATAAAGCAATAAGAGTTATCAAGGCATGTGGAAATCCGAGCATTGGAGCATTTATGATGAGCCCCCTGGTGACTGGTTCCAGTACTGACCAGAAGAGCATTCAATCCACAGTAATGCATGAAAACCCGAGTAGTAGGAGCTGATGGCAGGGTATGAATTGGAAGGGGGGGGGAGGGGGAGAATGTATGCAGTATTTTTCTTAAAGAAAAAAATGAAAAACTGAAACGTCAACCAAAAATCTAATTTTTAGAAATTTTCTATAAAACAAAACTGTAGATTATCCTAGTATAACTGATAGTGATAATCTTAGTTTTAAAAAAGAAAGGAGGAAAATATTTTTGCTATATTAACTTTACTGTAACTATAAAGCAGTTCAATAAAAATGTAAGCATCATATTTTGCTATTTTAACATAAGGACAACAGGGAAAAAGCAGCATGAGAAGGACAAAAGTAAAAAGTACAGAACGTTGACTTGCAAACCAATCTGCAGAACGCATAAGATTAACAAGCGACACTCCCAATGAAAAAAAGCATGGGAGCTGCAGCGCCACGGACAGATGGAGTCGATACACCAAACCCAACAAGCCAAGGTGGTAACTGTCACTCATAGCACATGAGGAGCTGACTGAACAGAGAGTTTTATAGCGGCAAAGTTACCAACACTTAACAAATAAGCACATCCACCACACAGAGATTAGAGTCCTCACAAAAAATACGTTGAGTGGATTGGTACGGTGGCCCACCATAATTGTATTGTTAGCAGAGCTTCCTGTACCCCGGCTGGATACCTTCGCCAAGGACCATTTCCTAGCTGGAACCGGGGAAACCTGAAGCTTCTACCCCAGTTGCCGTGGCTTCACTGGGGTCCTCCTGGAGCCTCTCTGTCCTGGAACAGGATAGGGGACTAGCTCTATTCCCTCCCAAGGACTGGACGACACAGAGTTCTGGGAGCTCTAGTCCATACAAGAACTTTCTCCGCCAAATCCTCCAAGAGCTGGAACAAGGTGCTGAGCAGTAATTATAGCCCGTCCAGTGCCAGTAACTAAATGACATAGTTCTGGGAGTACAACTGATTTTAATGAGCCAGACTCTGCTTTTTATGCACAGAACCCCAGTAGGGGGTCTACATTATATTCAGCAGAAGCCCCTCCCAGGAATTTCTAGGCCTGGGACATAATGGTTTTAAATACCAGTAAGCTAATTATCTCCCAGGAACAGAGAACCAAACACAAAAATATAAAACATAAAAAGTACCCCAAAACATAATAAAACATAAAATAACCAGACAAATAATACATCTTAACAAAGCCCCTACACTGCATGGATTAGAGCGCTATTTGGAGAACTTCGGCGTTCAGATCCATGCAGTGTAGGGGAAACGTGACAGTGTTAAAGTTCTGTGAAATAATACAAACAGGTATGTCTACAGAAGTGATAATTGCTCTCAACACCAGTGAGGTATCCCCTACACCTTCACATAAAATGACATATAACACACAGAAAATAGGTGGAGCAAGTGATAATAATAGAAAAAAGTACTTCTCTCTCTTCTACCTTTCTCGCTGTAAAAGATAGAGAGGTACAAGATAGTGCAGATATTTCTATACACAGAATATAAAAAAAGCATAAGTCATATGCACTCACAATGAAAGAGCCATATAATAAAACCTGGCTCTGGTGTGAATCTCCTCTGGGATCTTAATTGGGTGATCCCCAAACCTCTTTGGTGGTGCTTGTTGGAGTGTAACTTCTTTCTCTTTCAATATCAGGCAATGGAGATATATGTTCCAGAGAAAAAATATTTATTTGAAAAAAATAATAAAATCAATATAAATAATATAAATATAAAGGGTAAGACCTCCCAATGTCCAGTATGCTTGCCAAAACGTGTTTCGCCGGTGTGTGGCTTCCTCAGTTGGCATAAGGTGGTGGTGTTCTCTAAGTCCTTTAAATGTTTAAAATTTGCGGGTAATTTTCATCCGGTGGAACCTTCCAGTGTTGAAATGTATACCATTGGGAGGTCTTACCCTTTATATTTATATTATTTATATTGATTTTATTATTTTTTTCAAATAAATATTTTTTCTCTGGAACATATTATATCTCCATTGCCTGATATTGAAAGAGAAAGAAGTTACACTCCAACAAGCACCACCAAAGAGGTTTGGGGATCACCCAATTAAGATCCCAGAGGATATTCACACCAGAGCCAGGTTTTATTATATGGCTCTTTCATTGTGAGTGCATACGACTTATGCTTTTTTTATATTCTGTGTATAGAAATATCTGCACTATCTTGTATCTCTCTATCTTTTACAGCGAGAAAGGTAGAAGAGAGGGAAGTACTTTTTTCTATTATTATCACTTGCTCCACCTATTTTCTGTGTATTAAGTGTTAAAGTTCTGACCGGCAGCACACATTGTTCTATGCTATATCTTGGAACAAAATAATTTTTAACTTGAGCAGTAATTAAATACGTTTGGTGCTTTTTTCCGGGCAACTTTCGGTAGCTGCAATAAGAGGTGCTCCACCTAGATTTGCAAAATAAGCAGTCAGAAAACTGTAAATAAAACATTGCGTGTAAGAGTTCCTAGAACGGGGACATGTGCGGAGCTCCGGAATCCCGACTATACAAATCTCCAGATTCACCTCTATGCAGGCGACAACATAATCCCACAAAAGTACTTGAACCCGAGGAGCACATGGGGAAACTGGTAAACAAAACAAAACTTAAAACACATTCTGAGGACAGGATCCGGAGCCACAAGGACATGTTCCCAATGAGGCCTAGGCCTTAGATGGTGCTGGCTCGTCCGCCGAGGAAGAGGCACTAGAAACACCAGATTCCATACCAGAGATTGAACACACTAACCTCCAGGTGCATGCAAGCGACATGGAAGCTCCATCCACCAAGGTCGATATTATGCGCCTCCTGGGAAACATCCGTAATATCTTCCGAGCAGACCTGGCCACACTGAGAGAGGAGCTAACAGCAATTCCTAAAGGCCACAGAGGAGGATGTCGCTTCTCTCACACAGCACCAAATGGATCCAGCTGAAGAAGTCCAGAGCCTGAAGACCTCACACCAGGCTATGCAGATCAGGCTGGATGCCATAGATGACGCGCGACGGCGCAACAATCTCAAAATCGGAGGGATCACTGCGATTGTTGCAAACAGTGAACTGCATAACTTCACCCGATGCCTACTCTCAGCAATCCTGCCATTTAGGCAGATAACAACCATGCCAGTTGATGGCTGTTACAGACTCCCTTATTCCAACAGGGCACCAGCAGCAGCCGCCCACAATGTCCTTTTCCAATTTCTGTCATTCCCGGACAAGATGGCGGTACTCACTGAACTCCAAACGAAACTCCGTTCACCTTTGAAGAAATGCAACTAACATTCTTACAGGATTTATGTAGAGCCACGCTAAATTGGAGAGGCTCGGCCCGACGAGTCACATAGACTCAGAGAGGTGGAGGTTACTTACAGATGGAGCCCATCCAGCACTCTGCTCGCCACTAAAAATATTGCCACTCACCGGCTTGCATCGCTCGAGGACTCAGGCTCCTTCCTCGGAGGCCATGGCCTAGAGCAGCCTACAGCCTCTACACACCAGGCTGGCTGACCATGGAACGTATCCAAAGTGGTTGCTTTTGTCCGGTGGACACCGGCTGAATGAGAAGGGATATGCAGGGGCAGCGCCTGAGTTGTTCCAGCTGAAGAATTTATCTTTTATGCTGTTGTTTTTGTTCCTGTTTAAACTTGATTTTCATAGTTACCACTAACATATCCAAGACAAATACACATGCTTCGACCCTGAGGGGTTATTGGGCGCTATTAATGTCACCAAAGTTTTCAGCAAGCAGTCACAACCGCTACACAGTGACAGTTCCATACACATTACATGTAGATTAGCCAAGTACTCCACATCCCTGTAGTGAACTAGGGACACTATCACACACATTCCCCAGCAGCCTTCACTAAGCCCTTTTCTTTTTAAAAAAAAAATAAAAAAATTTTTGTTTTAATTTGTGGTCCACCACTCTACAGTCTCTGACCGGACATGGATTCTCCGAATAGTGCTAGCACCCACTACTTCTCGCATGATTAGACCGATCCTTCCTCACTATCCGCAAATGACGGGCGCTTAGTTGGTGGAGCTCGCCTTAAGTACCTAGAACTTCAGTTTTCCATGGAACTCTGTCCAAATATAAAGTATATAATTGTATATATATATAATTGTATTGTTTAACAGGAGACAGAAGACTAGAGAAGTGAAACCTACAATTTTCTCTACTCCATGGTCTATGTATTTCCCGGTAAAGTGCCTATGTGTTATGATTATTGATTCACAGGGCAATTGTTGGGAGAAGGAGAATAATATTGGCAGGTTTTGCATCAGGCCAGACAAGAAACTTATGCTGGGGTTAACTTTATACACGATTTGACAAGAAAATAATAAGAATAGCATAACTTAAAAGAAAAGGAAACAATACAGAAGAAAGTAGATAATAGAACCTATCAACGAAGTTATAGGTAAATAAGGAAGGATAATATAAATATTGGTTTAGGCAATATGCCCTAATTAGGTTATCAGGAGAAAGGTTGTAAAAGATTAAAGGGAAACTCCAGTGCCAGTTAAACAATCCGCTTTCCTGGCACTGCAGGTCCCCTCTCCCTCCCACCTCCCAATCCCCGGTTGGTGAAGGGGTGAAAACCCCTTCAGTAACTTACCAGAGGCAGCGACATGTCCCACGTCGCTGCTTCTTCCTACCCCACCGCGCAACCTCTGCATTACGTCGACCAGTGGGCGAGACTGATCCCACCCGCCAGCCGGGGAGACCTACAATGCTGCGCATGCGCATTAGAGCTCCCCATAGGAAAGCACTGAAAATTATTTTCAATGCTTTCCTATGGGGAACTGAGCGACGCTGGAGGTCCTCACACAGCATGAGGACATCCAGCGACGCTCTAGCACAGAAAACCTGTGCTAGAGATACGGAAGTGCACTCTAGTAATTACTTCAACACCCTCATAAGCACACTGTCCCACCAAAAAAGCAAAAAAGAAAGGGTGCGCCTTCAGAAAATAGTATTATTGTAATAATTTTATAACAGTATATACAACATATATAATGTAAAATATAGTAAATAAATAATAGTCCGGATGACTTAGCACTGATCCATACAAGGTTATCCGCCAACAGTGGAAAAAGTTCTTATTGAGCCAGCTTGTGGAGTAGATGGTCGCAAGTGGAAGCTTGTGATCCGGTGAGATATATGGATAGAAAACAGAAGAAAGAGAACTCCAATGGTACAGTATGTATGAAAATGTAGTACTTGGAAGTAATTATGAACTACTCACAATATTTAGAGCTAAATCCAGCTCTGGTGTGGATAACGTGAAGTGGAACAATCCCCACTCAAGGATGTGCAGGATTTTCTTTAGTCTCCAGGAGTGCAGGGCTTTTCAGGTTACCCAGTATGGTAGAGTTGTGTACTGCTTAAACAACTTCCAGAGACTCTCCTCAAATGTATATTTTCTTGAGCTCACCTCCAGAAGGGCTCCTGAAGTGGATGGGTGGGGTGTTTAACCAAAAAAGAATCTGTGGTTAGTTTCTATTCTTTCAATTCTGTGCAGTTAAAACCTCAAAAAAGCATACATTTGAGGAGAGTCTCTGGAAGCTGTTTAAGCAGTACACTACTCTACCATACTGGGTAACCTGATAAGCCCTGCACTCCTAGAGACTAAAGAAAATCCTGCATATCCTTGAGTGGGGATTGTTCCACTTCACATTATACACACCAGAGCTGGATTTAGCTCTAAATATTGTGAGCAGTTCATAACTACTTCCAAGTACTAAATTTTCATACATACTGTACCATTGGAGTTCTCTTTCTTCTGTTTTCTATCCATATATTTCACCGGATCACAAGCTTCCACTTGTGACCATCTACTCCACAAGCTGGCTCAATAAGAACTTTTTCCACTGTTGGCGGATAACCTTGTATGGATCAGTGCTAAGTCACCCGGACTATTATTTATTTATTATTATATTTTACATTATATATGTTGTATATACTGTTATAAAATTATTACAATAATACTATTTTCTGAAGGCGCACCCTTTCTTTTTTGCTGTTCTTCTCATCATATCTATTTTTGAGGGGATAAGAGGGGACCCCTCTACCTATAGGTGTGCTGCCTATACTCTCTCCATATCCTCTGTGGCTTGCTAGAGCGGTCCCTTATTCTGTTCTGTTTTTTACACTGTCCCACCAACCCAAATCTCTTTTTTTTACGCTTTTAATGCTCTCCTTCGCTCTGTTGCTCCCCCTCCCCCTACCGTGCTGTCCGCCTCAAACTTTGCAACTCACTTCACTGAGAAGATTTCTTCAATCAGGAAAGAGATCCCTTCCAATATATCACCAACCCCACTCCCTCCGCTGTTCTATGCTCATTCGCACCTACTACATGAGCATAGAACAGCGGAGTCCTCCCGCCCCACTACCTGGTCCTCCCGCCCCACTACCTGTTCCCTTGATCCTATTCCCTCATATCTCATCCGCATGTGGTCTCCCTCTTTTGCACTTCCTCTCACTAAAATTTTCAATCTTTCCCTTTCCTCTGGCACATTTCCTTCACCCTTCAAGCATACAACCATAACGCCGATTCTGAAAATGCCCAACCTTGACCTCAACTCCCCATCCAACTACCTCCGTATATCACTACTGCCGTTTGCCTCCAAGATCCTTGACAGAGTTGTGAATGCAAGATTGACAGACTTCCTCGAATCCAACTGCTTCAGTCTGGATTCCGCACTCGACACTCTGTTGAAACAGCTGTGACCAAATTATCCAACGATTTAATCGCTGCTAAATCTCCCGGCCATTACTCTATCCCAGTGATAGCGAACTTTTTTGAGCTCGAGTGCCCAAACCGCAATGCATGCCAACTTTTTTTCCTCAAAGTGCCAACACGGCAATTAAACCTGAATACACACAGACAGACCGCTGAGTACACACAGGCCGCTGAATACATGTTTGGATGATCATGCTATTCAGGTGAGAATTTTTTTTTTTTTTTTGTTAGACTAGTGGCTAGTGAGGCCACTAGTGTTGGAAAACAGGAATTGCTGCTGGAATTAATGGACTGAAAGCTAAAAATTTTGAATGGAACCAGACATGAACCAAAAATCTGATATGGCCCTTATTCACTGTTTAATGGCAGCTAAGACCCTTATGGCGAGACACTGGCGAAGCATTGAGGTTCCTACTAAGGCTCAGCTTAAGAACCAAGTGATATCAATTATAGAGGGAAAGGGGTGTATACTCTATGACTTTATTTCGTAAGTTAAGAACATTGGATTTATATGCTACTTTTTTTAGAAAGGACAAATATCTTTTAACATTGGTGATATAATCTATACTGTCAAGTAAAGAGGTTCCCTGACAAGGATAGTAGGGCGGAATAAGGTCGAGGAATCATATACCATTGAGTAATCATTTGTTTGATGTTGTCTTTGGCCCGACACACACTTTAATAATTTATAGGTAATAACGATGGGATCTCTGACCGGGTACTACCTAGTGATGTAGAACGACCATTATTGTCTGTCTCGTTTGTGTTACTTATTCTTGGTGATTGAGTAATTGTGATATATATCATTTATGTATGTATGTATTATTGTAATATTAACCCCTTAAGGACACAGCTTCAGAAGCTTGTCTTACGCTTAATGACACAAGCAATTTTTGCATTTTCTTGCTGTATGCGTTCAACTGCAATTTGCATCTCTCTCGTTTATTGCACCGACACATATTATATACTGTTTTTAAAGGACATAAAGGGCTTTAATTTGATGTAACATATATATATATATATATAAATGCTTATTTATTATTTAAAAAATACAGAAAAATGCAAAAAAAAGAAAAATTTTGTGTTTTTTGTACAGTTTTTGCAATAATAATGTGTGCCTAATTAGTGCAGGTTAAAGAAAGTAATTAAAAATAAATTTATTTAGTTGTTCTGATTTACAAAATATATAATGTGTCTGGGATTTAAAGTTTTTTTTGGTAGTTACAGGTCATAAAGCACAAGGAGTAAAATAAACTTTTAATGTAGAGCGATTTTAGAATTTTGTATGTTTGTCTTGTAAGCTTAATAGCCATAAAAGAAAACAAAATTGCCACACAAAAGTATATATTTATATAAAGTAGACATCACAGGCTATTGTCCTAAGGTTTTTTTGACACTTTCTAAGTAGCCATTTCACCGCCAATCTCTGCTAAATATTGGAGTAAAATTTAGTTTTTTGGAGTTTTTGGCACACAAACTTATAACAAAGAACTTCCCATGTATATTTTGTAAAGTTGGTGTGTGCTATTCCTGTACAAAGTTTTATTTTGTGTTCAGTTACTTCTGCTGAGTACAACGATACCCCCATTGTATGTCTTTGGCACTATTTCGTGAAGCTACAGTGCCATATAGGAGACCTGTCCGTTTCAACATTTACAGTAGAATTTTGAGAGGCGGATTTAATGGGCCTATGCTTCAATTTGGGGTATTATAGCAGTTTGACTGTTCAAAAAAAACCCACAAAGGCCTACCATTTATAAAAGTAGACACTCCAGGGTATCTCATATGGTGCATATTGTGCCTTAACATGCCCCCATTTTTTCACCAATATATGCCAAAGTATGTGGTAAAAAATAATTTTGGGCATTTTTTACATACGGATTACTGGGCATTTTGTACATTTCATATGTGCCACTAAGTTCAAACCCCCAAATTATGCTCAGCTAAGTCTTCTGAGTAAAACAATATGCCCAATGTATGACCTAGACACTATTTTGTGAAGTTACACTGCTATAAAAGAGACGTAACAAGTTAAGGTTTTTAAGTGTGAATTTTCATGGAGGGTTTTGATGCGTCCGTGCCCACTTTGGAGCACTTGAGCAGGCTACATATTACAACTACACCATAAAGGCATACCATTTCTTAAAGAACACATCCCAGGGTATTTCAAAAGGCATATTTTGAACCTTAGCGTGGGATAATTTTTCCGCTAGCTTGTACCAAGTGTAATGGTAATAAGCGTTTTTTTGCCTTTTTGACACACAAAGTAAATTTGCGCAGTACATTTTGCA
This sequence comes from Pelobates cultripes, assembly GCA_933207985.1. NCBI lineage: Eukaryota > Metazoa > Chordata > Amphibia > Anura > Pelobatidae > Pelobates > Pelobates cultripes. The sequence continues at coordinate 37,809,850 of OW240924.1, forward strand.
AATCTTATGTGTGCTACGACTGTATAATACTTCATATGTTGCTCAGCTATGTCGGCTGAGTACATCAATACCCCCGTATGTACCTTTGCCAGGTATATGTGGACATCGGAGGGGCACATTTGGGACACAGCCATTCCAGTTCATTTCAAACTTTAAATTTTTACACTGTTCCCATGTCCCATTTTAGAGTATTTTACCAGGCTATATAATCCAAATACCCCATAAAGCCATACCATTTCTTAAAGAAGACATCCCGGGGTAATTCAAAAGGCATATTTTGAACCTTAGCGTGGGATAATTTTTCCGCTAGCTTGTACCAAGTGTAGTGGTAATAAGCATTTTTTCTGCCTTTTTGACACACAAAGTGAGTTTGCGCAGTATATTTTGCAAACCTTATGTGTACTACGACTGTATACTACTTCATATGTTGCTCAGCTATGTCGGCTGAGTACATCAATACCCCCGTATGTACCTTTGCCAGGTTTATGTGGACATTGAAGGGGCACATTTGAGACACAGCCATTCCATTTTTTTCTTTGAATTTTTACGCTGTGTCCATGTCCCATTTTAGAGTATTTTAAAAGGCTATATAATCCAATTACACCATAAAGGCATACCATTTCTTAAAGAAGACATCCCAGGGAGACAAAAGCATATTTTGCGCAGTATATTTTGCCCTTATGCGACTGTATACTACTTCATATGTTGAGCTATGTTGAGTATACCCCCGTATGTACCTTTGCCAGGTAGTGGACATTGAAGGGGCACATTTGAGACACAGCCATTCCCAAACTTTGAATTTTTAGCTGTGTCCATGTCCCATTTTAGAGTATTTTAAAAGGCTATATATCCAATTACACCATAAAGGCATACATTTCTTAAAGAAGACATCCCAGGGTAATTCAAAAGGCATATTTTGAACCTTAGCGTGGGATAATATTTCCGCTAGCTTGAACCAAGTGTAGTGGTAATGAGCATTTTTAAATGTATTTTTTTACTTTGTAAAACTTTTTTTACTTTGTAAAACCCATTTTTAAACTTTTTTTTTTACTTATTAAATGTTTTACACTATCTTAACTTTTTTTACACTTTTAATTTTTTTTCTAAACTTTTCTTTTACCGTTAACCCCTAACTAGCAGTAAGCAGCACTAACCGTAAATTCCCCATTTTCCCATAACTCCCACCCACCCCAGCTAGCAAAATATTTAATTATAAAATATTTAAATTAATTAATTAAATAAATGGAACCCCTGAGGGTTAAAAAAAATAAATAAAAGTTAATCCTCAGGGGTTAAAAAAATTAGATCACAGTATAATACTGTGATCTGTATTTTGATCACTGTAGGCAGTGATCAGCTGGCAGGGAAGGGGTTAATTTTTATTTAGACTGGGTAAAGGGGGTGGTATTTTTTTTTTTTTTACTTAAACGTTACTAAAACATTTAAAAAAATTTTTTTTTACCTTTTTAAAGCTTATTTTAAAACTTTTTTTAACGTTAACCCCTAGTTAGCCTAACACCAAATTCCCCAATTCCCCACTAACTTCCACCCATCCCAGCTAGCTAAATATATAATTTTTAATATTTAAATTAATAAAATAAATTTAACCCCTGAGGGTTAAAAAAATAATAATTAACCCTCAGGGGTTAAAAAAAAAAAAAATCAGATGACATTAAAATGTATACCCTGCCAATTGATCACTGTAGTCAGTGATCAATTGGCAGGGAAGGGGTTAATTTTATGAAAACAGGGGCAGGGGGGGTGGGATTTAACTTTAATTTTTTTTTTTTTTACACAGGGAAGCAGATCAGCACTGATCCGTCTCCCTGCACTTCACACAGAACCCAGAAGTGCAGGGAGGCGGAAGGTGAGTATGTGGAGCACATGTGCTCGCTCTGACATGCTGTCAGAGCGAGCACCGGTGCTGGGGCAGCCCGATCGGGTGCTCCCGGTCTGCCTCTAATGCAGAGGCAGACCGGAGCATCGTTAACCCCGCGATTGCCGCGATCGCGGCGATCTGGGGTTAACTTAAGAAAATGACGGAAATTTGCCGTCAACGGTCCTTAACTGAAGGACAAGGTTGACGGAAAATTTCCGTCCACGGTCGGGAAGGGGTTAAGATTTCTTTTGAATGCTATATGGGAGGATTGTTTACTCCCTTCATGGTGTTTGTTAAATTTTAAACTCAATAAAAATAAAGTCAAATAAAAAAAAAATTAATTTAAGATTTTGAAATATGACAAATATTGTCAACTTGTATTGTGCATAAACTGCTTTTTCTTGATAGCGTGCTTAACATAATATTGGTAATTTTTTATAGTTTTGTAGTCTTACGGCACTGTACCAACAGAGAATAATGTTGTATATCTTGTAAATGTTGTCTCCATGGTCATCCAAGCCAGGATCACTGCAATTTATTATTTTTTGGGAAGAGGTGGCTCTCTAATTAGGCCTCGCACTGTCACAGGAGGGGGCCCGGCGGATTACCCATTATGCCGCCGGGTGCGAGGCCCCTCCTGTCAGTCAGCCTGGGAAGAGAGCCAGCCTCCAGTCTGCAGCTCTGCCAGGTGTGAGCTGCAGACTGAAGTGTCTCTCGATCTACAGCCAATTCGAGCGTTGCTGCGGGTTACCACGGCAACGCTCCGAATGGAGATTGCAAGACATTCACCATGTGGTCTGCAGCTCTGCATCCGGCGGAGCTGCAGACCGGAAAACCCTCCGGACCACCAGGGATTCCTGCAACAACAAAAAAAGGTAGATTTCACCCCCTCACCCCACTTACACTATGTCAACCCCCTTCACATCCTGTCACCCCCTATCACCCTGTCACCCCCTCTCACCCCACTAACATGGACACCCCCCTCACCCTGTCACCACCCTCTCACCCCATAACCCCCTCTTACTTTGTTACCCCCTCTCACCGTCACCTCATCCCCCTCCCCACACACTGTCACCCCACCTTACTGTCACCCTCCTAACACTATGTTACCCCCTCTCACCCTGCCAACCCCCACACTACGTCACCCCCCTCACTCTGTCACCCCATCACACTAGGTCACCCACCCTCACACTGTCACCCCACTCTTACTCTGTCAACCCCGTCTCACCTTGTCACCCTCCCCTTACTCTGTCTCTCCCTTCTCACCCTGTCACCCCCACTCAATGTCACCCCTCTTATTTGTCACCCTCTCACTCTGTCACCCCTCTTACTCTGTCATCCACCTGTCACCCCCCCTCACTCTGTCACCTCACCATGTTACCCCCTCTCACACTGTCACCCCAGCTTACGGTCACCCCCTCTCTTACTCTGTCACCCCCCTCTTACTCTGTCATCCACCTGTCACCCTCCCTTACTCTGTCACCCCCTCCCACCCTGTCACCCCCTTACTCTCTCACCTCACCATCTCACCCTCCCACACATCCCACACTAGGTCACCTCCCCCTCTCAGTCTGTCACCCTCCCTCTCACACTATGTCACTATGTCTCAAACCTGGCCCTGCCCGCCCGGTGGGTGGTAATGTCACATATTCATCCGCACATAAAAATGTGCTTAATGGAATTTGCCGTCCCGACAGGAAAAGTTGTGCCGAGCAGCAATCATGCACATGGAAACCTGGTAATTTCTTTTGAGGTCAAAGGCAGGTTACAGCCAATCGGATGCACAGGAGGGGTATTTAAACCCAATTCTCCTTTTGCTCATTGCCCTGTCGTGGTTTCCTTCTGATGGTGCGTTCCTGATCTTGATTTTCTGGTATTTGACTTTGGCATCGTTTTGACTTCCCTGAATTATGGTATCCTTGACTTTTGGCTTTCCCTCATCGTTGAGTCTAATTCTGTGTTCCTGATCTCGGCAAGTATTTTGACTATTCTTGGAGACGTTAAGTCTGGCCATTCTAAGGGTTATAGGTTATCCTTAGTCCTAGGTGTGACACAGTTCACGCATCAACTTGTAATCCTGACATTCTATGTACTTGGGCTGTTATTTTAGCTATATATTATAGCCATTGCTGCCACCCAAGAGTAGTGGGATTTGGAATGAAAGGTTTCATCCCGTGTGTAATAACTTACTGTGTCAGGGAATCTCTCCGTCACATGTTGTACAAATTTGTCATGTTTTGCGTTTAGTTCTTATCTGTTTTGGGTGATTATGCAGATTAAGGAATGCCATTACTAGGAAAATGAGAAGTACTGGATGTGAGACTTTGACAGAGAGAGTGTAACAGTGTTCTGTACGAGATTGATAGTATCCCTGTGAATTGAATGTATAAGCACTTAAGAATAGAGTGTTAGAATAGAGACCATAAGGGAGATCCTACCTAGATCCTACCTAAAACATAATATTTATAAATTCATTTGGGATGATGATTTTAAAGGGAAGTTAGTTAACTGTAATCTCCGAAGGGAGACATGGGTGGTTTATGGGACTGTAAACTCCCTAGGTTTTCCAGATTACTAAAAACTCCATAAACCTAAAGGCATAGGATGTAACTAAATAGCTACTGGTGTATTATTATGTGTAATTAGAATCAGCAAATAATGGTTTGAAAAACAAGTCAAAATGTTTAACTAAGTCATCTTAGCTTGGCTCCATCCGGATACTTGAAGATAATCCTACCCTGCTTGTTTGCTACTAATACACCCTAGATAATGGTGTGTTTGCCCAAGTATCTTATCTTCAAGATTACCATCTGCTTAGCAGCTAACTTCCACAAACACTTAGTACTGACAAATGTTTTTAGGTTTAACACACAGTCTTTTCAAGCTACAGAGACACTTCACATGCTGGATAAGGTAGAATGACTTGTTATTTTTATTGTGGCTCCAAAATTCAACAGGGTAAAGCAAAGAATAACAAAATAAATCAAAACTAAATATATGCTCTTCTGAGCACTAAAGTAACTTAATAATAAACGGACTGGGTTGGATGGCTTGTCCATCTCCCAACCGAAACATCCACCTTACTGTTTCAGGCTCTTTCAGTTGATTCCCTTGCACCTCACAGGGAGCAAAACATAATCTGATCTCCTTCTTGGCAGGGGAGAATTTAATAGCACTTGCAACTAATTATCTTTTGTAGGTAAGGTAAATCAGAGTGTTGAAACTCTGGAACCATACTCCTCACCTGCAGTTTCACAGAAAAATCCAAAATGTTGAGTGGATTACTGAACCAACCTACTCTCCAAATGTTCAACCTGAGGGACACTGTGTGTGTTTCTGTCTCTGCGTGTGTCTGTCTGTGTCTGCCAGTGAGGGTGTGTTCCCCCCAATCCCATGGGAAAGGTGTTTTTACTAACCTTTTTTCAAACGTCATGCTGGTGACGCCACGGCTGGCCCCACCTCCATGGCTGAAATCATCAATCTTGACGATCTCAGCCAATCCAAAGCTTCCACATAGAAAAGCATTGGGAGACAATTGCGCATGCATGGCAAAATGCCACTGTCAAATAACTTCTCACAGATACGCATTTAATCAATGCATCCCTATAGGGAACATTAACATAGGTGCTGCACAGTGTGAAGCACTGACCCAGGAAGCACCTCTAGAGGCCTTCTGAGTGACTGTCGCTAGAGGTGTCACCAGGCAGCAATGTAAACACTGCCTTTTGTCTGAAAAGTCAGTGTTTACATTGAAAAGCGTTGAGGGACAGGATGCAGACTTCAGAACAACTACATTAAGCTGTCGTGGTTCTAGGGACTATAGTGTCCCTTTAACATTTTTATTTTTGGCATGATTTTTCTAGCTTTTAACTTTCTAGCTGGCTCCTAGATTCCAAGCAAATTTGTCAAGCCCTGCTGTATATATTAAGAACTCCTTTAATGTTTCATATAAGATTCCAAAATACAACATTTATAGATGTAAAAATAAAAGCATACATAGAGTAGCATAGTATAAAATTACTGCTAATTTTAGATCACAGATTGCACTCACAGGATAATAATGATAATAGGCACTTCATAAACTGGAATGATTCCACCACTTTGAATCTTCAAATCTTGTACTCAAAGATGATAAAGGGTATGTGGAAGAAAGACACAAACTATGGTACAGTATATGAATAAACCGCTCACAGTTTAACACAGGGAAAACTTACAAGAGGACAGCATTTCCAAGCCCATCCAATAATATCAGGAAGTGAAAGAACCTTTTTTTGTGGTAAAGTGCACGTGCAGGACAAAGTGGACGTCCATCTTCACAGCAACATATAGAGGGTAAATAGGCAAATAAAGTCCCAATGTAAAATAAAAAGTATATAATAGTAAATGAAACAAAAACAATCTGACGCGTTTCGTCTGGAGAACCAGACTTCCTCATTGGTATATAGTTACAATAGCATAACGCATTCAAAGAAAATCACACTTATAAAAGTCTCAAGGATCCTCCTCCCGGATCACCTTTAGCCTATGTGGGTAAGGGAAGTACAGTTGCGTCTAATTCCGATAGTGCTTTGCGCTCGAATTTCCGTGTGGAACGCATATGGGTTCCACTTACGTCCATGCTTTGCGTCTTCCTCCCGTCTCTTGACGATAATGTCATGTCGGCGCTTGAGTCTTCCATACATGTTACAAACTAGAAAAAGTGTTGCCCTCAGGATAATACTTCAAAATCATCAATAATATCTAAGTGAAAAATAATACAAAAAGTGCAGACTATCTGATTCAACCAAAAATAAGTGATCTATATATACACACACATATGTATGGTGACTACACTAACATTTACCAGAGCCTCTCAATTCTGGCTCAGTGTGAGAGAAGCTCCTTTTGAGAGGGAATGGATCCCACAACTTGATATCCACACTATGTTAGTGTAATCTTCTTGAGCCTAAACTATGGAGGAAGACAAAATCAGGATCCCCAAATGGCACAGTATCACATAAAATTTTATAAATATTAAAATAAAAACGGATTCCTTTAAACAGTAGCATACCAAAATAGTAATCCCACAAACACATGAATAATGAAGCCCACGAAACGTGTCACGTAAATACGTCATCTGGAGGAGGAGCTAATAATTGAAATCACACGAACACAGAAGTGCCTTGCAAAAGCTGATGTTCTTTACTGGTATTCGTGTGTTTGTGGGATTTTGATTCTGGCAAGCCAAATGTATTGAAGGAAAAAAAAAAGAAAAAAAAATCTAACAATACATGTATAAATAAAAAGAATAAATGAATGGGAATGGAAAAATAAAAATGAATGATGTGTAAACATTAAATTTAAAAATAAAATAAAAATGCAAATGCTAGTTTGTTTGTATCATAGGACACATACTGGAACACACCAGACCAATCATTGAACACAAGCCAAATGACGACATTACCCTATTTTCTACATAAAACTAGGCATCAAGCTATTAAAGAAAATACTACAAAACAGTTCCACAAACCCAAACATGTAAAATGTATCTAGTAAGGAGACACCCAAAATAATTGTTTTTTCAATAAGCTTGAAACAACAATTTTACCCAAACAACAAGGTGGCCTGAACATCTCAAAAACCAAGCTTTATAACTCTATTGTCATCCACAACTATGATTACTATGCATTTCTAGCCCTTCCCCATTTGCTGCCAGTACAGATCACAGCCAATCCACTACTAATGTTTCTGAATCTGGTCATTTAGTTCCTGCCAGTTTTCTATAACATGCCAGCATGGTTTAGCTACAATCCCTCACCATGCTTTGTTGAGCCACAGCATAACCAACACAGTCTTACATATATGGCATTATAACATTTATCTGATAAAGTCCCTCTTACAGCAAAATATATCATGAAGAATATCAGCCTAGTGAATAGAATTTTTTTTTTTACATTGTGTAATTAGATTATATATTTTACATGATGGTATTACTCGATTTTTTTTATTCTTATGTGTCTTCATAATATTCATGGAGTCTGATAATTCCACACAATGAACTCACTTCCTTTTCTAACAGCCTTCGATAACTACACCCTGTTGCAAATTATTATGCAAATTAAATTTTTCTCATTTACCTAAATAATTGATGTAAATAACAGTCAGCATAATTCTCATGTTATCAACTATTAGGAGTACAATTCAAATTTTATTGAACAAACCTCCTAATGATAACAGTATTTTTTTTAAAAACAGAAAAAACTTACAATGCACTGTTCCAAATTATTAAGCACAGTAAGTTTCAAAACACTTTATAGGTTGTAAAGAACTGAAAACTGTCATTTGTTCTGTATGCAGCATATTTACTGAAATCAAAAGCTATTTCAATCAAACTTATAAAAACATTTTAACTTTTTAAACATTTTAACAGGTCACGTTACATTTTAACATACGACCCCTTATTTGATAGCAGCTTCACAGGTCTTGCATCCATTGAACTTGTGAGTTTTTGTACAGTTTCTGCTTGAATTTGTTTGCAAGATGTCAGAATAGCCTCCCAGAGCTGCTGTTTGGATGTAAACTGCCTACCACCCTCATTTTGCTTGAGGATGCTCCAAAGGTTCTCAATAGGATTTAGGTCAGGGGAGGATGGAGGCCACACCATGACTTTCTTTCCTTTAATCCCCATAGCAGCCATCAATGCAGAGGTATTCTTTGCAGCATGAGATGGTGCATTGTCATGCATGAAGATGATTTTATTACGGACAGCATAGTTCTTCCTTCTGTACCAGGGAAGAAAGTGGTCAGTCAGAAATTCCACATACTTTGCAGAGGTCATCTTTACACCTTTGGGGACCCTAAAGGGACGACCAGCTCTCTTCCCATGATTCCGGCCCAAAATATGACTCCACCACCGCCTTGCTGACGTTGAAGCCTTGTTGGAACAGGGTGGCCGTCCACCAACCATCCACTACTTCATCCATTTGGACCATCCAGGGTTGCACGGCACTCATCAGTGAACAGGACTGTTTGAAAATTAGTCTTCATGTATTTTTCTGCCCAATGCAGCCGTTTCTGCTTGGGAGCATTGGTTAGTGGTGGCCGAATAGAAGGTTCATGCACAGTTGCAAGACTCTACACCTTGATGTCCGTGGGACTCCAGAGGCACCAGCAGCTTTAAATATCTGTTTGCTGCTATGTAATGGTATTTTAGCAGCTGCTCTCTTGATCCGATGCATGAATCTGGCAGAAATCTTCCTCAATGTGCCTTAATCTGCACGAACCCGTCATTGCTCTTTATCAGCCACAAATCTCTTAATAGTGCGATGATCCTGCTTAAGTTTTTGTGAAATATCTAATGTTTTCATACCTCGTCTAAGGCATTGAACTATTTCACTCTTTTCGGCAGCAGAGAGATCCTTTTTCTTCCCCATATTGCATGAAAATGGTGCTCTGCTTAATAATGTGTAACACCCTCCTTTAGTAGTTTTTCCTTAAATTGGGCTCACCTGGCAATCTAATTATCACAGGTGTCCGAGATTGCTTTCAGTGATCAAAAGAGCCCTGAGACACAATGCCATCCATGTTTAACTGAAAAACAAAATATTTAATCTTTGTGACACAAATAGAATTTGCATAATAACTTGGAACAGGGTGTAGAGCTTAAAGCGGCACTGTCATGTCGAACGTACCTTTCTTTAATCGATTCCTCTTCTTTATTTTTATTGTTCTCCCCTCACTACTTTAAGAGTGAGGGGGGTATGTAGGTCTTTATTAAATTTTTTTGGGTGGGTGGGGGGTGACTGGGGGCTTGAGGCCCCCTTGTCACCTGGGGGGGAATTTACACTTAGCCCCCACCCGTCGCCCATGGGTGTGGGCGGGGGAGGACAATAGGTTCGTCCACCCCTTATTGTAATTTAGGGCCCCCACCCGCCATTTAGGGTTGGGGGCCGGGAGGAGGACACTAGGTCCACCCCCCATGTTCATTAAAGGGCCCCCACCCGCCGCTCATGGATTGTTATTTAGGGTTCCCACATGCTGCACAGGGATGGAGGCCGGGGGGGGGGGGAGAAAGGACACTAGATCCACCCCTCCATTTTCATTTAGTGCCCCCACCCGCCGCTCAGGGGTGGGGGCCGGGGGAAGGACAATAGGTCCCCCCCCATTGTAATTTAGGGCCCCACCCACTGTTAATGGGTGAGGGCCTATGTCCCCCATTTACTTTTATAGCCCCCACTCGCGGGGCATGGGTGGGGGCTCGGGGGGGACACTATGTTCCCTCCACTAGTTAATAGATGCCCCACCATTTCTTAGGGGGTGGTGGGGGGGCTTTTTTCTTTTTTACAACAGTGATGTTTAGTAGACATGCCCCTACTCGTGGCATCGCAAGTTGGGACATTTGATAGATTTTAAGAGGTCTTCGTTCATTCGTTTGAAAGTTCTATTAATTTATTAATCTTTCTGATAAATGAATGTATGAAATTCCCGTTCACATGCCCAAGTGCTTAACTGGGCATGCGCAGGAATTTCACAGTGCTATCTAGTGCGGGCAGATGAAGTGTCCCTCATCTACCCACACAAAGATGGCAGCGCCCAGAACCTAGGTCCGGGCAAAAAATAAAGATGCAAAAAGAGGTAATATGGGGGGCTTAGAGGCATTTGGGGGTGTCTAGTGGGACAATTAGATGTACGGGAGTCGGGAAGGGAGTTAAAAAAAAACCTGAGATTTGGCCATGACAGTGCCGCTTTAAACTATTGGTTCTGCCTCACATGCGTTGTTCTATGTTAGGGATGGAGTGGTAACAGACCATGCATACTTGCACTATGTTCCGCCTATTTGCGGTTATACATACAGGAGCAAAGATGCCAACAAATGAAGCAAGACATTTAGAAATCTATTATATTTCCTGTTGGTGAATATTTTTGACTAAAATATGATATATACAAAAAGAAAGCCACTAGTTTTAAGCTAAAAAATTACTTAGCTTACAACACTAGCTCTCTTGGGCTTCTCATTTTTAAAGTCTCCTTAGTAATACATAAATACAGTAGATGTGGGGTTACATCTTATTCCTGAAAAATATATAAAGAGTAACTATAATACAAAAAACTTTTACAATATATATTTCTGCAATAACACTTCATGAACTCACAGAATATCCTGATTATTGTGCTTAAAAGTAGAGTCCCTACAATGTTCTTGGGTACTCTGCTCTCCTCTGTGCTTCTATTGTTATTACCTCCAGATGACTCCGTACACCAGGTGACACAGAAAATGTATTCCATAAAAATTTGATACATAAAAAACAAAGTCTTTTCAAGACTTACTCGGGGGATATATAAATAAAAATATTAAACAAATAAAAATAAACACACATTTATATATCATATAAAAATATTTGTGTTAAATATTTTGCAGATTGTTTTCCTAATTTGTATTTTTTATTTTAGCATAACAAATAAATGTTTATGTATATGTTTTAATTTGACAGTAATCCTACACGAGATGAACTATGACTGCTTTAAGGTATTTGAAGCTTGCAGTTTTTAAGTATTTTTTTAAACTTGATTATGGACTACTTTTAAAGCACCTCGCAATATGTTCAGCTCTGGAAACAAGAAATCTAGACTTTGAACCACCTCATGATCCATTACAAGCTGTAAACCGAAAAAATACTTTCACATAAATTTCATTGTACATGTAGAAGGTACTGGTGACTAAATTCTTTGAAAATTAAATTTGCTATTTTCTAGTGACTTGCCTCACTTTTGACTATGCAAAGAATTAGTCTTCCGAATGTCACTGCAGAGTTGACACAATATTGTAAGGACATGAAAGGATCATAGGCAAAATAAAGTCAGTGACCTAACAGCACAGTTGGAAAGGATAGTCAGACATATTACAGGACCTAAGAGTGGCTGTGCGTAAAGGGTTACTACAACCACCATGACCACTTCAGTGATTTGAAGTGGTCATGGTACTAGGAGTCAACATGTGCAGTCTTTCAGCATGAGCCTAGATGCAGTTCAGTTCTGTTTATAAATTTTATCTGTTGTCAGAACACACTGCACATTGACAAAATATGTTAAAATCTTCCCCTTGCAGGCAGAGCACCTGCAAGTGGAAGCTAGCTCTCCCCTCCAATGTGCATATTAGGGAGTGGTTTGTTTTTTGTTTTTAAAACCTTAACCCCACCTCACCGAACATGCACTTCAAGCTGGCAATTGGACCCAGTTACTTTGGAGGTGGGGTGTGGAAAAGCAGCACCAGGACCTTTGACTGGCGCTGGATTCATTTTAAGTAGGAAATGTTATTTCAAGTTTTACTACTTACTGAGAAAGGGGACTTTCCCTATGGTGCCTAGTAGGGCCTATCAAGTCAGAAATGTCCCCACTCTCAATAGAATTATAGTAACCCTTTAATTCTTCTATAGAAAATCGGAAATAACTTGCTAAATAAATAATACAGGCCAGGATTAGACTAGCAAGGATAAACTGAGTCTGAAATACAGAAATCATGACTAAGGCAAAACAGAGACACTGGGGGGCGTGGTTTGGCAGCCTAAGCAAATGGCCGCATAATTTTTCCCTCCGCCCGGGTCCCGACTCACCGGCACAAGCCCACCCGCTCCACTGCTGACATGGGGAGGTCAAACAGGGCCCCACCGACCGGGAAGGCCCCAGAGCCCAAAAAGGGACAACTTACCTCGTCCCTCCGCCAGTTCCTGGTTACCCCCGCGGACCTCGCGACCCAGCCGCATGGCGCCGATAGCATAATGGCGTCTGAAGATTCCGCGCCCTCATCGCCGGCGTCTGATCTGCACACCGGAGGGTCGGAAAGACCCCCATGGCTGGACCTCCTGAGAGCCCTGCCCACCAAGGGAGACCTCCGTTCGGCCACCTCAGAATTGGGAGCAACAATCAGGCAGGACATCCAGGCGCTGAGTGCTGACCTGCAGGGCCTGACAGACCGGATGAGCCACGTGGAGGCAGCCTATGACACTTTGAGAGAGGCCCAGAATACACTTGCTGAGGCTGCAGAAACCTCCTCAGAACAGGTACGTGGCATGGCCCTGCATATTGAGGACTTGGATAACAGGGGGCGCCGCAATAACTTAAGGCTGCGCGGCTTCCCTGAAACTGAGGACTCCCCCCAACAGCTGCAGGAAAGCCTCCTGGAAATATTTAATGGGATCCTCGGCCGTGATCACCAGGCACCTATAGACTTTGTAAAAGCTCATAGAGCCCTCTGTCCTAAGGGCACGCCGGACAGCCCACCCAGGGACGTAATTTGCTGCCTGGCGAATTTTGCCCTAAAGGAGACTATCCTTAAACAAGCACGAGGCCAGGAAACGCTCACCTACCGGAACCAAGACCTGCAACTCTTTCCAGATTTATCGCCGGCTACCCTAACCTACCGACGCGCACTGAAACCACTCACGAGGATACTGGTGGCTCAACAGATCCGGTACAGATGGCAGATGCCCACGGGACTGCTCGTCCACACGCCGAGAGGCCCATTCCTGGTCCGCACACACAGCGACTACATAGCCCTGGGCACCGAGCTCCAACTGCCCGCCATCAACATGAGATGGCCTGACCCATTGGACATCTACACCACCGCAAGAAACCCCTACCCGAGACCGGCGCTGCCGCAACGCACTCGATGGGGACACCAGGAGGCCACTAGGCCTACAGGTACCGCCCGCTAGAGGGCATGACTTTCCACCCCTCTTCCCCCACACTATGCCCCGCACCGGCCTGGCCCTCTCTGGGGAACCCACAGTCCCGCTACAGGACTTGGACACTGTCTCAAGGCACAAACTTGGCCAACCTATCGATTGGACACCCACATTGGCACTCTGCCCCTCTGCCTCCCGGAACAGCACCCCTTGCCGGGCAGTGCGAACGGTTGCCGAGCCATACCCCACCTACGGCCATGCCGCCCAGAAGCTTCACCATGGACATGGGGCCCGTCCACCCCGAGGGGGGTGGGTGGGCTGGGGGACGTGGCCCAAGGGACTGTGGTACCTAGTAGCGCCCGCAAGTGGTGGCACCCACTGCGCTGTGTTTCGCGCCTGCACATGCTGAGATGGCCCACTGCATTGTCCTTAACCCGCATATGTGCCAACGCATTCCAACACTATCTACGGCATGGTATATCACGCGCATACCCGTACACATAGATTGCAACCACCCCTTACGCTACAAACCACTGCATATGCGCCCGCACACGCTGCCACGACCCACGGCAGGGCACATAGCATGGCATAGGCGCCCACACATGCTTAAATTGCTTACTGCATTGCATTGACCGCTATATACGTACCAGCGCATGCTCACATGGCGCCTTGGTCGGTAGGTAGCTGTGCATACACGCCCGCGCATGCTCAAATAGCCCATTCCATTTTATGTAACATGGTAGGTCTTTCCTAGGAGCTATCCTACGGTCACTTTATTTGTAGGATTCCCTCTGGACTTGCTCCCTCATTCTCCCCACTTGCTTTATCTCTGTTTCATATGGGGTATATGCCTGTTTATGCTAGAATTGCCTCCTACACATGCTAAACTTGTCTACTATTTATCTCACGGGTTATACACTTGTGCAAGTTCAAAATGTCTATCGGTTCGTATGCGACACTGGAGAGGTGCCAGAATAGGCTACACCGGAGTACAGCTTTGTATATACTAGTGCACAAGCACCCGCACACACAGACCAGAGATGGGCTGACCCCGAAGCAACACCACCCACCTCCATACAGATGGGGGAACCCAATGGGGGGTCCACTAGTTGGGATGCCCTCGGGGGGGACACGGGCTCTCCACACCACTTTCGGGGCGAGAGGAACGGCACCGCGGGGCCACGCTGGTGCACGTGGGGGAGGGGGTTGGGGGGAGGCTAGGTGGGGGTAGAGTCTCTTAGCCTCCTAGACATCTGAGCTGTAGTAAGGGGGTTAAGCCCTGGGTCGGCCCATAGACCTTCCCCTCAGACTAGACAATGTCGGGACCCGGGGGTGAGTTCCCGCAGACACACAAAGGTATCACCAAGAGGTCGCAGTCGGTTGGAACCCGGCCATACCTTGGGAGACTTGCCCCGGAGACGCGACAAAAGTATATCACAGGTTCGAGTTACAATTGTTAGTGTTTGTTGTGATCTACAACCACCTCTGTTGGCTGGTTGACAAGGCGCCTTCCACCCCCCGCGAGGTCGGTGTCTTCTGTATAGGGGGGGGGGTCATCCCCCGCTCCGCTCTCCGGGCCTGACGCCGGTGCCTCTGCTCCATAACAGGGGCGGTTCCCGCCGCACGGGGATACCCACTAACCAGCTCCGCCCTGCCTGCCCCGGACCAGGCTCTCCCTACCTGGGCCCTCACCCGCCCCCACGGACTGGGATGACTCAGACACTGGGGGGACTTGACAATATGGCTACACCTGCGTCCAAATACGTACCAGCCCCACTAAAGTTTCTATCCTTAAACGCAAAGGGCTTAAACTCCCCCGAAAAAGGGTCACACGCACTCCGCCTCTGCCAGAAAACTAGAGCCCATGTGGTCTATCTCCAAGAAACCCACTTTAAAACCGACTCTGCTCCGAAACTCGGTAACCACATATACACCCAAGGCTTCTACAGCAATAACCCGGACGGGAAATCTAAGGGGACAGCAATACTCCTACACAAATCCATACCCTTCGTAGCTGACTCGACCATGACGGATAATTTGGGCAGATATGTATTTGTTAGGGGTAAAATCCTGGACGAAACCTATACCTTTGCCAACATCTATGCCCCAAACACGCGACAGGACAAATTTCTTCGGGACACACTCCGGGCCCTGCACGACTTCACGACAGGCTGTCTGGTCCTGGGAGGGGACTTTAATGTCGCCCTACACCCAATGATGGACGCCTCCAGGGGCCACTCATCGACACCCCCCCTACACTGCTCAAAATTCGTAAACTGCTCCACCAGTACAGGCTTACGGATTGCTGGAGGGCGACGCACCCGACGGCTAGGGACTACACCTTCTACTCGACCCCGAATGACTGTTACACACGCATCGACTACTTCTTCCTTCCATATTACTACCTACCCAGACTGCGTGACTCAGCCATAGGGGGAACAATGTGGTCCGACCACGCACCACTCACGATTCAACTCACATCGCCACTATGCAAACCCAAAACTACGTCATGGAGGCTTCACGAAAGCCTTCTCTCCAACCCGCAGGTGACCCGAGACGTACAACAAGCCCTGACGAATTACTTCGCCGAGAACCCACCACAGGACACATCCCCCCTCTTGACATGGGAGGCCCACAAGTGTGTGATTAGAGGGATCCTTATCTCACACTCCTCTGCCCTGAAAAGGGCGCGAGAACATACGATCCGAGAACTAACTGCCAAGATAGGGACCCTGACACAGGCCCACAAACGAACACTAGACGACGCACTTCTCGGGGAACTCACAGCAGCCCGGGAAGAACTAGCACGGGTCCTGCAGCAATCGTACACTAGGGCCCTCCAGCGCACTAAATCCTTTTTCTACTCAGAAGGAGACAGGTGCGGCAGGTTGCTGGCCAGAATGATCAATAAAAAACGCTCCATGACATACATCGCACGCATGCGCGACACCGCAGGCCAACTACACCACATGCCAGACCAAATCGCAGCAGCCATAACTCGCTACTACACAGACCTTTACGCGATCCCCTCCCACGCCCCTCGAGCAGACCCGAGCCTAGGAGCGACCCGCATAAACAAATACCTCACTAAATACACCAAAACCAAACTCTCCCCAGACGCAGCGGAGGCCCTGGAGGCACCCCTGACGGAGGGGGAACTGGCCCTGGCCATCAAAGCCTCAAAGACAGGCAAAAGCCCGGGCCCAGATGGCCTCCCCCTCAAATACTATAAAACCTTCCTGACCACACTGTCCCCCCGATATGTCTCGGCCTTCAACTCCATAACAGAGGGACATACCATCGCCCAGCAAACACTGACGGCCAACATTGTCCTGCTGCCGAAGGAGGGGGGAGATACCGAACGGTGTACGGGATATCGACCTATATCGCTACTTAACTGCGACCTACGCCTGTTTGCTAAAATACTAGCTACAAGGTTAAACCCACACATACCAGACCTAATCTCTCCTGACCAAGTGGGCTTCGTCCCCCACAGGGAAGCCAGAGATAATACGGTCCGGGCCCTCTCCCTGATCCACCACGCGCAGCGCACCTCGGAGAGCCTTCTCCTCCTCTCCACGGACGCGGAGAAGGCCTTCGATAGGGTGGCATGGGACTATCTATTCTCGGTACTAGAACATGTCGGCCTGGGGACTCATATGCGCCAGTGGATAGAATCGCTTTACTCATCCCCCACGGCCAGGGTGTGCATAAACGGGGTTTACACAGATGCATTCCCAGGAACGGTACCAGGCAGGGCTGCCCCCTGTCGCCGCTTTTATTCATCTTGGCCCTAGAGCCCTTCCTACAAGCGGTAAGGGATAACCCAGATATCTTGGGGGTGACAATGGAGACAGACCACCACAAGATCGCAGCATATGCGGACGATATGCTATTCTTTATTACTAACCCGGAAATCTCCCTCCCAAACCTCATGGCAGAGTTTAAGACATACGGCCAAATCGCCAACCTCAAGATCAACTATGCCAAATCCTCTATCCTCAACATTGGCTCCCCCCAGAGGAGGGCAGACCAAATCAGACTGAACTTCCCCTTCCAATGGCGGGACACCGCTATTAAATACCTGGGGGTGAAGCTCACAGCCGACCTATCCAAACTATACCATATGAACTTCACCCCACTGCTGGGAACCATGCGGAAGAATCTGACAGAATGGGCCACACCTCACTTTTCCTGGCTTGGCAGGGTTGCCATTGCCAAAATGAACATCCTCCCACGGGTCCTCTACCTATTCCAGACACTACCAATCCCACTCCCTAGCACCTTCTTCGCAGCACTCCGCACCCTCCTCATTAAATTTATTTGGAAGGGCACTAAACCCAGACTCAAGTACACACAACTCACACTCCCCAAAACAGCAGGAGGCCTGGCCGTTCCTGACCTCAAACTGTACTACCAAGCATGCCACATGCAACGGGCCCTGGAATGGGCAAAAGAGGGGATAAGCAAACCCTGGAAGGCCATTGAAACCCACCACGCAGGCAGGCCCCTTTCAGCCCTCCTGTGGCTGGACCCCCCGACGGGTCGGCGGTTGGTCTACCAACAACCGTTCATCACTGCCACCTTAACCATATGGCACACACAAGCGAGGAAACTACGCCTCTCCTCCTTCCCATCCCCACTACTACCCCTGGTGTACAACCCGGACTTTGAACCGGGGTTAAGACCAGGAAACCTCCGCTGCATCCTCCCACAAGACATACCCAGACTCCGAGACATGACTGCCAATGGGAAAATCTTGTCCCTACAGACGCTCACGGGCACACCCACCCACCCCTTCATGACGACATTTAGGTACACCCAAATTAAGAACTACATCATCGCCATACCACAACACCCCGATGTCTATAGGGATCTTACGCAATTCGAACAGTTGTGCCAGTACCCGGAGCCCATGCCCCATAGCATTTCCCACCTCTACTCTATGCTACAACGACAACAGGGACAACCCCCACCCCCCTTCATGTCCAAATGGGAGACCGCCATAGGAGAAACACTTACCGAGACCCAGTGGCACAAGATCTGCGACCTAGTGCACCACTGTGCAATTGCTAGCAAAACGCAGGAAACGGCCTACAAGGTCCTCACACAATGGTACTTGACACCAGAACGCTTACAGAAAATGCACTTAGACACGGACGGCCTCTGCTGGAGGTGCAAGAGAGGGGTAGGATCCTTCCTCCACATATGGTGGGAATGCCCACTCATAGTACCGTTCTGGGAGAAAATAGCTGCCATGGTGGCCCTATTCACGGATAATGTCCCACCCTTCCAGCCCGCCCCGTACCTCCTGCACCACACGACAACCCCCACACCACGATACAAACGCTCCCTGACCATCCGCATTCTTAATGTCGCAAAACACCTAATACCTTTGTACTGGAAAAAAGACACAACCCCAACGCTTTCCCTGTGGTTTACTAGAATGGAGGAGTTACGAGTAACGGAGGAAATCTGGTACTCAGCCCAAGACCGAATGCAGACATACCTAGACACATGGACACCCTGGCTGACACGGGTGGGAACGGAGGCATTTGTGCATTTGACCATGGGGGGAGGAACGGACGACCCCCAGGAGGAGACACCGGGAGCCTAACGGGACGACCCACACCTGGCCCAAGACGCAGTACCCCACCCTACCCCACACACTGGCAGGTCCGGGAGGAGCACGGGCTCGGGACGCCGACCCCTCAGGGGCGTGCTGCGGGGGGTATGATACCTGTCGGGGTGCGGCCACCTGCAGTGCCCAAAACGGCTTATGGCCCCGCGGGTACGGGGGGTGGAAGAGCGCCAGTTCCGCGAGTTACAAACGTTACTAGTTTAGATGGAAACGCAGGATGCCCCTTAGGTTACTCACATCCACACCAATGTATAACGCTGGGCAGAGCCGAATTGTACCAGCGTAGGGGGTCAACACCCCACTATACCACCATCCTGGACCTTAGACAAGGGGTCGCAAGGAGGCTGCGTGCCCTGATGGGACCCTACACAGTAGGTACCCCACATGTCCTAGGACTGCTACAGGGCGGGCATGGGGGACTAGATGAAAATTGGCAGGACATACAAAACTACCCAATGCAGAAATGGTACACGTCAGATCTCACAAAGTACTATTCGTAACTATGCACACACCATTTACTCAAGAAAGCGACCTGCGAGTCGCCAAGACATGTCTAACAGACTATGCCCTATAATGTATAAACATGTACAAATGACCAAAGGGACCTGCGTGTCCATGTTTTTCTGTTCCATGTTGATAAACGAAAAAACAAAGCAAAAAAAAACAACGAAATGTTTAATAAAAACATATTTACAAAAAAATAAAAAAATAAAAAAATAAAAAAAAATAAAAACACTGACAAAGTCCAGTGTGCTACACAGGAACACTAGACTGCACAAACTCAAAGTCAGGGACAAGCAAGACCATAAGCAACGAATAATGCACTGGAGAGCTGTGAGACCAAGAAGAGGCACTAAACCAACGCTGGAGGGATTTGGAAAGGACAAGGCTCTTGCATCACATTTGCATCAGTCTTGCACAGCTTCAGTGTGTCAAACAAGATGTCAACTAATGGATAAAAGAAACAAAGGTCACGATTCACATCATTTTACTAATCGAGGCCTGAATGGCAAGTGTGTTACCTGCTGAAAATTATGTTTCAACTGGATAGAACATGTTGACAAGAGACTGACATAGGTGCACAAAATCAGTGAGTGGGTTCACAGACTGACGCAAGTGCCTTATCGGTTGAAACCAATGTAATAAAACAAGCTTCTGAAAGGTTGCATACAGGATGAATTAGATATGTGCGTGTGAGAAACAGAGGGTGGCCTTACAAATATCTCTCAACCTATACTGAATAGTCTGCAGGAATTAAAACTTGTTCTGCAACATGGACCAGTGCATATAATCTTTCTAGTGTCCTGGCATTTCGTAAACAATGCAGAAAATCATTTCAATCTCTGGAGACTTGCAGCAGATCAGCTTGTTCTCTTACCATCCAGTCCATATGAGCTTCCATTGCAGTGACTGCCCATTTTCAGAAACAACACAGAAGGTATTCTACAATACTAACTTCTACAGGCATTTTTTTTTCTGATTTATGGGCTTTCTAAAAATGCTGTTTTAGTGAACATCTCATGTGCACCTCCAACGCTGTACCATTGAACCTGTACTTTCTTATAGACTTAATCTTCATCTGTTACCAGCAAGAATGTGCCAACCACAGGGCAAATTTGTGCATATGGCATACATATGCAATAACTACCTCTTAAATGTGTAAGCTTCAAGGCCAAACTACTATAGTGAATACACTAACTAAACTGAAATTCGGAGTATAATGCATGTGATATAAACAGGAGTATAAGCTGCGATCTGTATGTACTGCTGGATGTCATGGTTTATTCATGTTAATAGGTACTGTGCCATATAGATGCAGTGTGAAGGTAATGTCTTGCTCTTATATTTTTGAGCTTGCCTCTAATAACAAGCTATGCAAAGTGGTCATTAATCCTACAAATGCCTGATTTGTACCAAAAATATTGCTATGCAAATTTAAAATCCATACAAACCATTTTTGAAAAAGGACGCGTCACCAGTAATTCACATTGGGTTAACTGTCTTGCCTAACCAAATATGACTTTAAATCAAATCTATCACATTCTGTCGTGTTTGCAAAGACTCAAGGTCTGCTTCGCTTTTCAGTGGACGCGGAGAAGGTAGTTTTTAGTTTCCTGAATATGTTTTTCACACCCCCTGCCATCTTCTGCAAGATCCTCTGCAGCTCCTGGCACTTCATCTGCCAAGAACAGACATCGGTGCAGTATCTTGCATAAGCACAACATTTAAACACTGATATCCATGGAGGATTCCGCAAACAAGTGTCTTTTTCCCCTCAGCCACCACTTGTGGCAGCTGGTGACTTAAAAGAGCAAGACAGCAGTAGCTCTACCTTTTTGTCAAGCTTTGTCACATTATTTTGTCTAATGCGATCTCTTGGAATTTCACTGGAATATAGTCAACACGGTCTTTATGAGCATTTAATAAAGAGGTCATCATTATGAATTGCTCATTTTGGAGAGGGGCGGGTGGGGTGACAGAGCGGATTTAATTAAATACCTCCCAATATTGGTAGGTAATGCATATATTCTCAGCCTGAGGAAGAATCAACAGCAAATCAGCATGTGTATAGCACCAGCCAAGCACTGTCCACACACCATCACTTTAAGGATACATAACCTTGTGCTAAACCACTCACCTGGTCCCCCTACCTAAGTACGTCATCGGTTTCACACCCTCAGACACTTTTTCCAGGGTTTCTGACGCCAGACGCTGCAACTCTGCAACTCTGCTCCATTTGTTATACCAATAAACCACACACACTTTGTGACACTATCACACCCATGTTGCCGCCCACTCATGCTTTGGGGTGTGGCTATCAAGGAAAACACACCAGGTCTATAAATACCAGAGTTTTAAATCTGTTCAGTACCCTATTGTGGTTTCCATTCAGGATATAAAAGAGCATATTTTTTTTAATGTAATTCTGAATAATGGTTTCTTAATCTAGAATTGTTTTGACTATGCTTAATTCTGTATCCCTGACCTTAGCTAGTTTATTGATTCTATGTACCTCTATAATCCTTGACCTCGGCTTGCTTCTTCACATTCCTATTCCTTGTATTTTGCACCTTAAGCCCAGCCACTCTAAGATCCGGTGATACGTATCTCTTCTACTGTTCTCCTTGTCCTGTGTGGCTTTATTCTGCGTGTAGGGTTATAACTATCCTGACAATCACATGGGAATGGTGAATTGGATTGGGTTCAGGCAGTGTCTTCTGATGATGTCACACAATGACGCATTCCATTTGGACTGCAGCTGTAAATTGAGTGCTAAACAAATAAATACACAAAGAGGCATTATGGGAAAATGCAAACAATATGGTTGCATGTGATGTTACAACAATATTTATAGAATGGGGTGATCTAAATGTTGATTGGAGGAGAAAACATTATGTTTTGCACTAACATTTTTTAAAGATATTTAAAACTGAGCTGCTACTAGAGTTCCTTTATTATTTCTATATGAACTAGGGGGCACCCTGTGTAAACACAGACTATAAGTAATTCACGTGTTTAAAACTAACACTTCACAAGTTCTGGCTATGGTATTGACTCCACAAGTATTGTGTCGCTTAGCATGGGTATTCTACTAGCCCACTTTCATGTCCTGCTGAATCCTCTGACCTGGCTCAGTAATTTTGATCCCATCAGCAGCCTCGGATATTCCAAATACTTTTCCCTGCTCTCCTACAAATCACAATTACATAGGCCTATGATTTCTCACGGGTCTCAAATTGTATGAAAGGAAATATGTGACATGTTCTAAAAGAAAAATTTATTTTATCCAATGTTATCTAGATGCTGATCTGTGGTGTTTCTTTTCTTTCTTCTTCTTAAACGCAATACAAAAAGTATCTCCACAGTTCAATGTAAAAACTGTAATGTTGGATGTTTAGGCCTTGTCCATATTTCCCATATATCTATTGGCACAACTATTAATAAACAGAATTTGTGATGGGCTGCCTGCCATGCCCTCAACACAGGAAGCAGAGTTAATTTGAGCACAAGATTTATGTAATATATGCCTCCACTTTGATATATACGTTTAAAAAGATTTGACAATGACATCCTATGTCCGTAGAGAATGTCATACCTTCTGCATGTGAATTC
The DNA here is from genome assembly GCA_933207985.1 of Pelobates cultripes. NCBI lineage: Eukaryota > Metazoa > Chordata > Amphibia > Anura > Pelobatidae > Pelobates > Pelobates cultripes. Next base: position 37,833,143 of record OW240924.1, read on the forward strand.
CTTCCTTTTTTAAAACAGTTAAGGATGTATCCCTCTTTTGAGATGTGATGCATTTGGCCTTTTCAGCACTTTTGCAATGTGTTCATTCTACCCCGTTTAATTGCACACCTAGATATAATATATAAGTTTTAAAGAAAAACTATAGCTTTCCTTTGTTAACATATGTATACTAATATAATATTAAACAGGAGTAACATATCAAAAAAATAGAAAAAAACAAATTTTAGTTTTACATTTAAGTACAACTAAAGAAAACTAACTCAAAATAGATTCAGCAATATAGTGCTGATATTTAAAATGCCCAATATGTCTAGGATTTCAATTAATCTTTTGAAGTTATAAAACAAATATTGCAAGGAGCAAATTACAGTTGTAAAGTTTGTCAGAATTATTGCTACAAGCTATAACTTTGTCAAATTTGGCATGCTTACATAAAAAGCAGTCAGAGACTCCAGAATCGCTACACAAAAGTTCTTGTGTTTCATTTTGGGGAATTTTACAGATCACACATGTCTCACTACTGTAAAAGCACCATATTTTTATTCTGTTACTGTTAGAGTACAATGATACTTCACATTTATAACTTTTCCTCCCATTCCAACAATTAATTCTACCTATAATCCAATCCATAACCATACCCCTAATCTAGCCCATCATCCTACCAATAATACTACTCATAGCGCCTAAACCTGCCCTCAGTCAGTACTAACATCAGCAGTGGGATATTCCAGCGCATCCAATACAGAGCTCTGAGTACTCTGTACTGTGTAATTGCAGCATGAGAGGAAGAGCTCCCACTTCTACACTTGAACACGGAGATTGGTGCTGGGCAACTTGCAAAGCCCAATACTGATCACTGGGCAGAGAGGCATGCAAGAAGTTCTGAACCTGGGGATCTCTTACAACACTGGGGTAGGCTCAGAATCCTTGTGGCTAGCGTGATCAGCCATGGAGATTTAAAGGGACATGCACCACACTCAATTTAACTGCTATACAGTTAGTGACACCCCTTGGGTTTTCAATTATATCTTGGGTTCCTGAGTACCAGCAGGGATTTAACCCTGTTTATACTTTTAATGAATTATGGTCTATACCGTCAACATGCTTTAAAAGCCCTGCACGAGAGGGCTGCACGAGAGCATAGTCAAGTGGTTAATCCAGTTGTTCCCAAACATATTAGGTTCAAGGGGCCCTTAATATTTCACTATTTTTCCAAGGCACCCCAATTCAAAATTTCTAGGTTGTATATGTGTACAGCGCTGCGGTATTTACTGGCGCTATAGTGTAATGCAAAGTGAAATGCAAAGTTATCCACTTCAGGGTTAAGAATGCACAAGCAACTTACACACTAAATGGTAGTGAATTAGGGATAACCACACATGAGAAGGATTTGGGAATTGTTATAGACAACAAATTAGGCAGCAATATGCAATGTCAATCTGCAGTTGCTAAGGCCAGTAAGATTTTGTCATGTATAAATAGGGGCATAAATTCTCGGGATGAAAATATAATTTTGCCTCTTTATAAATCGCTGGTAAGACCACACCTTGAATATGCGGTGCAATTTTGGGCGCCTGTTCTAAAGAAGGATATCATGGCACTGGAGAGAGGGTCCAGAGACGAGCTACAAATTTGATAAAAGGAATGGAGCATTTTAGTTATGAAGAAAGGTTAAAAAAAAAATGAAATCTGTTTAGTTTGGAAAAACGGCGCCTGAGAGGGGATATGATAACTTTATACAAATATATTCGGGGCCAGTACAAACCTTTATCTGGAAATCTATTCGTAAACAGGGCTATACATAGGACACAAGGTCACACATTTAGGTTGGAAGAAAGGAGATTTCATCTAAGGCAAAGAAAAGGTTTTTTTACAGTAAGAACAATAAGGATATGGAATTCTCTGCCTGAAGAGGTGGTTTTGTCAGAGTCCATACAGATGTTTAAACTGAAATTGGATAAATACTTACAAAAACATAACATACAGGGATATAATTTCTAATTAGTGGGGTAATAGCTGCTTGATCCAAGGAGACATCTGACTGCTATTTTGGGGTCAAGAAGGAATTTTTTCCTAGTTTGTGGCAAAATTAGAACAGCTTCAGACCAGGTATTTTGCCTTCTTTTGGATCAACAGCAATAACATTTGTGAGGAAGGCTGAAATTGATGGACGCAAGTCTCTTTTCAGCTATGTAACTATGTAATGTACAGTGTTGGTGCTTGAAGGAGTACTTGTATATAGTTATTGAGTTTTAATACATGGGTGTGTCTGAATGTAATGTTCACTTTTAAAAGCGGCTGTACATTTGTGTTTGAATGAAGGAGTGTGTTTGTATATTTTTTTGGAGCTTGAATGCAGGGATGTGTTTGTATGTAATATCTGTGTTAAATTGCAGGAGACTGTTTGTGTGTTGTGCTGGTGTTTGACCGCTTGGATGTATGCACTACCACATACATACACAGATATACATACACATTAACAGATACACAAATTCATAAAGGCACCAACACATAAACACACCCATACACAGGCATATACACACACACAAACGTACACACCATGACATAAAAACACACACCCTCGACATGTACACCGTAAATAAAAAAATAAAAATAAAATTAATTTTAAACACACACAGATTTGAGCGCGCACATACTGACACAGAAGCACACTGACATATATACATACACACAGAACTGATAAAAAAAAATTATATCTCCAGCCACCCTCCTGTTAGCTTATCTTGTGTGTCCAGGAGGGTGGCTTGGAGTCCTGCTGGCTGATGGGAGTGAGAGGTCTGGAGCAGCTCCTGGAGTGTTCCTCTCCCCTCATGCTGCAGCTGCCTCCTCTTCCTCCTGCACGGTCTCCCTGCACGAGTCTAGGAGGAAGTGACAGGCTGTCACTTTCTCCATTCCTGCAGACACTATAGAGGCCCGGACGCGGTTTTGAAGGACCGCGGCATCCAACCAAGCACCCTGTTAAGCAGTTATGTTTGCCGGTGCTATAATCATATAATCATAGCACCGGGGGAATATTCGAGGGGCCCCTGAGTGCCCGTCGCAGCACCCCAGGGCACTGAGACACACAGTTTGGGAACTGCTGGCTTAATCTATTTTCTTCTTTTTCCTTTTCATAATATTTTTTTCTCTCTCACATTATTCACAACACAATAGATTTTCATATTAAAACCTATAAATGTAATAAAAAATGTATAAAAGAAAAGTATTTCAGTCAATGTGGGTAGGCGAGCAAGATATGTTCCAAATGTTTTAATTCTATTCTCTTACTGTATCTTTTGTCATTTTCTGTCACTATTCTCCACTCCATAACTTTCTAAAATGTAAATATAAATTTGTTTTTTTCCCCTCTAATCGTATTAGTAGTTTTGTTTCCCCCCCCCCCTTTATTTAGCAGCTTTTACTGGTAAGAAGTTCTGCATGCCAGCTGTAACCCTACATTATTAAGTATAGTGCACTGATTTTAAATGGGGTTGATTTTTAAACAGAAATAACAACATTAGTTATACAAAGATAGTTGAAACTAATTTGGCTTAAGCAGAATTCCTTTTACGATCCTGAATAACTAGACAAGCATATCCACTAGTATGTAATATGCTTAAGGACACATGACCATAGATAAAAGCAGCCTTTGTCCAACTCATTTGAACTGATGCAGGATTGTATTCAACCAATTCGAACACAAACATGTAGAAATTAAATACAGCAAAATACTACAGCACTATAGGGTCAACCTGCCTAACTGTGACACACATAAATTGTTAATAAAAGAATAATCAAAAATCAGAAGTTTTGTTCTTGGGTATACTATACAATTTATTTTGAGACATTTTATTTTGAAGAAAAGCCAGCAGAATCATAACTAAACCAACCTTTGTTGGCCTAAGGCATTCTTCAGTGAGAGAAAGACTTCCAAAGCACACCTCTGGTTTTATCTTCATCAACAAATAATGCATGTCTCATATGGTTACACGTTTTTCTACATGTCTAGTGCATATAACCAGCTAAAGTGACAGATTCATTTAAAGTATGGATGCCAAATGTTAACTGCAATTTACACTAAACTAAAAAGTGAAATTTACACTTCACGACTTTATACTTTACAATGCAATTTTGTGTCAACCATAACCGTTACATTGTATTGCAGTGGTTTTGGTGCAAACTGTGCATCCCTTCCTTGTGTCAGTTCCAGAAGTTTGGCAAATTAGGGCTCTCCCGTCTACAGCATACACGTTGGCATATCTAATGTCTAATCAGTGTGTGGCTGGGAGAGATGGGTTAACCTATCATTACCACCAAAAGCAACAACTTGAGAAACCTAGCAGTATAGAAACTGCTTTAAAAAAGAAAAAAAAGAAAAAAAAGTGTAAGAAATTGGATCTCAACTTTTTCTAGACAAGTCACATGTCAAAATTTTTTTTTAGCAAGACAAGCTTATTTTTGTATCCTTATAGACAGCATATAAAATTATGTTTTTTAAACACTGAAACATGCAACTTATAGAGAGACGCAAGAACTAAAATATGCAAATGTATTTGTCGCACACTGCCGATGTATATAACCAGGTATAGATATACATATGAATGTCCAACTTGTCTGGTTACAATTACGTGTTTGTTAGTCCACTCATTGAACAGTGCTACAGAACTTGATGGCGCTATATAAATAATAATAATGGAGCATTTTATATATGCACAGATACAATAGATACAGTCCTTCAAGCTCACATAGGCTAAGTAGTAGTCAGAAACTGATGTTTGGCTTCTGTTAGCCATTGCCTTATGCCTAGGGTGTTGATTGGGAGAGAGGCTAGTGTCACAGGTATCCAGCTAGGAGTGTGGATATAAGTCATGGTGAGAATCCATAAAGCTAAAAGGCTAGAATATTGTTTATGAGACAGGCATTCTGAATGTTGAGTGGAGACACACAATAGGAAAATCTAGTTGGTTTAGGAGCTAAATGCTGGTCAATAAAATGCCTGAAAAGTGATGAGGAAGTCCAACCTTCGTTAAGTCTCTGGGAACCTAATGAAAATGCATGACTGTCACTGAGCATGCATACAAACTTAATCGTAGTAAAGCATTTAATCAGTGATTCAAGTTTCTGGATTTTACTTGGTCAGTGCAGCAGAAGAGCTTCTAGTGCTCTTCTGCTGCTCGGTCATACTGACAGCCACTAGACGTGGACTTAATCCTGCAATGTAAGCATTGCCATTTCTAAAACAACTGCTGTGCTTTATATTGCAGAGATACAAGGACAGGGACACTGAAGCCAGACCACTTTATTGAGATGAAGTAGTCTGGCTGACTATCGTGTCCCTTTAATCAGAAAGATCAGCCCATCCATTGCAAGTTTTACAGTTTACTATTATAGCAGAGGCAGTGCATGCAGAAAACAAGGACCACAAAATTGGAAGGGTCAGCCTACCCACTGTAAGGTTCACCCTCACTGTATTACAGTTTACTAATATGGCAGAAGCAGCGCATGCACAGAACAAGTCCCACAAAGTACTATAGAAGTAAGTTGAACTAAGAATGGAGAAAATCTTACCAACCCTTGCATACCTACAATTGAGATATGTAGATGGTTGAAGATACGACAATAAAGACCAGCAAAAACACACAAATTTATTCAGATATAACCCTGGAAATTAACATATTCCCAGGAGTGTTTGAAAGCAGCCGTTTTTTGAAATAGGGACTGCTTGGCTGATAGCGGCCAAGAATAGTGTTTCACAAGAACATGGCACCAGCAGTTTATAGCTCTGAGAGACTGTAGAAAAGAGCCCTTCTGCCACCACGCCCACCCAACCCAGGCATCATACACAAAGTACTTATGATCATGTACCAGATTATATCTGCACAGTGAAGTATACAAATTGCTTGCAAATATATAGTTTAAAATTTGTTTTAAATTTTTTTTTTTCCAGATTTCATTATTCTTTGCTATTATGTCATCATCATTCTGAACAACAAATTAAAGTACAAATAATACAAGATTTGCAGGGGTCAGTAACTTTTAGGCCTGGCTAACAGAGATAGATAGATAGATAAATGCACTGCGTTTATCAATTACCCAATGCTGATCACTACAGAAAACTATGCAGGCATAAATGTGACATTAGATAAACCTATTATCTTAAAAAGAAAAATAGTAAAGTTTTAATGTCCATCATTTTCATACAATTACAATAGAAATTCAATTTATAGTATTTTAAATCACTGTTTATAAAGTAAAAATATACAAATTTGATATAGCACACTTCAAAATTAGTAAGTAAATACACAATATTTGCCAATTCCAAATTCATTACAAAAATCATGAGGTAAATGTAGAAATACGTTTTTACTATATTTAAAAGGCACAGACAAATGCATTCTGTACAATATGCTTGTGTGCCGACGTATAAAATTATTTCAGATTTTGAACACAAACTGTATATTTTCAGAGTCTCTAAACACTGGGAATGATAAAAGTATTATTTTTTTTACCCCATTTGTGGAGAGATGTTTTTTACATTTGTAACAATGTATAAGGTAGACTGCAGGCAAAGATGTGTATCAGTCTTGTATTCAGCACCACAAGACTAGAACAGCTCCAGGTCAAACAAATATGGAGCCATACAATGAGGGGATTCCCTAAATATGCACACAACATAAATTTTAAATATCGTTATTTCAATACTCAGCAAAATGAAAAGCAGCTAATGAGAGAGACTGCAGAAATGTTACCCAAATACGCCTGTTCATATAACACATTAGCTACACCAGCATATGATAACTGCAATGGAAAAGAGCACAACACTGCTTTAGTATGATCAGCTGCAATATCTGCATGGTAACCATGATATCTTCATTTAATGATTTAGCTGTGACTGTAAAATATCAGCAACTGGATATATTTTGGATAGTCATAGCTTCCTCTAACCTCCACAGATAACAATAGCATTTGCTGTTTTGAATGGAATCCCCTTACATTGCAGATTTTCTGCCATCAACCGCCAAATAATATATCCAGATCTTTCATTTCAGGCTCTCTGCCTTTGTACGTCACTGAGCTCGAAACTCCAAGACCTCCCATAAAAAAAAAAAAATAAAAAAAAATCACTAACAGAAAATGAGATCTAGAAGAAGGATGGAGGATGGGCAACGTTTGCCTCTGATCTATAGTAAAGGGCAATCCTTTCAAACACACCATTGATTACACACACACACACACACACGTATATATATTACACACACAAATGTATACATATGATACACAAGATGAGATTTTCCATCCACTAGACAAATATCATTCTACCTATCTACATGAGAATTTAAATAAAAATAAAACATCTGTATTATTACCTACTGCTTTATACCATACATATGCCCAAAGCAGATCTTGGAAGAAAACATACATACACACAATATTATATATATATATATATATATATATATATATATATATATATATATATATATATATATATATATATACACACACACACATAAACATATAAATAAAATGTGCAAATTAACTATTTAAAATGTTCATAATCTAGTGCTGCAGGGCCTTGATGACCTTAACACTTAATAATAAAAAAAGGGATAATTACTTTTCCTTGTGTATTCAATAGCCCTAAACATTGCTAATATACATTTCCACTGCAGCATTTACATTCTGTGCAGCACTAAAGGACTAAGGATCTTCTTGCTTTAAAAAAAATGACTGCAATCTAATCTCGATGGGTGGATTTTCCCTATTCTGTACACACAGAGTGTAGTGTTTATTCACTAAACAGTGAACTGAGGTGAACTGAAGACCTAATTGCAAAATTCAAGGTATGACAAATAGCCAAGTAGTGTCTAGAGTTGATTTGCAATACTGTATTGCACTATTTTGGCCTAAATTTTGTAATTAGTTTTTCTAAGTCATTCTAAGTCACTGTTCAGTAAATAAACCCCATTGTATTCAATGTGCACACAAAGTGCCAAGACCACTACTTTCTTTTGGAAAAATAAAGAAAATGAAATACACACATAAACTCTTGGTATTGTAATGTGTGTAACATGTAGAAGTAGTACAAGCACTAAGAGTGCTGAAAACAAGGAGCCTTTAATATATATATATATACACACACACACACACACACACACACCTTATCTTCCAACAACAAAACACAATGCAAAATAAGGAAATCATGTCAAAGTGATGCTGTTTGAGAACTGCTGAAATAGGAATCCTATAGGTACATTTAGCACTCTTTTCACTCACCCAATAAATCAGGCACCTATGTGTGTAAGCAAAATACTTCTACTAAGAGTGCAAAATATATGGAATGCCTTGATGTGGAGTCCAAGGATCAATGCCCTTCTTACACAACTAAAATGGCAAAGGTTAGTATTTTTAGGCAGGGTAATAATGCAGAAAGGCTTGTAATACTGCTTATCCATTGCAAAAATCAGCCTGTTATAAGGACAGAAACATCAGTCACACAATACTGTGTGTATGCGTTCTGAATAATTGGCAGTGTGTTGGCATCTGTTTATTGTGTAAAAACATTATTTCCACAACAAAAATAGGTTGATGATGTGTAGTGGGCTAGGAATAAAACACAAGCCACACAGCAAATGTAGAAGCAGCATCATATTGAAAGGATATGCAGATAGCACAAATACAAGACTATCCGTAGATACCAAGACATGTGCTAGTTATTTTCAGAGCAAAAAAAAATATATATTACAATATTTGTAGGAATGGACACACAGACAGCACCACAACAGTAGGCAGTTATGGTGTTCCTCTACAATCATGTACTTTATAGGCAAGGTATTTCAATTAAAAAAAAAAATTAAATTACCAGGCAGGAGGAGGGTACTGAACATTTTTTTTTTTTTTAAAAGGAAAAAAACCAAAATGCAGCAATCTACATCTATGGGATGCAAGGACCTAGGTACAGTGATATGTGGGACCCTGGGTATTGGGGATTCGTTGATGCTCAGGGTGGTCTCCCCATATCCAGGTTGCCATTTTGTATGGCCAGGTTGCCGGCTGGAAACCCCCTCTGCTGCTGTCATGTCAAATAGAGGGGGGAGGGCAGGACACAGACAGGAGGGCCTAAATACAAGCTGCCTTACCTGTCAGGACCCCGACGCGAATTTGGTGGTCGTGATTAGTGAGGATCATGCCCTCGGTCGCCATCTTCCTTCCTTCTTTCCTTCCTGCCGGAGTCGCTGTCACCGGCCGTTCACCGAGCACTGGGAAGCCTGGGCAGAGAGATAGCCGAGAATCAAGGGGAGCGAGCCGAGCGACGAGCGCATTCACCTCCGGCAAAGGGAAGACAGTGACACTGAGGGGAGGGGGAGGCTGCCAGGCATGAGCAGCAGACAGTCGATAAATGCACAGGAGAATTGTTGGGTTTTTTTTTTTTTAGGGATTTTGGGGGATGTGGATACTGACACTGGAATCATCAGAACTCCTTTGGACTAGACAAGCAGTGTGACAGAATTTCTTCGTTTTTGATAGATAGATAAATATAATGAAGAGAAAGTGGCTGTAAAGTGAAGAAATTTAAAAAGCTGTGGTTTGTTTTAAAGCTGGGGCACAAGGGCAATTTTGGACTAGAATAAAAGGCAAATACACCTTGGAGGCCCAGGGTGCAACAAGTCCCTTCCATTAAAAAAAATGAGGAAGAAATAAATCACATTTTAATACTGTTTAAAATAAGCACTAATTATAGAACTCTTTGATCTGAAATGCATAAGCAAACACACAATAACCAAAAATGGAGAAGAAACAATTGTATTTTTTGTTTGAGAAACACGTACGTAAACCCCCAAAAAACGATCACACTAGGGAAATAAAGGGAAAGTGCCTCACAGCAGCAAAATAAATAAAAATGAGAAACTATCTCACATGGAAAAAAAGAAAAGAGAAAGTAAAAAGAAAAATCGGTTTTCTCCCTCATCTTAATATTGAAATTCTTCTGGAGTGCTCCTTAAAGGGGCACTCCACTACCCAAATGGGCAAAAAAAGTATAAATCAATGTTTAGTATATATACCACCAACAAATGAATCTAAAAGAGCTTGCGATACTTATGAACTACAGGCTTTGCATGCCCTCACCATGTCTGCCCCGTCTCTTCATGGGAAAATAACCAATCATAAGCTTCCGTGAGGGAGGAGGCAGGAGTGCTCAAGTGGAGAGCACCTGCCAATTTCATTAGTTCAGGGGAGCTAACACGGTTACATAGTTACATAGCCGAAAAGAGACTTGCGTCCATCAAGTTCAGCCTTCCTCACATTTGTTTTTTGCTGTTGATCCAAAAGAAGGCAAAAAAAAAACAGTTTGAAGCACTTCCAATTTTGCAACATCTAGGAAAAAACTTCCTTCTTGACCCCAGAATGGCAGTCAGATTTATCCTTGGATCAAGCAGTGATTACCCTACACTGAAAAATTATATCCTTGATTAATCTGTTTTTGCAAGTATGCATCTAATAGCTGTTTGAACGTCTGTATGGACTCTGATAAAACCACTTCTTAAGGCAGAGAATTCCACATCCTTATTGTTCTTACAGTAAAAAAAAAACTTTTCTTTGCCTTACACAAAATCCTCTATCTTCCAGTCTAAATGCATGACCTTGTGTCCTATGTAAAGTCCAGTTTGTGAATAGATTTCCACACAATGGTTTGTATTGGCCCCAGATATATTTGTGTAGTGTTATCATATCCCCTCTGAGACACGTTTTTCTAAACTAAAGAGGTTTAAATTTGTTAACCTTTCTTCATGTTCCATTCCTTTTATTAATTTTGTAGCCCGCCTCTACACTTTTTTTAGTGCCATAATATCCTTCTTTAAAAATTGCACAGCATATTCAAGATGTAGTCTAACCAGTGATTTATAAAGAGGCAAAATTACATTTTAATCCCAAGAATTAATGCTCTTTTTCATGCATGACAATACCTTACTGGCCTTGGCCACTGCTGATTGAAAAACATAGAAAACATAGAAAAACATAGAAAAAACATAGGAAAAAAAAAACAAAGGCATCCATTGACATTGCACATTGTTGCATAGTTTGTTGTCTATAACAATTCCCAAGTCCTTTTCGTGTGTTGTTATCTCTAATTCGCTTCCATTAAGGGTATATGTTGCTTGTGCTTTCTTTATGCCGAAGTGCATAACTTTGCATTTTTCAACATTACATTTCATCTGCCATTTGAGTGCCCAGTCCCCCAATCTATCTAAATCCCTCTGCAACAAAGTAATATCTTTCTCACATTGTATTACTTTGCAGAGTTTTGTGTCATCTGCAAACACTGAAACATGACTTTCAATGCTTTTTTCAAGATCATTTATAAACATGTTAAATAGAATGGGTCCCAGAACAGAACCCTGAGGGACACCACTTGCCACCCCTGTCCAGCTTGAAAATTTACCATTAATGACAACTCTTTGTACTTTATTTTTAAGCCAATGTTCTACCCAAAAACAAGAATTTTCATCTAGACTGATTTATTTGAGTTTGAACACAAATCTATTGTGTGGAACTGTATGAAATGCCTTGGCCGTCCTAAGTACTTACCCGCTTGCTGGCGATCTTACGCAGGCGATCGTGGTGGTGGGGACCTGGCATCCCAGGCAGTCCCCCCTGCTGCCATTCCAGCCCTCCTGGGCCTCACGATCACATGGACGGAATTGTCGTCCATAGCAATGCCAGCAGGGGGAGTGCCTGGAATTAAAGGTTGTCCCCCTGCTGCCTGAAAAAAAGTTAAAATAAAAGTTAAATACAGTTTAAAATAAAATTATATATAATTAGACCATATATATACATATATATACACACACACAATGTCTAAGTGTATTTTAATATATATACTTACATATATGATATCAAAATACACGTAGAATGATATTGATTAAATATATATATTTATATATAAGATAAATAAATATGTAAATAAGTAAAAAATAAGAAAATAATACAAAATAAATCATTAAAATATAGAATATATATAATATATAATAGATATAAAATATATAATACATATAAATACGTGTGTAATTTTGTTCTAACTGTATTTTGATATAAATATATATATATATATTGATATCAAAATACACGTAGAATGAAATAATATATCTATATACATAAATATATACGAATATATAACTATATATATATATATATATACACCTATATATAAATATATATTTTTTAAATTATATATATATATATATATATATAGAAACACAAAATCCTTGCACTCAGGCTCAAAAGTTACAACATACCGGGTGCTTGTAGTCCTGGGGAAAGATCCAATATCCAAATAACAAAGGTGACCAGCACTCACGGATTCATTAATTGATTAAAACATCCAACGTTTAATGAAAAAAATAAAAAAGATAGTTGACAGCTCAACGTTTCAGTCCTCCTCTGGGACTTTCATCAGGAACAACCAATTCGCCAGATTGGTTACGTTGCCTTTGAGACCGTATGGTAGCCCAAGAATGAAAATTACCCTCATGATGGCATACCATTTGCAATAGTAGACAACCCAAGGTATTGCAAATGGGGTATGTCCATTCTTTTTTAGAAGCCACTTAGTCACAAACATTGGCCAAAATTGGCTTTTGAATTAGTTTTTTGCATTTTTCACAAACAAACAAATAACACTAACTTTGGCCAGTGTTTGTGACCAAGTGGCTACTAAAAAAGACTTGACATACCCCATTTGCAATACCTTGGATTGTCTACGATTGCAAATGGTATGCCAACATGGAGGTAATTCTCATTCCTGGGCTACCATACGGTCTCAATGGCAACATAACCAATCTGGCGAACTTTAATGTGAAAAATTTAACATTCTATATTTGACTCTGTAACTTCCCAAAACACCATAAAACCTGTACATAGGGGGTACTGTTTTACACGTGATCCTTGAGTACAAATATGTGTATTTTATTGCAGTAAAAGCAAACAGTATTATGACATTCACAGTTAAAATGTCACGTAGAACTAAAAATTTCTTATGTTCTCCCATTTTTAAAATATTTTATTCATATTAAATTATGTTTAATACCTAAATATTTGATGTTAAATGAAAGCCCTGTTTCGCTTGAATAAAATGATATATAATAAGTGTGGGTGCACTTAATATGAAAGAGGTGAATTACGGTTTGTAACGGCTACCCCAGTAGTAGGAGGGTATCAGCCGTTGGAGACGTCCATTTCTTTCCGGCAAGTCGCTGTGTAGTGGTGGAGTTGCTTATTCCCATCCACTGGATCCAAGTGGTGATTAAGCTGCATATCCCCTTTCAGAGGCGGCTCTCTAATTAGGCGGTTTAGGCAGCCGCCTAAGGCCTCGCACTGGCTGGGGCCCCGCGGCCACCTAAACCGCCTGTGGGCAGTCTGTGTCAGGCCCTCGGTCAGTGACCAAGGACCTGACACCAGGAGGGGGCCCGGCGGCTTGCCCGGTATACCGCCAGGTGTGAGGCCCCTCCTGGCTGCCCGGCCACCATCGCAGACACAGGTCTGCAGCTCCGCAGTGTGCAGAGCTGCAGACCATGCGCCTCGCAAGAAGTGGCCAATCAGAGCGTTGTCGCGGGTTACCACGGCAACGCTCTGACATTCTCGCGAGATTAGATGGTCTGCAGCTCTGCGGAGCTGCAGACCAGAAGTAATGGCCACCGGACCACCAGGGAGCCCACTGGACCACCAGGGAAGAAAAGGTAAGCTCTCTCACCCCCCCTTTTCACCCTCAGCCTCACCACCACCCTCAGCCTCACTACCCCCTTCAGCCTCACCACCACCCTCAGCCTCACTACCCCCTTCAGCCTCACCACCCCCTTCACCCTCAGCCCTACCACCCTC
>OW240924.1:37847404-37870661 GCA_933207985.1 Pelobates cultripes
TAGGGGTCTCAGACAAAAAACGCAAACATGCTCACAGAGACATACATTTACACACAAGGATACTCTCTGTCAGACACACTCTCAGGCACATACACATACATTAATGTGACACTTTTTTGTTGGTGGGGCCTAATGTTTGAGTTTCGCCTAAGGCCTCATAAAGTCTAGAGCCGCCTCTGTCCCCTTTCAAGAACGAGAAAAGGCTACGTTTTGAAGGGTCAAGAAGAACATAATTTTAATGGCAGGTACTCTTCTTTTATGTGATGCTGCCCATGCAAGGGAGGCATCCACATAATTAACACAATAACCAATAAAACATAAGGTACATCCCACACATCTCCTCCCCTCAGATAAGCCTGTAACCCAATTAACAAAGTTACATTTTCCCCCAAGTTTTGGATGTACCCCTATGCTGGGAGAACAACATATTTAAAATTCATCTCAGTCGGTTCAGTGGTTCGGGAGATATGGCACTTTAAAGTTTTGACCGACCGCACAGGCACAATAGCCGAAAATAGTTCCATAAGTTTTGGCTTATCCCGAAAGTCCCAAAAGACTTGCCATCCGTGTGTAGCTTGATGTTCGCCAGAATCGCCATATGCTACTTAGTCTTAGTTTTGGCACGGATTTCTGGTACTATGGAGGTCTCAGCGGTGACCTCGAGTGTCCGATTTTAGTTCCAGACACTTGACGGCAAAACACAGCTGTTCGGGAGTTAAGATGGCTGCAGCCACGTGTAAAAGTCCCGAAATGGCGGCCACCCAGGAACTTAAACAAAGCGTTCATGTGTTTCCCATGAAGACTGTATTCGCCGATCAGGGAGGTAAATAACAACATAATTAGGTAGCAGGGTGGTCCGGTGTTCGGTAGTTTGCATTTGTATGATGAATGCAGTGTCCCTACCGTCTGGGTCTCACAATTGAGTGAATGCTTTAAAAGTCCCGAAATGCTTTATAGAAAAATCCCCTCGAAAGCAGGTAAGGACCTTCAATTTGTATCCAGCTTGATGTCCTTTTCTGAATAAATGATACATCCTTATAATCCGAAGTTTCTGTTCCTGTGTATGTGCCCGGCTAGCTCTTAAAGGGTCGGTAATAGCAAGTGTTTCCAGGCACAGGGTAGGGTTTTGTTACACGGTTGAACAGACATATAGTCAAATTCCAGATTTTGTTTACGTTTTGTTTTGATCACAACGTGTACATTTGGCTCAGTCCTTAAAGGACCACTATAGGCACCCAGACCACTTCAGCTTAATGAAGTGGTCTGGGTGCCTGGTCCAGCTAGGTTTAACCCTTTTTTCTGTAAATATAGCGGTTTCAGAGAAACTGCTATGTTATATTAGGGTTAATCCAGCCTCTAGTGGCTGTCTCATTGACAGCTGCTAGAGGTGCTTCCGCGCTTCTCACTGTGAAAATCACAGTGAGAAGATGCCAGCATCCATAGGAAAGCATTGTGAATGCTTTCCTATGAGACTGGCTGAATGCGCCCGCGGCTCATGCCGCGCATGCACATTCAGCCGAGGAGGCGGAGAAGAGGAGGAGAGTCCCCCGCCATACGCTGGAGAAAGAGGTAGAGCCCGGCAGGAGGGGGACCCTGAGGGCACTATAGTACCAGGAAAACGAGTATGTTTTCCTGGCACTATAGTGGTCCTTTAAGGGGTTAAAAACAGAGGTTCACTTATTCCTACACTTAGTTCCTTAAGTACTCGTGGATAAATACCGTCAGGCCCTGGAGCTTTGTTTATATTAAACTTTATTTAGTTGCTACAGCACCTTGTCCGGAGTTAACCAATTACAATTTTTCTGCAAGTTTTTAACAGCAATCCTTTGCACATCTATTGCCATGGGTTCTTCTGTAACCCCTTCCCGCCAGATGAAGGATGTGGTTCGTCATAGTGGGAAACACTTAACGCTGAATGACGGACCAGGACTGTGGTGGAACAGAACTCGCCACGTGTTCTTGGAGGGGGCTGCTTGCCCGCCTCCTACCTTCTGACTATGGCCCTGGGATATATGGCATTTGAAAATACTATTTGTGCCCTGTGACAAAACTGGAGGTTGTGCACAAATATGACTATTGTACATTTCTTTATGATTCCCTTCGTTTGTTGCACTGTTCCCCATGTGTGGAGTTACTGGGTGGCCACCATTTCATGTATCAGAGGCACATGGTGAGAACAATGGATGGCGACCATTTTAACTCACAGACACTGTTTGGATTTTTCTACACTGTGCCATCTTGCCGGTATTTGGTGTACAAAGACATCGTGCAGTAGTTTTAAACTATACAACAGGGGACACATTATACAGTAATTGTGACGAGACCAATCTCGCCACATTGCATTGGAGAAGCCTGGTTGCTCGCCTGCTGCCTTTGGACTATGGCCCCCTTTTAAAAGACTTTATTTTTGCATGCAGAAAAGCTGTATTCGTGCTTTTCTGCCGGTTGTTCGGTAGTTTCAATCTACCGAACAACCGTACGAATGACTGGACCACCTGGGAGCTGGAGTGTGCCGGCAATTAACCTCCCTGAAGCTGCGGTTAACCGCAGCTTAATTGATGAACGCTGGGTGGCCGCCGTTCGTATCCCGAACACGAGGTCGCGGCCATTTTAAACCATACGAATGAACAGCGGTGTTCGCCTCTATTTTTATGGAACTAAAATCGGACACAGTTTTGCGCGAACACCGCTGAAGCCGCCGACCTCCCTTCTCGTTCGGTGAAAGCACACGAATGACCCGGTGTTCGGTATTTTTGTGTGAATATCTTATACCCCAGATAGGAATCCCATGGAGCCCATTCGTATGAAACTGACTGTAAAGACTTTGGCTCCATGGCGATTGAACTGTATTCGTGTAGTCTGAGTGCCATTCACCTAATAATGTGCACTCAGACCTGAGCTATCTGGGGATATGTTACATGTCTGTGTTTTATGTAGTAAATGTTACTTTGTGCATTTTAAAGTGTTATGCTGGTTTTGTGTTCCCACGTGTGTAATGGAGTTTGCCTTTGTCTTGGGAGATAATTGAGTTACTTCCCAATTATCTCCCAGGGCAGAGGGGAGGAAGCCAGGATGCATTGTGGGAATATACTGTGACTGTGTGTCCTAATTGTATACTTGTCTGTCCCTTGTCACAGTCTTCCATCTGGTCCCCTAGGGGAGTGTCCACCAGATGGGAGACCTGCATAAAAGCTGGGCAGGTAGCCCTCATTAAACAGACCACTGCTTGACCCTCAACACGGAGCTCTGTCTCGTTCTTGGGGGGATTTACTGTATGCTGCTAAGGACTGATTGCCAGGAGTGTAAGCCGCTTGGGAGCTTTTCCTGTTCGTCTGGTAGCAGCAATTCGTATGGTTCCTGTTCGTGTATTTGGAGTGCTACCTTATTCCCTTGTATGCCGTTCGGGAGTTTGGAGCATTCCCTTGTATGCAGTTCGAGTGTTTGGACCATTCCCTTGTATGCAGTTCGAGTGTTTGGACCATTCCCTTGTATGCAGTTCGAGTGTTTGGAGCATTCCCTTGTATGCCGTTCGGGAGTTTGGAGCATTCACTTGTATTCAGTTCATGAGTTTTGGTGATTCTACAGTAGCTGTGCCTGTCTCTGAAAGGGGATTATCGTCTAAGCGGTTTTTTCCCCTTTTGTGCAAAACGGTCCGTTACAATTGGTGGCAAGCGGCGGGATCGTTCCTACAGCCAGAAGGACAGCTACAGGAGACACCATTCTTTGGATTTTACAATTTGAGGGCAACGCATGTCCCAGTACAGCGACCCTGACAGCACCAGCATGGAACCAGCAGTGGAGTATGACGAGGGTGCCATGGATGACCGAGATGCAGTCCGTAAAGGCATCTGGTACCAGGCACTGGGTATTGTGGAGTACCAGCGGGCAAGAGACTCCCCAAGGAAGACCAGCGGTTGCAGAAGCGAGTAGCCCTGCGGATGCCCTTCCTGGGAGAGCAGCCCCTAGAGGAATGGGTGAGGAAATTGGAACACCTAGTATGGCAGGAGTTGTGGCTAGAAGATGCCTACCAGGCGCTCTGGTGGTATGGGGCACAGTACCTACCCTGGACAGCCGAGCATGTCAAGCCAGAGGGAGAGGAGTTTGATGGTCCTGGCTTGTTATGGGAGTCATTTTCAGAGCTCGAATTTGGGAGCCCTACACAAGCCCGGTTCAGTGATCTCTGGGAGTGGAGGGAGAGCAGGTATGACTGGGACGACGCTCACAAAATTGAGCAAGACCTGGTCCACCTGGTAACCCGGGAGATGGAGCTAGAACAGGGCTACCAGCAGCTGTTTCAATACAGCAAGAAGGCTCAGCAGGAGAGCAGCATGACAGACCCAGAGCCAGACCCATTCAGAGGGGACGAGATGGTACAGTTTTACTGGGAAGAACCCCAGGTGGCCGGTAGAGATGGGACCGAGGTCTCTCCACCGGTCCTGCAGGGAATTGGGAGCCCAGTCTCCATTCCCCAGCGGCAGTGTAAAGTGCAGGGAGAGGAGAGCAGTATCCTCCCTCCCCAGCGGCAGGCTGAGTTACAGGGGGCAGAGGTAGTTGTTCCTGCCCCCCAGCAGCAGAGTGATATGCCGGGAAGGCAGTGTAAAGTGCAGGGAGAGGAGAGCAGTATCCTCCCTCCCCAGCGGCAGGCTGAGTTACAGGGGGCAGAGGTAGTTGTTCCTGCCCCCCAGCAGCAGAGTGATATGCCGGGAAGGCAGAGTAAAGTGCAGGGAGAGGAGAGCAGTATCCTCCCTCCCCAGCGGCAGGCTGAGTTACAGGGGGCAGAGGTAGTTGTTCCTGCCCCCCAGCAGCCAAGTGATATGCCGGGAAGGCAGTGTGAAGTCCAGGGAGAGGAGAGCAGTGTCCTCCCTCCCCAGCGGCAGCGTGATTTTTGGGGAATTGGGAGCCCAGTCTCCATTCCCCAGCGGCAGAATGATGCTTTGGGAATTGGGAGCCCAGTCTCCATTCCCCAGCGGCAGTATGATGCTTTGGGAATTGGGAGCCCAGTCTCCATTCCCCAGCGGCAGCACAGATCATTGGGAATTGGGAGCCCCGTCTCCATTCCCCAGCGGCAGAGTGTCCTACCGGGAATAGAGAGCCCAGTCTCCTTTCCCAGCAGCAGGACTCTGTATTGGGAGCAGAGACAGTCGGTCTCCCTCCCCCGCAGCTGGAAGTATGTATGGGAGAGGAGCTTGTTACCCCCTCTCCCCAGCGGCAGCTTAATGTACCAGGGGGAGACAGTAAGCCCCACAACCGTGCAGATGGGACCGTAGTCTCTACACTGCCAGCACAGGGGGTAGGGGCGGTCGGTCCTGCCCCCCAGCGACAGGGCTGTTTAGCCAAAGGGGAGACAGTCGGTCTCCCCCTCCAGCAGCAGAGATGGGTAACCAAAGGGGAGACGGTCGGTCTCCAGCAGCAGGACTGTGCATCTAAAGGGGAGACAGTCAGTCTCCAGCAGCAGCAGCAGAGCGGTGTATTTAAAGGGGAGACAGTCGGTCTCCCCCTCCAACAACCAGGCTTCCACCAGGCTACCCTCCCAGTAGCGCTGGCAACAGGGCAGAGTGCCGCTGGTCTCTGCCCACGCAGCAACCCACCAAGTCAGCGTACCCGTACCCAGCACAGCCGTGGTGAGGCACCTGGACATGGACAAGCTTCCCCTTTACCCAGGTGTAGTAACCATTTATTGTGGGTGGGCTGTGCTGTTTATTATTTGTTGTGGGTGGGCTGCTGGACTAACAAGGGAACTGACCGGCAGGAGGTCAGATACCCTGTTAGTCTGTTTGGAAAAGGGGAGAGATGTGACGAGACCAATCTCGCCACATTGCATTGGAGAAGCCTGGTTGCTCGCCTGCTGCCTTTGGACTATGGCCCCCTTTTTAAAGACTTTATTTTTGCATGCAGAAAAGCTGTATTCGTGCTTTTCTGCCGGTTGTTCGGTAGTTTCAATCTACCGAACAACCGTACGAATGACTGGACCACCTGGGAGCTGGAGTGGGCCGGCAATTAACCTCCCTGAAGCTGCGGTTAACCGCAGCTTAATTGATGAACGCTGGGTGGCCGCCGTTCGTATCCCGAACACGAGGTCGCGGCCATTTTAAACCATACGAATGAACAGCGATGTTCGCCTCTATTTTTATGGAACTAAAATCGGACACAGTTTTGCGCGAACACCGCTGAAGCCGCCGACCTCCCTTCTCGTTCGGTGAAAGCACACAAATGACCCGGTGTTCGGTATTTTTGTGTGAATATCTTATACCCCAGATAGGAATCCCATGGAGCCCATTCGTATGAAACTGACTGTAAAGACTTTGGCTCCATGGCGATTGAACTGTATTCGTGTAGTCTGAGTGCCATTCACCTAATAATGTGCACTCAGACCTGAGCTATCTGGGGATATGTTACATGTCTATGGTTTATGTAGTAAATGTTACTTTGTGCATTTTAAAGTGTTATGCTGGTTTTGTGTTCCCACGTGTGTAATGGAGTTTTGCCTTTGTCTTGGGAGATAATTGAGTTACTTCCCAATTATCTCCCAGGGCAGAGGGGAGGAAGCCAGGATGCATTGTGGGAATATACTGTGACTGTGTGTCCTAATTGTATACTTGTCTGTCCCTTGTCACAGTCTCCCATTTGGTCCCCTAGGGGAGTGTCCACCAGATGGGAGACCTGCATAAAACTGGGCAGGTAGCCCTCATTAAACAGACCACTGCTTGACCCTCAACACGGAGCCTTGTCTCGTCTTTGGGGGGATTTACTGTATGCTGCTAAGGACTGATTGCCAGGAGTGTAAGCCGCTTGGGAGCTTTTCCTGTTCGTCTGGTAGCAGCAATTCGTATGGTTCCTGTTCGTGTATTTGGAGTGCTACCTTATTCCCTTGTATGCCGTTCGGGAGTTTGGAGCATTCACTTGTATGCAGTTCGAGTGTTTGGACCATTCCCTTGTATGCAGTTCGAGTGTTTGGAACATTCCCTTGTATGCCGTTCGGGAGTTTGGAGCATTCACTTGTATTCAGTTCATGAGTTTTGGTGATTCTACAGTAGCTGTGCCTGCCTCTGAAAGGGGGATTATCGTCTAAGCGGTTTTTTCCCCTTTTGTGCAAAACGGTCCGTTACAGTAATTATTTTTCATATAGCCTGTATATGTTCTGCGGAATCTGCATTAAACTGTATCTTCCAAAATACTGAATGGATCTGGGTGAATTTTGGATATGTGGTTCACCCAGATCCCCCGGTTCCGAGGATATACTATTTGTATGGGGTTATTGCATGTTTTGGGGTCCCTGTGATATGTTTTATAATACTGTATTTCTCTGCCTGTGATAATTATATTAACCATTGTGTTCAGTAATCATATCACAGGCAGAGGGGAGGATTTTGTGTAGGAGTGTCTATGTGTATTGTACTATGTTTGTAGATTGTGAATAAAAGAGGCTGTATCTGCCATTACAGTCAGTTCTGCTTGACCTCAAAACGAAGTGTCGTCTCGTTATTGGGGGAATTGGATTGTATGCTGATTGCCAGGAGTGTAAGCTGCTTGTATGCTTTTCCTGTTCAGCTGCTTACAGCATTCATATGCTTGAGAGCATTCATATGCTTCTCCAGTTCGGTGGTTGTGGTGTCTGCTGCAGTGCTTGGAGTCCTCAGGAAGCGCTAGGAGGTACCCAGTCGGGGTGCCTGGTGATCCGTTACAAGGACCATCATGCGGTAAAGTTAACCCCAGATCGCCACAGTAAAGTTAACCACAGATGCTCCTCCAATCTGCCTCTGTATTAGAGGCAGACCGGGAGCACCCGATCGTGCTGCCCCTGCAGCAGTGATTGCTCTGACAGTGTCATATCCTGTTCCTAGCTGCGGATCATTCTGGCAATGGCTTCTGGTATCCAGTACTCTTTTTACAATTCTTGTTTAGTTTTTCTTGGTTTTTCTGGTTTTCTAGTCTATGTTTGGTTTTCTTTATTGCTGGGATTTCGGGGTTCATTCCTGTAATCCATCCCTGAGATTCCCAGTCTCCAGGTTTCCTTTAAATGTTTGTTTTATGTAGCCACACCCGTTTGTTTCAATCTAGACCTGCAGTGGTGTTTCAAGTCTCTGCCCTTTCTTGCAGGTAATTAGTATGTGTGTTTTCTTTGGATGGTTTAGTTGCATTAGGCAGAGTAGGATCTGCCAGATATGGGGTACATTGGCGTTGTTGGCAGGCTTATGCAATGTATGATCATATAATGTAACTGAATCCCCATACATAGTGCTTGGTTATGTCTCCTCTTGTGTTGCCTTGTATCTCTTGTCTTGTTTTATTTTGTCTTGTATTCCCAGTCCATGTACAGTCCTGTCCAGTCATGCCCATGTTATGTTCATGTTTTCCTCATGTCTTGTGTAAATGTTCTGGGTTCTGCTTTCTGCGATGCTTTGGTTCTGGGTTCTATTAGCTCTGTCTTGTTTTCATGTATGGTGCCTATCTCTAGTCTTTCCTTGCTTCTGTACTGGATACACTCCTGCTGCAGAGCCTCCTTATTCAGCTGCTGGGAGGTTTGCTTGCTCATAGTTCCTGGGATCCGCTGTAGCTGCATCAGGGTTTTGGTATGTGGCTGCACAAACGCTGGTGCTCAACACCAGGGTGTGTGCGGTTACCCAGCACCAGACCCTGACCTATCCACTCTCATGCTAAAGACTCCCACTTATCATCAGGCATACTGGGTCCCGGTCCTTGCACCTCCACCCGGACAGTGTCTGGGTCCCGGGCACTGGACCGCCACCCTGACAGTATGGCCGTAGGAACTTGGAGTTCATGGAGTGGACTTTGCAGCTTTCCTGTTCTGCTCTGTCTGAGAAAACCGCATTCAAGAGTTCCTGTATCTGGACCAGTCTGCTGGAGATGACTTCCTCATTCTTGTTCAGTCTGTCTGATTCCTGTCTTGGAGGGGGTCGATCTGCTAAGCAGTTCGGTGGTCTCTGCAGGTGTCATCTTGTGATGCTTTGTTCCTGGTTCCGATTCCGGTTTTGTGGCAGTGCTTCTGTTCTGACGGTGATCTTAATTCGTTGCTGGTGGTTACTATGCAGGAGGCCTTTCCGGTGGGGGATCCTTGCCTCCGTGGAAGTCAAGAGGACTTTGTTGCATTATCCGCTCGCCATTCCTGGTCTCTGCCTGGGAGCTGTTGGGAGCGTCCGGAGTTCGCTCCTTAGGAGGGGAGTTATGTCACATCCTGTTCCTAGCTGCGGATCATTCTGGCAATGGCTTCTGGTATCCAGTACGCTTTTTACAATTCTTGTTTAGTTTTTCTTGGTTTTCTGGTTTTCTATTCTATGTCTGGTTTTCTTTATGCTGGGTTTCTGGGTTCATTCTTATATTCCGTCCCTGGATTTCCCAGTCTCTTGTTTTATTGTTTGTTTTATTTGCCACACCCGTTTGTTTTCCATCATTCCTTTTGTTTCAGAGTTCCTGCAGGCAGCTGCTCAAGTCTTCTGCCCTTTCTTGTAGGTAAGTATTATGTGTGTTTTCTTTGGCTGGTTTAGCTTGCATTAGTCAGAGTAGGACCTGCCAGATATGGGGTACATTGGCGTTGTTGGCAGGCTTATGCAATGTATGATCATATAATGTAACTAAATCCCCATGATTTTCATATGTAGTACTTGGTTATGTCTCCTCTTGTGTTGCTTTGTATTTCTTGTCTTGTTTTATTTTGTCTTGTATTCCCAGTTCATGTACAGTCCTGTCCTACCCTGTTCTTGTTTTCCTCATGTCTTGTGTACATGTTTTGGGTTCTGCTTTCTGTCCTGCTCCGGTTCTGGGTTCTCCTAATTTGGTCTTGTTTTCATGTATGGTGCCTGTAGCGGAGGCCTGGTATTCCACAGGTTAACTCCACTAAAGATCCCAGTGAGGCTCAGGAACAAGTAGTAAAAATACCATAAAGTAATAATTCCAGCAAACAAGGTAATCCACGAATATCCCCATCCAGATCCCAATGACTGGACGACACACAGCATCAGGAGCAGAATTGACTTTTAATCCACACAACCTCCTTATAAAGCATTCTCCCATGCAAGGGAGGGATTCATCATAATTAGGACAGTAACCAATAATGTCACAGCTACCTCCCACACATCTCCTCCCCTCAGTGTGACACATAATCCCATTATATCTGCTGCAATTTTCCCCAAGTTCTGGATGTACCCCAAAACAGTTAGGTACAAGGGGCTAAGTGGCACCCCCTGATCTGGGTGACCAACATATACCTAAAATTCACCCAGATCAGACCAAGGGTTCGGGAGTTATGTGGAAGGGACAATTTGACCGACTGCACACGAAGTGGTAGCCGAAAAGGGTTCCATGTGTTTTAGCCCTGCAGTCGGTCTCCGTTCGGGAGGTAGAACTCACATAAAAACCTGACATCCATGATTAACATTGCATTCGCATGAATCCCCTTGTTCGGTACTTTTAAGTTACCGAACGGGGGGCTGATTAGCCTTCCCGTTCGGGAGTTACGGAGCCCTGGAGGTCTCAGCGGTGTTCGGGTAAGAGAGTGTCCGATTTGAGTTCCAGACACTCGACGACCAAACACCGCTGAGGTTTTCGTGCGTAAAATGGCAGCCGCCACGTGTTTGTATGCCGAACGGCGGCCACCCAGATACATGCACAAAGTACCAATTAACCTGCGGTTAGAGAAGTGTGAAGCCTAATAAGGCGCACACTTCTCTCTGGGGTGGTCTATTGGTTCGGTAGTTTTCATTCGTATGGAATACGGATGGAAACTACTGAACAATCATACGAATACTACATACAGTTTTAACTATACAGAAGAATAAACACACGCATTGCAGTTTTAACACCGTCTTTTAGGACAGCCTTAATACCATCCGCTACAGTGCCTATCTCTATTCTTGCCTTGTTTCTGTACTGGATACAAACATGCTGCAGAGCCTCCCTATTTAGCTCCTGGGAGGTCTGCTTATTTCCTAGCCCCTAGTTCTTAGGATCCGCTGTAGCTGCATCCGCTGTGGCTGCACAAACTCTGGTGCTCAACACCAGTGGGCGTGCGGTTACCCTGCACCAGACCCTGCTAATCCACCTTCACACTGTGACTCCTACTCTGAACATCAGGCATACTGGGTCCCGGTCCTCGCACCGCCGCCCGGACAGTGTCTGGGTCCCAGGCAACGGACCGCCACCCTGACAGACAGGCGAACACCTGTGCTGCAGGGACTTACTATCCGCAGGGAGATGGATCAGTGATGATCTGCTTCCCCTGTAAAAAAATAAAAATAAAGTTAGTTTAAAATCCCACCCCCCTTTACCAATTTCAAATTAAAATTAACCCCTTTCCTGCCAATTGATCATGGACTACAGTGATCAATTGGCAGGTACTACATTTTACTGTGATCTGATTATTTTTTATTTTTTTTTAACCCCATGAAGGTCAACTTTTATTTTTTGTAACCCTCAGGGGTTAATTTTATTAATTAATTTAAATATATTAAAATGATATATTTAGCTAGCTGGGGTGGGTGGAAGTTAGTGGGGGATTGGGGAATTTGGTGTTAGGCTAGCCAGGGGTTAACATTAAAAAAAAGTTTAAAAAGTTTTAAAATTTAAAAAAAAAGTTTCAATAACATTTAAAAAAATCCTACCCTCCTTTACCCAGTCCTAATAAAAAATTAACCCCTTTACTGCCAGTTGATCCCTACCTACAGTAATCAAAATACAGATCACAGTATTATACTGTGAACCAATTTTTATTTTTAACCCTCAGGGGTTCAATTTATTTAATTAATTTAAATATTTTAAAATGATATATTTTGCTAGCTGGGGTGGGTGGGACTTATGGGAAATTGGGGAATTTACGGTTAGTGCGGTTTACTGCTAGTTAGGGGTTAACAGCAAAAAAAAAAGCTTTAAGAGAGTTTAGGAAAGTTTAAAAAAAATTAATAAGCAAAACAAGTTTAAAAACTAGTTTAAAAAATAAAACAAGTTTAAAAAAGTAAAATTTTTTTTAAAATGCTCATTACCACTACACCTGGAACAAACTAGAGAAAAAATGATTCCACGCTAAGGTTCAAAATACACCTTTTGAATCACCCCAGGGTGTATTCTTTAATAAATAGTATGTGTTTGTGGGGAAGTTTTAATAACCAACCAGCTAAACTACTCCAAAATGGAACATGGACACAGCGTAAAACTTCAAAGTTAGAAACAAACTGAATGGCTGTGTCTCAAATGTGCCCTTTCAGGGCCGGACTGGGGATTCCAAAGCAGCCCTGGAAAAAAAATCTATGCCAGCCCCATAAGTCATTGCGCCATATATTGTCGCATGTAATATGTAAAGCTATGTCTTGCCACCCTAGATGAGATAGAAAATATTGGTCCTTTCAGAGTAAAATTTTTAATTATACAGTAAGCATACTTACATGCAGACACAGACAATCTCACTGACACAAGCTGATTGATACACAGCCTCATAGACAATCTCACTGATATACATAAGATCATTGATATAAAAACACAAACCCACTCACTAGCAGGCGCGCGCACACACACACACAGCTTAATGTAGTGGCTCTGGTGTCTATAGCCTGTCCCTGCAGGTTTTTCAATGTAAACACTGACTTTTTAGAGAAAAGGCAGTGTTTACATTGCTTCCTAGTGACAGACATTCAGACGGTCACTAGAGGTGCTTCCTGTGTCAAGCTTGATGATCTCAGCCATAGAGGCAGGGCCAGTCGAGGGGAGACCAGCACGACGTGGGGGGGAAAAAAAGGTGAGTAAAAACATACATATACACACACACACCATGGCAGATAGACCGTGACACACACACACACACACACACCGTGACACAGACAGAAACAGACACACCATGACAGACAGACACACCATGACAGACATAGACACACACATACCATGCAAGACACACACATACCATGCAAGACACACACATACCATGCAAGACACACACATACCATGCAAGACACACACATACCATGACACACACACACACCATGACACACACACACACCATGACACACACACACACCTTTAAAAAGACACACACCTTGACACACACACCATAACACAGACAGACTGTGACACAGACACACACCATGACACAGACCATGACACAGAGACCATGACACAGACAGACACACACACCATGACAAACATACACACACAATGACACAGACAGACACACATTACATGACACACATACACCATGACACACACATTGCATGACACAGACGCACACCCCGTGACACAGACAGAAACAGACACACTATGACAGACAGACACACCATGACAGACATAGACACACACATACCATGCAAGACACACACACACACCATGACACACACACACCATGACACACACACACCTTTAAAAAGACACACACCTTGACACACACACCATAACACAGACAGACTGTGACACAGACACACACCATGACACAGACCATGACACAGAGACCGTGACACAGACACATTACATGACACAGACAGACACACACACCATGACAAACATACACACACAATGACACAGACACACATTACATGACACACATACACCATGACACACACATTGCATGACACAGACAGACCGTGACACAGACAGACGCACACCCCGTGACACAGACAGACCGTGACACAGACATATACCTATGACATACACCCCATACATATACCTATGACATACACCCCATGACACAGACAGACTGACACAGACAGAGACACACGCGCATACAATGACACAGACAGAGACACACGCACACATACACTGACACACAATTTCTACCTGTGGGGAAGCTCCTTTGGCGGCCGCAGGGGGAGCTGGCTGTTCTGTCTCTGCTCCCCCTCCCCCCGGTCTCTTTGTAGTGCGCTGGGGAGGGGGAGCAGAGACAGAACAGCCAGCTCCCCCTGCGGCCACCTAAAGAGCTCCCTCTGCTGCCGCAGGTGAGCCAGCTGCCTGCCCGGCCTCAGGTGCCGACGGCCCACGGGGAAATTTCACAGTATCCCGGTGGGCCAGTCCGGCACTGTGCCCCTTCAACATCCACATATACCTGGCAAAGGTACATATTGCTGTACTCAGGCGACCTAGCTGAGCAACATATGTAGTATTATTCAGTCGTAGCACACATAATATTCTTTAAGAAATGGTATGCCTTTATAGGGTAGTTGGATTATATAGCCTGCTAAAATACTCTAAAATGGGACATGGGCACAGCGTAAAAATTTGAAGTTTGAAAAAAACTGAAATGACTATCTCAAATGTGCCCTTCCGATGTCCACATATACCTGGCAAAGGTACATACGGGGGTATTGCTGTACTCAGCTGACATAGCTGAGCAACATATGAAGTATTATACAGTCGTAGCACACATACCATTTGCAAAATATACTGTGTAAACTCACTTTGTGTGTCAAAAAGGCACAAGCTAGCAGAAAAATTATCTCACGCTAAGGTTCAAAATATGCCTTTTGAAATACATTTGGATGTCTTCTTTAAGAAATGGTATGCTTTTATGATGTAGTTGTAATATGTAGCCTGCTCAAGTGCTCCAAAGTGGAACACGGACGCATCAAAACCCTCCATGAAAATTCACACTTAAAAACCTAAACTTGTCATGTCTCTTTTACAGCACTGTAACTTCGCAAAATAGTGTCTGTCATACATTTGGGCATATTGTTTTACTCAGTAGTACATATTAAGTGTAAGAAATACACAGCAAAAATGCAACATATATGTAAAAATGCAATTCCCCCTCAAAATGGTGACAAGTTAAGGCACAATATATACCATATAAGATACCCTGGAGTGTCTGCTTTATCAAATGAAAGCCCTTTGTGGGGTTATTTGAACAGTCACGCTGCTATAATACCCTAAAATAAGACATAGGCCCGTCAAATCCATCTATTCAAATTTGAACTGTAGAAACTGAAATAGCCTTGTCTCTTATATGGCACTATAGCTTTACAGAAAAGTGCCAAAGGCATACAATGGGGGTATCGTTATACTCAGCAGATGTAGCTGAACACAATATGGAGTTTTGTGCAGGAATAGGACACACCAGCTTTACGAAATACAAATTACAAAAACCTTGTTATATGTGTATATGCCAAAATAAAGAAAAAACACAATTTTACTCCAATATTTAGCAGAGATTGGCAATGAAATGGTTATGTAAAAAGTGTCAAACTAACCTTAGATAAATAGCCTGTGATGTCTACTTTATTTAAATATATACTTTTGTGTGGCAATTTTGTTTTTTCTGTCATATGGTGGCAGTAACTGAAGGGTTATACTTCTCCCTGTGGACAAGACAACTTAGCAATTAATTTAAAAAAAGGACCCTCCCCCTTTACCTATAAAGTGCTGTACCTCCAAACATACCCCAGATCAACCCACTTGGATAGACGCTTTATCAATAGAGTGGATCTTCCGACTGGCTTATGTCTTTCCACCTCTGCCCTTAATCCCAAAGGTCCTTCTCAAGATACGAACAGAGCGAGAGTATTGGCGATAATCCCATATTGGCCAAACAGAGTCTGGTTTGCGGCCATAAAGGAAATGGCCATCAATTATTGGGAACTTCCAAGATCAAATCTACTTATTGTGAACCTGGACCTGCCCTTGAAAGTCTTAGAAACTTTCAGGTTGACAGCTTGGCTACTGCAAGGCTAATCCTTCAAAACCAAGGTTTACAAGAAGACAGAATAGCAATCTTACTCCACGCTACTAGAAAATCTACATCTAAGATTTACTTTAGGATTTGGTCTAAGTTTCTACACTGGAGTAAGGAACACCAGTGCCCAGTTTTGCATCCATCTATAGATAACATTCTCCATTTTTTTTACAAGATGGGTTTTCAGCTGGGCTGAGTGTCTCCACACTCAAGGTGCAAGTATCGGCCTTAAGTTTCTTTCTAATTAAAGATCTGGCTACTAATGTCTTCATCAGACGATTTTTTAGGTCCATCAGTCTCAAACGACCACCTAGGCGATCTGTGTTTCCAACGTGGGATTTAACCTTGTTCCTACAAGCTCTTAGTGTTCATCCCTTTGAACCTTTGGAAGAAGTTCCATTAAAATTTTTGTCTCTCAAGGTTTTGTTTCTGATAGCCATTACATCAGATAAAAGAGTGGGAGAACTTCATGCTCTTTCTTCCTTGGATGAATTCACCATTTTTCACAAAGACAAGGTTGTTCTTTATCCAAGACCGTCCTTTCTACCAAAAGTGTTGTCTTCTAAGACGGTTACTCAGCCAATCATATTACCTTCATTTTATAGCGTTGCTTCATCTCCTCAAGGGCCCATGTGGCAGAAATTGGACGTCAGAAGAGCGTTGTTTGTTTATTTAACAATAACAAAAGAATTCAGAAAATCGGATCATCTCTTCATTAATTTTCAGGGGCACCTCAAGGGCATGGTAGCTTCCCGTGGTACTTTTTCCTGTTGGCTCATTCAGGCTATAGAACTGGCGTATTCTTCGTCAGGTCTTCAGTCTCCAGCTACACTTACGGCCCATTCAACTTGAGCTATGGCTACCTCATGGGCAAAGAAGGCACTTGCATCTCCGGAGGTCATCTGCAAAGCAGCATGCTGGTCATCGTTTAACACCTTTATCAAGCACTATCGGCTAGACATATACTCTGCCTCTGAAGCAGCCTTTGGGCGTAAGGTGTTGCAAGCGGTAGTGGCCTAAGTCCCGCCCAGATGAAGATCTTGCTATATCCCTTCAGTTACTGTCACCATACGACAGAAAAAAACAGAAATTTGTACTTACCATAAATTCTTTTTTTTCTTAATATAGTGGCAGTACTACTCCCCTCCCTCTTTGTTATTAAAGAAATTTTTGCAGTAGATTTTGAGCTTTGTCACATAATGGGGTATGTTTGGATGTACGGCACTTTATAGGTAAAGGGGGAGGGTCCTTTTTTTTTAATTAATTGCTAAGATGTCTTGTCCACAGAGAGAAGTATAACCCTTCAGTTACTGCCATCATGTTAAGAAAAAAGAATTTACGGTAAGTACAAATTTCTGTTTTCTGTGATGGCTACTAAACCTACAAGACAAACATACCAACTTCTAAAATTGTTGCAAATTGAAATTTTATTTTAGTCCTTGTATTTTGTGACCTGTAGTTTTCAAAATAAGCTGAAACCTATACATATGATGTACTCCATAAATCAAGACACAAATTAATTTATTTTGAATTACTTTTTCTAAGCTGGACATATTATGCACAAGCTATTATTGCCAAAACTGTGAAAAAAAAATTATTTTTGGGGTTTCTTTTTACATTTTTTTTTCCATTTTGTTATAATTAATGAGAATGTATCTATTTATATGTGAAATCAAATTAAAGCCCTGTTTGCCCTCTAAAAAACGATGTATAATACGTGTTGGTGCAATAAATGACAGAGATGCAAATTGCGTTTGAATACAAACAGCAAAAAAATAAATTGCAAAAATGGAGGGACGGAGCCTAGCATCCAGGCTGAGCGGTTGTGCTGAACCTCAGCTCCCGCTCTATTCTGCACTTTCCAGAGATAAATCCCCTAAAAATCAGCACAGCCGCGCACTGTCGTGAAGCTATCATTACGGGGACACCCGGGGGAATCACCCGATACCGAAAGTAAGCCTGTAACCCCGGGGACCCAACAACATACCCTGAGGCCTACCGGAGATCGAGCAGCAGGGAGATGGCCACTCCCCGTGCTGACTGACCTGGACACCGATCCCTCAGGGTTACCTCCATCTACCCCTCCCCCCCCGGACTGATGGGGGTCATCTCTGTCCACACCAAGCGACATGAGGGGCAGTCACAAGCTGCACCAACAACTCAACGAACCACAGCACAAGGGCAGCCGAGCACATGGCATACCCAAAATGGCGACGACAGTGATGTTCAACGGCGTCTAGAAGCTGCTTTTGCCTGATTCTGGCACAGACTGAACGAACGGCTGCAAGCACCTCAAGCAAACCCACAAACCCTGACGGGTACGAGCAAGCTGACCGTACCCACGGGGAAAAGAGAAAGGTACCACTGCAAGGGCAGACGGAATGCAAGAGAGGAGCTGAGAGCAGGGGAAAGAGGCGCCCCACTCTGGGCAAAGCAATTGTCCCAAAGCTAGCCACACAAACACATAGCCCACCCAGGCCAAAGGCCGTGAGGAAATTGCATCTGCAGCATCAACCACCCTGCAGGAGGAATGCCCGCCGCATGTGGCAAAGGAACACCGGCTCCACCTGCACCAGATATGGGAATGCCTCGAACTCTCAGAGCCCTCGAGTCAGTGGTCTGACGATGCCACCCTCGGCAAGAGCCGGGGGCTGGAGAGGGTCCTCGCCCCGCAATTGCCGCAGCTACACCTTCCGCCTTCCCACCTCTGAAGCAGTGGCGGATCCGGGGGGGGGGCGCGCAACGGGGCAATTGCCCCCCCCCCCGAGAATTCCGCCGGTCTCCCTCTTCCCTGCCAGGACATGCAGCTGCTAGCCCTGCAATGTGCTTGCGGACCGGAAGGGAGATCAGAGATCTCCCTCCCCGGTCCGCAGGCACTGTGCGGGCGGCCGGCGGCGGAGGGAGTGAGAGAGAGGACCCGGGAGCTCAGTCTGCAGCTCCTCCGGGTCCTCCTCTCGTGAGATTTGGAGCGTTGCCGCGGTTACCACGGCAAAGCTCCAAATCTCGCGAGAGTGAACTCTAGCCCGGGAGCGCGGGCTAGAGTTCACTGTCCCCACTGGGACCACCAGGGAATCCCCACTGGGACCACCAGGGAATTAAATATGCTCCCCCTCCTCCCCAGCAAAGGTAAGAAGGGAGGGGGGACATAGGATATTTATTTTAATTAAATTAAAAAAAATATATTATAAAAAAAAAAAAAGCCACACACACATACATTGCCCCCAATACTGCCCCCCCATACACACATTCTGCCCCCCATACACACACACTGCAACTGTTACACATACACTGCATCCCTGACATACACTGCCGCCCTCACTCACACACTACAACCTTCACACACACACTGCACCCCTTACACATTGCACCACTCACACACCACTGCTCCTATGCCCTACTACAGCCCCATTTCCCAGCAGATCTCAGGTAAGTTGTCAAACTGTTCTTAAACGGTTTGACTACTTACTGTGGGAGGGGGTCCCAGCACTATTGACACCATAACCACTACACTGAGCTGTAGTGGTTATTGTGTCTGGATTATTTCTTTAAATAATCTACAAGTGCCCCTCCCGATGATCAGGCTCTGGATCCGCTACTGCTCTGAAGACAACTTGCCACAAACCGGCATGGGCTGAAAGGGACTGAATGCAGATATGCAGCACTCCTTAACTCTCTCCTTTCATTTTCTTTTATTTCTTAATTTTTGAGAAACGTTATACTTTTAAGTGTTGTCCTTAATGACCTACTGTTATGCTTATTATGATGCATTGTCTCCACATTATGCAATTTATCATATAATCCAGACTGCTACCCATCTGATGACTTAACTTCAGGCACATTAGACCGACCTGCTAATTGAGCATAGCGTACCTTACCCTGACCTGGCCCACGACAGTTGCCTAGCCTGATAGCTCTAATCTAGCTTGTGTCAGAGCAAACTAGCAAATAGTAATATAGGACCGACCCAGTGTAGCCTTGTCTCACTAAGCACAGTGTCTTGTTAAACGCACGTATTACAAACTGACTTCTCTGTGGATACTTCATGCTCGACTATTACTCATATGTAACGGCACCTACTGGTTTAACCTGCGTAGTATTACACTGTTGAAATGAACATACCAAAAAAAAAGAGGCCGTTATCAATGGAAGTTCATGCAATGTTCTCGCTAATTGTTATGCACAACGCATGTTTTTTCATGCATTAACTCATTGCTTTATTTTCTGTACTGACTCAGCATATGCCTCAATAAAAACACAGATTAAATGCAAAAATGGCTTGTGTCCTTAAGCGTAAAACATGCTTCTGGGGTTAATATATACAGAGGAGAAATAGTTATTTAAAATTTCTGCCTTTTCCTGGTCTTCATTAAGGAACACCCCATCCCAGTTTTTAGTGTACCTACACTTTCATTTTTTTTTTAGAATTTATGTAATTAAAAAATGCTTTGGGGTTGGTTTTGCTGTCTTTGGCTACCATTTTGAAGTTTAGCGAATCTAATCGCTATTTTGCACACATTATTGGCTTCCTTATATCTTTTATAAGATGCCTCTGATTTGTCTGATTTAAATGCTTCTAAATGCCCTTTTATTATTTTTAATCTCTTGTTTTACTTCTCTACTAATAGAAGGATCCAGCAAAGCTTACTGGCTGTTTGATTGACTGGGGGTATTCAAAAGATTTACAAACTGGGGTTATATTCTCACTTATAAAGCACATCAGCTTGCTTTTGGGGTGTGGAATAAGCAAATTCCCGTTATTTTCTCTGCAAATAAATAGCACAGATCAGGGAATCTTCCAAGTTTCAATTTATCCATGAGCACAAATAAAAAGGCAGCAGGAAATCCCATTACCCTAAGCCAGCTCATTAAATGCTATTGTCAGGATTACTGTTGATCCAGCATGCAGAAATAGTATCACACCTAGGACTAAGGATAACGTATAACCAGACCTTTAGAATGGCCAGACTTAACAAATCCAAGAATAGTCAAAATACTTGCCGAGGTCAGGGATGTAGAACGAGACACAACGATGAGGGAAAGCCAAACATCAAGGATACCAGAAACCAGGGAAGTCAAACCCAGAAATACTACGATCAGGAACACTCTCTCGGATAACCAGCTAAGGGAAACCACGACAAGGCACTGATCAAAAGGTAATTTGGGTTTAACCCCTTAAGGACCAAACTTCTGGAATAAAACGGAATCATGACATGTCACACATGTCATGTGTCCTTAAGAGGTTAAATAACTTTCTTAAAGCTGTAATTGGCTGTTATGTGGCCTCTGACCCCCAAAAAGTGCATGCACGTCTATGACGTGACGTCGCACGCACGTGCCATCTTTGACGTGGACGAATGTGTCAGGATTACAAATTGATCCAGCATGCAGTACTGTGTCACACCTAGGACTAAGGATAACATATAATCGGACCTTAGAATGGCCGGACTTAACGTCTCCAAGAATACTTGCAGAGGTCAGGGACACAGAATCAGAAACAAAGATGAGGGAAAGCCAAAAGTCAAGGATACCAGATATCAGGGAAGTCAAAACAAAGCAAAAGTCAAATACCAGAAAATCAAGTTCAGGAATGCACTCTCGGATAACCATAGGCATAAAACCACGACAGGGCAATGAGCAAGAGGAGAATTGGGTTTGAATATCCCTCTTGTGGATCCGATTGGCTGTAACCGGCCTCTGACCCCAAAGGCAATTACCAGGTTTCCATGTGCGTGATTGCTGCTCATGCACAAACCCTCCTGTGGATTTGATTGGCCATGACTGGCCTTTGACCCCCCCCAAAAAAATTACCAGATTTCCATGTGCATGATTGCTGCTCGGCACAACTTTTCCTGTCATGACAGTAAATGCCATTAACCATATTTTATGTGCGGATGAATACGTGACAGGAAAGGTTTCCTATAAAAGCCCGGTCCGCTTCTAGGAACGTCGCACCCGCTGGGGACCGGGAAGGAGGGAGACCGGATAACTGCCCGTCGAGGTAAGTTAAAAGTATTTCTGACGGCGTGGCTCCTCTGAGTGCAGCGACACGGTCAGAAATGCCAGGAGCCATGATAACTATAGAAAAAGTTTACTTTCCCGGGGGATTGAGTCAACTCACAGGAGATCTCTGCATCTCCAAAACCTATGGTGTTGGTTGCTTGATACAAGGTATGAGGCCATATTCCTGTGCCCTTAGGGCCGTATTTCCACATGGGCACCCTGGCACCCACAAGCAAAGGGACCCCACAGCATTGCCCATGTACCCAGGCTGATAGGGGAGATCCTTTGATCTGCCCAAAGGCCCTTCTTAGTGACAGGGAGGGAGAACCCGGGGGGGCGGGAGCACCCAGAGCTGCAGGAGAGGGAGGACCTGGCCGATGGTTCCAACCACGAGTATTCTGGTCAAAACATTGTTGCGGCAACACTCCGACACAGCATTCTGCTTGCGGGAGGAGTGAGACAGCCTGCAGCCAGAGGAGCTGCAGGTTCTAGATCTACTACTCAAACCGGACCACCAGGGGGTGTAATGTCCCCCCATCATTCACCCAAGGTAAGGGTGGTGGGGGGGGGAGGAGAGGGCATGAAGCTTTTTTTAAAACGGAGTTTAAATAAAAATCCCTTATCCCTATGCATCCTTCCTCACACTGCACCCCTCTCACACACACTGCACCTCTCACTGCTGTCTGTTTGTGTATATTCAACAGTCTGTGTTTGTGTTCTGCAGTCTGTAAGTGCATTAAGCAGATTGTGTATGCATTCAGCTGTCTTTGTGTATGTATTCAGCAGCCTGTGTGTGTTTTCCAGGGTAGGGCTTGCAAATGCTTCATAAGAGAGATCTGTCACAGCTCCGTCAGCCACAGCTTTCTCTTGCTATCATCTTGATCTTCTACCAGGATCCAAACAGAGTGATTATATCCTTTATCTAGTGTATTACCTTTACACCCAGACATCAGCCCGAAGCTTGTTGCAGAGCAATGCAGTTCCACCCAAGAACAAGTTGAGACGTGGTTAAAGGTGACCGTAGTACTGACTTTATTGTAGACACAACCACATATGACAGAAAGACACTTAACACCTATTTAATGGCCATACAAACACATACACATTACAAAGTACCATACAATAACTAAAACAAACATGGCACCGGATACAATGCCCTCCCAAACAAATTGTTTATTCACCCAGTAGGAGATTCCCAGTGAACAGAGGTCCACACAATAAGACAATCAGGCGTCTTCCTGTCCCAAGAAATCCAGCTAATTGTCATTTACTGCTCTAAGTCTGGGCATTGGAGTATTTAGGCCACACAAAGTCCCAATGGCCGACTTAGCCTTAGGGTCTGCTTGGGCGGCCCAGGCTGGAATTTCTGTTCACCATGTACCCCAAATAAGCACAGCGTGACATACACAAGAGAGGGCAAATAAACCAGAAACTCTGTCTTCCTCATATGACTCCCCAGACTCACACCTCCCAAACCACAACCTACCCCCAAACAGATTCTGATTCAGGTGTGCCCAAAAGTAGCAGATCCATGGAAAGGATTGGGTGACCGTGTCTGACCCAGGTGTTCCCTTCCACTCAGCCTTCCCAATGGTGATC
>OW240924.1:37887972-37946071 GCA_933207985.1 Pelobates cultripes
ACTTGATGGACGCAAGTCTCTTTTCAGCTATGTAACTATATAACTATGTAATACTAGTAAAACCCCACATTTTTATTTTAATTTACTACGTTTTCTCCTTAAAGTTAAGCAGTCATTAATCCTGCCTCTGTTACATTTCTTTGGCTCCACAGATTGCCTCGGGTTCTTGTATTTTTGCTTCAAGTTAGCAAATTCAAGTTCTTGTATTTACAAACCCAGGTATAGTATCTACTCACCATGGTTTCAATCATGTCTATGCCTCAATACTACATGCACTCTAAAACTTGTCACAGTATATATTGGTTATTTATAGCATACTGTCACAGCCTTCGCTAATTATTAAATATTTAATGGGCTTAATCCATAGCTCCATAATTATTCTAGGCCTCCACCGGTTTCTACGCAAAAAAACAGTAACGCTCATCTGTATAACAAATCAAGGTATAGTTCTCTACTCATTACAGGACCTTTTCATTGAAGACCTAACGCGGTCTCGATTCATTACGACTAACTCACGGTCCTACACCCTTGGTGTGTTAAATTCTCTACATTTTTCTACCTAGGCATACAGTCATACTGCCATCAGGCAAGAAACTACCCAACCTAACTAAACCGGTACTCAGCCACACTACCAGGTACTTACGTCCTTACTCGTTTACGGCATTCACTACCCCAAGGCTTCAATCAGCCTCTCTCTAACGTAAACTCGTCCCAGTCTTAGACTAACCATTAAGATCTCTCACTTCAGGATCTCATGTTGCGCTCCTAATAGCAAACCCTTACTACAAATCATACGCCACCACGTTACGCATAAATACATCATCTGTCTTAATCCTTAGGCTTCTTCTACGAGGACAGAAGCAGCAAAGACTCGCTACATATAACACTCAAAGGTTCCAGTTCTTGATTATAACCCCTTCGAGGTTAGTATCCACACATTAGACCAGAATTACCATTCAACCTCAAGTATACAAGTGAACTGGCTTACAGGGTGGGCCGCTGGGGGACCGACGACGATCAGGTAAGTATCCCTAAGACGTTATGACTGTTCAGGACCGTCATCAGTCCTCAAGGGTATGTTTCCGATGACGGCCCTGAACCGTCATCGGTCGTCAAGGGGTTAAAGAAAGGTCAGCTGTATTTACTACAGACTCATTACATGTTTCCGATGTGTATTTAAAGGGACACAATAGTCACAAGAATAATTATAGCTTAATGTAGTGGTTGTAGTGTCTATAGCCTGTCCCTGCAGGCTTTTTAATGTAAACGCTTCCTTTTCAGAGAAAAGGCAGTGTTTATATTACTTCCTAGAAACAAGCGGCAGTCACTCAGATGGCCACTATAGGTGTGCTCTCCTATAGAGATACATTAACGCAAAGCATCTCCATAAGGTGATGTTGATTCGCACAGTGTGCTCTCCTATAGAGATGTATTGATTCAAAGCATCTCCATAAGGTGATGCTGATTGGCGCAGTGTTTTGCCATGCGTGCACACTAGCCTTCCAAAGCTTTCCTACTGAAAAGCACTGGATTGGCTAAAATCTTCAAAATTGATGCCAAGGAGGCAGAGTAGGGGCAGAGCCAGTCACGTCAGATCCGTGCAGCACTGAGATAAAGGCTAAGTTTAACCCTTTTTAAGGGGGTAAGAGGGTGCCATCCACCTAATGTGTTTTTAACACTGTAGTGTTAAGGATATTGTTTTTGCTCATTGAGGACTAATATGAGAACTATTGAGATGTATACAAATTGTGTTTTGTTTGTGGACTTTTATGGGACATTTTTTTCATTGCTCATTAAGGACTAGTATTGAATTCTAATTATCTCAAACGTTTCACGCCCACCTTATGGACATAAATATAGAGTGTGGGCATGTTGAGGGCAAATCTGAGGAAGCCAGCATACCGGTGAAACGCGTCATCATGCCCTGACATCACACGCATGCACTTTGCTCAAGCCACGCCCCCCCGGTACCTTTGGGAACTTCGGACGCAACATCACACAGCCGGCAGTGGAGTAGCGAAAGTGAAATCCTATCGGTGGGGTGAGCTTATGGGTCCTTTGCCGGCTGCTGCTGTTTTTAAAGTATTGGGATAAAGATTGGATATTCTACAATCAATTTATCATCTAGTCCAGAGTGATATCTTGGAGCTATTAAAGTTTAGAGCAGGCTTTTCTGCTCTATGTTTGTGAGTGTTCCCTTTTAAACTTTTATATTGCATACAACTTATCGTGCTATATTGCCCTATAAGGTTCTTTTATTCTTATTTTACATGTATGCTCTCCCAAATGAAATCAACCAATATTCTACAATAATACATATGTAAATTTGTATGTTACACTGATCCACATTTTTTCACGAACTGTGGCACTTATATTGCATTGTGTTTTCACCAAAGTACTATTGCACTTTATAATGTATGCATTTTAATTGATTATGTTTTAAGGGCATGTTGCAATTTTCACTAATATTGTCTTAAAGACACAGCGCACCTTAACTTTCGTTTTATGTCTAAATAGTGTTTTGTAAGCTTGTACACTGTAAGGTGCAGCTTTCTTACATTTAAAACTATTTTATTGTATCTGTTTAGCGCCTATTTTACTTGATTTTGTCTAGAGTTTTTAAGCTTATTTTCTTCAAGTAAGGCAGCTTAATCACAATGTCTTTGTTTGAATTTCAAGATAAAAGGGAATTTAAAATTTGATGTCACTAGCATGCATGTAAATGATGGAAGAAATATCTCCAGGAAGGATGATATAAAAGTAACATTTAAAGAACTAGAAAAACTATTCGCTAAAGAGATAAAATATAAATGGGAAGTGGCAACCTTGGAGAGATATATACAAGATATGATTACTCCAAGAGGCCTAAGATTTGAGAAAGTACCAACATTTGAGAATGAGATTAAAGGGAAAAATGTAGCAATCTGGAATAATGCTCTAGAGAGATTTGTAGTTGAGATGATTAATATTGTCATCTCATGCAGAACAGATAATCTGGAAAAATTAGATTCACAAATAAAAGAAATAAAACAAACATTAGAACCCACAGTGGGCACTAGGGATCATGAGGAATTAACGGAGAACCAAAAAGAACTTAGACTGGAACAACAGGTTAAAAATGTAAAGGTAAAGAAATACAAGAGAGATTTAATGGACTATCTTTATATAGAAAAAAGACAGGGAAGGCAAGAAAGGGGGAGGGGGTGGCCCTGTATGTGAAGGATAGCATAAAATCTAGCCTAATAAAAGTTAGTGAGGCGAACATTGAGTCCGTACGTTAGAATATGGTAATCACACAGTAACTCGTGTAGCGAGTTGAGGAAATAGCTAAAATGACAATGAAGGGGGATGTTATCATCATGGGTGACTTTAATCTTCCTGATGTGAATTGGAAAACAAAAATAGCTGCTTGTGCCAAGAGCACACATATTCTAAACTCCCTACTGGGATTGTATCTAAAACAAGTCATTGAGGAGCCAACTCGTAAAGAAGCCATACTAGATTTAGTGTTAACAAATGGAGATTTGGTATCAGATATTACTGTAGTGAAAGTGTAGGATCCAGTGATCATCAGTCAGTGTGGTTTAATATAAGAACAGTGACTGAGTCACACCAGACAAAAACAAAAGTTTTAGACTTTAGAAAAACAGACTTTTCTGAAATTAGAATATGTGTTAAGGAGTCATTATCAGAATAGAGCAATTTAAATGGAGTCCAAGAGAAATGAGATTATTTAAAAGTTGCACTACTGAAGGCAACAGAAAATTGCATTACGCTAGTCAGTAAAAGCAAAAGATTCAAGAAACCACTGTGGTACTCCACAGATGT
This sequence comes from Pelobates cultripes, assembly GCA_933207985.1. Taxonomy (NCBI): domain Eukaryota; kingdom Metazoa; phylum Chordata; class Amphibia; order Anura; family Pelobatidae; genus Pelobates; species Pelobates cultripes. The sequence continues at coordinate 37,891,801 of OW240924.1, forward strand.
GGCCAAAATAGTTAAAAACAAAAAGTTAGCATTTAGCATTTAGTAATTATAAAAAAAAAAAAAAAAACAGAGCAAGGAAGACAAAATAATCTATAAGATTAGGCAGAAAGAGGCTAAGCAAGTTATGAGAGCTTCCAAATCACACACAGAAGAGAAAATAGCACAGTCAGTAAAAAATGGGGATAAAACATTTTTTAGATACATAAATGAGAAAAGAAAAGTAAAACAAGGATTAGTTAGATTAAAAACAAAAGAATGAAGGTATGTAGAAGAGGATAAAGGTCTAGCTGACTGCCTCAATGAATATTTTTGTTCTATATTTACAGATGAAAATGAAGGAAAGGGACCTCAGTTAAGAAAAAGGATAAATGAGTCATTTATTACACGTGAGTTTACAGAGGAAGAGGTTTTATTTCAACTGTCAAAAGTAAAAACAAATAAGTCAATGGGACCTGATGGAATACACCCAAAGCTATTAAAAGAGCTTAGTGGTGTACTAACAAAACCATCAACAGATTTATTTAACCAATCATTGTTAACAGGAGTAGTCCCAGAAGATTGGAAGTTAGCGAATGTTGTGCCCATTTACAAGAAAGGTAATAGGGAGGAGTCGGGCAACTATAGACCAGTAAGCCTTACTTCAGTAGTGGGGAAAGTGATGGAAACCATGTTAAAGGATAGGATTGTTGAACATCTAAAAACACATGGATTTCAAGATCAGAGACAACATGGGTTTACTTCAGGGAGATCATGCCAAACTAATCTTATTGATTTTTTTGATTGGGTAACTAAAATTATAGATCAGGGTGGTGCAGTAGACATTGCTTACCTAGATTTCAGTAAGGCTTCTGACACTGTTGCACATAGAAGGCTTATCAATAAACTGCAATCTTTAAGTTTGGATTCCAATATTGTTGAATGGCTAAGGCAGTGGCTGAGTGACAGGCAACAGAGGGTTGTAGTCAATGGAATATATTCGAAGCTTGGACTTATCACCAGTGGGGTACCTCAGGGATCTGTACTTGGACCCATTCTCTTTAATATTTTTATTAGTGATATTGCAGAAGGTCTTGATGGTAAGGTATGTATTTTTGCTGATGATACTAAGATATGTAACAGGGTTGATGTTCCAGGAGGGATAAGCCAAATGGCAAATGATTTAGGTAAACTAGAAAAATGGTCAGAATTGTGGCAACTGACATTTAATGTGGATAAGTGCAAGATAATGCATCTTGGACGTAAAAACCCAAGGGCAGAGTACAGAATATTTGATAGAGTCCTAACCTCAACATCTGTGGAAAGGGATTTAGGGGTGATTATTTTTGATGACTTAAAGGTAGGCAGACAATTTAATAGAGCAGCAGGAAATGCTAGCAGAATGCTTGGTTATATAGGAAGAGGTATTAGCAGTAGAAAGAGGGAAGTGCTCATGCCATTCTACAGAACACTGGTGAGACCTCACTTGGAATATTGTACTCAGTACTGGAGACCGTATCTTCAGAAGGATATTGATACCTTAGAGAGAGTTCAGAGAAGGGCTACTAAACTGGTTCATGGACTGCAGGATCAAACTTACCAGGAAAGGTTAAAGGATATAAGCATGTATAGCTTGGAGGAAAGACGAGACGGGGAATATGATAGAAACATTTAAATACATAAAGGGAATCAACACAGTAAAGGAGGAGACTATATTTAAAAGAAGGAAAACTACCACAGCAAGAGGACAGTCTTAAATTAGAGGGACAAAGGTTTAAAAATAATATCAGGAAGTATTACTTTACTGAGAGGGTAGTGAATGCATGGAATAGCCTTCCAGCTGAAGTGGTAGAGGTTAACACAGTAAAGGAGTTTAAGCATGCATGGGACAGGCATAAGGCTATCCTATCTATAAGATAAGGCCAGGGACTAATGAAAGTATTTAGAAAATTTGGCAGACTAGATGGGCCGAATGGTTCTTATCTGCCGTCACATTCTATGTTTCTATGACTATAAAAATAATAGAGTTAGAAATTATTCTAGAACCAAGAATGATGAAACTGACCAGTCACAAACATACTGTTCCTATCACAATGGTAAAAGTAGAAACAGGGTCAATAGTTTCAAATCAAAAAATAGAGACAATATCAAGTGGCAGACCCCCAACAATCCCATTCAAGAAGGTTGGACAAGGGTGGAATCTGGGAGGAGGCATATCAACAAATAAACAGGGGGCGGAGCCAAGCAGCCCAGACGTGTTCAGAGCGAGCTCCCACGTCTGGGGACAAAAAAAAAAAACGGGTATCACACCCAGTCACAAACACCCACAAGCCGCAAAGCACAATAATGGTGACCGGGAGGGGCTGCCGCATCGAAAGGTGCTGTACACTGTACACTCGTTCGGACATGCCAAGGTTTGCAGCCTACCTGACACTCAGCCACAGAGAGACGGCCGCTCTCCAGGTGAAGTATCAAAGACTGAGACCCTGGTGATACCCTGGCTACCAGTACAAAAATCTTAACTCTATACTTACTCCAGACCTAGAGCCCGCTTGGACTAAATGTTTAATACTAAGGTTACTATGCTTCAAACCAGATTTCTATGACCAACAAAAGATTTAGTTTCCTTCCATACCTCTAGGGTGCTTCACAACAGGCTAACTAAACTTACACAACGAGCACTAGCTCACAGTGAATAACATCCTTCAATCTACATATGTAGGATCTTCACGACCACACCTATCTGCACAGCATGTAGCCGAACAACTGATATTTGCATTTAAACAAGACTAGCGGAGACAGTCGCACTGAGTATATAGCATTTATGTAAGCGACAACAGCAACGACTCAGCTAGCAGGTACCTAGTTATGTAGATCTAACTACCTACCATATCCAATCTAGCAACGTCAAGTATAAACGGTTATACACTTGTTTCATTTACTTTAACTCTGACAATACAATCTGTTAGTTAAGCTAGATAAAAATTTAAAAATGTGCGTTTTCTTTTTTTCTCATGCCACTGCTAAACGTGTTAATCCTGCAATACGCTGTTGTGGCGTCTGTTGAAATCTTGTACCCACCCGCACAACAAAAATAATTTAAAAAAAAAACAAAAAACTTTTGATCCCCCAAGATTCAAGGAAAAAAAGAGATCACTCTAAGGAATCGTTACGACCTCCTATCTGGCAATAGACAGATGGAGGACAGGGACCTTTTTTTAGGGCAAACGAGAGGATGGGCATCTCCCCATTCAGGAAAAGGATGTACCGAGAACAAGAGGTTGCAGAGGAGGAGTTAGGTCCCAATACAGAAAAGAGGAAAACTGTCCAGAAGGACGGAATAATTAATCTGTCCAATTATACATTAAACAATAATGAAATTAATGTTTTAGCAAAAGGTTAAAATTTTCCCGAGGTTTAACGGTTAAAAGATTTTTCGAAGTGAATAAGAAGAAGGTTAGCATTAGTATTCCAAATAGTCATGATGAATATCACACTAATTCGAAAAGGAAATCTAATTTTTATCCTCGTACATATCATACTAGTGCTATAGATATGTTCGAGAAATTAGTTACAGATCATTTTGAGGCATTAGAAAAGAGAAGTAAGAAACAAACTGTGGCAAAACTAGCCACTTAAGACTGTATGTGTATTAATGTGTTGCTGTGACTTTAAGAATGTTAGAACCAAGCGTGTACCTATTTCTTCATTTATGCGAACGAGAGCATTTGTTTGCTGGGGCAGGAAAGCCACCAGCATTCATACAGTAGTTTCACGAACAGTGAATTTCAACACTGTTCGTGAAACGAACAAACTACCAAATGGGAGACCACACACACAGGAGGTCGTGTGGCTCCCATTAAGTATTGCAACAATGTATTCTTTGGTAATTATTGAGATTCAGGGTGGCTGCCGCTCGGCTACCGAACACGCGGCGGTCGGCCATCTTGGATCCTTTGTTAGCCCAGCGGTATTTGGTCGTCGAGCGCCTGGAACTAAAATCGAATACCGCTGGACTTCCAGGCCGCTCGGGAGTACCGTCATTCGGTAGTTTGTTCCCCTATATGCATTCGATACTTTAAGGTGAACGTAAAATAATATGTTTTTTCGTGAGGCGTTCGGTTATTTACGCTGGGACCTGAGCGGTACTTTCACGAAAGGTATGCTCAGACCCCAGCTATCTACCGAACGGTCATTCGGTAAAACAACATGAATAATGTGCAAGTTATGTATTTTTGTGTTAAATGCCAGTTCTGCTGCACTGTGGGATATTCAAGTGGGAGTACCCCTCTCGTGCAGCAGTGCATGATGGTTGAAGTGTCCGGGTTGTTAAGATCCCCATGTAGTCTCCTACTGTTCAACCCCTGTAATGTCAGTAGGGAAACCCCTTGCATGGGGAATCCCATAAATACTGTGTCCTGTGATTAAAAGCTCAGTTGACTCCCAGCCTATGTGTCGTCTAGTTCTTGAGAAGGAAGGATTTATACAACGCTACTGGTATTATTGCATGCTGTACTTATTTTGCTTGAAAGATTTTATGCTGTTCCTGTTACCCAGCGGAGACACTGTGGATTATACTACCTCTCCGCTACAATTGGTGGCAAGCGACGGGATTTCAAACACCCAGCAAACCAGCGTTCGGCAGTAACCACACTAATAAAGAAGAGAAGCAGCAGTTCGGTGGAACAAGCCATTCGGATAAAACCAGTGTTCTGTAGATATGTCAAAATATACGAACTGCTGCTGAATGGGGGCGAATTATGCAACATTGAAACGAACTACACTAAAAGAATTATTGGAAGCAAGGGGAAAAAGCGCCAGCAATAAAACTAAGGCAACCCTTGTGGCAGTACTCATGGAGGGAGACAGAGAAACCACTGCAGCAGCTCCACAGGAAATAGACCAAAATTAATTTAACAAGGAGATGAGGAGCAGGCTCGCCTTTTATCCAGAGACCCCCCTGATAGCGGACATACAGGAGTACCTAGTGGTCAGACTCCAAGCAAATCAGCAGGCCGGGGAAAGGACCACAAAGCCTGTCAGCATTACTCCAGGGAAAGCCCAAATTCCCTGCCAAGCGTTTAAGAGCTATACAGAAGCTGATGGAGATGTAGAAGACTACCTGCAAGACTTCGAGAGATTGTGCCAACTACACGACATCAGCGAGGCGGATCGGGTACCGCAACTAGCAGGGAGATTATCTGCTCGCGCAGAAGAGGCATACCGAGCCGTGCCAGATGAGGACAGTAGAGACTATGAAAAGTAAAGCAAGCCATTTTTGCATGGTATGCTATTACCTCAGAGGCATACCAACTCAAATTTCGGGACAGTAAGAAACCGAGTAAAGACACCCACGTAGAGTGGGCACACCGCCTGCAGCAAGCCGCAAAGGGGTGGTTGGAAGCCACCCAAGTTAACACGCTAGAGGGCCTGTTCCAGCTAATGGTCATGGAGCAGTTCTTCGACCGGATTCCTTCACATCTACAAAATTGGGTACGGGACCGAAAATCACACACTCTTCAAGAGGCAGCCAAGCTGGCAGATGAGTTCCAAGATACCCGGAGGGACTAACGCACCCAAAACCGTACACGCCTACCACACCATTACCAGCTGTGACCTCCACCATCCAGCCACGTCCGGGGGTATGCCAAAATACCTACACCCCCAGGTACCCCACTCGTCCTCCAATTCGCTGCCACACCTGCAACCAGCAGGGGCATATCCAGCGAGACTGCCCCCGCAACCGACCCAGGCCGAGCTGGAACAAGGCAACACCTAGCAACCAAGCAGAACAGTACATAGCACCCGAGACCGTTACTCCCATGGAGGAACCTTTGGGAGCACTACATGAGGTGAACCCCATTCAGACCGCCTCGGATAACCGACAGGGAGTGCATATGGAGGGGAAAAAGGTGCAAGGGCTACGTGACTCGGGGGCTACCCCAACGCTAGTCCGGAATCATCTGACTGGGGAATGTGTCGCTGTACGGGTGGCAGGGGGAGCCATTTACAAAGTACCCACTGTCAAGGTGCATTTGAATTGGGGAGCGGGGCACGAGAATGTGGAGGTGGGGATGATGCAAGATTTACCTGCTGATGTCATTTTGGGCAACAACCTGGGGGAACTGACCTCAGCTTTTATTCCTCAACCCACCATCCAGGAAGCATACCCGGTTGTGACCCGGCAGCAGGCCCACACCACAGCTCCATCGAAACACTCTGAGGCTCAGGTAAGCAATAAACCCCCCCACTCCTGCTGTCATGCCCTGGGCGACCCCCAAGAATTTGGTTCCGAAGTGGCCCTAGATCCCTCCCTAGATATACAAGGATCGGATTGATAAAGACCAGGCAGGGCTAGAAGGGGAAAGGTACACCTTCTACAAGTGGCTGCTGTACCGCCACGCAGAGAAAGTAGTGGCCGGATCTATACCCCTACCAATTAAACAGTTAATTGTGCCTTGAAAAATATAGACTGGAACTATTATGCATCGCCCATGATATCCCCCAGTCTGGGCACTTAGGAATCAGCCGCACTAAGCACAGGCTGACCCTGAATTTATTTTGGCCAGGTATCTCACAGGATGTTAGACGATATTGCCAGACTTGTGATACCTGCCAGAGGGTAGGGAAGAGGGGAGACCGATACAAAGCCCGGCTCCATTCCTTACCCATAATTGAGGAACCCTTCTGCAGGGTGGCGGTGGATATCATAGGACCCCTAGCAAAACCCAGTCCCTCTGGCAAGAAATATGTCTTGACCGTGGTGGATTATGCCACCAGATACCCCGAGGCAGCGACCTTGACGAATGTGCACGCGGAGACAGTAGCAGATGCCCTGATGCGAATCTTCTCCCGCATGGGATTTCCCCGGGAGATTATTTCGTATAGGGGCACTCAATTTACTGCCGAGGTCACATACCAGCTTTGGAAGATATGTGGGGTGCAACAGATGTTGAACTCCGCCTATCACCCCCAGTCCAATGGGCTCTGAACGATTTAGCGGATGATCGCATGTTCATGGACACCCAGAAAGACTGGGAGAGGTATCTACCCCACTTATTCACCTATAGGGAAGTACCCCAAGCATCCAACGGGTTCTCTCCTTTTGAACTACTGTTCGGGAGGAGGGTGAGGGGCCCCCTTGATTTAATCCGAGAACACTGGGAGGGGGAAGGGACCATTAATGGTACACCCATTGTGCCCTTCCGGAGGCTCAATGATAAAACTCTCTCAGACGCTTACCCTATGCCCCGGATAGACAAGCTCCTAGACAACATGGCCAGAGGCCAGTACCTCACCACGATAGACTTGTGTAAAGGGTACTGGCAAATTCCGCAAGCCGAGGACGCCATCCCCAAGTCTGTGTTTGTCACCCCGTTTGGCCTGTACCAGTTTAAGATCATGCCATTTAGGATGAAAAACGCCCTGGCTATTTTTCAGAGGATGGTAGATTAGCTACTGGATGGGTTTCAGGAGTATGCTTGCGCATATCTAGACGATATAGCCATTTTCAGCTACTACACATAGCCGTATTAGACCGGATTACGGAGGCGGGATTGACCCTCAAACCCAGTAAGTGCCACATCAGGATGGCAGAAGTTCAATACCTAGGGCACAGGGTAGGAAGCGGTCAACAGAAGCCCGAACGTGCTAAAATAGAAGCAGTCGCCAAATGCCCAACCCCATGCACCAAGAAGCAAGTCCTCGCGTTCCTAGGTAACGCAGGGTACTATCGTAAAATTGTGTCCAACTACAGTACCCTGGCAAAGCCTCTCACCAACTTAACCCGTAAAAACCTTCCTAAGATAGTGGTATGGGCCCCAGAGTGTGAACAGGCATTCCAACAGCTCAAGACAGCGCTTGTTAACTCACCTGTACTTTCTGCTCCTGATCCAACAAAACGCTTTCTCGTCCATACAGACGCTTCTATGTTTGGATTGGGAGCAGTACTGAGCCAAGTCGGAGCGGATGGCAGCGAGCACCCAGTGGCTTATCTCAGCAGAAAACTGATCCAGACAAACACATTGAAAGGTGATCTGTGAGCCCTCTGTCAGGGACCAGGAACCAGACAGAGACAGAACTAGATGCAAACACACCTTTATTAATAAATAACAAATAAATAACAAAAGCAAAGTCCAGGAATCAAGCAGGGGTCAGTCACCAGAGCGGGTAGTCAGACAAGCCAGGATCAGGAGAACGGAGAGCAGCTGAGTCAGGAACAAGGCCGGAGTCAGGAACCAGGAGCAAACAGGAAACACAGGAACAAGGAGACTTCTGGGGAACAGGAAACCACGCAAGGGCAAGGAGGTTCTGGGATTTGCTGCTTAAATAGGCAGCACTGATTAGCAGCAGGGTTGATTACTACTCTCAGGTGAGTAACCGTGGCAACATGCTGAAGGAGCTGATAGTAATTAGCAGCTGAAAACTCTTTCACTGACACAGAAAGGGTTGCTGTTTAAAACAGCAAAGAAACCCTGACAGTACCTCCCCCTCAACGACTCCCCCCATCTCTGCTGGTGGGTCCGGGCTTCATGGGGAAGCGGGCGTGAAAGGAACGAAGGAGGGATGGTGCATGGACATCAGAGGCTGGAACCCAGGAGCGTTCCTCTGGACCATATCCTTTCCAGTGCACCAAGTATTGGATCTGTCCTCTGAAGACTCGTGAGTCAATGATGCTGCGTATTTCATATTCCTCATGATTGTCAACCAGAACAGGACGTGGACGTGGCACTGAGGTGGTGTAGCGATTACAAACCAACGGTTTCAAGAGGGAAACATGGAAAACATTTGAGATGCGCATGTTAGCAGGGAGGTCAAGTGCGTAAGCTACAGGGTTAACCCTTCGAAGAATACGAAATGGCCCAACGTATCGGGGTGCCAGTTTTTGTGAGGGAACACGGAGGCGTAGGTTGCGAGAAGACAGCCAGACCCTCTCTCCGACCTGATAGGTAGGAGCAGGAAGGCGTCTGCGGTCGGCCTGGAGTTTGTATTTCTGCATTGCGCGTTGCAAAGAGTTCTGAACCTGCACCCAAGTGGAACGGAGTTCCCTGAGATGTTCCTCCAATGCCGGTATCCCTTGTGGCAAAAACGTATCAGGCAACATGGACGGTTGAAACCCATAGTTCGCCAAGAATGGGGATAGCCGGGAAGAGGCATTAATCGCACTATTGTGGGCAAACTCCGCCCAGGGTAGCAGATCAGACCAGTTGTTCTGGTGGTCAGAAATGTAGCAACGCAGAAACTGTTCCAGTGTTTGGTTAGCTCGTTCTGCTGCACCATTGGATTGCGGGTGGTAGGCAGAGGAGAAGGAAAGCTGAATTCCCATTTGTGTACAAAAGGCTCTCCAAAATCTGGACACGAACTGGCTACCCCTATCTGAGACTATCACTTTAGGTAACCCATGCAAACGAAAGACCTCCCGAGCAAAAATTGTTGCAAGTTCCTGGGAAGTAGGTAGTTTTTTCAAGGGAATGCAATGTGACATCTTCGAGAATCGGTCAACAACCATGAGAACGACTGTATTGCCATGGGAGACCGGAAGATCAACGATAAAATCCATGGACAAGTGGGTCCAGGGTCGTTCACCATTAGGTATTGTTTGCAGGAGACCCACTGGAGGGCGTCGTGGGGTTTTATTTTGAGCGCACACAGGACAGGCAGCTACAAAAGCGGTGACATCCGAACGGAGACTAGGCCACCAAAATTGCCGGGAGACGGACCAAATTAACTGGTTTTTGCCTGGATGTCCAGCTGCTTTGGAGTCGTGGTATGTACTTAATAGTTTAGTACGGAGGTTAATCGGTACAAAACAATGGCCATTAGGTTTCTCTGGAGGAGCATTAATTTGTGCAGCCAGAATCTCCTCGCCTAGGGGTGATGTGAGGCTAGTGCGGATGGTTGCCAGTATATGGTCCGGAGGAATCACAGGAGTAGGGGTTATCTCCTCTCTGGATGGAGGGGAGAACTGTCGAGACAAGGCATCAGCCCGAATGTTTTTAGTACCGGGCAAGTAAGAAACCACATAGTTGAATCTTGATAGGAAAAGAGCCCATCTAGCTTGCCGGGGGGAAAGCCGCTTAGCCTCGGAAAGATATGTAAGATTCTTGTGGTCTGTGAGGATGAGGATTGGCACTGAAGTACCTTCAAGAAGGTGCCTCCATTCTTTGAGAGCTAAAATTATGGCTAGAAGTTCTCTATCACCAATCTGGTAATTGCATTCCGCCGGGTTCAATTTCCTCGAGAAATACCCGCACGGATGCCTGGAGCTCTCAGGGTTAGGACGTTGAGACAGGAGGGCGCCTACTCCTGTCTCAGACGCATCGACTTCCAGAATGAATGGTAAGGCAGGGTTAGGGTGTGCCAGTATAGGAGCAGCAGCAAAGGCGACTTTGAGAGACTCAAAGGCAGTAATGGCCTCCTGTGACCAATGCTGTGGATCAGCATCTCTCCTGGTCATGTCCGTGAGAGGTTTAACCAAGGAAGAAAAGTTGCGTATGAACTTCCGATAATAATTGGCGAAGCCCAGAAAACGTTGTATAGAGCGAAGACCCGTAGGTCGAGGCCATTTTAGTACAGCCGAAAGTTTCTCTGGATCCATAGAGAATCCAGCATCTGAGATAACATATCCCAAGAATGTGACCTGTTTGCAGTTAAACTCACATTTCTCCAATTTGCAGAACAGATTATTTTCTCTAAGTCTCTGTAGAACACGAGAAACGTCTGCGTGATGGTTCTCGAGAGATGTGGAATGGATAAGAATATCATCAAGATAAACCACCACACATTGCTGCAGCATATCTCGCAGGACGTCGTTTATAAATTCTTGGAAAACCGCCGGAGCATTGCAAAGACCAAAGGGCATTACTAGGTATTCGTAATGGCCGCTCCTGGTGTTAAATGCGGTTTTCCATTCGTGGTCCTTTTTTATCCGGACGAGATTATATGCCCCTCTCAGATCAAGTTTAGTGAAGACCGTTGCTCCCTTGAGGCGGTCAAATAACTCCGTGATCAATGGAATGGGGTAGGCATTCTTAATAGTAATGCGATTGAGACCCCTATAGTCGATACAGGGTCTCAACTCGCCATCTTTTTTTTTCACAAAGAAAAAGCCGGCCCCGGCAGGAGAAGATGACTTCCGAATAAATCCCTTAGCAAGTGCATCGGTAACATACTCCTCCATGGCTCGATTCTCTGCTACAGACAGTGGATAAATCCGGCCACGGGGAGGAATGGCACCAGGTTGGAGTTCGATACCACAGTCATACGGACGGTGCGGTGGCAGAACGCTGGCTTGACCTTTATCAAATACATCTTGGAATTCTTGGTACTCAGCGGGTAAGGAAGAGGCAGAACATGTGCCCAAAACTTTGACCGGTTTCTGGAGACAGGAAAATGTGCATTGCTGGGACCATGATAATATCTCAGCTTTGCGCCAATCAATTATGGGGTTATGCTTCTGTAACCAAGGGTATCCCAAAACAACCTGGTAATATGGAGAGGAAATGACCTGGAATTGGATCGTCTCATGATGTAGAGCCCCTACAGCCAGAGATATGGGCACGGTTTCTTGGGTCACGTGGGTTGGCTGTATTGGTCTGCCATCGATGGCTTCGAAGGCTAGTGGAAAGTCGCGAGGCTGTAAGGGTATAGAGTGCTTTGATGCAAATGCACAATCTATAAACAAGCCTGCGGCCCCAGAATCAAGAAATGCCCGGGTTTTAATGGATGAATCAGGCCAGGAGAGGATAATAGGCACCAAGGGTTTGCCCACATATATCTTTGGGTCTGCAGAAAGACCACCCAAGATCTGCCCCTGACAGTATCTTGGGTGCGGGCCCTTTGCCGGACGAATTGGGCAAAACTTTAACATGTGACCGTGGTGTCCGCAGTATAGGCACAGGCCCTCCCTCCTCCTAAAGGCTCTCTCCTCAACCGAGAGGCGTGAGAAGCCTAACCGCCTTGGCTCCACACAGACAGAGGACTCAGGACCAGGAGGCATGGGAGGTGAGGGAGGTTTGGGTGGGCAAGAAAAGCTCGGTGCCAAATATACAGGAGGCCTCCGCAGGCGTTTCCTGGGTGAGGATCTCTCTCGGAGTCTGATGTCAATAAGGGTGACAACTGATATCAGTTCCTCGAGATCTTTAGGTAATTCTCTGGCTGCAATCTCATTTTTAAACACATCGGAGAGGCCCTGTGCAAAGGCAGCCACGAGAGTCTCGTTGTTCCAGCCACCCTCTGCTGCCATGGTACGGAATTCACTGGCATACTCGACAATCGTTTTTGTGCCCTGAGCATTAGACATGAGTAGTTCGGCAGTAGGGGTGGAGCGAGCTGGAATATCAAAAACCCTTTTAAAGGACGCAACAAATTCAGGGTAATTGTAAATAATAGGCTTCTCTGCCTCCCAGAGAGGTTTTGCCCAAGCTAGGGCCTTTTCAGACAGCAAAGAAATCATGAAGTGAACTTTGTCACTGTCTGTAGGAAATGCCTGGGGCAGGATTTCAAGGTATCCTTTGACCTGATTTATAAATTCTTTGCACTGAGCTGGGTTGCCCCCAAAACACTGAGGGAGCGGGACAGACCCAGTCATTCCTCTAGCCGCTACAGGTTTGGGGGCTACAACCGGTGCTAGAACAGGAAGTGAGGCAGAGACGGCCGCAATCTCAGGCTGGCCGGGTACTGGATCCAGATGGGCATACTGGTCCAAATAGTGGTTCTGCTGGTCCCACCGGGTAAGTAGGTTAGGTATAGGTGTCTTGCCTGTACCATCTGTATTCATGGCCCTTGCGTAATGTCAGGGACCAGGAACCAGACAGAGACAGAACTAGATGCAAACACACCTTTATTAATAAATAACAAATAAATAACAAAAGCAAAGTCCAGGAATCAAGCAGGGGTCAGTCACCAGAGCGGGTAGTCAGACAAGCCAGGATCAGGAGAACGGAGAGCAGCGGAGTCAGGAACAAGGCCGGAGTCAGGAACCAGGAGCAAACAGGAAACACAGGAACAAGGAGACTTCTGGGGAACAGGAAACCACGCAAGGGCAAGGAGGTTCTGGGATTTGCTGCTTAAATAGGCAGCACTGATTAGCAGCAGGGTTGATTACTACTCTCAGGTGAGTAACCGTGGCAACATGCTGAAGGAGCTGATAGTAATAGCAGCTGAAAACTCTTTCACTGACACAGAAAGGGTTGCTGTTTAAAACAGCAAAGAAACCCTGACACCCTCCTCTAGACATCCCCAAGCCGATCCGTTGGGATCAGACTGTGTATGCCGGCTTGGTTCTGGGGGAGCATTGTGGCAAAACTAGTCACTTAAGACTGTATGTGTATTAATGTGTTGCTGTGACTTTAAGAATGTTAGAACCAAGAGTGTACCTATTTTTTCATTTTATGCGAACAAGATGCGCGGCTTAAGTCTTGGTGCAGGAAGGAGGGTTTGGGGTTTTTAGAGCGCTGGGCCGACTTTGCGATTGGGTACAACCTTTATAGTGGTGATGGCTTGCACCTAAACGGGAGAGGGTCTGCAGTGCTGGGGGATAGGATGGCTAGAAGGTTAGAGGAGATTTTAAACTAATAGTAGGGGGGAGGGTCATAATCTACAAAATGGAGATAGGACAGAAAGAAGATGGGCTTTAGCACAGTATAAGGGGGGTGGAGACAGGGGGAGGGGCAAGCTCAGAACAGAGAAGCTATGTAATGATGATAATTCACAAAATATACAAGTGACACATAATATTAAATGTATGCTTACTAATGCAATAAGCCTAAATAACAAAATGGGGGAACTAGAGGCATTAGCATACACTAAACAATATGATATAATAGGCATAACTGAAACATGGTGGGATGAGACACATGACTGGGCAGTTAATTTAAATGGGTACACGTTATTTAGGAAGGATAGGAAAAACAAGAAGGGTGGTGGGGTATGTTTATATGTCAACCATGATTTAAAGCCAAATCTTAAGAAAATGGAATGTGATGAGGAAAATGTGGAAGCTTTATGGGTAAATATCTGCTTTGGGGAAAAGAAGGGAAACCAACTATTGGTTGGGATAGGTTATAAACCACCTAATGTTAATATTGTCGAGGAACAACCGCTGTTTGAGCAAATTGAGAAAGCTGCAAATCTGGGTAACACGTTAATTATTGGAGATTTTAATTACCAAGACATAAATTGGGACAGAGGGACTAGTAGCTCAGCAAAGGGAATTAGGTTTTTAAACTTGTTAAATGACACCATGTCACAACTTGTACAAGCACCAACTAGAATGGACGCTTGTCTGGACAAACAACGTTGATCTTTTGACCAACATTCAAGTAGGTGAGCACTTGGGAATTATTGATCACAATATAGTGTCCTTTTAAATAAACATAAAAAAACAAAAGCACACGGGGTATACTAAAACATAATTTTAAAAAGGCCAATTTCAATAAGTTAAGGGAAGCTTTACAACATTGACTGGCATAAACTCTTTAGTGAAAAGAACACTGAGGATAAATGGATCATCTTATAAATATAAAAGAAATATAAAACCAATGTGGCTTAGTAGAGAAGTAAAACAAGAGATTAAAAATAAGAAAAGGGCATTTAAATCGGACGAATCAGATGCATCTTATAAAAGATATAAGGAAGCAAATAACGCGTGCAAAAAGGCAATTAGATTTGCTAAACTTCATAATGAAAAAATTATAGCTAAAGAGAGCAAAACCAACCCCAAAGCATTTTTTAATTACATAAATTCTAAAAAACCCAAAAATGAAAGTGTAGATACACTAAAAAACTCAAACGGGGCTGTTAGTTAATATAGAGCAGGAAAAGGCAGGAATTTTAAATAACTATTTCTCCTCCGTATATATTAAGGAAGAACCCATGGCAATAGATGTGCAAATGATTGCTACTAAAAACTTGCAGAATAATTGTAATTGGTTAACTCAAGACAAGGTGCTGCAGCAATTAAAGAACGTTAATATAAACAAAGCTCCAGGGCCTGACGGTATCCATCCACGTGTACTTAAGGAACTAAGTGTAGAAATAAATGAACCTCTATTTTTAATCTTTCAAGATTCTTTTCTTTCAGGAAGTGTTCCGGAGGATTGGAGGAAGGCAGATGTGGTTCCTATATTCAAAAAGGTTCAAAATCCTTGCCTGGAAACTATAGACCTGTGAGCTTAACTTCTGTGGCTGGTAAAATATTTGAAAGGTCATTAAGGGATAATTTTCAAGAATTTCTTGAGAACAACATGGTTATCAGCACGGTTTTATGAAGCACAGGTCATGTCAAACTAACTTGATTGCGTTCTACGAAGAAGTAAGTAGAAGTATAGATCAGGGTGTTGCCGTGGATGTGATCTATTTGGATTTTGCCAAGGCATTTGATACAGTTCCACACAATAGATTAGTGTTCAAACTCAAGGAAATCGGTCTAGATGAAAATGCTTGTTCTTGGGTAGAACATTGGCTTAAAAACAGAGTACAAAGAGTTGTCATTAATGGTAAATTTTCAAGCTGGACAGAGGTGGCAAGTGGTGTCCCTCAGGGGTCTGTTCTGGGACCCCTTCTATTTAACATGTTTATAAATGATCTTGAATACAGCATTGAAAGTCATGTTTCAGTATTTGCAGATGACACAAAACTTTGTAAAATAATACAATGTGAGCAAGATATTACTTTGCTACAGAGGGATTTAGATAGACTGGGGGACTGGGCACTCAAATGGCAGATGAAATTTAATGTTGAAAAATGCAAAGTTATGCACTTCGGCGTAAAGAATACACAAGCAACGTATACCCTTAATGGAAGCGAATTAGGGATAACAACACACGAAAAGGACTTGGGAATTGTTATAGACAACAAACTATGCAACAATGTGCAATGTCAATCAGTAGTGGCCAAGGCCAGTAAGGTATTGTCATGCATGAAAAAGGGCATTCATTCTCAGGACGAGAATATAATTTTGCCTCTCTATAAATCACTGGTAAGACCCCATATTGAATATACTGTGCAATTTTGGGCACCTGTTCTAAAGAAGGATATTCTGGCACTAGAAAAAGCGCAGAGACGGGCTACAAAATTAATAAAAGGAATGGAACATATCATGAGTGGAAATCTATTCACAAACCAGACTATACATAGGACACGAGGCCATGAGTTTAGACTGGAAGAAAGAAGATTTCGTCTAAGGCAAAAGAAAGGGTTTTTTTTTACTGTAAGAACAATCAGGATGTGGAATTCTCTGCCTGAAGAAGTTGTTTTATCAGAGTCCATACAGATGTTCAAACAGCTACAAGATACATACTTGCAAAAACAGAATATTCAAGGATATAATCTTTCAATGTAGGGAAATAACTGCTTGATCCAAGGATAAATCTGACTGCCATTCTGGGGTCAAGAAGGAATTTTCTTCCTAGCCTGTTGCAAAATTGTGCTTCAAACTGGGTTTTTTTGCCTTCTTTTGGACCAACAGCAAAAAACAAATGTGAGGAAGGCTGAACTTGATGGACGCAAGTTTCTTTTCAGCTATCTAACTATGTAACTATGTAAGAGCATTCGTATGCTGGTGGTAGGAAAGCCACTAGCATTCATACAGTAGTTTCACAAAAAGTGAATTTCAACACTGTTCGTGAAACGAACAAACTACCGAATGGAAGACCACACACAGGCGGTCGTGTGGCTCCCATTCAGTATTGCAACAATGTATCCTTCGGTAATTATTGAGATTCAGGTTGGCCGCCGTTCAACTACCGACCATGCGGCGGTCGGCCATCTTGGATCCTTTGTTAGCCCAGCAGTATTTGATCGTCGAGCGCCTGGAACTAAAAATAGTCTACTCGACGGCACGAATACCGCTGGACTTCCAGGCCGCTCGGGAGTACCGGTCATTCGGTAGTTTGTTCCCCTATATGCATTCGGTCCTTTAAAGGTGAACGTAAAATAACATGTGTTTTCATGCGGCGTTCGGTTATTTATGCTGGGACCTGAGCGGTACTTTCATGAAAGGTGTGCTCAGACCCCAGCTATCTACCGAACGGTCATTCGGTAAAATAACATGAATAATGTGCAAGTTATGTATTTTTGTGTTAAATGCCAGTTCTGCTGCACAGTGGGATAATCCACTTAACTGGATATTCAAGTGGGAGTATCCCTCTCGTGCAGCAGTGCATGATGGGAGAAATGTCTGGGTTGTTAAGTTTCCTATGTAGTTCCCCTACTGTACAACCACTGTAATGTCAGTAGGGAAACCCCTTGCATGGGGAATACCATAAATACTGTGACCTGTGATTAAAAGCTCAGTTGACTCCCAGCTTATGTGTCGTCTAGTTCTTGAGAAGGAAGGATTTATACAACGCTACCGGGATTATTGCATGCTGTACTTATTCTGCTTGAAGGATTTTATGCTGTTCCTGTTACCCAGCGGAGACACTGTGGATTATACTACCGCTCTGCTACACAAACAATCT
The DNA here is from genome assembly GCA_933207985.1 of Pelobates cultripes. Lineage (NCBI taxonomy): Eukaryota > Metazoa > Chordata > Amphibia > Anura > Pelobatidae > Pelobates > Pelobates cultripes. Next base: position 37,909,239 of record OW240924.1, read on the forward strand.
TAGTCTTGAAGAGAAACAAGCTTTGGAGGGACTCAGAAAAAATAGAGAAATAATTATTAAGCCCGCGGATAAAGGGTGCAGCATAGTGATCCAGGACACCAAGAATTACTTAGAAGAATGCCATCGCCACGTAAGGGATAAAGATGTTTACAGACAACTAGAAGGGGACCCTACTACTAGAATTCAACAGTCCCTTTTTGAGTTGTTAGATAAAGGTAAGGATAAAGGGATACCGAATGATAAAGAATATAAATTCCTTAAAAATGAATATGCACGTATACCTACATTTTATACCTTACCAAAGGTTCACAAAAGTTTAGATAGACCCCCGGAAGACCCATAGTGTCAGGTATAGGGTCTATTTCAGCCAATTTGTCCCAATTTGTGGATGTCCATCTACAAGATTTGGTAAAAGCAATGCCATCATATATAAGGGACACCACTGACATTATTAGGACTTTAAGAATTATAAGATGAGATGAAGACTGCATACTGGTTACCAGTGATGTATCATCCCTTTATACTACAATACCAGGCTGTGAAAAAGTGCAGGAATGCCTTACAAAGTCAGGAAGATTTTCGGAGGATCGGAACAGTTTTTTAATCGAATGTATCAGTTGGATTTTAAATAATTACAACTTTCTTTTTAATTTAACATTATCTACAATGCCAGGGTAACACGATGGGGACCAGGTTCGCCCCAGTTAAGCCAATTTATACATGTCTACAGGGGAAAGTCATTTCATATATGATAGTCTGCACTGGGGGGCAGGCTTGGTCCTCTATCGTAGGTACATTGACGATCTTATTTTTATTTGGAAGGGGCCACAGGCGGAACTTGATGTTTTATTAAGTGGCCTGAATCATAATGATTGGGGCATAAAACTCACCAGCCAATCAAGTGCTAATAGTATAGAATACCTAGATCTGGAGATTTATATAGAAAATGGTGAAATCAAAACAATTTTTTTTTTTTTTTTTAAGGCCAACAACTATGTTTTGTACAGTAGTGGACACTATACTCCAAGGCTCAATAACATTCCGAAGGGCCAACTACAACGCATTAGAAGAAACTGCACTGACACAGAAGTTTTTAAAGAACAGGCACATCTTTTAATGGAAAGATTTTAAGATAAGTAATACCCCAAAGAACTGACTAATAAAGCTTACAACGAAATGTTAGAAACAAACCAGAAGGAGCTTATTAAAATCCGAATAAGTGCTAACCAGAGTGTTTACCAAAACAGATTGGATAAAATACCTTTGGTATTTGATTTTAATGAATCAAGTAGGGATATCAAATCTATAATCAATAAACACTGGCATCTTTTAACCACAGATTACGAATTGGCCAAATTACTTCCTGAGAAACCTTTTATTACATTTGGGGAGCCCCAAATTTTAATTTTCTCTTTACCCATAATCACCCTAAAATGGATATTACAAGGCATTTTTTTGAATAACAAAAAGGTTTTTATTCATGTAGTAAGTGTAAGGGCTGCAAAGTAAGTAGGAATAGCACCTTAAAAAGGCATTAGTGAATTTAAGTCAAAGGATAATTATGAGAGAGTATTTATTAATGATTTTATCACGTTTCACTAGAAAATGTTGTATACCTTTTAATATGCCCATGTGGTTTGCAATATGTGAGTCGCCCACTACATGTGAGAATTAGTTAACATGCGAATAATATTTTAAAAGGAAAGACACAACATAGTGCATCCGCTCATTTTAGAGAACATCACAATATGGACCCCAAGGGGCTCATTTATTTTTATTTTTTTTTTTAATTATACAGTTAGTTTAAAAACCCTATAGAGGAGGTAACCATATTCAAATAAATCGGTAAGGAGGAAATGAAGTGGGTGTACAGATTGAAAACTTTGGTTCCCCAAGGTCTGAATATAGAATTTGACCTTTTTAATTTCCTTTTAAAAACAAATATTTTGAAATTATTTTGGACATGTTTCAATCTTTTAAAATTTGTTAACATTATTGTTTTACCCTTTAAGTACAATAAGATTTTTAATTAAGTTTTTTAATAAAGTTTTTTTTAACAAGTCTTTCTGTTAAGACATGTTTAATGATATGTATGTTTCCTTCCTCTGTACTGGGTCACCTACTCCATTTTGTTCCTGCATCGATATGCAGAAGTATAGCACTTATTGGCTTTATTTTGTACTATTTATATATTTCCTTGTAACTTGAATTTATTACCATCATGATTCCCTGGCTAATCTCTTCTTTTTTCGCCCCTTTAGTAGGCAAATTGACAAATATGTTAGGATTTAGATATTTAATATCCATATGGTATATTTGCAATTAAAAATTGTAATATTGTTTTTATATATTTGGATTTTTAGACATTTAGAGAATATGCCCCCCTTTTTATTCTCTGAAGGGAGGTATGAAAACTACTGAGATGTATACAAATACAAAATTGTGTTTGTGGACTTTTATGGGACATTTTTTTCATTGCTCATTAAGGACTAGTATTGAATTCTAATTATCTCAAATGATTCACGTCCACCTTATGGACATAAATATGGAATGTGAGCAAATGAAATCAACCAATACTCTACAATAATACATATATAAGTTTGTATGTTACACTGATCCACATTATCTTACACAAATTGTGGCACTTATATTGCATTTATAAGCCTTGCCCCGCCCTGCAGAGCTCAGTCTGCGCGGAGCCCTCCATGGGATTTTTCTTTTTTGTCGGGATTTTTTTTTTTGCGCTCGGGTTTATTTTATTTTATTTTATTTTATGTTCGACGGGTATGATAGATTTTTATTTGGCCTTTTTTGGGAGGACAGTAGGTCCCCCACCCCTTATTGTTTTTAGGGCCCCCACCCACCGCTGAGGGGTGAGGGGAGGACAGTAGGTCCCCCCCTTATTGTTTTTTAGGATAGTAGTTTTCTTTTTTTAAACAGTGAGCAGCCACAGGCTGTTCACTGTTTACTAGACATGCCCCTACTCACGGTATAGCAAGTAGGGGCAGAATATACTAATACTAAGTAATCTTTACTTAGTATTAGTAAATGTGGCTGAAAGACCAATTTAGGTCTTTCAGCCTTTTAGCAGATAACTCCTTAATACCGTGGGAATTAGGGAGTTCCAACATGAATGGAGAAACTGTTCTCATTCTGTTAGGATGCAATTCGGCAGTTTTGTCGGCGTTCTGTCTAAGTGACAAGACGTTCGGCAATACTGACAGGAAGCATCGCGGGAACAGGGAGGAAAGCTAAGGATCATGGAAAAATTGTTCTGACCAAGCGTCAAGCGGAGGAATCCTCCATAAGGAAAAGAGTCCCTACTTTGTCTTAGGATTTTAAAGAAAACTAAAGAAGACAGGAAGAAAAGAAAAACAGATCCTGAGAGAGGGGGAGAAGAGGAAAAGATTGAGGAAAAGTAAGTTCGGCATGACAGTGCCGCTTTAATTAAAAAGGGGGGGGGGGGGCACAATTTGCAGTGGTTAATGTCACAGATCTACTACTTGAAAACCTTCCACAGACTGGCATTATACAGTTCCTAGCACACAGCAAGTTTTCCCTTCCAGCTTCTGTAAGCCATAGCTACAGCAGATATGCCTGACTCATGAAATCAGCTAGCAATAGATTTACTAGACTTATACACAAATACTCGTCAGCTGGGATGACAAAATCAAATTACTTCTAATCTGCACCCGAAAGAATCTATTGTTGCAAATTTACATGTGGAGTCTAATTCAATCAATAAGAATCCAATGGTCTATCTCAGACAAACCGATTCATTCACATGTAGATTTAAAAGTTATCAGATTAATTTGTCCCAGTTGAAAAGCATTTGTGCACAAGTCTAATAATTTACCATGTGCAAACTGGGGTACATTTCACAGAGCAAAAGAGTAAAGAAAAATCAGTGTATGCCATTCAAATTATAAGGGATTTGCCACTGACATTTCAATAAAAACAACATCACATTTATCTACAGCTTCAAAATCCCTATTCCTGGGAACAGACTGTTTGTGCTACAATTTCTAAAAAAAAAAAAAGGTGTTTAAACTTAGCTTTTTCCAGCACTGGGCGGAGAGCTCTCCTCCTTCTCTCCTCCTCCGTTCCGCCCCGTCGGCTGAATGCGCACGCGCGGAAAGAGCTGCGCTTGCATTCAGCCGGTCGCATAGGAAAGCATTTACAATGCTTTCCTATGGACACTGGCGTGCTCTCACTGTGAAAATCACAGTGAGAAGCACGCAAGCGCCTCTACTGGCTGTCAATGAGACAGCCACTAGAGGCTTTGGGGGAAGGCTTAACCCATTAATAAACATAGCAGTTTCTCTGAAACTGCTATGTTTATTAAAAAATGGGTTAACCCTAGCTGGACCTGGCACCCAGACCACTTCATTAAGCTGAAGTGGTCCTTTAACTAGAAATGTTCCTAAAATGGGAAACTGTTGGCACCATAACCATTTCATCTTACTGAATTGGCTATGTGTCTGGAATTCTCTGGCACTTTTCCTCCATTCAGAGTTAAAACCTTTTTAAAAGCAATTTAACACTACATAAGAGTCCCTGTCCACTCACAGCCCAGCCTCTACTGAAGTTATGGCACTATGACAGGCTGAAAGCAGTCTACACTCTCAACCATCCACAGCCACCCATTACGTTTCAGGCTAATGCTTCCTTATGAGCCCAAGCATCAAAGAGGAAATAGGCTTTTGAGGACTTTTAGTTAGCATTAAAAATGGTTCAGGGCTGAATGGCTGGATGGTGCAGGGCACTCCAGACACTATAACCACTCAAATGAGATGAAGCATAGTTCCTAAGGGTCATTTTAAGGAATACCGCAAAGATCCCACTTAGGAAGTCAGACAACTAACAATTCATTGAAGCATATTTACCAGAACTCTATTCTAAAATGGGATGCAATAATTTAAAAGGGAAGGAATCACCAAAATGACTATGCCTCCAGAATCCACTGGTTTCATTGTGATTGTTCCACTTTCAATACTTTAAACCAATTTTTAGAGCAGAACATTTTGATAAATCACCCCCCATTGTCATTATTTTAGTGTCTCCACCCCACCCCACTATCACTACTAATTTAAGAATAGATTAAATATGCGCTCTTAGATTGTTGAGGGAAACTAGTACTGGCGAAGAGGATGTGCCACTAGGAATAGTTACCTTTTCTAGAGTTTTAAAATGCTATTTTAAGTACCAAAATCCCTTCATCTTAATCAAGTGATTTTGGAACATTAATGCTACTCCTACAAGCCCTGTTCGAAAAAAAAAAAAAAGTGACGATTCTGTCTCACAGGTTACATTTTAAATTTCCACAGCTACCAACGGCTGCCAGACAGTAACTATAGATTTACGACAAATAGATTCAGTTATTGACTATTTGATGTCGGATGTCAGCATGCAGACTATGCTGCCCTGGACACTGTGTGCACCCAATGCTTTTCTGTTGAGTACTACTGGATTCAATTTTTTTTTACATTTTAGAACTGGAGTGACAGATAGTGGAGATTGCAACTCATGTACCACATGTGTTAAAATCCTTCTGTAAAGAAACATAAGTCATCAGTCATGATAACTTCACCAAAGGAGAATTGGGCTTGCAGTGAGGAGTCAGTCTTTGTCCTGGAATAAAGGCAGGTTTAAGAAGATTTTTTTTTTTAAATTAGTGTCCTTTTAAGACACTAAAATAACTACAGCATCTATAAAATATAGAAGAGAGAATACCAGGAGTGACATATTGGTGTCTTGATTTTTGATGTTGCTTTGAAAGTTATCGTTGTGACCTAAATTTTCGAAAGCTTACTTGGTACCATGAAAGAGTTACTGTAAAGATCATATACAGAAGAGATACTCTGCAGGCTGCAGGAAAAGAGCTTCCCTCACATGAGATTCCAGGAACATTCCTGACATTAAGATCATTGGTTCCTATGGCAACTTTTAGTAAGCCTGAAAAATAGCTACAAAGACCAGAGCAAAGAAATTCCCTTCAACAAAAATGTGTTTTACCATGTATGCAATTTCTGCATGTTACCAGCATGATAAAAACTCCCCCTCACTCCAAATTCATAAGCGTTTATTATAACAATTCCAGCGAACTCCTTAATGTCAGTGTTTTTCAGAGATTACATGTTTTTGTGAAATTCTCATGCTTTCTCATTAAAGTAAAACTATGGGGTGAATATGTCCCCTATTTTTGATGCATTAAATAGAAATTCTAATTTCCCACTAATTTTAACATTATACGTTTATTTATCCTCTAGATTTAACACCCGCTGCACCGCAAAATTTTTTTTTGAACTACGAAAAATGAAGTTAAAAGTAGAAATCCTATTTGTGTGGTAATGCAAGACCGTGCCACCATCTCAGTTTCTTGTCAGTCAACTATTATGTAATTCTTCTGCCGTCTACTTGTGCATCAGCATGGAGATGGGCAGGGGGTAAAGCCACATTAAGTTGGTTTTGTGCATTAGACACAGATGGGGCTATTTGAACAAATTTTCAGCACAGAAACACTGACACTATACAGTTTAGTGACATTTAAAATACAAAATAGTTTTTAATGACCCCCTACTGGTGTCTGGTCTGACCCCTTGTCTGGTGTCTAGTATACTACTTCTGTTTTTTTTATTAATAAAAATTGGCCCCTATGATGCCACTGAGCCCCATGATGCCACTGTAGTAAGGTTTGCTTTGTAACCTTACTACATTTACCAATTCATGGTGGCACAACAAGGGGTGTACCTATAAACTCCACATACTGAGCTCTCTCCAATCGAAAGGGTTAAATTAGTTTGACTGAGACAAACACCATGATTTATGAATGGTTGATGTAAATGAAAAATGGTGTTAAAAGACACTGCTTAAATTAAGCATTGCAATAAAAAAACTGAAAACTGAAGATGCAAGATGTGAAATCCCTATTTACTGTGCCTGACATATACCACACATGACTGTGAATCAGGAAGAAACTTACATCTGGGGCTGCCAGAAGGAACATTTTCCCAGCAAGAAACAGCAAGTTGAATATAAAAACAAAAATGTTTATACTAAAAAAGTAAAAAATATATAATAAAAAGAGGAGGGAGAAATAGAATCTCAGAGTAAGCTAGTACGCTATTCACACTATGAGCTGATCAAACTTCACCAAAATAGTAACATGCTAACACAATGGTATTAAAACCAAAAATAAACAGAAATGACATCATGTTGCCAAAACAAAAACTTACAAGGTTATTAACTAAATAAAAACGTAGGGAGACCATAGGCATATAAGTTAGCCAAAAACAAAATTTTGTTGTAGTTCTTATTATCATATTTGTTTTTGTTTCACTGCTTTAGCTTAGGGTTTCCCGAAATTAAAAGAATAAACAAGACATGGACCTTGTGCCTAGATTGGTATCACCTACACCTCGCTAATGAGGCCCAAAGAAAGCTGAAGCCATTAAAGGGATACTGTAATGTAAAGGGATACCAATCCCTCTGCCTCCCCACTCTCACCCAGTTAATAAAGAGAGTTACCTGATCCCAGCGCTAATATCCCGTGGTGCTGTATAAAAGCTGCACCCTTCCTTCTTCCGTCCCGCGTTGAGTGGGGTCAAATGCCGCACACGCATTAGACCTCCTAAAAGGAAAGCATTGAATCAATACTTTCCTATGGCGAAAAATCTGACGCTGGATGTCCTCATGCAGAGCGTGAGGACGTCCAGAGTCAGATATCAAACCATAAGTCAGTTACGATTCCGGAAGCAGACAGCCACAGAGGGCAGCCTAAGAGCTGCAATGTAAGCATTGCAGTTTCTCTGGAACTGCAATGTTTTACATTGCAGCACTAACAGGGACACAGCACCCAGACAACTTCAATGAGTTAAAGTGGTCTGGGTGCCTACTAGGGTTGCTATGGCTCTCGTGCAGTGGGAACTTGCTAGCATATCACATTTGGACTGCTCATATGAACAGGATTTGGTCGGATATACAAATAGTATAGTTTCTTACTGTGATGGCACAAATGAGCAAATCTTGTTTGTGAACGGAGCTGGAACTAACCGATGGGCATGCAGTTTTGCCCATTTTCAGACAGACACTCTTTTTGAAGTGTTCTGAAGCACTTGAAGCAAGTGGTCAACTTGCTTCAAGTGGCTGTCATATAAGGCGCTTACATAAAATAGAGTAAAACTCTGCTTTTACAGCCTGAAAAGACAATCTGATTGGGAAAAGTATTGAATTGGCTGAGATGATCAAGCTGGGGCCAGCCACAGAAAGAGCATATTGGACAATGCGGCATTGGAAACAAGGTAAGCTAACCCTCACTTCAACTATTCCCAGGGGGTTCACGCAAATGGTGACTAAGGCACTATAGCGTTAGGAACACGAACACTATAGTGTTCCTTTAATGGCAGAACCAGTTGAGTTCTTATGGAGGACAAAGCTAAACATGTATAGGATACAATCTTTATACAGTAGCAGTCTAGTGATGAGCTAAGTGCCAATTTTCCATTTAGTGCCATGTCAGTATATTTAAATCAAAATATTAAATGCTTACAAACTACAGGATTCCACTGGGTGCCACTCCCCTCCTCCACTTCGGACAGAACTAGAAGCTCCTGCTTCTTTTAGCTCTCCCGAGAAAATCCCAGGCAGAAGTAGTGGAAGCAGGGAGCTGCCACAGCAGTTCTCGGGTATGAATAAAACAAATATCAAATGTCTGATATGCCTGACTAGACATGTCAGATATAATAAGTCCTATAACATGAAAAAAATATAGTCTATGGCAAACTGGCACCTGGAATTTGTCGAGCCTGGTGTTATATTAGAAACAGTAAAGAAGCACTGGAAGAGGAGGGTTTAGTATATATGGTTTATAAACAGACTCCTAGTCACACCTACCCCCCTAACAGTCACCTGGAGATGTAGTAAATACGCTAGTGCAGGATGCTATGTTCTACAATCTGGGGAGAGGGAAAGATATATATTCTGGATTAAGCAAACCAAGAGGTTGAGTTGAAGGGACAATTCCATCTTGTAAATTTCCACTGAAATAGTGACCTCAACTACTCCTGCATTTTTTGTCAAATCATTTTTAAGTCATGCCCAATTTATTTTTTTGCAACTTTTTTTTTTTATTGCCATCAAGAGGAAAAAAAAAAAAAAAAAAATTGAGGCATTCACAGATAATAAAACGCTAATGCACTATAACCAGTTAATGAAATAAAATGATTTTAAGTGTCTACAGTCCCTTTAAATTTATGCCAAACTGACAATATAATCAGGCATTACAGTTAGACGGAGTCATAGACTTTCTAGAAAATACACAAATATTAATTTTATGTTAAAGAAACTATGACCGACAGTACTTAAAAAACTAAAAATAAAAAAAAAATAAAAAAACACTTAAATGAGCACACAAGCAGCATAACCACTAAAGCCTCTGTAGGGTAGAAAATGATATTCAACAAGCTCACAGCACCATAACCCCTACAAAGTTCCTTAAACATTAAATAGACATGAAAAAAGAAAATTAACACAGCAACGTAAACAGTCACCAAGAAAACAGCACAGGTCTTAAAATTAACTCAGAAACCCCTAGTATTATTATGAGAAGTATATTTCATTAAAAACAAAATTCCAGGAAATGTGAAGAAACAGTGAAGTCCTTTTTAATATATCTTTTCAGTGTCTGAGTTGAGCCCTCATCTCCAAGTTACATGAAAGGGTGTTATTAATCAATTTTTCAAAGATTGAAGCAAAATAGAATTAGCACACCTGAAATCTAAACTAGGAGTCCGAGTAGGAGGATTTCCAAGTTTCCAAAGCGGGTTCTGGTAAAGGGAAGTAAACTTATTAAAATTTACAGACATAAAACCCCAACCTTAAATTCACAGAGAGCTTTCTCAATATACTGGCTATCCTTGCAGACTTGAAATGTGCCCTTCACTGCTTGATAACCTGGATATCACTGCAGACTTGATAAGTGCCCTTCACTCTGTTTCCTGGCAATAACTTTCTTAAGATTAGACACATGCTTTAATATACTACACTATCAGTTTTTCCTGTTTGTTTTCCTTGTTTTTGCATATATCCAAATAAGACCTATTCTAGGAGCTGCACCTAGCCCCTGTTTTATCCAACATGTAAGAACTTGACTGATCCACCCAACCTCTTTGGGGTACTTCTCCTGGGAAATCCAGACAATGTACATGACAGAGCTCGCTTATTAAAGAGGCTATTCACTTAAGTGCGGATTGCCAGGACTTCAACGTCAACTGAAAGAATCTCGGAATTTAGGCTAAAACAATCCAATGTGTAGCTGAAATGTCTGCCGAAAAGTGCAGTTGAACAAATTGCGCAAATCTCATCTACAATAACAAATATATATATATATATATATATATATATATATATATATTTATTTATTTATTTTGAAGGCTGAGTGATTCAAAATGATCACCTTTAAATCACAAATGTTAATAAGAATAATTCTCAATAACTCCTTACTTTATCACAAAGTACCAATCATCTCAGAATCAGAAGAAGATATTCCTTTACTTATACTGTATTTTGCCCTTCTAAAATCTCACAGCAAGCCACCATAACAGAGGGAGAGGTTTTACCATTAGTGATTCTATTGGAATACCAATCAAAGACTTCAATAAACATCACACTTTCCCAAATTCAAAAACACAAGTATAACTATATTTGAATGTACAAACCCTTTTCAAGATAAGGTCAAAGCTCAGGACGGCTATCTTTTGTTAGAGGAAATCACCTGTAAATACACTTACAGATTGGTATCAAGATCTCGAGAATAAATCCCAGAGAAATCATTAAACTCTCATAACATGTAATTTATCAGTTTATTAACATAACAATATTGTATCAACAGGGCCGTCTTTCCGCATTGGCACACTGAGCATTGCCCGTGGGCTCCACAGGCATGGGGGCCCCATCCTGCTGCCCAGCCGACAGGGTAGATCCTTTGATTATCTCTGCTGGACATGGGCCCTCTCGGGCCAGTGAGGGAGATCAGAAATCTCCCTCACCGGCCCAAGGGCCCTTTGATCGGGCAGAGAAGGCATGGTAGGACGCAGAGGAAGAACCAGTAAGGCAGATCGCTCCTCCTGTGAGCAGGATGTGTGGAGCGTTGCCACACGTTACCATGGCAATGCTCCACACAGCATACTGTGCTCGGGAGGACAGGAGACAAGCTGCAGGCTACACAGAACTCACCACCACCGGACCACCAGGGCTGGCTGTGTGCCCCCTCACCAAAGGTAAGAAGAAGGAAGATTGTATTGATGTATAGCACATTTGCTACCTGCACCCCTCAAAAGTTTGCCACATACACAAACAGCATCTCACTCATTTCCATCTGCTCTTCCTTGGCAGGCATTGTGAAGGTGCACTTCAAATCTCTTCAGAACAACCTTTCTACTGTCTCATCTAATAATGTGGATGGATGATAATACATTAAGCAATACATGTAAAATGGTAATACTAATATATATATATATATATATATATATATATATATATATATATATATATATATATATATATATATATATATATATATATATATATATATATAAATAAACAAAAAATTACAAACAAACAATTAACTGGCACTGCGATGGGGCAGCTATGGCACCATCATATGCCAATGCTTATATGTATATGTTCGAACAAACCCACATTCTACAAAGATATGGACAATACATTAGACACTATTACCGATTTGTGGACGATCTTTTTCTTATTTAGATTGGAACGCCAGATCATTTGAAAATATGATTACGGAAATCAATCAATTACCAACACCGGTCAGATTGACTGTTCAATATGATGTGGAATCAATCCAATTTTTGGATGTGACAATATACAAGAAAAGGGACAAACTGGAATTCACTTCACACTTTACTTGTGTATTGCAATGAAAAAGTATATTAGTCATTTCACAGTATGCATACACTTTTATATATTCAATTATACAGCGGTATTATATACGCTCTTATTCACGTTTGTTTTACTGGTATCTTAGCAACCAGTCACACGTCATCACGTCGGCATCACGACACATCACGTGATCGCGGGTTCACTTCCGGGTATGCACGGAGAGAGTGAGGGAGGCAGTTCACCATTGGTGAGTACTTTCCTAAATTTACTATTTATTGATTTCACAGACTTAGACATGTTGATCTTGAGGAAGACCCTGAAGGGTCGAAACGTCGATCTTATTATGTAAACCTTCTTTTTAAATAAATACTTTTCTATTGAACAGACTACTTCTGCATCTCTCCCAACCTAACACCCAGGGTAACACATACCCCTATAGGAAACATAACGTTGTCAGACCATGCTGACATCTTCTTAACACTAACCATTCCCAACATGACAAGACCTTGGACCTGGCGCTTGAACCTACTCCACGACAAAGCAACGGTAGCCATCCAAGCCAACGATCTTAAATATTTCCTCATTAACAAACCCTCTGTCTCTTCCCTGATCACATCCTAGGATGCACACAAAACCATCATACGGGGCAAACTGATAATGATGGCCACAGCATGCAAAAAACAACAAAACCAATCCCTACTCGACACCACGACCTAACTTAGATGCTTAGAAGCCCTCCACAACACACACGACCCAACTTACAGCAGTCTGAGACCTCCTTATGAGCCTTACACTGGCCGCCACCTCTAACGCCATGATGTGGACCAAACAAAAATATTATGAAAAGGGAAATAAAGTGGGCACAATGTTGGCCAACCGCCTTAAAACCACTATCTAATCCAAACAAATCTAGTTTACCTGCACCCCTGACGGCACCATAGGACACACCCAAAAAGATTGGTGAGGTCTTCCAACAATATTTTGCAACACTATACAACCACACCCCCAACACTTAAGCTGACCACATCAAAGCGCGAACATCCACATTCCTACGCGACCGTAACCTCCCTGCATTAACGGACGAGGCTCGAGGAGCGATATCTTCGGACGTCACTCCGGAAGAACTATTCATAGCACTATGCGCCCTCAAGCCCAACAAAAGCCTTTGACCTGACGGCCTCATCGCCTTTACTGTTAATCATTCGGAGACACACTTATCCAAAAATTATGCAATGTCTTCAACGTACTCCCAAAGTGTGACCCTCTTCCACCAGACATGACCCAAGCATACATCACCTTCGAACCCAAACCTGAAAACCCCCAAGACAAACCCGGCCAATACCGCCCCATTTTCCTGCTAAACATAGACCTCAAACTGATGACGAAAGTTGTTTTTTTTTTTTTTTTTGATGACAAACAGACTGAACCCATATTTAGAAAAATTAATAGGACCAGACTCGGAAATATCTGGCTACCAAATTAACGCCTCTAAATCAGATCTACTCCGGGTAAATATACCCGACGAGCTTATAGCTACCTTGAAACGCAAATACCCATTCCACATCTGCCCCGAGTCCATATCGTACCTGGGAATCGAGCTCACAAATTCAACAACCACCCTCTATGAGGCCACCCTCCCCCGCCCGTTTCAAAAAGCACACACACACACCGAACTAAAAACGGTGGAGCCCAATGAGCATCTCTTGGTTAGACAGAGTGGCCGCAGTTAAAATGACACTCCTACCCACATTCCTTTACGCCTTCCAGGCCCTCCCAATCCCCTGCAAAAGATCTAACCTACAAGGTCTCCAAACCACAATCTACTCTTTCATCTGGAACAACCGCAAACCATGCATAAGAAGAACCCCACTCTACATCCCTAAATTCTACAGGGGCCTAGGCCTCCTGAACTGCCTTCATTACCATCAAGCAGCCCATTTGACACAAATTCAACACTGGCACCTCCCACCGGACCACAAGGGGGTGGGGGGGGAGAAAGAGAGAAAAAGAGAGATAGCATTACGCACACTTCGAAGACAGGAATGCAAATTCAACACTGGCACCTCCCACTGGACCTCAATGGGGGGGTGGGGGGAGAGACAGAGAGCAAGAGATAGCATTACGCGCACTTCGAAGACAGGAATGCAACGAGATTAGCTCATCTGTATCCAAACGGAGTAGCACTCCAATACACTGACTGCCAGACAAGCAGACCCTCAACTTTTGACCACTTCCTCTTTCTTCAACTCAGAAGCTTCGCCTAATCCTTAATGGTCAGGCTAGCGGCAACCTCCACCCTGACAGCTTTTGAAAGTGACTGCTTAGACTGCCCATCTCACAAAAGGACAGATATCCAACCTATACACTTCACTAGCAACGCACCAATCCCAAGTTTCTCTCCTCTACATCTCAGCCGGGAGCGCTACCTCGGCCCACTGTGCACCCCACAGACTGGTCCGACATCTGAGAAGTCACAACATCTATAACCATCTGTGTCACCCACCAGGAGCAAGCATACAAAATGCTATTCCACTGATACTTAACGCCCCCCCATCGCCTGGCAGCAATGTAACGCATGCCCAACAATCTATCCTGGAAACTGTGAGGGGAAACCGACACTTTCCTCCACTGCTGGTGGACATGTCCCAAAATCTCCCCATCTGGCAGAGCATAGCAACCTTACTAACCAAATTCCTAACCAGACCATTCCCCAAGGAACCATTGGCCCTGCTGCTCTCCAAACCCCTGGAAACATTCACCAGCAATGAAAACAAACTGGTAGCCTTTGCCACCAGACAAGTAATAACGGAAGTATGGTCCACATTCAAAATACCCTCCTAACAACAAATCACCAAAAAGATCTTAGAAAGTATAGCCATGGACAGGCTCACAGCACAAACCTATGATAAAACTTTACATAAAATATATATGTATACCTTGGAGGAAAGATGAGATGAGGGTTGGTGGTATGATAGAAACATTTAAATACATAAAAGGCAATCAACACAGTAAAGGAGGAGACTATATTTAAAAGAAGAAAAACTACCACAACAAGAGGACATAGTCTTAAATTAGAGGAGCAAAGTTTTAAAAATAATTTCAGGAAGTATTACTTTACTGAGAGGGTAGTGGACGCATTGAATAGCCTTCCAGCTGAAGTGGTAGAGATTAACACAGTAAAGGAGCTTAAGCATGCCTGGGATAGGCATAAGGCTATCCTAAGGCCAGGGACTAATAAAAGTATTTAGAAAATTTATAGATGGGCTGAATGGTTCTTATCTGCCGTCATATTCTATGGTAACACTCCCTATTGAATCAGGAGAGGCGATTGCCACTCCCCCTGCTAACATTCCATTAACAAGAACGATGCCTTCTCACCAACCCAGTCCCCGCTCCCTTCCCCCGAGGGTGTGCGGTCCACCCCCCAATCTCTTATCCTCCCTTTCTAAACTCAATTCTCTATCCCTTACCCAATATTCTATACCTTTCCGCCACCCAGTGACCATACTGCCACCACCTCGCAAACCGACAACACTCCGGAAATACTCGACAAGTCCACCTACCAAACACCCCAATCACCATAGACCCAAGAAAATTAGGTCAACATAACCATGACTTAAACCCCCGACACCTCACGGAGAGACTCATCCCACTCACATCATGGACCCAACTCCAACAACAGTTACACTTAACCTAAGTTAGAGAGTCTGGCACACTAGACACCAACCCCCAGGACCAGGGCCAGGCAAACTGCCACCAGAAGGAACCTTGGTTACTGGACAGAGCTATACCCCATTGTAAGGGTAAACAAGCACCAGCCAGACTACCCAACTTTAACTGTAATTATGGACCACCCCATAGTTCATTGGGTTGGCACTCACCACCTATACTTTGTTCATGCTTTGTTCTTAATGTCTGTCTTGACCATACTTATGTACCTGACAATGTTATAAAACAAAAATAAAGAATCTTAAAAAAAATAAAATAAAAAAAAAAAATAAATAAATAAAAATGGTACTATATGCACCAAAACCACTAAAGCATATACTGTTATTGTACAAAGAGTCTGAATTCCTTCCCTCAGGTTTGTATCAAACTAATTATTCACAGTTTGAAAAAATAAAATCCAGATTTCACAGCATTTCATTGCTATCCAAGGTTTTATGGTCTCGGGTGAACTGTAATATCTTCATATGTTAATTACATTGTGTGGAGACCATTATATTTTTTGTTTTTTTTCAAGATTTCTTCTCTGTATGTGTTTGACAGGTGTTCCACTAGTTGCATAACTTGCCTTAAATATAATTAAAAAAATTTTACAAAAAAAAAAAAAGTAAAAACAATTCAGTCCTGTAGTTTGCAAGTGATACCAAGACTGTACACAATCTACCAATATAATAAAATAAAAAAATTTTAAAAAGCATTATTATTCGCTATAAGCTCTGCCATATGTAAAATATCAACCATATTTGTTTACGAGACAGATTATTGCCAATATGAAAACATTTTTCACACAAAAGATGTGACACTTGCTGTACGAAGGTATGCTATGCAGCATATTCAGATCACTGGAAGAGTTGATCTGAGCCATGGCTAAGCACAAGCCAATAATATGTAATTGGGAGTTAAGTTGGATTCAAATGCATATATAGCACCACTTAATTTACTGCAAGGTTTACATTGACTCATGCTCCGAATGTTGTTTCAGTATGGCGGTGGGCTGGTGCAAAGACAGCAGACGAGAGAACTGCAGGTTTTGAAAGCGGTTTTTAGACATACCCTCAATGAAAGAAAATGCATAATTACATACATGCACGTTTAGACTAAACAGTGATTTATATTTATTTAGTATTTGGGCTGTGTCCCTTTTAATTTGAAATTCATAATGTAATAAATAAGGATGTGACATGTTACTCTGAGTCAGACTAACTCAGGAGTGTAAAGGGAGCAGTGAACACTGTTTTTGTATAGACTGTTCCTGCTCATTTGCATTTTAAAAAGGCGGGTCAATAGAAACGAGTCATAGACACCTATTAACATTACATAGTTTGTTATAGTAGTAGTACTGCTTTCACCAATGTAAGTGAGAATTTGTGAAGAACCAATCTAACGTTAAAAATAAAAACATGTATTTCTAATGTTAGATGTACTTAATTTAAAATGCACATGACGCCCTATAAACATAAGCTTCAGATTACTCAACCTTTAACCCTCACTGCAGGTACCACTCATCTCAGTGAAACCAATGCTTCCCCATAGAGAAGGATTAGGGGTCTGCAGTGTTTAACAAATCAGCATTTCCTCAAATCATTATACTAATTTATCTCTATAGGGAGCATTCCGCATCTTCATGCAGTGTGTGAGAAATCCAAATAGAAAGCTGTCTGAATGACAGCCACAACAGGTATCCTTAGGGACAACTACAAACACAGAAAAGGTAAGGTTTACATTTGTCAGACTGAAGGGACAGACTCTTAACATGAAAGCCACTACATTGAGATGTAGTGGTTCTGGTACTTAAGGGTGTCCCTTTAACCCCTTAAGGTCACATGACATGTGTGACATGTCATTCCCTTTTATTCCAGACGTTTGGTCCTTAAGGGGTTAAGGTATTTTGTAAAACCTATTTTATTTGCAATTAAATCCTAATTTAAGATCCATGGTTTTATAACTTACAGCTGAAAAAAAATTTACTTATCAAGCTATTTCCAAATACATAACTTTAACCATAGTCTTAAAACGCCACTCTAATGACAACTATAATGACTGGTTATGATCATTATAATACTGGTTATAGTGCTGTAAACCTATGGGCTGTGTCCCCTCTTTATTTCTAACTACACCAATGCGGAAGGCTGTTAGTGCTAGATAGAAACTACTACTAAACAAAAAAAAACAAAAAACAATAAGTAAGATGGTACCCATAGCCTTATAGCATCATAACCACTGCAATACGCTATAATAGGAATGATGCATGAAGTGCCACTTTAAATAATTTAAACTACAATCTTGAAATTAGTAAATCAACAGTGTGGACGTATACCTAGTAAAGCAACAGTTTTGACCCTCTTTGAAAGTGGTATAAAGAAAATGAATACTTATAACACTTAATGTAGATCAACAGAATACCACTGCCTATGCAGATGAAATACAATACACAAATGAGAGCATACAAGGACCAACCATTACAAAGTAATATTTTAAATGCAACCCAAATTCTAAATAGCAAATTAGTTAACTGCCCTCTTTTGCTCACATTTCCAGTATTCAGAACATTTTTATCAAAAACTAAAAACACACAACAACCCATAAAACAAATTATGAAAAACAACACAATCAAACTGAATGACAGTGAGAATCATCTTAAATTGTCAAATAGAACACTGGTGTTCAAGGAGTGTGTATAGCTATATATTTCTACATTTTCACTCATGTGTATTTTCAGATGTTCAATCCTTGGCACAAAGACTGTATAACTAGAAGGTTCCTTATAGGATTACCAGATCCACCAGGCTTTTCCAGACATCATCTGTCACATCTTCATGCTGATGTGCAGTACATTAAAAAGAATGTAGACTTCACATGATTTGGAAGTGTTCGATGATTCATGACTTGATTCCATTGTTGCAATATTTGGATTCTACATTCTACAGGGCAACACTTATCACATATTGCCATCAGTATGTAAAAAGGGATATGTGCCCAGTAGACCATGGTGGATCTGGCAGCCCAAGATTCTACAATATGACCATACAGCTATCAGCATATGGCAGGTGTAATTTCTTTAATGCCATTTAAATGTGTAATACAAACTACTCATCGCCTAACAGTGAAGACACAGGACTTGGACCTCCAGATTATATTAACTACAATTCCTATGACGCTGGGTCGGCATTAAAGGACCTGTTATGTACAGCAGCTGAGACGCCAAAGTGAAGCTTTATATAGGAAGGCCTCTCACAAGTCTATGGCTGAGGTCAACTGCCTGTGGAACAGAAGGAAAGACCACAGCAACAGGTATAATAAACAAGCATCTCACCTCTCTCAATATGGAGCCGCTCCTATGTTTCCTTTATTGATTAGACCAAGACAGGCAGGGTGAGGGGGCACTCATAGGAGAACTCCGCTCCCAAATCTTACCTTAACTTGGGCGCAGTGACGCCGTCTATCCGCGCTGGGAGAGCCAGGAGAGTGACGCGGGAGGTTCCCAAACACACAGAGACTTCAGGTCGGCTCACTGCGCATGCGCGACAAGGCGGTGTCGACAGCGCTTGGGGGCCTTGCTTGGGATTTTGCGCACGCGCACTGCCGCGGAATTAAAGTGTGTCAGCGCTGGGCGTCGCCTAAAAAACTTTGTAAGTAATAGATGCTGTCACAGGGATACCAGAGCGTGGGGAGAGTTTCGCTCGAAGGTGGCCGATTCTGTAATTGTACGATTCATATCATTACGTCCATAGTACGTCATAGGAATGAAGTTTTGGTGGAAGGCTGCCCCCTGCTGTTTGTAGAGAAGATCTCGGCATTCAGTGTGCAAGATTCAATTATGGCTGTAGTTAGTACACTTCTTAAAGCGCTACATCCACCGAAATATTTGTATTTTATAAAGATAGATTTATGAAATACTTATTATGACTGTGTTGGAATTTCACTAAAATCGAGTGATATAAAGACACAAAGTCTTGCAAGATCCCCCACAGACCTCAATGATGTAACTTTTGTGTATGCATATATATGGGTATGTTGGAAATGTAGTGCTCATGCCCCGAGCAACCATATTGTCACAACAAGTGAACCTAACACGCAGAATATAACCGAAATAGAAAACGTATTAGCTGACCTTAGAATGGCTGGGTTTAATGTAGATAGAATAGTTATTATTATTTCATTATTTATATAGCGCCATCAGACTTCATAGCGCTGTACAATGGGCGGACTAACAGACATGTAATTGTAACCAGACAACCGGACGTACAGGAACAGAGGGGTGGAGGGCCCTGCTCCATGAGCTTGCATTCTAGAGGGAGTGGGGTATAATGACACAAAGGGTAAAAGTAGGGGTATGAAGTAGGTTGAGGTATACACAAAACAAGACAAATGAAGGTTGCGCCAAAGCTGGCTGTAGTCCAGCTAATATGAACAAAGTCCAAAATAGTGAAAAGCAAAGTCCAAAGTAATATAAAACAAACTCTTTAGTGGAGCCTGATGGAGTATCAACAGCCTATGAAGAGGGATATTCTCTGTATGGATCAAATGGAGGCAGCTTTCCAGGATCCGTATGTGAAAAGAGAAAAGGATAATAGTGCAAATACGTCAAGTAAAAAGGTGGGATAGCAGGAAGAAGACGTCTATGGTAGTCCTATTCACGTGTAGTTGAGCTAAACTAGCTCTAGTGTGGATGGCATACAGCGGTACAATCCCCGCTTATGGGATATGTAGAGGGGTGTTGGTCTTTTTGTCCATATGTGGAGAAAAAAGACAGATGATAGGGCAGTACGTCTAGTAAAGATGGTATAACAACAATAGAGACTAATATAGTACTACGCACATGTGGTAGAGCTTGAACCAGCTCTTGTGTGAATGGCATACAGCGATATAATCCCCGCTTGTAGGATACGTGTTGAGTGCCAAGTCTTGTATAGATATATATATATCATAAAAGAAAAAGGAGACAACTAATAGTGCTCACTGTATAAAATAGTATATAAGGAGTATATCAACTAAAATGGGTACTCACATATGATTGAGCAGACGACCTGCTCAATGACTTGGGCGTAAGTGGTATAATCCCCACCTAGGATATCTTGGAGTAATACTCAGCAGGAAGGATAAAAACAGGATACCATGCAAAAATAAATAAATAATAAATAAAAAAGTAAAATGGCACAATCAAGGTATATTAAAAGTAGCCAAAATACCTTTATTAAGAATACAGAATAAAATATCCACAACGAGTTTCACCTATGATGGCTTTCTCAAGTGGAGACAAAAAATGCCCCGAACCGAACAACCATATTGTCACAACAAGTGAACCCAACACGCAGAATATAACCTTAGAATGGCTGAGTTTAATGTAGATAGAATAGTTATTATTATTATTTCATTATTTATTTAGCGCCATCAGACTCCATAGCGCTGTACAATGGGTGGACTAACAGACATGTAATTGTAACCAGACAACCGGACGTACAGGAACAGAGGGGTGGAGGGCCCTGCTCCATGAGCTTACATTCTAGAGGGAGTGGGGTATAGTGACACAAAGGGTAAAAGTAGGGGTATGAAGTAGGTTGAGGTATAGCTGAGGTATAGCCAAAGTCAAGGAAAACCAGAGATCAGGATAACGATGAGTAGCCAAGTCAGGAAACCAGAAAACAGGATAAATGAGAAAATGAGCTGAATCAGGATACCAGAAAGCAGAATAGTCAATATATAACACAAGCCAAGTCAAATACCAAAACACATTGACAGAAATCAGTATAGCACTAGAGCAGGGGTTCTCAACCCAGTCCTCAGGACCCCCTACCAGTCCAGGATTTGGGGATTACCTGGGTGTGTCTCAGGTGTTTAGAAAAAGGGAAAAAAACACCTTAGACTCTAAGGTATTTTTTTTTTTTCTAAACACCTTAGACACACCCAGGTAATCCCTAAACCCTGGACTGGTAGGGGGTCCTGAGGACTAACGTTGAGAACCCCTGCACTAGAGGGAACAACCAGTGAACCACAATAGGGTACTGAACAAAAGCAAAAGGTGCCCTTTTATAAATGGAGTTTCTTTTGCTTTAAATCTACTCCCCCAAAACGTCAGGGAATGTGGACTATATAGAATTTTTGTGGTCGGGATGAGTTGGCTTCTTCTTGTGGGTCCGTGGGATTACAGTAAAGTATCATGACAGTACCCCCTCCTCCGAAACCGCCCACCTGGTGGGAAAAGCCTGGCCTATCAGAATAACAGACATGAATAGAACGAAACAAATCAGGAGCGTGAACATCTGAAGCTTCGATGCATGATCTCTCCTCAGGACCATACCCTTTCCAATCCCTGTAGGAAACAATATCGCTAGGTAACCCGTGTAACCAATGTCAGGCCTTAGAATGGCCGGACCAACGTACCAAAGAATAGTCAGGGTGCTAGCCGAGGTCAGGGGACACAGAAAGGGAAACAACGATAAAGGAAAGCCAGAGGTCAGGGATACCAGAATACAGGGCAGTCAAAGTCAAAAACCAGAATAAACTTGAATAAAGAACGCGCTCTCTGACATCCACTAGGGAAACCATGACAGAGCAGTGAGGAAAGATTCTAGGCTTTTATACCTGCCTTACCTTTCTGATTGGCCGGGATCGCTCTTTGACCCCAAAACGTGCATGCGTGACGTTATGTCCATGCCGATGTAGTTAGTCACATGAGCGGACCTGGAGGTAT
The DNA here is from genome assembly GCA_933207985.1 of Pelobates cultripes. NCBI lineage: Eukaryota > Metazoa > Chordata > Amphibia > Anura > Pelobatidae > Pelobates > Pelobates cultripes. The sequence continues at coordinate 37,931,554 of OW240924.1, forward strand.
AATCAGCCGTAGATCCGCAGCGGCCGGCGTCCATTAACATACTGCAAGTGTTAGTCATGCAGATGCACGCCCGCTGACCGCAAGGTGAGGATGACTATGTTACAACCAAACGACCTCTCTTGTGAACAATGTGGCAAATTCAGAAGAAAAAAGTAACTTAGCCAAAGATATAAGATGAGTCAACTTAGTGAACCTGTCAACCATGGTTAACACAATGGTTTTATTTTCCGAAGTCGGTAAATAAACCACAAAGTCCATTGCTAGACTAGACCATGTTTTATTTGGAATTCTTGCCGAGGTCAAGGACACAGAATCAGACACAAAGATGAGGGAAAGCCAAAAGTCAAGGATACCAGATATTAGGGAAGTCAAAACAAAGTCAAATACCAGAAAATCAAGGTCAGGAACGCACTCTCGGATAACCATAGGCATGAAACCACGACAGGGCAATGAGGAAGAGGAGAATTGGGTTTAAATACCCCTTCTGTGGATCCGATTGGCTGTAACTGGCCTTTGACCCCAAAGGCAATTACCAGGTTTCCATGTGCATGATTGCTGCTCAGCACAAACCCTCCTGTGGATTTGATTGGCCATGACCGGCCTTTGACCCCAAAAGTTATTACCAGATTTCCATGTGCTGTTCGGCACAACTTTTTCTGTCAAGACGGTAATGTTGTTCGGCACAACTTTTCCTGTCAGGACAGTAAATGCCATTAACCACATTTTTATGTGCGGATGAATACGTGACAAGTACATATTCTCAAACGTCCTTTTTGTAGGAGGGCCACCAGAAACTCTTAGCTAGAAGAGACTCGGTCTTGTGTATACCAGGATGGCCAGCCATCTTGGCATCATGCATAAGCGAAAGGACATTTTCTCTTTGAACTGATGTCTGATCCTGAAGCTTTTCCAGGGTTTTTACAAGATCTGTTTTAGTTGTGGCTATTATGCATTGAGCAGGTATTATTGACGTTTTGTAATGCATTGGGTTCAAACTGATGGGATAGAGCATCAGCTTTAGTGTTTTTTGACCCGGATCTGTACATCACCCTATAATTAAAACATGATAAAAACAAAGACCACTGAGCCTGTCTGTCAGTCATTTTCTTAGCTTCTCCAAAATAGGAAAGATTTTTGTTTTCAGTAAGAATAGTAACCAGTGCAGTAGAACCCTCTCATACATGCCGCCCTTCTTTTAGAGCAGTGATAATTGCCAACAATTCCCTATCTCCTATGTCATACTGTGATACTTTAGCAAAACTTAATTTGTAACACAACTGCAGATAAATGATACATTTGATACTGTATCATTAGGTATCATCCATTAGTCAATCTCCTTAACTGAAAAACGTAACTGTATTCCCGTAGATAATGAGAATGGAAGTCCTTTGCAACTGTTAATGAAGATTTAGGATGCCAGCAGTATACTGAAGATTTGCAGGATTTTGCATTTAAGTCTGTTCCGATCAGGATCAGGTAGAAGAGGTTCGGAACACAGGTGATTAATAGAAGGTGCTCTCTCAGCAGATAGCAACCAAGTATCAAGTATCAAAGTGGCAAATTGCTTGAGCCTCTGAGATCAGGTACAGCTTCCTTTTAACACAGGAATGGATGACATCACAAGCATAGGTGGGGCCTCATCGGTGAACCAGGAAGTACTGCAGAGTGTAATATGGGGGAATCCTGACAAATACCGTCTTTCGTTTTCGGTCAATTTCTTGGAATAAAAAACGCAAAGATGCAGGTGTAAGTCATCCAACGGTCTTTGAGATAGAACAGCCCCCACTCCTGTCTCTGATGCATCGACCTCCAACAAAAACTGTCGAGAAGCATCAAGATGAGCCAATATGGGCACTGAAGTAAAAGCTGTCTATAGGGTGTCAGAAGCAGCAATGGCCTCTGGAGTCCACTGACTTACCTTTTTTGGTCATGGACGTGATGGGTGCCATAATAGAAGAAAACTCTTTTATGAACCTTCTATAATAGTTGGCAAATTCCAAGAAACGTTGTATGGCTTTTAAACCAACTGGTAGGGGCCTCAAGCTCAAGCTTCTTTGGGTCCATCTGAAACCCTAAACCTGAGATGATATCCCCTAAAAAGTGTAACTCTCTCTTGTCAAATAAGCACTTTTCCAATTTACAGTACAATCCATTTTCCAATAACTTGGATAGGATTGTTTAACATGGTCATGGTGCTCCTCCATGTTCTTTGAATATATTAGGATGTCATCCAAGTAGACTATTACGAATTCATGTAAGTAGTCCCTTAGTACATCATTCATAAAATCCTGGAAGACAGCTGGAGCACTACATAAGCCGAATTACATAACTGTGTGTTCGTAATGACCATATCTTGTGTTGAAAGCTGTCTTCAATTAATCTTCCTCTCTGATATGGACTAAGTTGTAAGACCCTCTCAGATCTAGTTTAGTGAAAACAGATGCACCCTTCAACCTGCCAAACAACTCCGTTATTAATGGTATTGGGTAAGCATTGTGTATTGTGATCTTATTTAGACCCCGATAATCTATACAGGGACATAAATATCCTTCTTTCTCCGAAACCAAAAATAAATTGGCACCAGCAGCCAAGGATGACTTGGTTAGGAAGCCTTTCCTTAAATTCGCTGTAATGTATTCCTCTAGCACCTTATTCTTTTTGGCAGATAAAGGATAAACTGAACCTATCAGAGGCATCGTTTCAGGAAGCAAATTAATAGCACAGTCATAAGGACAGTGCAGGGGTAATTTCTCAGCTTCTTTTTGCTCGAATACAGCCTTAAGGTCTAGATAAAGGTCTGGTACCTTTGTTGTCAATGGTTCCATGGTGGGAACATTTAGTAGACAATCAGGTTTAACCTTAGTCACACACCCATTCATACAAGACGCACTCAACTTGGTGATCTCCCTTTTCTCCCAGTTTATCACAGGATTATGCTGAAATAGCCTAGGAAAACCAAGAACAATAAGGAAAGTAGGAGAGGTTATTTGTTGTAAGATTATTACTTCCTGATGTAACACACCTACTGTCGACAGAAACAGTATAGTTTCCTTAGTAATGACAGGAACTTGAAGTGGTCTACCATATATGGCCTCTACGGCCAAGGGTGTTGGTCATTATTTTAATGGGAGAGAATAAGGCTTGGCGAAAGTTGCGTCAACAATATTCTTAGCAGCACCAGAATTGATTAGGGCTGGTATGTACTTCCTTTCCTTCCCATTTCAATGTTATAGGTAGTAGATGCCTACGTTTTAGTCTTTCGTTAAAGTAGGACATGTGTATTAAACCCGAGGCATGTCCTCCAGGAGCGTATGGTGGGGAAGTTTTCTGGTCTGTTGGGACAGGCCAAACGAAGATGGCCTGTCTTCCCACAGTACAGACAACACCCTTCTCTCCTTCTGTACTGTTTCTCACCATCTGATAACCAAGCGAGCCTTAATTGCATAGGTTCTGGAAGGGCCACAGTGGTTGTTTCAGATGAAAGAAAGGTTAAAGCTAACCGTACTGGGTTTCGCCTATGTCTCAGGCGTTCATCAATGTGGGCTAGATATGTTATTAACTCCTCCATAGTATTTGGTAGGTCTCTAGCTGCAACTTCATCAAGCAAGGTATCAGAGAGTCTGTTCATAAACACATCAACAAAAGCTTGATTGTTCCAATGTACAGCTGCTGCATAAGTGCGGAATTCTAACGCGTATTCCACCAGAGAACGAGAACCCTGTTTAATGTGCAAGACGGTCTTTACGGCATTAGCTTTTCTTTCAGGGTGATCGAATGTCCTCCTGAAAGCAGCCACAATTTCCACATAGTTGTACACTAATGGGTTATTGTTCTCTAACGGGTTATTGTTCTCCCTTAACGGGGTAGCCCAAGCCAAAGGCCTATCCACCAGGAGGGTGATTATAAATCCTACCTTAGCCCCGTCGGTAGGATAGACTCGGGGCTGGAGCTCAAAGTGTATGCTTATTTGGTTTACAAAACCACGGCATGTACTAGGACCTCCTCCGTAACGCAAGGGGGATGTCATATGGGTAGATGTACCTATAGTAGCTACCTCCATGTTTGAGGTGTTAGCTACTGGAACGGGTATTTGCTCCTCTGGCTGCAGATGTGCTGTTCGATTAAGCAAGGTCTGCAACGCAAACTGGTCCATCTCCTAAAAACGTGTGTCATACCCCGGTCCATGTGGGTTAACACCTGAGGGTCCATGGCCCTATTGTAATTTCACGACAAGTGACCCTATAACCCAGAATATAACCCAGATAGAAAACGTATTACCGGACCTTAGAATAGCCGGGTTTAATGAAGATAGAAGAGTCAAGTTATAGCTAAAATCAAGGAAAACCCTGCCCACAGATACGCACTGACAAATATTCATATGTTCGGCCGCATTTTTCAGTGTACTTACCATGTAGAGCCATGATCATAATACGTCTCCTCATTCCATGTTCCCTAAGGCAATCTTTTCAATACCCATTTCATTTTCCTCTGCCAGCATACCCATCCTACTTCCCCCCCACACAGGGCCAGTGCAAGGATTTCTGCCACCCTAGGCAAAGATCCATTTTGCCGCCCCTTCATGTCAGTCACTGACAGACACACATACACTCACTCACTGACAGACACACACAGACACTTACTGACAGACATGCATACACATTCACTGACAGACATAGACACACACTCACTGACAGACATACACTCAATCACTGACACACACACACAAACTCACTGACAGACATTCAGTCACTGACACACACACACACACTCACTCACTGACACACACACTTAATGACAGACAGACAAACACACATTCACTAATACATATACTCACTAACAGATAGACAGTGTGGGGATATTTATAACATAATAATAGTAACAGTGAGAATTGCCCACTAATTCAATTCTCAGATCCCGAAGAACGTTTATCGTGTTAAGTGAATGTATTTCATATAAATAATATTCACAATTTTATAAAAATAGATTTTATTTATATGACAAATTAATTAATAATAATATTATGCAACATGCATGACAATAATCAATGAATATCCAGTATAAAATGGTATGCAATACAAAGGAATGGCTATACACATTTCAATGGCTAAATAGCATTATCTGTCAAGACTTTCGATTTATGACTATCTTTAACACAGACTGAAAGTGAAGCTTTTCACGCAGAGAACAGAATTCCTCAGAGTGCAGCGTAAGGTCGTAAGTTTAGCTGACAGTTAGAATAACCCTTCCCCCAGCGGCTAAGGACTTCACCTATTTCTCCCCGGCCCCTTATCCCCCCTCATATTTATTTTATGCTTGGAGCCTCTCATTCGTACAATTAAACAAGATCCCTCACTCCCAGGCTTTACCACACCAGCAGGAGTAAAGAAGCTTGCTTTATTTGCAGATGATGTTATTCTTTTTTTAACAAACCCAGTTTCTGCCATACCCCATCTCATGCATACTCTTGCCACATTTGGCAACGTGTCTTTTTATAAAAACAATATCAGTAAAACACAAATACTTCCTCTGAACCTTGAGTCCCATGTAATAGCCAAACTGAAATCACAATTCCCCTTTGATTGGCGCAAAACTTCTGTTACATATTTAGGTATCAAACTTACGCTATCGCACTCTCACACTATAAAAGAAAATCATGAGGCAGTCCTATTGAAAATTTCCAACCAATTGAAATCCTGGGACAAATTGAACACCTCCTGGATAGGCAGAGTGAATTCGGTTAAAATGATGGCGCTCCCTCATATTCTCTACCTCTTCAGAACACTACCTATCAATCTTCCCAAATCGATTCTTACGAAATTCCAATCAACAATCAACGCGCACATTTGGAAAAGGAAACCTCCGAGAGTCGCGGCTCACTCCCTATGGCGCCCCATTCAGCAGGGTGGCCTGAGCGTTCCTAACATCACTAACTATTACAAAGCCTCCACGCTTGCACAGAGCCTGGACATAATGTCAGAGAAAGCCAATCCAGTTTGGCTTAAACTTGAACAGGCATGTAGCCAACTTCATTCACTATCCGACGCTATGTGGGCCACAAAAAATTGCCCTACCCACCTATCATTGCCATGCACAAAATTCCTTCTGACCTCCTGGAAAATGTGGAGCTCAAACCTCTGTTCCAATCAGGAACTTCTCTACTTAGCCCCAATACGAGCCCTGTCTATGATATCACCAGACTTGTCGATACAGAATTGGTCTCAACGAGGCTTAACCCATGTCTACTCCTTGTATAACTCCAACGGCCTCCGCACCTTTCCTGACTTACAAGCCTCTCATAACCTACCACACAAGGATATATTCCTCTACTTGAGAATTAAGCATATACTGCACACTGCAACTATAAAATATCAAGACCCTTCGACATTCAGTTCAATAGGTCACTCCTGCTACAATATAAGTAAATTTCGTACTCCACCGAAATTCCTTTCAATGTGCTACCTAGCCCTGCTAAACACATCCAAAGAGGATAAATTACCTTACATGCTAAACTGGGAAAAAGATTTAGGTGCGGAATTTCACCTTACAGAATGGCTATCTGCGATAACAACTACCAAAAAATCCACCAAATGTGTTACTCTATGGGAAGCGTACTTCAAGGTATTAATGAGATGGTATTTAGTACCCAATAGGCTGAGCAAAATATATCCTACGGTTGCCCCCACATGCTGGAGGTGCAATAGCAGTAGGGGTACAGTATTACACATTTTTTGGGAATGCCCCAAGTTAGGTACTTTTTGGAACTACGTAAAGAATGTTATTCACACCATATCTGGTTTACAACTCCCCCTATGTCCTGATTTCTACCTGCTTCATCTACGGCCAAACCTGAACCAACTCCCCTCGACGGCAGCTGTAATTAACACTTTGATCGCGGCCAAATTATGTATTGCATTTCATTGGAAAAGTGACTTTATACCCTCAGCAAAAGAATTGCTTAACAGAATAAACATTACGTATTGCTATGAAAAGGAATGGGCAAAAAAAGGGAATATGACCAAATTCAATGGACAATGGCATGGATGGGAAACCACGTATAAACACCTTACCGATTTGGGATAACGTCCTTCTCTAAGATGTACAGTACTCCCATACTACAATTCTGAATACTCGGATGTGAGGGGTTCTTGTTCTTGTTCTTGTTCTTGTTCTAGTTCTTGCTCTCATTTATCTCAGAATATCCATCTTTCTCTTTTCCCTCCTTTCCCTTCCCTAATCTCTTTTTCCCTCCTACCCTCTTTCTTTCCTTTTTTACACCCAATAACGACTAACTTTATGAGCAATCGAATCAGAAAGTGTGCAGCGGATGACAAGGTTTAATGGCTGGTTCAACACTGTTATATCTCCCTAAACTTGACTTTTGAACACGACTGAACACAACTGTCCTCACGCAATCTCCGTTATGATATCCACTAAAGCTCACTACTATGCAATATTCTAGTCTATCAAGTTAGATTTACAATATGGAATGCATGTAGTCCATGTAAACTCCTATTAGAAACTCCCTTCTACCTTCTCTACGATCACAAGGCCACTCTCAACATATTCTGTACCAGGCACAGTAAACTAAGACCCTGACCAGATCTATCATTTCAACACATGAATGCACATATATAGCCAGTAGAAGGTTACACATATTCGAATAGGAACCATCAGCAATAAGAAACGGTGACTCTAACACCTGTATCTCACCTCAACATGATGTCATGAGCCCCATTATATGAACATATGAATACGATGTTATGTTATGTATGTATTAAAGTATGCTGGGATGGTTTACTCTACTTTGGTCCTGCCATGACCGAGCCATTGCTGCACTACTTGAAGATGTCATGTTGTTCCCTCTGTACACATTATGCACACATGTATTATAAAATTGTATGGCTAGTCCACTCACGATGCTAGTAGAACATTGTCAGCTAGGTTGTAAAACCCACCATGTAAAGGAACCTGTAATGTACGGAAGAACAAGAAGTCTGCTCCATTTGTATTCCCTCATTCCCACCCCTCCCTTCTTTCTTTCTGTATCCCCACTGTTACTGTACTTTTGTGCATAAATCTTCTCAATAAAAATCAGACATTGAAAAAAAAAAAAGAATAACCCTTCCAATGCTGGCTAGATCTCCTAGGTAGTTAAGATCTATTCTTATGTAATTTTTAAATAAAATAACATTTAAACCAGTTCATTAGTCATTTCCTGGAACCATCCAATAAGAGAATCTACCATATTTTATGAGCAGAGTTTAATTTGTCTAAAAGATATCTTATCTTAATTTAGAGCAAATCAATACACCTGGATAAAAACAACGGTATGCTAACATGTGATAACTATCACATTAATATATATAATTATTCTTAATTCCACCTGCAGAATGGAATGTTTATAACTATATATTCTTTAGTTAACTAAGATTTCTTAATATGGAAATCTGACCGTGCTTTATCCAGTCATATATAATGCTATTAATACATTTGAATTAATTTAATTAATTAAATGAAACCAGTATAATTACCAGTTGAGTAGATATTTCATCCGATTGGTAGTCTCAGGAACTTATTTGGATGTCTCTCTGCATGGAGGTTGGAGTCCCCAAACTTCCAATTCCTCTCTCCTCTTTTCCTTTCTCCTTTGCATCTCTTGCATACCCTGCATATCTCTATCTTCCCTTTGTCTTAACTTTTAAAGGGCCAGACTCTCTGTACATCATCAGTTGATAACCCAATAGAAGCACTAGAGGTGTGGTTATCTTCCAGATCGCAATTTAGTTATTTGGTCTATAGAGGGCAGTCTTGTCCCACTAAACATACCTATCCAGAAAAGAGTTAACTTTTCCTGGTGGCTATTTTGACGTCATTTTGCGTTATCCTTATAGTGCCATAACTTAAAATTTCAAAGGGTTCTTAAATTTTGTCCAGACTTAGCGTCTGCAATTCCTGCCATAATTTTGTCTGATATAGCAGATCATGAACTAAGTTTACCCTTTTCCATACAATGGTACCTTATATATATATAGACAGTTAAATTTTATTATTTAATCTTCTCTGTCACAATTGTCTGGGTTTAGAATTGATTATATTCTTCTTATCACTTGTTTATACTATGCATTCCTTAGCTCTGGCAAAGTGGCTAGTCTTACAGAAAGAAATCTTGTGTCTTTTTTTTGTTAACTTGGAATAACAAAATGGAGTCTGCTCTGTTCAGAGTGACTCAGAATATACACTTTTAATTTCTATCATAGCACAAAATGTCTGCCGATATAAATACTCTGACATAACCCCCCTTTAGTGCATTTCATAGCCAAAATTAATTTAGCTTATGAATAAGCACTATAGAAGTTACCAGACATATTGTGCAATCACAACATTTCTAACATAGGCCCATGCGTGGAATGAACATTCTTGTATATATTTGTACCTGTAAGAGTTTTGAACTTTACACTTAGTACAATCAACCATAATATCATTATTAACATAGCGCATTGTTTTCATTTGAAAAATGTTTTTGGGAGTTACATATGGTATGGTCAATAAAAAGCAAATCTCCATACGTTCCGGATTAATTAAGAGAGGTATAGCGCTCCCCATCTCAAAGGCCAGAGTTAATTGCATAGGCTCAATTGTCTCTCCATCCACATTGGCAAGCATTGCATGAACAATATCCTTGGATACAAAATACAGAGGTATGCGTCCCCCTGCCAATTCGATCATTCCAGTTTGCACTTCGTCGAGAAAAGCAAGTGTGTGGAACAATCATGGGTCAAAGTTCACGCTTAAATAAGTCATGACTTTGGTGCAGCTCAGTGGATTTGGCAATTAACTCCGAATGCAAATTTGTTGTAACAACTGTGTCTTCCACAATAGTTAACACGTCTTGGAGAAGTGTTCTTTGCTGGTTATCACCTGATGAATATCGTTAATGTGTTGCTTTAGCGCATAGATTTCCATATCCAGCTTTTGGACAGTAATAGAGTTGGCTGCAGACATTCCAGTTGCGACAACTGCACCAACAGTGGCACAAACTAATGCAACAATTATAGCGGTGAGGAACCTTTTGGGTCGGTTGCTCATAGGAATAGAACTGGATACAAATGGTTTCCGGGCTTGCTCCAAGATGTTTCGCACACGGTCCTGTGCTCTTTGGAGGTGCATCTGGTACCAAGTCTGTAACTCAGGAAGCTGCATCGATGAAATGTTGTATGCCTTCTCGATGGAAATCTTGGGGTCCAAGCTGACGAACACACGTTGGGTCAGGATCCTCTTTTCCGTTAAGATGAACCCTGGTGTTTCTTGAATCAGGATGCCGGAGGATGGTCCCATCTCTGCGATCGGGTCGGTCCGTAGCTCTTGGCACAGGAGCAATACGATCCAGAAACACGTCACATCCTTCTTGGACATCTTTCGACAGTCACGGATCAGGAACTCGTTTCAGGCTTATCTACTAATGATTCAAGGTTTGTTAAGCATACAAACTTATAACAGTGTGACATCACTTGGCCTAGGACAACACATTATTACGATTCATCAACATATGTATTCGCTATAATTCTATTTTTATAACTTCATCCCTCACTACATTTATTACTGACTCCTCAGCAATTTACCTATAGCAGCTAAACAAGCTAGTAACCTGCTTAGAAATGTAGTTATTGGATGGCAAGGAAATGGTTAATGACATGAACGTACATGAGATCATGGCACATCACAACAATTCACATCATACGATACCACGTGAATCAAGCATTCATCCAGGTTAGTCGTTCACCCTTCTGCGTCTGAATCCGCACCTATAATCCTTAATTGAGATTTAGGATGACAAGCACGCAACTGGTTAATGTGAACCCACTTTTCAATAAAATCACCATCCTTAGGAATTTGTATCTTGTACGCTACTGGGGAAATTTTGTCAATAATGACATATGGCCCTTTCCAAGAAGGTAAAAATTTATTTTCCTTGACTTGATTTCGCGCAAAGTTATACAGATATACTTGATCTGTTATCTCATATTCCTTTTTCGTGGTTTTTAGATCGTAATAGGTCTTAACCCCTGTCGCTGCTTTTTCTAGATTCTTTTGGGCAAAAGCAAATGCATGCTGTAAATGCTTGCGCAAATCTTCGATATACTGATGCGTAGTGGCAGCATTGATCAAGTTATGATCCGAAGTACAATATAGTAAATGCTGTGGTAAAACCATCTTTCTTCCTGTCATCAATTCAAAAGGTGACAATTTGGTAGCAGTGCTAGGTGTAGCTCTAATCGCCATTAAAACTAGGGGCAATTTAATGTCCCAGTCTTTACCAGACTCCTTAACATATTTCTTCAGAATATTAACGATAGACTGGTTATATCGCTCTACCCCCCCGCTAGACGCAGCGCGGTATGCAATATGTAGCTTTCGTTTAACACCTAGAATGTTCCACATCTTAGCCATTACTTCACTGGTAAAATGACTACCTCTGTCTGACTCAATTCTTTGAGGCAGACCGAACCTGGAAAAGACATGGTTAATCAACAAAGTGGCGCACACGGTACTCGTGTTCTCTTTACAAGGCAAACATTCTATCCACTTTGTGTACATACATGTAACGGTTAACATGTATTTGTTACCTCTTGAAGATCTTGTTACAGGACCTATAAAGTCAATTTGAATATCAGACCAGGGTAATGACACCCCCCTCTTCTGAAGTGGTGCACGATGGGTTGGACCATGGGGTTGATATTGCTGACAAATCAAGCATCCCTGACGGTATGTCTTAACATCCCTTAACATGTGTGGCCAATATGCATAATCACGCAATATCTCATATGTGATCTTATCACCACGATGCCCAGATGTAGGTGCATCATGTGCGTGTTGGAGCATTAACCCTCTGTATACAGTTGGGACTACCCATTGTTGTATACCATGTTTAGAAGTTCTGACCAGTAACCCATCTATGATACTAAATTGGACTTTATATCTCATCAAGATTCGTAAATCTTCATTATCTTTGCAATCCTCATCTGTGATGGGATTGGCAGTAGGGTCTTCTATATGTTTATAGAATATACCTATGATGGGATCGTTCTTTTGACTAGTAATCAGGTCCTCACTAGGAGCTTCTTGACTCCATTGCACGACATTTAAGTCGGCATTATCTCTAGCCTGTCGTCTAGTTATGGCTTCAATATGAATTGAACCCATAAGATCATCAATGTTTAGGGTTTCACCATTGATGGCAGCTTGTTTTGCCAGTGAATCAGCTAAGTCATTACCATCCTTGTCAATACCTTCTATTTTAGAATGGCCTTTGGTTTTCTTCCAATATATGGTTAAACCATTTTCCTTAACCAACTCATCGATTTTACAAAACAATTTCCCATGTTTAACAGGTTTGTTATTGCTTTTCAGCATTTGGTTTCGTTTCCAGCTAGGCAGATATTCGACGAAACTGTTGTGAACATAGTTGGAATCAGTTATAATAACAAATTCTTTGATACCATATTCTATTGCCATTTGAATGGTCTTATATACTGCACAGAGTTCGGCTATCTGACTGCTTTTGGGACCAATATTGTATCCTATAGATACATTGGGATAATCACCTGTCCAGGCGATTCCGATACCTGCAACTAACTTCCGTTCAGCACCAGCGGCGTGGTGATATGAACAACCATCAATGTATACCCACGGTAGTGGTCGACAGTATTCCTCGTCATAAACTTTATAAGGAGATAGCAATTGCTCTTCTAGGAAGTCATCTCCGGTGTCATTATCATCCAGAGATGGAGCAGTACAGTCATGTAATTCTGCTAAACCTTGGGCAACAGGGCTTCTCTTATTATGTTTATAATGGACTTCTAGCGGCCATCCCTGTAAGGATAGAGTCCATGCAGTAATCCGACTGTTAGAGAGATTACCGTCTCTAATTCTTTCACTCTGCAGATACTGTAGAGGTTGGTGAGCTGTTTCTACAATTATTTTCTCACCTTGGATATAGCTTCGAAAATTTTGTAGTGCCCAGACAGTCGACAATAACGCCTTCTCACACGTGTTGAATTTAACTTCAACAGGTGACAAAGTCTTGCTAGCATATGCAATAACCTTGTTTAAACTATCCTGCTTCTGATACAGAACAGCACTTATGCTTAAATCAGTATATCCTGTCTCCAGATAGAAGGGTTTACCCCCCTCTGGGTATGCTAAACAGGGTGCCTGAGTGAGCTTCCTCCTCAGTTCACTTACCGCTTGGTCCTGAGGTTCCCCCCAGTTCCAGGTAGTTTCCTTTTTAAGCAGGTGTAAGAGTGGTTTAGTTATTTCTGCATAGTTATCTATAAACTTACGGGAGTAATTAGTCATACCAAGGAGCGATCTTAATTCCCTGATGTTTGAAGGTGTTTTAGCCTTTAGTACGGCTTCAACCTTCTTCCTCTGGGGATTTAATCCTTCAGAAGTTACCTCATGTCCAAGGAAATTGACATGGGTGCGACACCATTGCGCCTTTTGTAAAGACAGTTTAATCCCTGCCTCCCTTAACTGAATGAGAACATGTCTAATCTCTAAGATATGCTTATCAAAGGAAGTGCTTTTCAGCAAGACATCGTCGACATATGATAACGTTCCTTTCTCAAGTGCGTCAGGCATAGCTTTATGCATGAACACAGCGAATTCATGACCAGAGTTTATATAACCGAAAGGCATACGGGTCCAGGTATACTGCTGCTTTCCAAATGTGAAGGCCAATTTGTATTGATCTTCATTATGGACTGGTACAGTCCAATATCCCTGCGCACAGTCAATGGCATTGAATATTTTGGATCCCTGCATTTGTACCAAACATTGGTCTATGTATGGCGTTGGCCAACCAGACATATAGACGCGTTTATTTAGCTGTCGTAAGTCAGCGCATAAACGCCATTGTCCATTAGGTTTCAGAATCCCCAAGATCGGATTATTATACGAACTGTGCACTGGGCGTATAATGCCCCTTTCCTTTAAATTCTGAATGATGTCTTGTAGACCATCATATGACGCTAATGGAAGTCTATATTGTTTGATAAATACAGGTGGTAAATTTGGATCAGTTTGTATTCTGGCTACGTGGAGGTTAGTTAACCCACAGTCGTAGGAATCTTTGGCAAAAATATCTTGGAATTCCAAAAGGATTTCCTTTAGCTGCTGTCGCTCAGCATCGTTGGAGCAAGTGTCAGCTAAAGATATTTGCTCTTCTAGCCTTTCCTGAAATCCTGGAAAGATTTCAGGCTGGCCTATCTCATACGCTTCTTCAAGCCTAGAAGTTAGGTCAGTTTGGTGTTGACTTACCTTTTCTCTTTGGTCGTGATACTCTTGTGATTCCTGCTCATTGAGCGGATGATCGAAGGTGATTGATGCTTCTTCGATTTTACACGAGCCTTCTTCAACGTTGAAGGGATACACAGATAGGATAGTGAATAATCCTTCTGGGGAGGAATGGAATATTTGATCGACAATTTCGTCCTCAGTTAAGTATTCTTCAGGGATG
>OW240924.1:37946171-37959771 GCA_933207985.1 Pelobates cultripes
AATTGCAATAGAATATTATATGCCTAAGAGGATTCTAGCAAGCATTGAAAGAGTTAATCAGTGTGGTCTAACTGTCAGCCGAAGTTTTTATGGCTTCTCGCTGCACTGTTGTATTCTGTGGAATTTTGTGTTCTGTGTGAAGTTTTTTGCTAAGCTGTCATAAATCTTGCCAAGTTCTTGACAACTGGATGGCTGTAGCCATTGTACTATGTTTAGCCATTGCTATTGTATACGATGTTATACCTAAATATTCACTGATTATTATCACACATGTTACATATTAGTATTATTTATTATAGTGTCACAATACATTATATTTTTATAAAGAAATTGTGATTTATTGTAAGGAGTAAAAATCCTCAGAATGATCGTTCTCTAGGATCTAAGAGAAATAAATAGTGGGTAATTCTCAAGATATCAATTTTGATATAGTAAAAATTATTAAATTAAATTTTGATAATTTTTATGAAAATATTATTTTTAAAATATTTATCACCCCATAAATATCCCCACTCCCTATACCCACACACAGATAAAAATACAAATGTGATAAAGTGTCCTGAAAGAGTGTTTTGAGAAAGCCTCTGTGGCGAAATGCGTTAGTGTTCATTCCCTCCCCAGTCCATCAGTGTGTCGCTCATTACCTCCCCAACCCCTCTGTGTGTCTCATTCCCTACGCCCCTCTCTGTGTGTCTCTCATTCCCTACCCTGCAGCCCCTCCGTGTGAATCATTCCCTAGTTCCACCAGACCTTCAGTGTTTCTCATTCCCTAGTCCCCCATGTCTCTCTCTACCCCAGTTCCCCTTCCATGTATCTCTCTACCCCAGCCCTTTCTCCCCTGCCCCCCTCCATGTGTCACCCCTAGTCCACCTCTATGTGTCTCTCTCCCCTAGCCCCCTCCATGTGCCTCTTTCCTCCAACCACCTTTCATGACTTTCTCTCCTAGCCACCCCCCCCACCCCCCATTAGTCCTAATACCTCCCTTTTCTCCTGTACCTGTACCTGGCTGACAGAAAGTACTCTCTCAATGAGCACTTCCTGTCAGCTTTGACGATTGGCAGGAAGGGAGCAGCACAGCATAGCAAAAAAGGACCATGTAGGACAGTGCTCATTGGCTATGAACACCCAGTAGATGCTCTCAGTTAATGATTATAGTCCTGAAAAAAACCTTCCAACAGCCAGGACATAGGGGCCTTAGTATACTATGCCAGAAATTGTTATTTCAGGCAGAGACATGGAAAAACAGGAGACCTATCAGTTAATTGACACATCCAAATCTCTTTAAAGTGTACGATTTTATCAAGGACTACTCGCCACTACAATGTTGGGCCTGTGGGAGTGCGAGGTCATTGTCAGTGGGATGGCTCAGTCCTTCTTTTTTGTTAACATATTTTTTAAGAAAGAAAGATGCAACAGAACATTATGTACTAGTAAATCATAACGGCAAGATACATACAGTATTTCAGAAACAAAATGTGAACTGACACCTGCCTCAGACCTCAGGTACAAATGTTCACAATAACGTTAGTATGACAAGCATTGTATAGATAAACCAATAAAACACTAGATAGACCAAATATAGTAGCAAATACAGTTATCTAAAGTATTAGGCAACAAGACCAGTGTTCACCATCATGTCAACTGGAAGAGGAAGAGAAAGAAATCAAAAAAGTAACAATGTGAAAAATTTATGATAAAATAGTCGATGCAAGTTTAGTCTCAGGGGAGCAGCAGAGCTGAATCTTGTAAAGAAGAGCTTAGCTAATATAATGTTCTTTGTCATAAAAACCTGGTATTTCAATGAATTACAACCAATAGAACCACTTATTCATATAGACCACATGTGATCTGAGGGTCTGTGTAATTAATCTATCTCCTTCACCTTAACCAATTCTTTATCTCCTTCACCTTCTAATAGAGATGGATCAAGTTTTTTAACACACTGGTTATAATTGATTTTCTTATAATATCTAGGTTATTGCACATTACTATATAAAGTTATCATACCTGTCTAAAACAATTATTAACTGGGAACTCTGTGAATCTTTCTCAAGTATGGTACTATACCAGCTCTCATGTGGTCCAAATACATCCTTAGCAATGTGTATCAGAATGATCTGATACAACAAGAACAATCTCAAATGTAAGCTAAATGTAACTAATTCATCCCACAAACCGGGAGATATGGTTATTGTTCCATTTCCATAAGTCTTCTTTGAGTTTCAAAGCCAACAGTAAGAAATGTGTTGCATATAAGTGAGGTAATTTGTTGGTCATATCACCAGCTATTTCGGTTGTGTTTACCGAAAAGACTGTATGAAAGACTTTGGCTCCATAGTGATTGAACTATGTGTATGTGATCTGAGCGCCATTCGGCAATAATGTGCGCTCAGATCTAAGCTATCTGGGGATATGTTGAATGTATATGTTTTGTGTAATATTTGCATCATTGTATATTTTTCTGTCTTTTTGGTAATGTGCTTAATGGAGTTTGCCTCTGTCCTTGGAGATAATTGGATTACTTCCCAATTATGTTCAGGACAGAGAGGAGGGATTATAATGCATTGTGGGAGTATTTAAATGTGTAAGCTTGTGATTGGTCAATGTCCACTGTGTATCCCAGTTTCCCATCTGGTCCCCTAGGGGAGTGTCCACCAGGTGGAAGACCTGCATAAAAGCCAGGCAGGTAGCCCCAGTAAATCAGTTCTGCTTGATCCTCAAACGAAGTGTCGTCTCGTTCTTGGGGTAATTGGATTGTATGCTGTTACAGTGCGACTGCCAGGAGTGTAAACTGTTTGTATGATTTTTCCTGTTCAGCTGTTTAACAGCATTCGTGTGTTTCCTGTTCGTGAGTTGGAGGATTCATATGGTTCCAGTTCAGGAGTTGGAGAATTCGTGTGTTTGCAGTTCGGGAGATTGGTGATTGCAGTAGCTGCCTGTGCATCTGAAAGGGTAATATCACCTAAATGGTTTTTAACCTCTTGTGTGCAAAACGGTCCGTTACACATATTCCACAAATTTCTCTAGTATATTCAGCAGGTACTGCAAGGGACTATGAACAACAAATGATGACAGTCCATGGTGATGGTCACAATCTCGTTTCCTGTAACATCAAGTTGTGCCTGGATCGAATCAGGAATTAATACCACCCAATATTTCAAAAGGACAAATAGGGATACTTTAATTTTAAAGGTAAGGGGAGGGGTTGTAGTGAGACATTTTAGGTGACTTACTATTAATGATTTATGCAATTAAAATGGAGAACAAGAAACATTTATCTTATTTATACCAACTGTTTTATATGTATGTTTATGTGTAAGGCGACAACCAAGAACCCTAAAGCACTTTAACTTGCTTGTGTGAAGAGTGTATTTTGAAAAATATGTTGGTTTCAATAGAAATTTGCACTTTTATGAATTACCTAGAAAAGTGACGTGGCTAGGATCACTGTTATGCTATAACTGAAAATGTACTGGTACACTGTAATGGGGGAACTGTTTCTTGATATTTCTGACGTGTCCCTCAATGTGTTCATGTAGTGGCCTAGAAGTCTGATATACATATGAATACATATAAAGGGTCACATTAGAATATATATTACATTAGAAAATTGTCATTGAAAGACAGAGAATGGTCAAGGGAAAGCCAAGGTCAAGGAAGCTAGAAATACACAAGATCGATAAGAAAGCCAAGCCAGGGAAACCAGAGATCAGAATAGTCAGGAATAGCTAAAGTCAGAACACCGGGAATAGATTGGGAGAGTAACCTTTTTCTAAAAATTTCTTTTTTTAAATCTTTGACTGATCCAAAAAACAATGATCCAAATTCTTTTTATTCTAGTGAATTGGCTTCGTGGAACTCCACGGAGCCAATTCGGATGATATGCACTTTTAATATTGATGAAAGAATTGGAGTCTGTGGGCTTAAAAAAGTCTTTGTCTTGATAGTCTGATTTTCTATATAAATAGTCAGAGCTAAAAAATTTATACTAATAGAATCCGAATGTGGGGTAAAAATTTAAGATTTATCATTATCATTAATAAACCTAAAAAATTATTGTAATAAATCAAATGAACCTGTCCAAATAATTAAAATGTCGTCTATATATCTCCGCTAGAGTACCAAGTCCGCACCAAAAGGGTTATTATTCCAAATATTTGATGTTTCCCAATTGTCCATAAATATATTAGCATAACTTGGCGCGAACTTGGTACCCATGGTGCTGCCTTTCACCTGTAGATAAAAATCCCCAATAAAACTAAAAAAGTTATGAGTTAAAATAAATGTAATACTTTCTAAAATGAATTGTTTAAAAAGAGGCAAAATACTGTCACCCAAATCAAGTACTGGTTTTGTAGCTTCTAGGCCTAAATCATGGTTAATAATAGTGTAAAGAGAAGTCACATCCAGGATAGCCCACATTTTGTTCTCCCTCCATTCAATGCCATCCAATTCTTGAATAAGATTTTTAGTATCCTTCAGATAGGATTTTGCGAGTACTTGATTTGGGTGACAGTATTTCGCCTCTTTTTCAACAATTAATTTTAGAAAGTATAAAATTTATTGTAACTCATAACTTTTTTAGTTTTAATGGGGATTTTTATCTACAGGTGAAAGGAAGCACCATGGGTACGAAGTTCGCGCCAAGTTATGTTAATATTTTTATGGACAATTGGGAAACATCAAATATTTTGAATAATAACCCTTTTGGCGCAGACTTGGTACTCTGGCGGAGATATATAGAGGACATTTTAATTATTTGGAAAGGTTCATCTGCAGAACACCAAACTCTCGACCGCATGTAAAGGAATGCTCCAAACTCCCGAACTGCATACAAAATAGCACTTCAAACTCCCGAACTGGAACCTCACGAATGGCTGCTAGCAGACGAACAGGAAAAGCACCCAAGCGGCTTACACTCCTGGCAATCAGTCTCTAACAGCATACAGTAAATCCCCCCAAGAACAAGACAGAGCTCCGTGTTGAGGGTCAAGCAGTGGTCTGGTTTAATGAGGGCTACCTGCCCAGTATTTATGCAGGTCTCCCACCTGGTGGACACTCCCCTAGGGGACCAAATGGCAGACTGTGACAAAGGACAGACATGAACCAGTTACAGACACACAGAGGTAAAACATCCCCACAATGCATCCTAACTTCCCTCCCTCTGTCCTGGAGATAATTGGGAAGTAATCCAATTATCTCCCAGGATAGAGGCAAAACTCCATTACCGACATGGCAGTAAAAGACAGTAAAAGACATAAAAATTTATAAAGTTACAACTGTTGCACAAAACATATACATTCTACCTATCCCCAGATAGCTTAGATCTGAGCACACAAAAGTACCGAATAGGGCTCAGATCCTATGCACACAGTCCAATCGCCGTGGATTTAAAGTGTTCACAAAGTCTGTTCTCCATACGAATAGACTCCACGGGATGGCTATGTGGGGTAATGCTGTTCATACGGTTTAACTACTGAATGAACAGGCATCCGGTTAAATGACCGAATGCAGAAGCAAGAAGGCTTTTAACATGGGGCCATAGTCCAAAGGCAACAGGCAAGCAACCAGGCTTCTCCAATGCAATGTGGCGAGATTGGTCTCGTCACAGAAATAATTTTGTAACTAATACAAATAAAAATGTGAAATCGAATAATGACTTTGCAATTTCCTTTGTAACCCAATATTACGCCCAGGCTTTTAAAATTAAAAACATTTTACAGAAGCATTGGCTTTTTCTATTGGAAGACGATTTTTTGAAGAGACAAATTCCACCAATGCCCAAGATGATTTTTAGAAAAAGTAAAAATTTTAAGAATTTACTAGCACCGAGTACTTATAGAACCAAAGAAATTAAAACAGATGTTCTATAGGACTTTTATAAATGTGGGAGGTGCAAAGGATGTAAATTTTTACCAAAGAAAACATTATATTTTAATAGTTTTAAAACAGGTAAATTATATAAAATAACTGAATATATTAGTTGTAATACCATGAATGTCGTCTATCTTTTAACCTCTGATTGTGGTATTCAGTATGTGGGTAGGACCAGTAGACAGGGCCGGACTGGGGATTCCAAAGCAGCCCTGGAAAAAAAATCTATGCCAGCCCCATAAGTCATTGCGCCATATATTGTCGCATGTAATATGTAAGGCTATATCTTGCCACCCTAGATGATTGAGATATATATATATATATATATATGTATATATGTATATATATATATATATCTTTTTCCAATATAAAATATTGGTTCTTTCAGAGTAAAATTTTTAATTATACAGTAAGCATACTCACATGCAGACACAGACAATCTCCCTGACACAAGCTGATTGATACACAGCCTCATAGACAAACAATCTCACTGATATACATAAGGTCATTAAAATAAAAACACAAGCTCACTCAGTAGCAGGCACACACACACACACAAGCAAGCCCACTCACTAGCAGGCGCGCACACACACACACAGCTTAATGTAGTGGCTCTGGTGTCTACAGCCTGTCCCTGCAGGCTTTTCAATGTAAACACTGACTTTTTAGAGAAAAGGCAGTGTTTACATTGCTTCCTAGTGACAGACACTCAGACTGTCACTAGAGGTGCTTCCTGTGTCAGTGCGGATTGGCTGAGATCATCAAGCTTGATGATCTCAGCCATGGAGGCAGGGCCAGTTGAGGGGAGACCAGCACGACGTGGGGAAAAAAAAAGGTGAGTAAAAACACACATACACACACACACATACCATGACAGACACACCGTGACACAGACAGAAACACAGACACACTATGACAGACAGACACACCATGACAGAGACACACACATACCATGACAGACACACACACCAAAACACAGACCGTGACACAGACACACACGACACACACCACGACACAGAGAGATCGTGACACAGACACACTGTGACACAGACACACATTACATGACAGAGACACACACCATGACAAACACACACACCATGACACAGACAGACCGTGACACAGACAGACGCACACACCATGACAGTCAGAGACACACACACCATGACACAGACACACATTGCATGACACAGACAGACACACACACACCATGACACAGATGCACACACCATGACAGACAGAGACACACAGACACACACCATGACACAGACGCACACACCATGACAGACAGAGACACACAGACACACACAATGACACAGACACACAGACACACACACACACACACCATGACACACACACACACCATGACACAGACACACACATACACTCACACTGACACACACAATGTCTACCTGGGGCTGTGGGGCCCTTGGCGGCCGCAGGGGGAGCTGGCTGTTCTTGCGGCCGTAAGGGGAGCTGGCTGTTCTGCCTCTGCTCCCCCTCCCCAGCGCACTGCTTACTGAGACCGGGGCCGGAATATGATGTCATATTCTGGCCCCGGTCTCTTTCTAGCGCGCTGGGGAGGGGGAGCAGAGGCAGAACAGCCAGCTCCCCCTGCGGCCGCCAAGGGAGCTCCCTCTGCGGCCGCAGGTGAGCCAGCTGCCTGCCCGGCCCCAGGTGCCAACGGCCCACTGGGAAATTTCCCGGTATCCCGGTGGGCCAGTCCGGCCCTGCCAGTAGAGCTCTGAAAACCAGGTTCATGGAACATTGTAATAATATAAAGAAAATATTAACAACCTACTCGGTACCAATCCACTGCAACAAATGCCCTCAATTTGATTTTAAGACCTTTTTGTGCACGGGTTAGGAGAAAGTAAGGCTTGATGACAGAGGAGGTGATTTAATTAGAAAACTGAGACAAAGAGAAGGTTTTTGGATCTTTAATTTAAAGACCTTTAGTCCTATGGGTCTAAATGTCGACTTTGATATAGTATGTTTTTTATAACCAAGTATCCATAACTTCCTTGTTTTATCTTATTTTAAACCCCCCCCCCTTATTTTTTTTATATTTAAGTGTTCTTGCATAGCAAGACCACTTACTGTTATCTAACATATATATTATTCGTATTATTATAGCCAAATTTACCACACTAACTCATCCCACAGTTTTTACACTGCATAGACAGTAATATACCGAAACGTGTGGATTGCTCCCGATTGGTGTGCTATTACTTTGTGGAACGTTTCGCCGAATGGTTCACGAAATATCTTCATTTTTGTGGTGAAATTGGTCCCATAGGAATGAATGGCAAAATGTTCAAAAACTAGAGTGGGAGCTGACAAAAGCTGAAAAATCAGGACATGATTTCTAAACTGCCACCACTCCCTTATTTTCAAGCCCACCTACACAAATCTTATATCAAAACGTTCAGCTATCCCTGCTGCCACTAAACATGTTAACGGCTAAGCCATAATCCTGATAGTTTTCACAATATGACCATTTGTTTGCAAATCACGCCATCCATTCAGGGCCATTTGAAGGAATTTGGGGGACCCAAGCAAAATGGACATGGAGGCCCCCCCCCAACCCCCAATCCCCCCATCCCCCACTCACAAGCAAAGCCTACAGGAACCACAGCATAGCCATACAGTTTACGTTCACCCACACTTTATATAAATCAAACCAGGGCCGGACTGGCCCACCGGGATACCGGGAAATTTCCCGGTGGGCCGTCGGCACCTGGGGCCGGGCAGGCAGCTGGCTCACCTGCGGCCGCAGAGGGAGCTCCCTTGGCGGCCGCAGGGGGAGCTGGCTGTTCTGCCTCTGCTCCCCCTCCCCAGCACGCTAGAAAGAGACCGGGGCCGGAATATGACGTCATATTCCGGCCCCGGTTTCAGTAAGCAGTGCGCTGGGGAGGGGGAGCAGAGGCAGAACAGCCAGCTCCCCCTGCGGCCGCAAGAACAGCCAGCTCCCCCTTCGGCCGCCAAGGGAGCTCCCCACAGCCCCAGGTAGACATTGTGTGTGTCAGTGTGAGTGTATGTGTGTGTCTGTGTCATGGTGTGTGTGTGTCATGGTGTGTGTGTGTGTGTCTGTCTGTGTCATTGTGTGTGTCTGTGTGTCTCTGTCTGTCATGATGTGTGCGTCTGTGTCATGGTGTGTGCATCTGTGTCATGATGTGTGTCTGTGTGTCTCTGTCTGTCATGGTGTGTGCATCTATGTCATGGTGTGTGTGTGTCTGTCTGTGTCATGCAATGTGTGTCTGTGTCATGGTGTGTGTGTCTCTGACTGTCATGGTGTGTGCGTCTGTCTGTGTCATGGTGTGTGTGTTTGTCATGGTGTGTGTCTCTGTCATGTAATGTATGTCTGTGTCACAGTGTGTGTGTGTCTGTGTCACGATCTCTCTGTGTCGTGGTGTGTGTCTGTGTGTCATGGTGTGTCTGTCTGTGTCGTGTGTGTCTGTGTCACGGTCTGTGTTATGGTGTGTGTGTCTTTTTTAAGGTGTGTCTGTCATGGTATGTGTGTGTCTCTGTCATGGTGTGTGTATGTCTGTCTGTGTCATGGTGTGTCTGTCTGTCATGGTGTGTCTGTGTTTCTGTCTGTGTCACGGTGTGTCTGTCATGGTATGTGTGTGTGTGTATGTGTGTTTTTACTCACCTTTTTTTTTTCCCCACGTCGTGCTGGTCTCCCCTCAACTGGCCCTGCCTCTACGGCTGAGATCATCAAGCTTAATGATCTCAGCCAATCCGCACTGACACAGGAAGCACCTCTAGTGACCGTCTGAGTGTCTGTCACTAGGAAGCAATGTAAACACTGCCTTTTCTCTAAAAAGTCAGTGTTTACATTGAAAAGCCTGCAGGGACAGGCTGTAGACACCAGAGCCACTACATTAAGCTGTGTGTGTGTGTGCGCGCCTGCTAGTGAGTGGGCTTGCTTGTGTGTGTGTGTGTGCCTGCTACTGAGTGAGCTTGTGTTTTTATTTTAATGACCTTATGTATATCAGTGAGATTGTTTGTCTATGAGGCTGTGTATCAATCAGCTTGTGTCAGGGAGATTGTCTGTGTCTGCATGTGAGTATGCTTACTGTATAATTAAAAATTTTACTCTGAAAGAACCAATATTTTATATTGGAAAAAGATATATATATATATATATATATACATATATATATATATATCTCAATCATCTAGGGTGGCAAGATATAGCCTTACATATTACATGTGACAATATATGGCGCAATGACTTATGGGGCTGGCATAGATTTTTTTTCCAGGGCTGCTTTGGAATCCCCAGTCCGGCCCCGAATCAAACAGGTTTACAGTGCAAACACTGCTTAGAGCTCTGCCCTGCCCCTTAGTGGTCTTTCCTCTCCACTCCATCCTCCCCTACTAGTCTCTTCTCACCCCCCCATATTCTCCTCACCCCCCTCCCTCTGTTCTCCTCATCTCTGCCTCTCATCACCTCCCCCTTCCCTGTGTTTTCCTCATCTCCTCACCCCCCCTCTCCCTGTGTTTTCCTCATCTCCTCACCCCCCCTCTCCCTGTGTTCTTCTTACTACTCCCCCCACCCCTCCTGTGTTCTTGCTCCCCCTCACCCCTCCTGTGTCCTTCTTTTACTCCTGTGTCCTTCTTTACTCCCCTACCTGTCTCCTTCTTGCTCCTCCCACCTCCTGTGTCCTTCTTACTCCCCTCCCCTCCCTGTATTCCTTCTTATACCCCACCCTCCCTGTGTCCTTCTTCGCCCCTCCCCCCTCCCTGTGTGTCCGTCTTGCTCCCCCTCCTCCCTCCTGTGTCCTTCTTGCTCCCCTCCCCAGGTGTCATTCTTGCTCCCCCCTCCCCCCTCCTGTGTTCTTCTTCCTCCCCTCCCCTCCTGTGTCTTCTTACTCCCCTCCCTCTCCCTGTGCTCTTGCTCCCCTCTCTCCCACTTCCTCCCTCCTGTGTCCTTCTTGCTCCCTCGTCCCCTCCTGTGTCCTTCTTACCCCTCCCCTTTGTCCTTCTTGCTCCCCCCTACCTGTGTCCTTCTTGCTCCCCTCCGCCCTCCTGTGTCTTGCCTCCCCTCAGCCTGTGTCCTTCTTACTCCCCTGCCTGTGTCCATCTTATTCCCCCCTCCTCCCTCCTGTGTCCTTCTTACTCCTCCCGTGTCCTTCTTGCTCCCCCCTCCCCCCTCCTGTGTTCTTCTTGCTCCCTCCCCCTTCACTGTGTCCTTCTTACTCCCTCCTCCGGTGTCCTTCTTACTCCCCTCCCCCTCCCTATGTTCTTTTTACTCCCCCCTCCCTCCCTATGTTCTTCTCACCTCCCCTTCTCTGGCTGTAGCGCGTGGCCGAGCTCCTCTTCCTCCTGGCTGTCAGTCCTGCCGGGTACCGCGCGGTACAGGAGATTCAGTTTCTAAAAGGAAGTGAGCACTCAGTGTGCACTCAGTGTGCACTTCCTGTCAGTCCAGAGGAAGAGGAGCTCGGCCACACTACAGGGAAGGGAAGGTAATGACGAGAAGTGCTGCAGCCGCCTGAGGCTCTCTATAGAGCGCTCAGGCGGCTGCAGTCTTATAGGAAGCACCGGCTCTGCTTGGGGCCCCGGACCAGCTTGGGGCCCCAAGCTTGGTTTGCCTGCCCGCTAGCGACGGGCCTGCGTCCATTGACATTCATTAAAACTCCACTCTAGCCAGCTCAAATTCAAAGAACAATTTCTAAACTGCAAATGTGCCTTCATTTTTACTATCTCAGAGACATACTATGCATCAAAACGTAGGTCTGGGTCTTATCACAATATAAAGCTCTTCGCTGTAGGATTTATAGTTTTTAAAATACGACTGTTTGAAGATGGCAATCGCCAAAATACTCTGACCTGTGCCAGGCTGGAGCAGCAGGTGATGTCATAGACAGGGCCTTTTGTACACCTGCTAATGTTTTTATAAATGTACTGTATTTTCTGGCGTATAAGATGACTTTTTAACCCTGGAAAATCTTCTCCAAAGTCGGGGGTCGTCTTATACGCCGGGTATAGGGTCTATATGGCTGCCGGGGGCGCCCTGCGCCCCCATCGCCGGCCCTTCTAATGCTGCAGCAGCCTGAGCGCTCTATAGAGAGTGCTCAGATGGCTGCCGCACTGCCTCTCTTCTCACCTCCCCTTCCCTGTGCAGAGTGGGTGGCCGAGCTCCTCTTCGTCCTGTCAGTCCGGCCGGGAACAGGTAACTGAATCTCCTGTACCGCACGGTACCCGGCCGGACTGACAGGATGAAGAGGAGCTCGGCCACCCACTCTGCACAGGGAAGGGGAGGTGAGAAGAATGTAGGGAGGATTGGGGGGGGAGTAAAAAGAATGGGGGGGAGTAAAAAAAATGGAGGAGGGGAGTAAAAAGAATGGAGGGGGGATTAAAAAGAATGGAGGGGGGGAGTAAAAAGAATATATCGCAATTAGCCTCCTGTGTGCTAGACCAGCAGGCATGGATTATATGCCCAAACAGCCTGGCACATACCTGGGCTTTAAATGCTATTTCAGATTATCATTATTTAATGTCTTGCTGTGTAGCTCTGTCTGCTCACTGTACATCATAGCTAATTTGTATTTGGTGTGCATTGGAAGAGGGGTAGTCTTATACGGCGAGTATATCCCAAACTCTATATTTTAACTGGAAAAGTTGGGGGTTGTCTTATACGCCCAGTCGTCTTATACGCTGGAAAATACGGTATGTTTTAATGTAACTGTGAAGCACTTTGGGCATCAACATTGCAATTAAATGTGCTATATAAATAAATAATAACAGTTACTCCGGCCACTCCAGTTGTAGACTACTGGTGGAGGCAAGAACACTTCACACTATTTCCCCAGAAATTGTAGCTTTTCTAGTTATAATTATCCTTTTACATTATTATAATTTGTTTCATATTTTTTCTGTATATTTTCCTTACTAAATCCCAGTTATATTTATATTTGCATTTTTTCATCTTATTTCTGTCATCTGGGTTTATTCTCTATTTTGGAATAGGAATTCTGTATTTTGAGCACAATTTTAAATAATAATATACACTTTTTAATTTAGTTTTTGTAAGTATTGCTCTATTTATATTTTTATATTTTTAATTGTTTATTGTATTGAGATTTTTTACTGTCATTCTTATGCATTTTTCTAATATATTGGATTACCTTTCTTGTTTTAACTTAAAGGGACACTATAGTCACCAGAACAACTACAGCTTATTGAATTTGTTCTGGTGAGTAGAATCATTACCTTCAGGCTTTTTGCTGTAAACACTGACTTGCAGTGTTTACATTACAGCCTAGTGATAACTTCACTGGCCACTCCTCAGATGGCTGTTAAAGATCCTTCCTGGGTCATGGCTGCCTAAAATGCATCCAAACATTCAGTATCTCCTCCCTCTGCATGCAGACACTGAACTTTCCTCATAGAGATTCATTGATTCAATGAATCTCTAGGAGGAGATGCTGATTGGACAGGGCTGTGTTTGAAACATGCTGGCTCTGTCCCTGATCTGCCTCCTTGTCAGTCTCAGCCAATCCTATGGGGAAGCATTGTGATTGGATCAGGCTACCACTTCTGATGATGTCAGCCGACTGCTTGTTTTCTGAGTCTAACAGCATGCAGAGTTACAGCTTCAAGCTTGAATACAGTAAGATTTTTACTATATTTATGGAGTCATGAGGGACCCATGGGGGCTAGAGGGTGGTTTTGACACTATAGGGTCAGGAATACATGTTTGGGTTCCTGACCCTATATT
>OW240924.1:37968346-38164229 GCA_933207985.1 Pelobates cultripes
TATGATTAAAGGGTAAGGTAGGTTAAGTAATTGTATAGGTATAGCTATACACTATATTTCATAACAATGAAGTATGTAAATAATTTATGTAAATAACACTATATAGTATTACCGTATATACTCGAGTATAAGCCGACCCGAATATAAGCCGAGGCCCCTAATTTTACCCCAAAAAACTGGGAAAACGTATTGACTCGAGTATAAGACTAGGGTGGGAAATGCAGCTACTGGTAAATTTCTAAATAAAATTAGATCCTAAAAAAATTATATTACCGTATATACTCGAGTATAAGCCGACCCGAATATAAGCCGAGGCCCCTAATTTTACCCCAAAAAACTGGGAAAACTTATTGACTCGAGTATAAGACTAGGGTGGGAAATGCAGCTACTGGTAAATTTCTAAATAAAATTAGATCCTAAAAAAATTATATTCATTGAATATTTATTTACAGTGTGTGTATATAATGAATGCAGTGTGTGTATGAGTGCAGTGTGTGTGTATGAGTGCAGTGTGTGTATATGAGTGCAGTGTGTGTATGAATGCAGTGTGTGTGTGTATGAGTGCAGTGTGTGTGTATGAATGCAGTGTGTGTGTATGAGTGCAGTGTGTGTATGAATGCAGTGTGTGTGTATGAATGCAGTGTGTGTGTATGAATGCAGTGTGTGTGTGTGTGTGTATGAGTGCAGTGTGTGTGTGAATGCGCAGTGTGTGTGAATGCGCAGTGTGTGTATGAATGCAGTGTGTTTGTGTGTGTTGCAGATCCTTGGTGGGGGGTGGGCATTTTTATTATTATTATTTTTTAAATTATTTTAATAATTTTTTTGTTTTATTAATATTTTATTATTTTTTATTTTATTATTATTTTTAATATTTTATTATTATATTTATTTTGTTGTCCCCCCTCCTTGCTTGATACATGGCAGGGAGGGGGGCTCTCCTTCCCTGGTGGTCCAGTGGCATTGGCAGTTCAGTGGGGGGAGGAGGGGGGCTGGCAGAGCTGTTACTTACCTCTCCTGCAGCTCCTGTCACCTCCCTCCTCCTCCGCGCCGGTCCGTTCAGCTCCTCTCTCAGCTCACACTGTAAGTCTCGCGAGAGCCGCACTTTGAACCCGCGGCTCTCGCGAGACTTACACTGGGAGCTGACCGAGGTGCTGACCGGACCGGCGCGGAGGAGGAGAGAGCTGACAGGAGCTGCAGGAGAGCTAAGTAACAGCTCTTCCAGCCCCCAGTCTGTATTATGGCAATGTAAATTGCCATAATACAGACTGACTCGAGTATAAGCCGAGTTGGGGTTTTTCAGCACAAAAAATGTGCTGAAAAACTCTGCTTATACTCGAGTATATACGGTATGTTAATCACTTCACTAGTTTTTGTATATACGATAGGAACACAATCTTCAACACTTTTATGCATACAAAATAGTAATGCATGACTTTAAATATACAGATTGAGAGATTAAAAGTAAATGTAAGAAGCACTTCAGTATATATAAATAGCACCAGGATCACTTTACACCATATTGCACTTTATAAAATTAGCAATTGTCAGCACTTCATTGTACAAAAATAGCACTATTAGCACTTTGAGTTTATTGAAATACAATTTATTGTAGATTATTTGTATCTGCTACCTTAAATTGCATTTAATAGGAAGTATATAGTTGGATATGGAAAAGCTTTACTTACATAGAATTATGTTTAAGATAGATATATAAATAGTCTCTATGAATATAGACAATAATGTTAGTTAGGTTAAGGAACATTAAGTATTCTCTAATTATTATAATATATGTTCAATTTTAAATTCTATGTCTGACTCCTGTGGGAGTTAGATTCCTAAGGCTGAGCGATTAGTAGAGAGCGAGTATATCGCTTGCTGAGTTGCCATGG
Organism: Pelobates cultripes; assembly: GCA_933207985.1. Lineage (NCBI taxonomy): Eukaryota > Metazoa > Chordata > Amphibia > Anura > Pelobatidae > Pelobates > Pelobates cultripes. The sequence continues at coordinate 37,970,236 of OW240924.1, forward strand.
AGCCAGGTAAATATACCGGGTAACCATGGCAACGGTGACGTCAACACGCTACTTCCGGGTAGCGGTAGATTGATGCATGCGCAGAGATGGCGATAGAACGCCGTGGAAGCGGTACAGCCTTCAGGTGGTGAGTGTTTTAATTATTAATTGTTTAATTTGTTTTGCTATATAAATGTGTCATTTGTAATGTATATTTTGAGCTGTGGAGATCCTGATGAAAGCCATGTAGTGTGACTGAAACGTCGATCAAGTTTTAACCAATGAAATAAAAGGAAAATCGTTTTAAAGAAACTAAAAGACCGTGAGTGCTTGCCTCTTGTTCCCTATATCTGACCTGTGTCTTATCTACACTCATTTCGCTTTAACCCCTGTACCACAACTCAACTTTGAATTCTATGTGTCGTCTTGCTCAGAAATGCTTCAGACTTGAGAAAGGGAGGTTCTCTCGAAAGCTTGTCATTAAAAAAATCTGTTAGTCCAATAAAAAAGGTTGAGACATGATATATATGATATGATTGGTGTGTGTGTATATATATGATATATCTGATGTGTGGGTGTGTGTATATATATGATATATCTGGTGTGTGTGTGTATATATATATATATATATGATATATGTGTGTGTGTATATGATATATCTGGGGTGTGTGTGTGTATATATATATGAAATATCCGGTGTGTGTGTGTGTGTGTGTGTGTGTATGTGTATATATATATATATATATATATATATATATATATATATATATATATATATATATATAAAATGTGTGTATGATATATCTATATGATATATCTGGTGTGTGTGTGTATATAATATATATATTATACACACACACCGGATATTTCATATATATACACACACCAGATATATCCTATATATATATACACACACACACACACACGATATAATATGCATATATACACACACATCAGATATATCTCATATATACACACAGCCACACCAGATATATCATACACATATATATATATATATATATATACACACACACACACACACACACACACACACACCGGATATTTCATATATATATATATACACACACCAGATATATCATATAGATATAGATATATAGATATATAGATATATCTGGGGTGTGTGTGTATATGATATATTGTGTGTGTGTGTGTGTATATGTATATGTGTGTGTGGATATGGTGTGTGTGTGTATATATATGATATGATATATCTGGTGTGTGTGTGTGTATGATCTATCTGATAAATATATCAATATAAAAATACACGTATAATTACACACGTGTGTGTGTTTGTGTATATATGTATGTATATATATATATATATGTGTGTGTATATATATATATATATATATATATATATATATATATATATATATATATATATATATATATATATATATATATATATATATATATATACACACACCGCATTTTTCGACGTATAAGACGACCCCCAACTTTTCCTGTTAAAATATAGAGTTTGGGATATACTCGCCGTATAAGACTACCCCTCTTCCAATGCACACCAAATAAAAATTAGCCATGATGTACAGTGAGCAGACAGAGCTACACAGACAAGACATTAAATAATGATAATCTGAAATAGCATTTAAAGCCCAGGTATGTGCCAGGCTGTTTGGGCATATAATCCATGCTTGCTGGTCTAGCACACAGGAGGCTAATTGCGATATATTATTTTTACTCCCCCTCCCCCCCCCCCATTCTTTTTACTCAGTGTGCACTTCTTTTTAGTCCGGCCGGGAACAGGTAACTGAATCTCCTGTACCGCGCGGTACCCGGCCGGACTGACAGGACGAAGAGGAGCTCGCCACCCACTCTGCACAGGGAAGGGGAGGTGAGAAGAGAGGCAGTGCGGCAGCCGTCTGAGCGCTCTCTATAGAGCGCTCAGGCGGCTGCAGCATTAGAAGGGCCGGCGATGGGGGCGCAGGGCGCCCCCGTCAGCTATATAGACCCTATACCCGGCGTATAAGACGACCCCCAATTTGGAGAAGATTTTTCCAGGGTTAAAAAGTCATCTTATACGCCAGAAAATACCGTATATAAAAATAAATTAAAATGTAAAAATAATTTTTAATAATTTGAAAAATATTATATATATATATATATATATCTATTATATATCTATATCCATTGTATATATGTGTGTGTGTATATATGTGTGTATATATGCGTGTATGTGTTTATATATGTTTGTGTGTGTGCGTGTAATTTTATTCGAACGGTATTTTGATATTTATATATATATATATATATATATATATATATATATATATATATATATATATATATATATATATATATATATATATATATATATATTTATATCAAAATACACTTAGAAGGAAATTATATATATATCTGTATAAAAAATAAAAATACGAAATATACATGTCATACATAATTACATAAATAGTTTCATAAATATACACGTAGACTTCAAATATATAAATATGTATATATATTTAACACTAGAGGTTTTAGCTAACAGAATCAGAAATAATGAAAAGATTAAGGGTGTTACAGCAAAACAGAAAGAAATGAAAATATCCCTTTATGCCGATGATACTATTCTTTTTTTGAAATCATCAAGATCAATAACAAATGCAATGTCAGAAATTGATATATATAGTGCAGTATCAAATTATAAATTAAATAAAACAAAATCAACTGCCATATATATGAATATGACAAAGCAAGAAATAGATTCTTATCAAGAAACATATGGTTTTATTAAAGCCAAAACGTTTTTGTATTTGGGAATCAAAATTTGCAGAAAGGTAGAAAGTATTATGAGAATAAATTTTATGGATCTCCTTAAAGAGACTAATAAGAATTTGAAAGAATGGAGAAAACTAGAAGTATCTTGGGGAGGAAGAATAAATATTCTGAAATCATATGTTCTACCAAAATGGATATACTTGTTCAGAATGCTTCCGTTAGAAATTCCGAATGCATGGCTGACAATGATTAATAAGGCTTTTTCGGATTTTGTATGGCGAGGAAAAAAACCCAGAGTTAAAAATGGAGTTTTAGCAAGAGGAATAAAGAAGGGAGGTCTATGATTTCCAAATATAAGAAAATATTATGAAGCAGGAATTATTACGCATGTTATGGCTAGTCAACTGATTCAAAACAAAGAGGAAGTATGGTGGTGGTTGGAATTAGATTATAGCCAACTAAGAAGTAAATTAGAAGTCGTCTGGAGTACAAAAAACATAATCTGCCCAGATCATATGTTTTAGGACAGATTATTCCTATTTGGCAAAAAATAAGGAAAAAAATAGGTTTGGTAAATAAGATATTTGGCTTTCAAAATTTAGAAATAATAGAATTAAATGTGGAGAGTATATCCTTAAAATTATGGAAAGAAAAAGGAATAAATACTTTGGAGGATCTATTTGAAGGAAATAAAATTAAATCTTATAAAAAGTTAGTTGAGGAATTTAAGTTCCCTGACAAAGATATTTTTACTTATTATAGAGTAAAACATTACTTGGAGAAAGTTGAGGTAGTAAAAGAAGGTAAGATGTATGCTATTTTAAAAACAATCTTACATCAGAATAAGACAAAGCAATTGTTCTCCAGATGTGTTAGATTGTTGGATTTAATGGATGATTCTGTTCTGCCCACTAGCATTAAAAAATGGAACACTGAATTAAAAATAAATATTGAATTATTTGAATGGCTATGTATGGCACAAAAAATTAACAAATGTCCACTCCTTTGTATTGATAGAAACACATTTTAAGTTGGTTAATCAATGGTATATGACGCCAACAAAAATAGCTAAATTTGATGTATCAAGGGATATTAAATGTTGGAAATGTAGGGAGGAAAAGGGAAATTATATCCATATGTGGTGGTCATGTAAGCAAGTGATTGTTATATGGCGGTGGGCTCAAATTATCATTCATACATTATGTGATGTTAAAATGCCTTTAAAACCTGAAGTAATGTTATTACATTATAAATGGCCAAAATTGAATAAAATAAATCAATTCTTAATTATTCATTGTCTAATGGCATGTAAAATAATAATAGCAAGAAATTGGAAGGGAGATATCCCCTTTAACATAAAATTAATAACAATTCAGTTGGTTTACCAACTAAAAATGGAGAAAGATCATTGCAAACTTTTGAGGGATGATTTGAGCCTATGGGAAAAATTGGAGAAAAAATTATTACAACTGTAAAAGGAATGTCATTTGAAAAAGTTGGAAAAAGTTTGAAGTCTGTAGAACTCCGTGGGGTGGTGGAAAGTTTTTTTTGTGTTTTTTTTTTGTTTTTGTTTTTTTTCTTTTCTTTATCTGTTTTTATGTGGATGAATGTATTTTAATTATTCTTTTGTAAAATGTATTTATGGTGGAAAACTGCTAATAAAAAGACAATAAAAAAAAAAAAAAAAAAAATTTTACGTGCATATTTATGTAATATTATTGCATTATTAAGTCATTTTATTGATTGCAATTTGAGTAACATGCCTGGCAACCCAGGCCGAAGGTCCAGAGAATCTAATTTGTTAGCACTATGTTTAACCCTGTAACTTTCTATGACACCCTAAAACCTGTACATGGTAGGTACTGTTTTACTCGGGAGACTTCGCTGAACACAAAAATTAGTCTTTCAAAACAGTAAACCATATCACAGCGATGATATGGTAAGTGAAAGTGACGGTTTTTTGCATTTTTCAGACACAAACGGCACTTTCACTGAAGATATTTATGTGATAGGTTTTACTGTTCTGAAACACTATTATTTGTGTTCAGCGAAGTCTACTGAGCATAACAGTACCCCTCATGTAGACGTTTTATAGTGCTTTTGAAAGTTACAGGGTCAAATATAAGGGTTAATTTTTTTCTTTGAAATTTGTCAGATTGATAAAGTTGCCTTTGAGAGTGTATGGTAGCCCAGGAATGAGAATTACCCCCATGATGGCATACCATTTGCAAAAGAAGACAACCCAAGGTATTGCAAATGGGGTACGTTCAGCCTTTTTAAGTAGCCACTTAGTCACAAACACTGACCAAAGTTAGCGTTTTTTTTGCATTTTTAACACAAAAACAAATATAAATGCTAACTTTGGCCAGTGTTTGTGACTAAGTGGCTACTAAAAAAGACTGGCCATACCCCATATTAAATACCTTGGGTTGTCTACTTTAAAAAAAATATGTACATGTGGGGTGTGATTTGGGGATTTATGACAGATAACAGTGTTACAATGTCACTATTGATAAATGTCAAATATATATATATTTAAAGAGCAATTTCCTACTTGTACTTATATCCCTATAACTTGCAAAAAAAAAGCGTGTAAACACTGGGTGTTTCTAAACTCAGGACAAAATTTTTAATCCATTTAGCAGTTTTTTCATTAGCTTTTGTAGATAATTAAAAGATTTTAGTAAAAGTAAAGTAAAAGTCCAAAAACTTGTTTTTTTTTTAAATTTTTCACCATATTTTATTATTGTTTAAGTAAAATATATGACATGATACAAATAATGGTATGTAAAGAAAGCCCTTCTTGTCCTGAAAAAAACAATATATAATTTGTGTGGGAACCGTAAATGAGAGAGCAGAAAATTACAGCTAAACACAAACACCACAAAAGTGTTAAAACTGCTCTGGTCCTTAACGTACAACATCGCAAAAACAGGGCCGGTCCTTAAGCGGTTAAGTAAATATTGTATTTGTGTGACAGGTGCAATTTAAACTAACCAGTTCATGACAGATTCACTTAAAGCAACAATATTTCCTTATGCGATAATTATATATTTTCTTGTGTAAAATTAAGGAGTTTAAAAATGGTACACTATTTTATTTGCATTGAATAAGGTGTTTTGGACTTGAAACAGTTATCACTCGTTTTGACAGTTCAAATAAAATGGGATATCACTTTTTAATCCCAATAGATCATGTACACAAAGTGTTTTCTTTTTCTTGAATATATGTGAGTGTAGTGAGAAATGGCATCCGTGCAAATATTTTTTTTTTTTTCTAATACCCAGCACTGTTGCTGTCACAGTAATTCTGTTCCATGGGTAGTCAAAATAGATCCCACCTATGTCCTATTCCTCTCCATCCCCAAGTAGGCAGCTCCTTACAAGTGACTCTGACTTGATTTCCTGTGTCAGCATTACAACAGAATGACTTTTGACATGCCATTCAAATGTTTCTCTAGTAAATAGAAGACACTCTCCAAAGAATTATCAGATTAACAACCATTCATGTTCCATAGTTACTGTAACATATAGCTGACGAGCTTTTAGACTGGGTTCTGGTTTTTCGCCTGTCCTCTAAAACACTGCTATATTTAAATTTATAAAAGAACCTAAAATATTAATTATTCATTTATATATTTTTATTTTTTATAGGTCACAGATTGGTGTTAAAAATATTGAATGGTCTGTATGGAATTTTTGGCCAACCATGGAAGAACATATAGATGTTTGGAAAAATACAACTTTTTAACATACTAGATAAGTTGGTTCAAGCAGCCATGACCACTTCCCATGTGAATGGACATGTAACAGAAGATTCTGATAGTGAGAGACAAGCTGCAGATTTTTCTCAAGGGGAACCACAGAAACACAGAGAGATGGCTGTTGACTGTCCTGATTTGGGTTCGAGGGCTATGCCAATTCGCCGTAGTGCTCAACTTGAGAGGATCAAGCAGCAACAAGATGATATGCGACGAAGACGTGAGGAGGAAGGAAAGAAGCAGGAACTGGATGTTAATTCTTCCATGAGATTAAAGAAATTAGCACAGATTTTTCCTAAAACTGGAATTGACAATCCAATATTTGACACAGAAGAAGGACTCTTTCTGGAAAGTCCTAATCATGCTGTGAAAGTATTGGGTATGTGTTAACTCTTAAATGTTTTTTGTGTGTGTATGCTCATGTGAAACTTAATTGTGGGTAGTATATAGAAGTAGTATCTGATAGAATATCTCTAATACTATTTCATATTGATATTTAAAAGTGCTGTTATTCTGGCGCAAAATGCTCAATTGAAAACCATAACAAAGGAAACTAGCGTAAGGTTTCTATTTTTAACGGTTTGCACTCAATTACCGCTATTATAAAGTTGTCCACACAGGGTTAAGTATGCATATGCATATTTGCAAGCCGACTTAAATAATGGCAGCAAGACATAAGCAATCAGAAACAAGGAAATTGTTTCATTCTGCTTTTTTATTTTGCATGTGTATCCATTTAAAAAAAAAAAAAAAAAAAAAATATATATATATATAATTTTTTTTTTTTTTTTTTTTTGCTATCAAGTGTATTGTTTCTTGAACCACATCACAAAATGTTTTTTTGATTTTCTTTTTGGGGGGTGAAGGGGAAGGGGGGGTTGTTTTGTTTTTTTAAAGGGACATTCCTAGGCACCAAAACAAATTTAATGCACTTGATAAATTTTGCCATCATTAATATGGTGGTTTTTTTTTATTGTCCAATCTTTATATATATATATATATATATATATATAAATAAGATTGGACAATTTTCTATATATATATCATGTTTTATCATGTTTTTTGGATTCGCAGATCCAATTTGGTTAAAGGACCACTATAGTGCCAGGAAAACATACTTGTTTTCCTGGCACTATAGTGCCCTGAGGGTGCCCCCACCCTCAGGGTCCCCCTCCCGCCCGGCTCTGGAAGGGGGAAAGGGGTTTAAACTTACCTTTTTCCAGCGCTGGGAGAAGGAGCTCTCCTCCTTCTCTCCTCCTCCGTTCCGCCTCGTCGGCTGAATGCGCACGCGCGGCAAGAGCTGTGCGCGCATTCAGCCGGTCGCATAGGAAAGCATTCATAATGCTTTCCTATGGACACTGGCATGCTCTCACTGTGAAAATCACAGTGAGAAGCACGCAAGCGCCTCTAGTGGCTGTCAATGAGACAGCCACTAGAGACTTTGGGGGAAGGCTTAACCCATTGATAAACATAGCAGTTTCTCTGAAACTGCTATGTTTATTAAAAAATGGGTTAACCCTAACTGGACCTGGCACCCAGACCACTTCATTAAGCTGAAGTGGTCTGGGTGTATCAGAGTGTAGACTAAGCGTAGTCTTCTTACGCTATGTGATCTGGAGAACCTGTTTTACCTGTTTGCCTGTAATTAAGCGTCATAGATCTAAATTAATATTTGTGAACAACGGGACACGCAGGTCCCTTCTACATCTAGTTAGTGTAATCCTGGCGAATCTGTCATGCTCCTGTGATCTTTCACTGCCCCGTTAATAGGGCGTTGTTTGGTGTTTTTTATCTGTGTATAGCAGTTTTACCATTCATATTTACAAATTCAATGTGGTCTACTAGTGGCTGCTGTATGTGTGAGGTGTTCTCCTGTGTGGTGTGTCTCCCCCTTGTCTTGGTTGTGTGTTTGTTAGTGTTTTGTGTTGGCTAGTGTCCATCTTCACCGGTGGCTCTGGTTTACCTTAGGTTGGACTTCTCACTAGAGGTGTAGTGTGTATCCACATGGGTTCGCTTTTATATCTTTAGCTTCCCCCCTTTACTGTCAACATCAGGAGTCCTTGTGTCTGCCGGGGCATTTATCTGATGGTGTCTTATCTTTTGTCCTGTGGAGTCTTTGGTGTCGTATTTGTGTAACTGGCCCTGTGGTTTGAGGCATAAATGCGTTTTTATGTGGTTTATGTATGTACTGTATGAGTTATGAGGTGGATCTCTGTGTGGGAGTGTGTTAAGTTTTGAGCTTGTGTGAGTCTGTGTTGGTGCATGTTGTCATTTTCTTCCTTTTCTTTTTTTCTGTGCTTTTTGGCCTTGCTATATTCTCTTTTCGGGGGTTGTGAGTGTGTCTGTTTACCCTTCTTTTAATAGCTTACTCACTTACTCCCGCCCACTAGGTCTTTGCTCTTTCAACTTGCCTATTGTCTGGGCCCTGGATAGTCTCATCCCCTGTGTGTGTCTGCTCCCATCTGGACCTGTGCCCCGCAGCAACAGGTGGATAGGGGGTAGGCTTGGGTGCAGTGGGTGCCCCGTCCCCCGCTCCCCCTGCCCCCATCTAGGCGGCAGTTGTGTTCCGTGAGCAATCTATGTACCATAGTCTCCACTGCTCTGTGTGTTTTTCCTGTCTCCCTAGAAGATTTGATATTGTGGATTCGGCTTTTTGTATTTCTTCCACCCTGTGTTTCCATTGTCTGATTGTTGGTGGGTTCGGTGTTTTCCATAGTATTGGTATCAGTGCTTTTTCTGCGTTTAGCACGTGTCTGAGGATGTAATCTTGTGATTAATCTCTTGGTAATTCGTGCTCGATGAGCTCTTGTGCTGCAGCAGGAATATTTGTTCCCATTGCCCCTCCGTGTATGTGTTGTCCATTAGGTCCTCCCATTGCCTTTTGAATAGGTCCTTCCTTTCCCTTTCACCTATTGCCAGTCGTTGGTATACGGCCGAGACTGTGCCATCTGCGTCAGGTGTCTGGAACCATATCTTTTCAAACCATGTTAGTTCCCTGTGCAGTTTGTTTCTGTGTGGTAGGTTGTGGTAGAAGTGTTTAAGCTAAGCATAGTGGAATTGGTGCATGAGGATAGACGTCCCTCCTTCCGTCTTCAGCTCCGTTTCTGTTAGTGTCGTGTGTAGTGGGACATATCCTTCCTGGTTGACCAGTGGTCATGCGAACGGTGGAAGTCCATCTCCTATGTTCGAGTTGTGGGTGATGGGGATCAGCGGGCTTGGTGTAGGGGGAATGTGAGGCCCTTTCCTCAGTCTGTTCCAAGATTTGGGTGATTGGGGGAGTCTTCCCCCAGATTTTTTGAGGCCTCATCCTCTTTGTGCCAGAGGTGTTGGTGGAGTTGGTTTTCTGCTAGGTCTTTGCACAGTGTGATCCATCTTTTGTGAGGGGTGGCCGTGTGCAGTTGCCTAATGCGCTGTAGAATTGGTGCGTGATAGTATTAGTTCAGGTCCGGTAGTGCGTGTGTCCCACGTTTTGGGAGGTACAATTTTCGTGACCAATCCTGGCTCTGTCTCTCTTACATATGTATTTAAGGATCGCTGTCGGGAGCGTTTTGAAGAATATTTGTGGAATTGTGTGGAACATGTAGAGTATTCTGGGAAGGATATTAATCTTCACGATTGCTATTCGTTCCTGCCACGAGAGGTGGTTGTAGTTCTTTCTCTTGAGGTCCTCTAGGATGTTGGACAGGAAGGGTGCATAGTTATGTGCGTAAAGTTCCTTCGCTTCGAGAGTGACCTGTAGTCCCAGGTATTTCATGCGATCTGTGCAACAGTGGAATGGGAATTGTTTCTTCAGTTGTGTACATTCCTCCTCTGGTACCGTCACATTTAGTATCTCGCACCTGGGTATGTTTTAGTTTAAGCCCCGATAAGTTTCCATATGTCTGAAACTCTATCATTAGCTGGGGGATCGACTCCAGGGGTTCATCCAAGAAGAACAGCATATCATCTGCATAGGCAGCTACTTTGTGCTCCTGTGTTTTGTGCTTAAGGCCAGTGGTGTATCCTGGTTTTGTGCTGCCCTAGGCAGGACAAAACTCAGGCGCCCCCTCCCCCCGCACAGTCAGACGCGCACACACACACAGACGCGCGCACACACACAGTCAGACGCGCGCACACACACAGTCAGACGCGCGCACACACACAGTCAGACGCGCGCACACACACAGTCAGGCGCGCGCACACACACAGTCAGACGCGCGCACACACACACACAAAGTCAGACGCGCGCACACACACACACACAGTCAGACGCGCGCACACACACAGTCAGACGCGCGCACACACAGTCAGGCGCGCACACACACAGTCAGACGCGCGCACACACACAGTCAGGCGCGCGCACACACACAGTCAGGCGCGCGCACACACACAGTCAGGCGCGCGCACACACACAGTCAGGCGCGCGCGCGCACACACAGTCAGGCGCGCGCGCGCACACACACAGTCAGGCGCGCGCGCGCACACACACAGTCAGGCGCGCGCGCGCACACACACAGTCAGGCGCGCGCGCGCACACACACAGTCAGGCGCGCGCGCGCACACACACAGTCAGGCGCGCGCGCGCACACACACACACACAGTCAGGCGCGCGCGCGCACACACACACACACAGTCAGGCGCGCGCGCGCACACACACACACACAGTCAGGCGCGCGCGCGCACACACACACAGTCAGACGCGCGCACACACACACAGTCAGGCGCGCGCACACACACACAGTCAGGCGCGCGCACACACAGTCAGGCGCGCGCACACACACAGTCAGACGCGCGCGCGCACACACACACAGTCAGACGCGCGCGCGCACACACACAGTCAGACGCGCGCAGTCAGACGCACACAACTTTTTTTTTAAATTTAAATCTTCCCCCAACCTCCTTACCTTTGGGAGTGCTGGGGGGGGGTCTCTCTCCCTGGTGGTCCAGTGGCTGCAGGTCGGGTGGGCGGCGCTGGCAGGTGGGCGGCTGGCGAGGGAGCACTTCCTATGAGCTGAGTTATCTTCCGGCTCCCAGCCTCACTCTGCAGCCGGCGCGCGCGGGAGCTGAGCAGTCAGCTTATAGGAAGTGCTCCCTTGCCAGCCGCCCGCCTGCCAGCGCCGCCCGCCCGCTCGGGATGTCAGTTAGCCGCAAGGCTAACTAGGCATATTCCCTGGGCATTTGGGGGGCGGTGTTTTTTGCCGCCCCCTGAAAAATGCCGCCCAAGGCAAATGCCTTGTTTGCCTCGTGGCTAATACGCCCCTGCTTAAGGCCCATTATCTTTGGGTTCCTCCGTATTTTGTCTAGGAACGGTTCCAGGGTGAGTGCAAACAGGAGCGGCAGGAGTGGGCAGCCTTGCCTGGTTCCATTCTTGATGTTAAAGCTGTCGGTTAGTGCCCCATTCACTCGGACTTTAGCATTTGGTTGATGATAGTGTTTCGATCCACTTCAGCATCCTCTCTCCGATGCCGGTTCTCCATAGCGTCTCTGTCATAAATCGCCAATTCACTCCATCAAATGCTTTTTCTGCGTCCGTGGATAGCAGAAGTAGTTTTTTCCTTAGATGTTTTGCTGTATGTTGGATCACAAAGAGCCTGAGGGTGCAATCTCTGGCCTCCCTGCCTTGGATGATAACTGTATGGGCCGGGTGGACCAGTCTTGGCATAAATGTCTGCAATCGGGATGATAGTACCTTTTGAGAAAAGTTTTAGGTCTGTATTGATGAGGGATATCGGGCAGTAGTTCCCTACCTGTTCTGTGTTTTTGCCCGGTTTCGGGATCACCGTAATCATCACTGCCAGTGATTCTTTATGGAAGGACATCCCGTCTCTTAGGCTGTTTAATGCTGCTACCAGTTTCGGTATCAGTTCTTCGCTGAATTTCTTGTAGTATTCTACCGGAAAACCGTCTGGGCCGGGTGCTTTTCTATTCTTTGCTGTCTTCAAAGCTAGTTTGACCTACTCTTCAGTTACTGGTGCGTCTAGTGTTTCTGCTTCTTCCTGGGTGAGAGTGTCGGGATTGAAATCCTGCAGGTATCTCGCTGTTTCCGTTTGTTTCTGTGCGGTGCCGGTGTCTCTGTTTATGTCAGTGATGTTGTATAATTTTGTGTAAAAGGACCTGAATTCGTCCGCGATTTCTTCCGGGAATTGCGTCAGTCTGCCTTGTCTGGTTCGCAGGGTGTGTACCAGGCTTTGTTCTGCGGGACTCTTAGCATTTGGGCGAGTAGCTTCCCTCCTTTATTAGCATGCACATAGAAGGAAGCCTTTGAGCGTTGTACCTGTCTAGCGTGCTTGCGTTCTATTATCTTCGTGAGCTGTCTTCTTTTCGTGATTAGGTCCCTGTATGTCTGGTCTTGTTGAGTCCTTTTATGCCTCTGTTCCAGGTCTGCTATCTGTTGGGTGAGGTCTCTTAGCTGTTCTCCAGCTTACTTTTTTTTATGTGTTGCCATTCGTATTCGGTTCCCCCTCAGGACGCTTTTGTGCGCTTCCTAGATAGTCATGTCTGACAGGTCATCGGTGGTATTCTCCTTAAAATACTAACGAATATGATCAGCAATTTGCGCTCTCGTCTGTTGGTCTAGAAGAAGGGAATCATTGAGTCTCCAAGCCGTGCTGGTCGGGTGGTACAAGGGTGACTCCATTTCCACTTTCACCACACTGTGGTCTGACCAGGGTGTGGGTTGAATGTCAGCCTTCTTGAGATAGGTGAGCCCCTCCTGCTGTATGCATATGTAGTCCATTCTGGAGTATCGGCGGTGTAGGGTGGAGTAGTAGGTAAAGTCCCATTCTACAGGGTGGAGCGCACGTCATGTGTCTATTAGCCTGAGGTTTCTGAGGGATTTTTGAATGGTTATTATAGTCGAGCTTGGTATACTGCTTCGTCCCATATATGTATCTGACAGGGAATCTAGTGGGACATTTAGGTCTCGGCCCAATATCAGGACTCCCTCTGAGAATTTGGCCAGCTTCATCAGTGTTCTGTGAATAAAGCTGGCTTGTCCCGAGTTCGGGGCATAGATGTTTGCTATTGTATAGGTTTTTCCCGGCTACATCCCCTTTTACAGAGAGGAACCTTCCATCGATGTCCACTAGTTGATCTGTAGCCGCAAAGTGGAGGCTGGCAGCGAGCAGGATAGCTGTTCCTGTTTTCTTCAACGTGGGATGGTTGCTATAGAAGTTCAGTGGGTAGTGTCGATTTTTAAGTAGTGAGTTTGCTTCTGCCCTCAGGTGGGTTTCCCGTAGGAGAGCAATTGAGATGTTGTCTCTTGAGGTCTCTCAATAGGTGAGTCCTCTTTTCTGGACCCCTGCAGTTTTGTGGTGTTATGGTCAGAGGTGCCGGGGAGTAAGCCATTTCAGACGGTTTGCTCGCCTCGGGAAAGTGCTATGTCTTTTTCCCCTCCCTGCGCGCTGGGGGACTGAGCCCGCTGGACCACTAGCGGCGCGTGTGGGCGAGTACGGGGGGGGGGGATCCAACAGGCGCGGGTGCGTTGTGTGGTGGATCTCAGTAGCTGTTTGGGGACCCAGAGGGGAGCAGAGTAATGTGGTGTTCTTTTTCGCGGGTGGGGTTATATGCCTTGTTTTTTGTCGTAGTGTATGTTGGTGAGGGTGTGTGGTCATGTCTCTCCTTAGTTCGGGTAGAGTCCCGTGTAACTGGGTGAATGTCCAAGGCTGTACCATTACATGGTAGTTACCGGAGCGGCTGCAGCCGTGGTTCCCTCAGTAGTCTTGGTATAGCCGGGTCTAGTTCAGGTCATGGCCCTCGCCTTGCAGGATTGGTGATGTTAGTGTGTCTCGTGGTGTTCAACTAGGCTCCTTGTCCGCTGGGTGTGTACCTATAGTTGTGCACTCTGCGGTAGAGGTTATGTGCTAACGTATGCTCTCTGTCTTGGGTCTGTTACATTGGTCTCTTATTTCGTGTCGGTGCGGTCCCCTTCTCGCGGCAGCTGGGGACACCTCGTCTTGCGCCTCTCCTTGTCTTCTACTTGTAGGTGTAGGGTGTTGAGGTCAGATGTCGGCGTCAGTCAGTGCCTTTACTTTCCCTTATGAAGTCTTGTCTTCTGTGGGGTTTGTGCCAGTCTGTTTGTGCAGGCGGGGGGTGGGCGGGTATCTTTCGGGTCACCAGTGTGTTGGTGGTTTAGTTATCAGTGTAACCCTTGCTGTTCAGTGTGGGGTTTTGTGCTTGTTAGTCCTCGTGTGGACTTGTGCGGTCTATGTTTCGTGAAGCATATTGTGCATAAACAGTTTCCGACCTCCCTCCACCTCCCTCCTTGTTTCTAGAGCCTTCTCCTTTCTAACGCTCACTTTCAATGTCTTCTGCCTTTTATTCCTTCTCCCCCCTGTCTCATTTCTCCCACCCAATTTTGCTGTATTCCCCCCCCGCTCCCTCCGTTGGCCTGCCGATGCATCTATTTCTCCTGCCTGCATCCTCTCCCGGCTTCCGGCAGTCCAATGGCAATGGTTAATGCACTCCCACCCGTGATATTATCGCTCCGGGCTATGTGGTTCTTCTCCTCCACAGAGGTCTGCATTTGTCCCCCTTCTCCCTTAACCCCCCTCCCCAATAGCTGTTCAGCGTGTCTTGGCTATCATTCCCCAGGGGCGGTGATGCCGGTCTCTCAGCATGTGGTCTGTGCTGTGTCCCGCCGGGTCGGGGCGTGTTGGCTAAGTTTGCAGTCAGTGGTGGGCTGATCTTGTCTATCGCATGTTGTGCCCCATGGTGGGGTGTGTCTCGGTAGGGATGAGTCTAGAGTCTTAAGTAGTCTGTCAGTGCATATCTAAGTGGGGTAAAAGTACTTATCTGAGCGGGTCTTGTGGCCATCGTCCCCAGGTGGTCGTCTGTCTGTGTCCCCTCACTGCCATTCAAGGGGGGTCCCTCATTGGCTTGTCGGGCCGGTGTCTCGCTCATTCGGCGTGTTGGACCTGTGTGTCGGTGGTCTGCGCGGTGAGTTCTCTCTGCGTATTCGAGCGGCTCTTTGCGCCATGGGGCCAGGTCGTTGTTCAAGCGGCCCCAGGATCCAGACGGCCACATCCGTGTTCGGCGGGCCTAGTCTCCTCAGGAATACCGGTACCTCATCTGGCCATCTCACGGGTACCCATTCGTTCTCATATCTGGCTAGCAGACTAAAGGGGAAGCCCCATTTATATGGTATATTTGGCTTCTCAAGAGTTGGGTTATCGGCATTGGAGCCCTGCGAGCCTCTAGTGTGAGGGGTGACAAGTCCTGGTATAGGGCTACCTCAGCTCCCTGGAACGACCAGCTCTGCTTGGATCGGGCTTTGGACATAAGTTCTTTCACTTTAAATTCATGTAGGCAACATATGTCTCTGGGTGAGTTGTCAATGGTTCTCAGTCATGTTGCCCTGTGGGCTACGTCAAATCTGATATTGGGCGGCACGTCTGGGCCCAGTCTTTCTCTGAACAATGCGGTAAGTGTTGCCTCCAGGTTTTCCTCGATATGTGGCTCAGGAAGGTTGCGCACTCTGATAATAGATCTACATCCTCTATTATCCAGATCCTCTGCCTGCCTTCTGATGTGTAGGAGGATGGTACCTTGTCGGTTAATAGTCAGGTTATTAGCTTCTATGCGTCCAGTCATCGTTTGTTCTGCGGCCTCCAGTGCCTGGATGCCGGTGCCTTGCGCTGCTATATCATTCCCAATCATGGCGACTTCCGCTCGGATCGCCTCATGAAGCGTGTCGGACGTATTTTTCAGGTCTGCTTTCGTGACCATAGTGCTAGTTAGGGCTCTAATATCTGCCCTGATGTCCGCTAGGGACAGTGCTTGTGACTCAGTCTCCGGCAATGTGGTCCGTCCGTCAGCCATTTTTGGGCCCTGCGTGTCACTTGGCGGCTTTCTCTGCGTTTGGAGGTATTCGTCCATGGAGCCGCTTTGCGGGGTGTTCTGTTGCCACCTGGGTGTTTGGTGGGTTTCCAGGCGTTTAGTGCGCCCCATTAGTAGAGCGTTTGCGGGTCGGAGCTCCGGAGTTAAGCAGCTGTCGCCATCCGCATTCAGTCCACGCCCCCCAATCTTTTGTTTATGTAGAATTCTGCACTTTTTGTAGAATTCTATACAATAAGCCTGCCTCCTTTGAGCCATGCCCCTCCTGCCAGAAAGACTTCCTTGCCAAAAGTGTGTATACATTCTGAGTTTCGCTTTGCATGCTTTGTGTAATGTTATTTTAGAGCAGTGCAAGAGCATAACAGAACAAAAACATCCCACGAGGGGGAATAAAACAGATCTTTGTTCAGTTAATTGATTCTATAAGATGGAATAAAATGCATTGTTATTCACAGCTTCTTGGGTTTTAGCCCCCTTTGTGCCTGAAAATTCCATTTGTAGCACTTCTGCTCTGTGTTTGTGATTTAATGCTTTACCTTTAAATGCAACCAAAGACATGTATAGATTTTAAAATGAAAAACTAGGGCTTTCTTTTGATAGCCTTTATGTATGCATAGCAGAACATTAAAAAAATATTCTTTAAAAAAATAATTGTATGGTTTTGCTTATAATAATTTCTACACAAATTCAAAGGGTAAGTATTTAAAGTGACCATGGTTTATGGAGTCTGTATTTGTGATAATTCGCTTTGAAATATACATGAAGAGTACATACATATAGATTAACCCCTTAGTTGCCCGAGGTGTAACTTCACTTGCCCGAGGTGTAACTTCACTTCCAACAGTGTCATAAGCCAGCTCAGAACACAGCTCTTAACTGGTTATTTTCAATTATGTGCAATGTACCAATGGTGATATTAAGATCTGGCACCAGCAATAAAATAAATGTATAATTAAAGGCAAGTGTCAAGGGTAATCCTGAAGATACAGAGGGCATATGAAAAGGAAAACCAAAAGAAAATAATGACAGGGCAGATTTAATAAAATTAGGCATGCCTATTGTTACAGAAACAAACACTAGAAGGATTTGTTCTGTGTCTCGTTTAACTTTGTTTATTGAAATTACAATTATTATGTTATTTATATAGCGCCATCAAATTCTGCAGCGCTTTACAATGGGTGGTCGAACAGACATGTAGTTGTAACCAGACAAGTTGGACACACAGGAACAGAGGGGTTGAGGGCCCTGCTCAATGAGCTAACAAGCTAGAGGGAGTGGGGTAAAATGACACAAAAAGGTAAGAATAGTATCAGACTAGTGACAGTTGCAGAAGAGGAATCAGTCGGGAGCTATTAACAGTTTAATTGATACGCTTTTATGAAGAAGTATGTTTTTAATGATTTTTTTGAAGTCGTGGAGACTGGGTGAGCATCTAACGGAGGAGGGAAGCAAGTTCCACAGGAACGGTGCAGCCCTCGAGAAATCTTGAAGGCGAGCATCAGAGATGGGAGTACGGACAGAAGATAGACGTAAGGGCTTAGACGGGACATACTTCTGTATAAGGGAGGATAGATAGGTGGGAGCAGCAATTATGTAGCGATTTGAAAGCAAGAACCAGAATGTTAAATTGAGCTCTATATTTTATAGTAAGCCAATGTAGGGACTGACAGAAGGGTGAGGCGTGGGAGGTGCAGGCGGACAGGAAGATGAGCCTCGCTGCCGCATTCATTATGGACTGTAACGGCGCAAGTTGGGAGCACATGGGAGCACGTAAGACCACTGAGAAGCGGATTACAGTAGTCAAGGCGAGAAAGGACAGTGGAATGGACCAACACCTTAGTCGCATCTAGCGTTAAGTAGGGGTGGATGTGCGCAATGTTTTTGAAATGGAAATGACAGGATTTGGCGATAGATTGAACACGAGGCTTGAAGGAGAGGTCGGAGTCAAAGAGAACACCTAGGCTGCGAGCCTGCGTGATGGAGCTGATGGTAGCACCGTTGACTTGGAGGGAGACAGACACAGGAGTAGCAACACTTGAGGGAGGTAAGACCAGAATTTCAGTTTAGTTCAAGTTTAGTTTAAGGTAGTGGGCAGCCATCCAGTTAGAAATAGCAGAGAGGCAGTCAGAGACACTAGTCAAGAGGGACGGGGAGAGATCAGGAGAGGACAGGTAGATCGCGTTTCATCTGCATAGAAATGATATTGGAAGCTAAAGTTGCTAATGTAGGAGGATGGTAGGGAGGCAGTATAGATGGAGAACAGTAGGGAACCAAGGACTGAACATTGGGGGACACCAACAGAGAGGAGTTGGGGAGAAGAAGCACAGCCAGAGAAAGAAACACTGAAAGAGCGCTGGGAGAGGTAGTAGGAGAACCAGGAGAGAGCAATATCTTGTAGACCGATATTGCGGAGGATGAGAAGAAGCTGTTGATGATCAACAGTGTCAAAACCCGCAGACAGGTCGAGGAGAATTAGGATAGATTAGTGACCACGAGATTTTGCAGCGAGTAGATCATTGGATACTTTGGTCAGTGCCGTTTCCACAGAGTGCTTAGCGTGGAAACCAGACTGAAGCGGTTCTAGCAGAGAGTTGGACTTTAGGAAGTCTGTCAATCTCGCATACACAATTCTTTCAAGGATCTTGGATTCAAAAGGCAGTAGCGAGATAGGACGATAGTTGGATGGGGAGTTAGGGTCAAGGTTGGGCTTCTTTAGAATTGGGGTTACAGTTGCATGTTTGAAGGGCGATGGAAATATACCAGAGGGGAGAGAGATTGAGAATTTTAGTGAGAGGTGGATAAAGAAAAGACGGATGAGATGCGAGGTAATTGGATCTCGGGAGCAGGTGGTGGGGCGGGAGGACTGGAGCAGAGCGGAAACCTCTTCCAATGTAGCGGGTACGAATGAACCTAGAACAGCAGAGGGAGTGAAGTTAGGGGAAGTATTGTAAGGGGAAGAAGAAAGATGAGATCTTTTTCCTGATTGTATAGATCTTGTCAGTGAAGTGAGTTGCAATGTCTGAGGCGGTCAAGTTAGTAGGTGGTGGAGGAACTGCAGGGCAAAGAATAGAGTTAAATGTGTGAAATAGTCGTTTGAGTTCACGGGAGAGTGTGGTTATGAGGGTATTGAAGTAATTGAAGCTGTATGAGCTCAGCATAAATTTATAGTGGAGAAAATCAGATGCACAGTGAGACTTTCTCCAACCGCGTTCAGCAGTTCTGGAGCATTTTTAAAGGTATCAAGTGAGCTTGGTGTGCCAAGGTTGTTGTTGTCGGCGCCTGCGGCGTTTAAGTGTACAAGGTGCCATGATGTCTAGTTGAGAGGAGTGTGGAATTGTAGAAGGAAGTTGCAGAACTAGGACAGGTGAGGTTTGAGATGGGTAAAAGGAGAGTTTGGAGATTAGTGGAGAAATGCTCTAGTTCAAGACATTGGAGGTTTCTGTGAGAGTGATGTTCAGACGGTGGTGTCAGTTGGGTCTTGGGTATACCACTGAAGTGGTAGAGGTTAACACAGTAAAGGAGTTTAAGCATGCGTGGGATAGGCATAAGGCTATCCTAACTATAAGATAAGGCTAGGGACTAATGAAAGTATTTATTTAGAAAATTGGGCAGATTAGATGGGCCGAATGGTTCTTATCTGCCGTCACATTCTATGTTTCTATGCCAATGTCAGAGGAAAAGGAATATTGGAGAGATTAGAGGCAGTACAGAGGTTGGTGAAGGTGAGATCAAGAGTGTTTCCCCCTGTATGGGTTGCTAAATTGGACCATTGCGTAAGGCCAAAGGAGGCGGTTACAGAGAGCAGACGAGAGGCATCAGTACAATTAGGGTATTCAGTAACAAATGTTTGAAACAAAAAGCAGATACTCAAAATAATTTGACTTATTAGTCCTGGAAGGCTATATACCCGGTATTTCAAATATTATTTAACAAATAAAAAATAAAAACACATTTATTACTTTTTAGATTACTGAGATCTTCACGAGAAGAGACGCATTGTGTCCTCATCCTTTGAAAATGAAAGGTCTTCAAAGTCTGGCATTATCACTCAAAGTGTGAAAGCGCCTCTTGTAGTTATGTCTCACATCCACTAGAAGTATTTTTTCACGGTATTTTGTTTGTGCAATTTTCATAGAAGTGACATTTTCTCTTTCACACACATTTATTTAGTTAATGAAAACGTGAAAACTGTATAAAAAAAATAACTGCCTTCTTAAGCATGTCTCCAACATTTACATTTTTAGACATTGAAGAATTATTGTCTTCACTGAAAGATATTGAACACACCTTGCTGGACTCTCAAAGTCGAGACGACATTTATTTACTGTTACAGCTGGTTCAGAATGTAGACTTTCAGAATGCCTTCAAGATCCATAATGCTGTGGCCGTGCACATGAACAAAGCCAGTCCCCCATACCCACTTATTCCTAATTCTCAAGAGCTAACACAAGAGGTAAGTGTATGCACTTGGGTTGTTGTGTGAAGAGTATTTGTAGCTTGTTTTGATTCTAGTGTCTACTGCTTTACTGTGTAACTAAATCGTCAAATTGTGTAGAAAAATGCTTGGTGTGTGGCAAAGAATTATGTTTAATGGAATTTATTATACCTAGCCAAATTTTTCCTAACTTAACCCACTTATTTAAATCCTCTTTAATAGAGATCAGTTTAAGATTTGTAACAGATGGTTGGTTGGTGGTCTAGATTTTTTTTTTTTTTTCTGCAATTGAAACCGATATTTTCAGTGTTTTGACCTTAATAAATTTAGAGGCTGGAATGCAATTAAAACTTTTTTTTTTTTTTTAAATCTCAGGCATTCTTTTCTTTGTTATGAACATAGACTTGATTGGGGCTAAGAATCAATCAGTAATTATCAGACCTATAGAAACAGGAAGGTATTCAGCGCTTTTCCAGTACTGATACAGTCCAAAGGGCAGCTAAATCCCCACAACCGGGGTCTCTCATCTCTTAGAGAAGCAGATAACAACACAGGGGGTGGTGTAGTGCCTGACATGTCTTTGGAATTCATATAATAAAAAGGGAGAAATTGAGAGCTGATAGCAAAGTCACATTTCCCATAAGTATCAAGTACAAATAAATACACTTTTTTGGAAGCCAAGATGTAGCTCCAACTTGAATGCCTGGGCGGAATGATCCCCGCCTAAGAATATGGTTTAGTATAGACTCTTGTCGAATATTCTTGTGGTGGAAATGACTCTCGTAGATATGTGGGAGAGCTAAAAGGTGTATAGTGCAATATGTCAAGTTCAATATAAAAATAAAACTGATAAAAGGTGTGCATTCACGTATTCTGGAGCTTAGAAAGCGGCTCCGCAGGTATAGCGTTGAGTGGTATGATCCCCACTCTTGAATATCGGTGGTGATGGTCTATCTCTGATAATATAGATAAAAGAAGATAAAACCAAAAAAGTGTACACTGTATGGAGTGCAGAATAAAATGAAATAAAATCTACTTACATTTAGTAGAACAAATAAGGATTGGTCTGTCCATCAGGCGTAGGTGGTATTATCCCCACCAAGGATTCAGGAATCCAGCAGGAAAATACTCTTGTTGATAAAAAAAAAACTTCAACTATAAAAAGTTAGAGTAAAAAAGCTATATAAAACAATATTATGATGCACTTAACACATTTCACCATTTATGGCTTTATCACTTTTGATAAAGTTTAAGTGCAAGTTGCAGCACCTTGTGCAGAGGTAATATTCTGCTGTTTCATAATCCATGTATGCTACTTGAAAGATGCATTTTGAGGAAATGGTTGTAGTGCTATGCGGGTGCCAACTTGTTTTATAGTAGGCGGGTTGTAACCCATTTATTGGCAACTGTAAGTATGGACAGTCCATTAGCTTTATATATGTACAAAATTCCAGTACTATTATTTGGAATTTTGAAATGTCTCCCCCTTAAGACTCCTATAGTGGATACAAAGAACATTAGCACTGCAATTATTTATTTTTGTTGAAAATAATTGCTTCAGAAGGTCGGTTGAATGCTTTCAGAAGAGCCGTGGTTGTTACATGTTGGGTCTGTGTGCATAGTTTTTTTGAGTTTGAGGTTAAAAAAACTGTGCGCTGGTTTTTTAAAAGAACACTCTGGACATAACTTAATTGGGATTACTTTGTTGGTGCCAGGAAGTAACTGGCGCACCAGCTTACCTTTAGAGCTCCAAAGTCTTCAATCCAGCACGGTATTATTCTCAAGTCATTTTTTTGAATGGGGAACTACCAATTGGCTTAGGGTGTCACCTGACACAGTATATCAGCAGCACCCCTGTCTGAGGCTTCCTCTTTCAAGAATCAAAGAGAAGTAGGATAGGGGCAGAGATAAACACTGGATTCAGGATTTTGGATTTAAACTGTTAATGAACTGTTTAACCCCTGAAGATAAGTCTGCTCCAGGGACCTTCAAGCACCATAACAACTTAATTCTGATTAAATTGTTATGGTGCCCTCAGTGTTCCTTTAAGCCTTGCTGAGTTTGGTAAGGGGCTGGCAGTACATGTTCTGGAGTAATGTCTGCAAAGCTATTAAAATCCTTGCAAATGATTTAGTTTTGCACTAAGTTGTTACTTTTATTAAATTGCAAAACGTGCTAGTGTATAAACGTCATTAATTTGCATGCTACGTTTAAAAATCTGGCATGGAAGGCTGTCTTTAGTGTCTCTGTGAAATGTAATTCACTCCTCCCCCTTCCAAATTGGACAAACGTCTGAAAAACGTTTGTCCACTCTAACCATGGGGTACTAATGTAAGTGACTACCAGAACTAAGCCCCTGTAAGGGTTATCACTAAAGTTAGAGTTCAATGTGAAGTTTAACTTTAAGGCCAGAGTAGCTGACTTAGAGAATGTTACATTGAATTTGAAATTCACTTTGAATTCTCACTTTAGTGAATTACCTTGTAGGTATTCAAAATATCTTATCCTTAGAATGTAAGCCTTTCATATTTTGTCCTCTTCTTTCCTTTCCTCAGCCAGTGCTGATGTTAACCTTTGAAAAAATGCTACACATAAAGAATAATATCTTAACTGCTGATTTGGGCTTCTTTACATTGTATATTCTTATTTTTAAAATATTTTACCAGGAAAGATACATTGCAATTTCTTTCGTTTTCAAGTATGTCCTGGGTCCACAAAACATTGCATTGATACATTGTGGTACAATAAAATACAAAAACAATATTAATACACAATATAAACAAAATTTAACATAGAACAGGTAGGAAATATATAATCAACCATGACTCGTGCATTCTGTTTTGAGGTATGTAGAGAGGGATCTCTTTATAGGCTTGGGGAAGATTTTAAAGTGTGAGGGAGGTCACTCCACAGTTGCGGCGCTCTGTAGGAGGAGGAGGATCGGGCTGCTTTCTTTTTGTATTGAGTTTGACTAAATAAAGTGCTGGTTATGTATCGGAGGTTATAGGAGGTGGGAACAGCTGAGGAGAGCATTTTGCTCAGGTAGGGTAGGAGTTTCCCAGAAGAGCTCTTAAACGCAATATAATAACATAGGCTGAAAAGAGACTTGTGTCCATCAAGCTCAGCCTTTCTCACATTTGATTTTTGCTGTTGATCCAAAAGAAGACAAAAAACAATTCTGGAGCACTTCCAATTGTGCAACAAACTAGGAAAAATTACTTTTTTTAGTGCTGAGGTAAACTGACTTCTAATGACACTACAGCAATATACATAAAGAAAACTTCACTTTGCATTTCTCAGATATTACACTGTTTTTGTATAATGGTTAAACAAGCTTGATCTACAACCTGATAGCAGAAGATAATAGCAGATTGAATAGTGAAAATAAGAGATTTGCATTGACCGTTTAAGAGTTGAGACTTGAGGGATAAGCATGTTTAAAACGTAATATAGGTTATCTAGGTTAGTGTGAAGAGTGCCTTTCCAGGAGGCCACAGCATAAGTTTGATGTTAAATTGGTACCTAACAGTCTAGATGCTAAACAAGTATAAGAATCCATAAGAAAAATGTACCAACAGACTACATTTGTATTAAACAAGAAGCAGTCACAAAAACCAACACCCTTTGGGAGACTTTTTTCCTCCGTTTGACCACATGTGCAGGCTAGCACCCAGCTCAGGAGGATTACCCTGCAATGCCCAGTTGATGCTGTATAGTTAAATTTTCAGCTAGGGAGATAGCCATTCTGATGTTCCAGGCACTGGACAAAGTCCCAGGTATGGCCCGGAGGACCTAAGCCTGGAGATTTGGATGACCATCCTGTAACCTCCGTGAGCATATTAATTTCAGTTGCCTTTTTCGAGCCTGCATGCGGGTTGGAAATGCTGACCCCTCTATAACAGGCGGTAAGCTCTGGGTCACTTTCCTTCATATTTCACGTTGCCGCGAAGAATGCAAGCGGGTGTGCAATCGTCTCCAAAAATCGTCAAAGTGCAGATTGAGCCTGATAAGAGTTGTGGAGAGCATGTGGTGTCTGCCATTAGAGTAGCTTGCTGACTTTGTGTAGCTGTAGATCAGCACCATGTTGTAATGTAGTTGTGGCGTCAAGCATCCAAGAAGTGGACCAGCATCACCCCCACCTGTCAAGAGGGTGTGAAACGGGGCAACAGAAAGATTCGGTGTGGGTCCAGACCTTTGCAGACTGAGAGCAGTCACCTCTCCGTCTGAGGCTGCTAGGCCGCACTACCACCGCTGGTGGCCTCTGTGGCAAATACGGCTCCCTGCCACTCTTGATTGAACCTGCCAGGTCAGGGCTTCGGTGAGTCTCCACCAGGATCAGATTTGGAGTACTGGATGGCTCAAAGCAAGGCTAAGGAAAGGCTGCATGAGGAGCTCAAACATAGCACGTCTGGTCACCATGAATGTCAGGCCTGGCCCGGAAAAAAATGACTTCTTGATCCCAGAATGACAATCAGATATCTCCTTGGATCATGAAGCTATAACCCCATTAAATTAAAATTTGTAACCCTGTATATTATGTTTTTGCAAGTATTATCCAATTGCTATTTAAACATCTGTATAGACTGATAAAACCACCTCTTCAGGCTGAAAATTCCACATCCTTATTGTTCTTACTGTAAAAAACAAAACAAAAACTTTTCTTTGCCTTAAACTAAATCTCCTTTCTTCCAGTCTAAATCCATGACCTCTTGTCTATGTTTAGTCTTGTTTATGAACAGATTTCTGGACAATAGTTTGTATTGGCCATGAATATATTTGTATAATGCTATCATATCCTCGTTGAGGTGCCATTTTTCCAAACTTAAGAGATTTAAAATTGTTAACCTCTCTTCATAAATAAAATTCTCTATTTCTTTTATCAATTTTGTAGCCTGCCTCTGCACTTTTTAGGTTCCCAAAATTGCATTGCAATATGTATATAAGCTTACATTTAATTGTACAAAAGACATCACATTTTTTGTTAGTCAAGATTCTATTGCAAGGTATATATTTGCTATGCTCAGATTAGTATGGGATAAACTAAGGTGGCTTCTTTATTTAGTTATGAAACTATGCTGAGCGAGGAAAGTATCTTTTGGATGTCAAAGTTTAACTTTTTATATTATTGCTAGTTTCTTATGTATGTTATCTGTGTTTCTTTTACTAAAGTATTGCTTAGATGCCCCAGCATATGAAATATTACACACGAATTCTTAAAAAAAAAAAATGTTTTAAATTGTATTTATTTTTTTTAAATGGCGTTATTAGCAACAAAACTCTTGGTCTTTGCTGTAGCCACTTGGTAGCTTACATGAGTTTATACCCCCAAATCACTCTGTATCTGTCGGAAATATCTGACAGTAATAAAGAATGTTTGTTTTTTCTCTAAACACTGGGCAAATTAAATCCTAGTGTGCTTGGAAACAGCTGTTATCTGTTTCCAGAACTGCAAATCAGTGCTTTTTGTTTTAATTTTCTCCAGAAAACTGTGTAGGCATTATTAGTTTAAAGTTTTATTGTTTTTCTTTTTTTTTTTTTAATTATAGTGCATGTCTTGTGTTTCAATTTCTTGTCATTACGATTAGCTAGCCCGACAGCCTAACTGTAACTAAAGCTTCCTCTTCAGTCCATATCTTGTTTGGAATTATATATTTTACAGTGCTCTACTCTGGAATTAAAGTTAGCAACAATTTGTGGATGCTGAATATTATACTGCTACATTTTCTTTTCCATTTGTATAATGTACAAATAGTTCTACTACAAGAATATCAAAGTTACAATTCTAACAGGAAACTCCCTAGATTTTCACATACTGGTATTTTATTGATATTTTTGTTTTGATTTACTATTTTGTATTGGTTATGTTCATATTTTGCTACATCTGGCTTTTCTCAAACTACTGCATCGCCTCTGTGCATTGGAATGCATATCTTTGCCCAGTAGACCTCTATAGATTATATATAAGCTGCAAAAAGGTGCACTTTATATATTGGATACATCTGATATGTATATATAAATTTGTTCTACTGTGTGCTCTTGTGCTATACTTTTTGTGAAAGAATAAAATGATACCTGAACATTATATTAGGTACTTTAATATGTTTCATTAATTTTAATAGGTGCAACATGTTTTAAAGGCAAGCCATCAAAAAGAAAGCCACGAACTAAATGCAATTCTAAATGGGCCACATATTCAGGTAAGACTCGTTTTGTTATTTATTTATTTATTTTTTTGGTTGTGCACGAGAATACAGCTAACATAAAATCTTGCCATGCCACAACAGCAGTAGCAAGCCGGTAAAAAAACAAATCATTGTCATGGCATACAAGTAAAACAGCACAGGTTTTTTGTTATATTTGGATATTCAGGCTAAACATGCATTAATAGGTAGAGTTAGCAACACAATAGACAGGCCAATATGCATGAATAAGACAGTGGAAGGGTCATTATGCTGGATCTATATGTAACGCATAGGCTTAATAATACAGGCTAGGGCCAGGGGTAGGCAACCTTTGGCACACCAGATATCTTTGACTACATCTCCCATAATGCTCTTACAGCCACAATGCTGGCAAAGCATCAAGGGAGATGTGGTCCACAACATCTTGGGTGCCGAAGGTTACTTAACCCTGGGTTAGGCTATAATAATAAACACTGAGTAATAGTGGTGCCACTGGGTACTTGTCAAAACTGGAAATGCATTGTAGTAGGAGACCCTGTAATTAATACCAGGAAAGTGGGTATAGTTAAAATAGGGTCCATGCCATGCAGGATCTAGCCAATGCCACAAGTAGGCCTCAATTGACATACAATCTCAAAGCATGTCATGCTGTCAACACTCGCCCACACACAGTCCCGCAATAACAGCCAGGTGGCAGGCAGATGAGCAATCGAGGGTCTGCTTGATTCGGAGATTGCAACTCTCTGAGCCAAAGCCATATGTGGACTCCGCATCCAAAACTGAGGGGACCTCCATCTCCGCATGAACATGGATTCTGGGACGTCCTAGTGCTCACCAAAGGTTTTTAAAGACCTAATAATCTATACTTCCATGTATTGCAGGGTTTAATGCCCACTGTCTTCATAGACCAGAATACAATAAAATGAATGTATTCTTGCTGGTGTTCAGGCAGTTTAGCAAAAGCTCATTACCTGTGAGTCTAGACCTATGACTTCTGTGATTATCTACTCTACATGTTAACTATATCCCTAAATATTCTCTAAAAAAATATATAAAAATTTGTGAAATCTGTAGACGTTGATAAAACCTCTTTAGCCACATGTTCCACATCTGATGTAGATGGAAATCTAATTTCTTCAAATCCTTATGAGTGACTTTTTGTCATTTGTGCATTCATGTTAATGGACAGGTTGCCAAAGACCTGTTTGAAAGATTTGATGTATATCATTGACATAGCCAGTACAGAATCAGCAGCTACAATACTTAGATATTTTTCCTAACCAACATAAACAAACAAAACCTGTTTAGCCTGTTTTTCTTTATTTCTTTTTTTTTCTTTTGTAAACATAAATGATTACATTTGTTAAAAAATAATAATTTTATATATGTGTTGCATCTCTTCGCTTACACTTAGCTGTATTCATTCAGAGAAACAACTTCTGTGACCAAAACCTATGTAGGGAATGAGTTGATGTGCATTCACAAATCCTGACATTATGAGCAAGCAGCAACACAGTCTTTATAAGCATTTTATAAAGATGTATTTAAAAAAACAAAACAAAAACAAAAATATGTATATATGTATAAAATAAATTAAAATAGATATGTACTACGGTTTCTTTATAACTGTAACACCTATCACCACTATACAAAAAAGAAAGAAAACCAATAAATATTTATATATATTCTTTTTTTGTATACTTGTGATGGGGGTTAGAGTTATAAAGAAGCCGTAATACATATAATAATCTAACTCCCCAGGTAATTGCACTTCTATTTTATGAGTGGTTGTATTTCGTCATTTTTAATATATGACGAAACCATATATATATAGTTTTTTTTAAAGGAATAAATACTGGTTATCACACGGCATTTAAAACTGCTCATCTGAGAAACCTGCAGGTCAAGTGTTTTTGCTTTTAAAATGGTGGCCTCCTGATTTGTGTTTGACACTTTAGTTATTTTGACTCTAATATAACCTTTAGTTAATGATGTGTATTGATTTGGTTGAGGACATGACGAGAAACAAATGTGCAAGATTTTAGTCTACTTTGCCCACTTTTTAAGAAAAACAATGGAATACTGTGCACACAGTTCATTTTGTGTCCACAAGCCTATGTTCAACCTGTATATTGGTTTCTAATCTGTATTTGATGTGAACAAAATATAACAACTATTTTAATTGTCACGTTCACTTCACTTCCAGGGGTTTTTGCTTAAGATTCTTATGACCTTGCCGGATTGATCACAATTCTGTTTATCACCATAGCTTGATATTCTGAATGTGTTTACTGCAATGTGTTACTTTCATGTTTGTTTGTTTATTTTTTTTCCTCCTATCTTTATTAGGCACTTCTTTTAGCACATGACAAAATTGCAGAGCAAGAAATGATGCCAGAACCAGTATCCGAAGAGAGATTTTATGAAACTATTGGGCAGTATGGAGAAGAAACTGTTAAAATCGTTAGAATAGAGAAAGCTAGAGATATTCCATTGGTAAGTAAGCTAAAGCATTTGATTAGACTTCAGAATCAAACACCGCAAAATTAAGCATCTTGCATCACAGATAGAAAAATGGATTGGTACAAAGGCAAACATGAGTCGTTGATGGCCAGGCAACCTATGTATTAATTAGCAGGCATCTAAATTCTACATTTAGATTATTATTGCAGTGTAATTACTGCAAGTTCAGCCGTGGAGCATAGTGGGTTTTTTTTAAGACTGACTTGATGAGAAAACTGCCAAAGTCTGTCACATGCTAACTGAAAGCAAACACTGCTAGCTAAAACCATGTGGGGCACTGCTACCCAAACACTGAAATGCTGCAGTGGTAAGTATGCTTTTTTTTTTTTTTTTTTTTTTTACTTTTGTCCACTGCACACCTCACCTCAGCAAATAATTATAAAATGCTTACCAGTGTGAAGGATTGAGTAGCTGAATATATAAGAGTGACAATTCTTCAGTAGTGTTAATTTTGTTTTGTTTTTTTGAGGAGCGGGGGTGAAGAATTGGGAAGATGATGTATTTTAGCTGGTCAGACCGTTTGCTGATGAAGGGAAAGCTCCTTAGACTAGAAATTCTCAGTAAGTTGTTTGTGGGTTATTGTTGTGTTCAACCACCTCCTTTGTGCTTAGGAGCTGTTGGAGACAACTTGATATGCGTTGGGAGCGTTTGGTAAAGGAGGGTTGCTGAGATCTGGAAAATAAACCATAATGCAAAATGGCAGCTACTTCATATAAAGTAACAGCTTCTCAGACCTCTACAATTATAAATTAAGAAATGTCCTTTCACTTGTCAATCTTATATCCTTTATTGCCTTTACATGCTGTTAAGTAATCATGAATTCAATACATTGTAAAACTAGTTCAATAGTCGTATTAACTAATGCAGTTTTACACATTTCAATGACATTTGAAAGGTTATTTGCTTAATGTGGCAATCTTGATTTGAAACAAAGGCTCCAGGGAGAGTGCAATCTATAAAGGGAAAGTAGAGAGCCAAAATAGTACAATTAAAGGTTTGGGAACCCCCTGTGACATAGGCCAAACAAATATGGCCACCTCACCCTGTCAAACACCTTCTCTGCATCCAATGATAGAACCATTGAAGGCGTTTTGCCAAGACTTTTCATTGAGCTGCATTGGGAAGTCGACAATTGGACAGCCACTGAATGTCTGGGCAGGGTTAGAGGGGGCTTCTGAAACTTTTTGCTTGTTTTGTTTTCCATTTTTGTTTGTTTTTTAAAAATAGTTGCATTATGTTTTCCAAAATGATACATAACTAGGAACAAACTCTGTAAAAACATAAAATGTGATAAAGCCTGAGGAAGAATCACAGCTATGTAAACATTATGTTGATGGAATCCAGCTTTACTGGTATTTGTGAAACCCATATTTATCATCAAGGCGATCTCCTCGGTGCACAATCTCCTCAGAGTTTCCAGAAATCAGTCACCATGGGGGGCAAAAGAATGCACCTTCAGTGGAGAGATGACGCTAAGTAATACTTTAAAGAACTAGTACACTGGGTATATTGGGGGCATGATTTTCTGTAACCTAACTGGAGTTGGCTTTCAGCAATGGCAGGGGTCTGTAGCAGTGGGGTAAAGTGAGGTTCTGTGATGGGTAAGCAATAAAGAAACAATGTTGGGATATGCCGTGCATGGTTTGTCAGATTGTTACTTTGCAACAGAGGTATGTGGACCACCTAGGAGTAAGTGGATATATTTCTGAAGGGTATGTAGGATTACCCCCAATTTCGTAGGTGTTCCACTTACTTATGTCTTTTGGTTCCATTTATTATTTTTATCTGGTATTTCTGAAGGTGTAACCAAATTTGCTCATGAAAGGATTTGATGTTGGGGCAGATTACTGATTCCAGGTGAGAAGGCCACGATGATCAGCGTTTGCTTAGTTATTTTAGATGGAATAGCATATGATGTAGAAATTTTATTTAATATTTATTTCCAATATCTTTATTGAAGACAGGCAGAACTACGGTAATAAGTCATACATAGACACAGCCAAAATAGTATAATAGTAAGGACGTTATCAAATGTGATACATTGACCAGAGATCTTGTTAAAATAGAACCCCAGTACAGTGTTAATTAATTTGTGCCTTAGATACCTATATATAAAATTTATGAACTATCTTGACCCACTCATGGACAAATAGAATAAGAAGGGACCAATTTGGTAATTTGTTTGACCTTGCGTTCCTTATTGTGGGTCATTTCCACCCAAATATTGTGAAAAAAAGTTAATACATGATTAATTCCAAAGAAAGTGTGTGTGGGGGGGAAATCTCCTTATTCCATTTGGCAAGTATACTTTCTTGCCAGCTGCAACTAAAGTTAAAGAGCTACTCCACTTCCCAAATACAAAATAAATAATCACTCTTTAGTAGATATACCCCATATGAAAACTTGCATGCGTTAAATAATGCATTTCTTCATTGAAGTATAGCTAAAACAAAAAGTAAAGTAAAACAATGGGTCCTGTCATTGAACATGTGCTGAAGAGTGCCCACTCTGCTGTCATTGTTAAGTGGAGCTTAAAAACATCTCTGCTACGTGTTAGCCAAACGTATATTTTGGTATAGAAGGGGACACTACTACTATCTCGGGACAACCCTGCTTTAAACTTTAATAAGGAAGGTAAATAAGCTATATGCAAAATTCAGAAGTAAATCTTTAACAACATTTTTATATTTATTAAAATATATTTGTATAAATATCTCCATCTCACAAGAATCTGTAATATTAGGAATTGTGTAGAAAAACATTTTAAAAAATGATTTTAAATGTCAAAGACCTCCAGACCACGTCTCCTATTGCCTTTGTACTAGATTAGATAAATGTAGAATTGCTAGGTAGCACCATACCAATTGCTCTCATGATTCTTTCAACAGTTTTTATTTTATGGTTCATTGAAAATGCCAAACCACATTTTAAACGAATCTGAGTATATAGTTCATAACCTAATTGTATGCCTCAAGTGTCACAGATGTCATACAAAATTTATTCAAAAAGGTCTTTTGTACTTTTTTGTAAAATGTATTCAAAAGCACAAAAGGCCACTATCCCGTGTGACAAATGTACATCCATTATCATAAACTCCAGGTTTATGCAGCTGGAAAGCTGAAAATAATTTTCTTGCTGTAGCTATAATCATTTGGAGGACTTAATTTTACACTAAATAGTCTACAATAGGACTAGTACACTTCACTTGGGGGGAAAATAAATCTGCAAATCTTTCTCATCTCAGAATTTGTGCCACTTTGAGCCGGACTCTCCCGCGTTTTTTCCTTTACATCCGATATGTCTTGTTGCAACTGATTGCTTTTTAATTCACATAGTATAGAGCGTTGTGAAATATGTTGTTACTTTACAAGTAACAATCATTTTCACTAAGAAAAAATGATTCAAGGCACACCTACATTTTGCACCTTCATCAACAACTTGTAAATGTCATATACGCTTGTTTGTTTTAAGAGATATCTTCAGATCTTCCCAGGTGGGAAATTATTTATTTTAACACACTTCTTTAAAAGCTATACTTCAAGACTGTAAACAACCTTTTAAAGGGAAACTAGTGCCACCAAACAGTTTTTTCCTGCAACTATAGCCCCCTTTAGTGCCCCTCTCTACGGGGGTAGTGCTGAAGAGGTTAAAAACCTTAGTCCATTGCCAATGTCCCTCGGGTATTTTTACTTTATCATACTTTTCTTGTCTTACTGATATTGGGATGTAACTTCTTATCCCCGCATACTGATATCCGGTAGTGAACACCATGCAGCAACGTAGCATAGGGAGACTTACGTATCCAGTATATCATGCAAAAATGTGTACTTTGAAGTATATTCCCTGATGGTCCAGCAGCTGCAGCATAACCAGTGCACACATGGCTCTCGCTGTTCCTATATGGTCATCAACAAGCCTGTATGAATTAAATTGTCATTCAGATGTTCTCTAGCCCACTGAAGAAATGCAAGAGCATTCTGTGAGCACTGTAAAAATGCAAAGACCTACTGCTTTCATCACCAGGGATAATTAACAAATGTTTGTCTCTTAAAGCATTATACCTAGGTTGGGTTATCCTGGTTTGCTCACTGCACTCTTTGAGCTGTGTTGAAGCATACTAATGTGCAGCATTGATTTTTTTTTTTTTTTTAATTAGGATTTAACAATTTCTCACAGCACATTTTTACATTCCTAGTGTTTTTTGGAGAAGAATATTTGAATATTGTGTAAAATTTGTGAACAAAACCAATATGGCAACCAAACAGTATATTAATTTTACTTTTGTGTTTTGCTGCCCGAGAACTGTCCAATGTGGGTGTGGTTCCGTTATTACATTCAAAACTTGAATACAAATCTCTTTCCTTCCCTGTCTGATTCCGGAGAGTGCCCGACTTCTGGTAGTGAAAACGTGTAGTTGGGAACTCAAGAGATTGCTGCACACAGCCCAGTTAAAAAAACTGTGAGCTGCACTTTGTATAAAGTGACAATATAACTATCAGCTGCTTTAGAAATTTCACTCATCCTATGTTTTGAATGGAAGACTGGCTGAGGGCTTAACTGCCAGTTCAGGACAAGGTTAAATGGGGTAGTTAAGTCAGACCAGAGTGAGAGGCTCCTTTTTGGTAGAACCTTTTTCTGGTGTAGAAGAGGTCTACATGCTTCACCACTAGTCTGTTGACATCAGCACAAAATTCTAAGAGGGGTTGTTTTTAACACATTATTGTGTTATAGGGTTTCAGAAAAAAAAATGGAAGCCAGTAAACATTGTTGCCTTGCCACCTTCTAATTTGAACCTTTCCAAAGGTTACAAAAAACACTAGGCTACAAAAAACAGGAAGGAAAAGCTTTTTTTTTTTTTTTTCTTTTTTTTTTCTTTAAATCATTGACTCATATTGCTTATGTTTTTGTCATACAGGGGGCTACAGTGAGAAATGAACTGGATTCTGTCATTATTAGCCGAATAGTGAAAGGAGGTGCAGCAGAAAAGAGTGGTTTGTTGCATGAAGGTGATGAAATTCTTGAAATAAATGGCATAGAGATCCGCGGAAAAGATGTCAATGAAGTGTTTGAGCTTTTGGTAAGTCTATAAATCTTTGATTTCATATTATATCAGACTTTACTGTTACATAAGATACAGGTTACTCAATTGCACTCCCTTTATGATTTTGTTTATTGTGAACATCTAAAATGCGAGGGTCCATGGCACACTCACCATGGCTGAATTTAATGCTGCAAATAGCTTGTCGGTGAGTGGAAATTCTGAGCTCCGATTTACCTTCAGGCTTTTTTTTTCTTCTTTTTTTAACCTTATCTTATGCATTGTCTAGATCAAGGGTAGGCCACCTTCAGCACTTTAGGTGTTGTGGACTACATCTCCTTGATGCTTTGCCAGCATTATGGGACACGTTGTCCACAACATCTTGAGTTGTGCAATACTTAAAAAGGATCTCACTGACTGTGTGATTGTGAAGGAAGATGTTTAGGTCTCAGAATCCTACAGTCTGTATCCACTTCACGGAGTAAGAAAAAACTTAATTTCCCTGCAAGCAGCACTACAGGTGTGGGATTACCAACAGGCCACATCTGACTAGATAAAAAAAAAAAAAGCTTCAAAAGGTCAATGCATGAAAGGCTGAGGTCCTTCATTTCTAAGTTGGTTGCAGTGAGGATGCAGACTTGCATTAAAGGTAACAGATTGATATGTAAGAGTGGTGTATTTAAATGCTGTGTTTAAGGCTGGCAAATGGATTTAGCCATCTAGCGATAGTCAGGGAGTGACTGTGTTATAGTTGGTGCACTTGTGAGAGCTAGGATTTATTTTCTATTATTTTGTTTTGGGAATTGCTGGAAAAATACACATATTGGATTGTACCATAAATTGTGTTAAAGACTACCATATTCTGTCCTCTATAACACTAGAACACTGTGCTAAGATCTCTAACACCGTGAGTGTTAACTTGCACATCTAAAATATATATAGTTAGTTTAGTTGTTTGTTTTGCATCTATCCAGGACTCGCAGCTTCTGGCAGTGAGCTCTGCTTAGGCTGGGATTAGCTAATGCCTATCAATCAAAGAATCTTGTTATTTTTACAGAGAATGCTAATCATATCCTATAAACTCTTTGTATGGAAGAGCTGAAATGTGGTCCAATACTTACTTGTTGTTGATAAAAAGTGGGCAACTGAAAAGAGACCATACAAAGTGCAAACTTTGCAGTTTAATATTTTTGATTTTTTTTTTTTCTTTTTTCTTTTTTGTGAACGTGTAGAAATATTTAACTTTATAAATGTGAAAAGTCTAATGATTGGTATTTTGTTCATATATACATACTGATTTCTTGTTTTAGGCTGACATGCATGGCACCCTGTCCTTTGTTCTAATTCCTAGTCAACAAGCAAAGCCACCTCCTAGCAAGGAAACTGTGGTAAGTTACCTTTGCACTTATTACACTCCCACTTTAAGCCTCAAGATCAATCCTGCCAGTTAGAAATAAAATGCCTAATTGGTGCATGATCTTACGGCCATCTACAAATCCATTTTTTTCTTTCATGTTGTTAAAAGTATGCTGTTCCACAAGATTTAAGCAGGTAGAGATTTATACAGGGCATTGTAGCAACTAAAGGTATTAAAGGCTTACTCCAAGCACCATGGCCACGTTAGTGATTTGAACTCCACCTCCATCAGTATCAATTAGGTGTCTTCAGACAGCCTAGAAGTAGAGTTCCAGGCTGGCTAATGCCTATTCTGTGTAACTTTCATTGCACATAATTGCATTAATTAGCCACAAGTGGTCAGCTGATGCCTCATGCGGTGCTATAGAGGCTGTGGCTTTTGCCATTCAGTGGCTGAGAGCATCAGCAGGGACCCAGATAAGAGGGCAAGGTGTTTGTGAACAGTTTAGTCCATTATTGGTGAATTGGGCAAGTGTACTACTTGCATCAAAACCCAACAGCGGGCATGATGATTGGAGTAACACTTTAAGATATACTTAAGAGATAACTGCCACCAGAATTATTTTCATTTTTTGTTATTATAAGAATCCTTACAGTATATAATAAAAAAATATGGCATTTTTGTTATGAAGTGTATGGGGGAAAAATACCTGAAAATCTTGCCCTAACTTTCACAGAATCCCTTTGCCATATTCATACACATTTGGTCAGACTGCAATAGAAGTCAACTGTTGGGCTCCTGCTTCACTCCCTGCACAAAATAGTAAAGTCATCAGCCATCGCTGTGTGGTCTGCCTTGTCTGAATTCTGACTGTATTGGCAATTCATATATTTACTAAAGAAAAATGCGATCAGAATCCAGTCGGCCCGACCTATTTCTATAATATTGTTTCGGTGTAGAAATCGGATTTTACACATCCGAACCAATCTACAGCACCCGAATTGCATATTATCATTCATTTGCTTTTTGCCAGCCATCCATAAAATAAATTACCTACTTACCCCCCCCTCCACCACCATCCTAATAAAAGGGGAGAAGGCATCTAAAACCTGTCATACTTATAATCAGAAGTCTTCTAATTCATCTTTCTTCACCCCAAAAAAGACTAAATTAATTGCTGCAGAATGAGCGCTCCTAACTAGAAAAGCCCTTTTATAGGCGTCACACACTATGCCAGGTATCGCAAAGCGTGGCAAATTTCCCACGCTTTGCAACTTGACAACAAATGATCTGATTGGTTGGTTAGTAAACCAACCATTTAGAGCACTCTGACAACCAAGTCTCATGAGAAGTGATTTTTGGCGATGTGCCCTCTGGCTATCAGCAAGCAAATAGTTCTTCAAATTATCATTCACTTGTAAAAAAACTGTGAGCTGCACTTTGTATAAAGTGACAGTATAACTATCAGCTGCTTTAGAAATTTCACTCATCCTATGTTTTGAATGGAAGACTGGCTGAGGGCTTAACTGCCAGTTCAGGACAAGGTTAAATGGGGTAGTTAAGTCAGACCAGAGTGAGAGGCTCCTTTTTGGTAGAACCTTTTTGTATGCAAACAAGTTGTTGATCCAAAGCTAAATATGATTGCCATTATGGAGTCAAGAAGGAATATTTTCCCTTCTTGTGGCACAATTGTCAATGGCTACAATTGTGTTTTTTTTTTTGTTTTGTTTAATATCATTTTTATTGTGTTTTCAAGAAGTAAAATCAATGCAAGGGGTACAGAAGAGATAAGGGGTTTGACAAAAATATAACATAGTAGGGATTCCGTTGAGTTATACATAATGATTAAATCAGATTTTTTTGTATACGTAGTCCTGTCTTATGTTGACGAATTATAGTGGTGGGAAGGGGTCTGGGAGGGTGAGGTGGGTGGAGGGGTGGTGGTTGGGGGACGGGGTATCCTGTCGCTGCCTGCCTGTATAGAGGTTTAGAGTCTAGAGTTTTCCGGCTATTTGTGGTAAGGGGTTTCCTATTTCCGTATGTGACTGATTTAAGTGCTCTCGCTACGGCTGGTCATGGGCGTGTTTCCTGCGGGAGGGGGTTCTCAATAGGTAAGCCAGGGTTCCCAGGTTTTTAGGTATTTAGCTCTCATGCCCTGTGTCGTCCAGTGGATCTCCTCTATTTCTCTAGTCCTTTCTATCCGTTGGACCCATTGTTCTCTAGAGGGCATTTGTGTTTGTCGCCAGAGCATGGGTATAAGAGCATTGGCCTCACCTATGAGAATGTTCAGAAGTTGCTGTTCATACGGGTCTATCAGGGCCCGTGGCCACTTTAGTAATACTTGGGATTGAGATATGTGTGCCCTCATGGATAGGAGTTTCTTAATGTCTGTGAGTATCGTGTTCCAGAATGGGGCTATTTTCTTGCAACCCCACCAGATGTGTTCCATGTTACCCTCTGCTTCCTCGCACCTCCAGCACTGGTTGCTAACTGTGGGCCAGTAGGTGTGTAGTAGGGCTGGTGTTTTATACCATCTGGTGACTCTTTTGTAAAATGTTTCTTTGCGGGCTATGCTCAGTGGGGCTTTCATCCCTGAGTTCATGATGTGTGCCCAGTCGCTAGTCGTCATGTGTATGTGGAGTTCCCTCATCCATTTTCTTTGGTATGGGGGTCTGGGTGTGTCTCCCGTGTCCATTTGGAGGAGACGGTAGATGGCCGATAGGGGCCATTTTGTTTTACTGCCCTGGGAGCATAGGGATTCGAATGGCGTCTTGTCCCTTTTTCTCCATAACGGGAGGACCGATTGGGTCAAGAAGTGGGTTAACTGGGCTCTGGCCATATTATCTAGTAGTGTTCCTCTGTTACCTGGTTTTGGGAAGGTCTTTATTTTAGGAGGGTCGTCTTCTGATAGGACTGCTGTTACCTCTGGACAGGCCTCCCCAGTGACTCGGGTTAGAGTAGTGCTTCCATGTCCGTTTTGGAAGTCTGGGTTGTTAGCCAGAGGGAAAAACGGGGACAGACCAGGGGATAGTCCCCAGCCCTCTCTATGTCTCCTCCATGTCCGGAGTGTGTTATGGATGAGGGGGTGGTGTGTTGGGGAGAGTTTTGTGAGTTGGCATGTCTGCCAAGGGAGCGTATGGAGAGGTACTGTCGCAAAGCTCTGTTCAAGTTTGTACCAGGCTTTTGGTGTTTCAACCTTGTTCCATTTCCTGATTCGCGTGAGTAGGACTGCTACGTAATATTTGTATAGGTGGGGCAAGCCCAACCCCCCCCTCCCCGGTGGAGGTGTTATTGTCGAGTATGCCAGCCTCGCAGGTTTGTTTCCCCATGTGAATTTTATGATGATGGATCTCATGCGTCGGAAGAATTCTCCCGGTAGAGGGATCGGCAGGGTCTGAAACAGGTATAATACTTTCGGTAGAATAATCATTTTTATTATATTGACCCGACCTATTAATGAAAATTGGGGTGAGTCCCATTTTTTGAGGTCTGTGGCTATAGCGTCTCTGAGGGTCGGGAAGTTCTGTGTGTACAGGTCCTTGAGTGACGGAGTGAGACGAATTCCTAGATACGTCAGACTTTTCTGAGCCCAGGCGAAGTTGTGGGATTCCCTAATCTGGGCCTGTGAGGCCGATGGTATGGAGAGTCCTAGTATCTCGCATTTTTCTGTGTTGATTTTGAAATTTGATAGTGTGCCAAATTTCTTTTTCTGTTTGTACCTGGGTCAGTGTGTGGAGCGGGTCCGTGACGGAGAAGAGCACGTCGTCTGCGAATGCAGAGACCTTCACTTCTCCCCCTGGATAGCAATATCCCTTAATTTGGGGGTTGTTTCTGACAGCTGTCAGAAATGGCTCTATCGCCAAGACGAACAGGAGAGGGGAAAGTGGGCATCCCTGGCGGGTGCCGTTCCCTATTCGGAAGGGTGTGGAGTGTTGCCCATTTACCCTTACAGTGGCTGTCGGTCCCATGTATAGTGTATGTATCCAGTTCCTTAATTTGGGGCCTAGTCCTAGATTCTTCAATACTCCAAATAGATACTTCCAGTCAACCCTATCGAAAGCTTTTTCAGCGTCTATGCCTAGTAGTATTGTAGGGGTGTGATTAGTGTTGGCTCCATGTATGATACTTATTATTCTAGAGGTGTTGTCCCTGGCCTCCCGTCCCGGCACAAAACCTGCCTGGTCGGGGTGTATCAATTCCGGCAATAAGGGTTTAATACGGTTAGCTATCAGTTTGGCTATCAGTTTAAGGTCTAGATTGATAAGGGAGATGGGTCTGTAGCTGCCGCAAACTTCAGGGTTCTTCCCAGGTTTGGGAATAATGGTGATAGATGCGCGTAGCATCGGGGCAGGGAGAGAGGTGCCCGGTTCCAGCCCGTTTAGCATCTTAAGAAAGTGTGGTCCCAGGTCATCCATCAGTGTCTGATAATATCTAGCTGTTAGGCCGTCTGGGCCGGGGCTCTTGCCTTTCGGCATCGTTTTAATCGCTGAAGAGAATTCCTTATGGGAGAAGGGCTCCTCAAGCACCTGGGCTGTTTCGGTCGGGACCCTGTGTAGTATATTGGCCCGCAAGTAGTCATGTAAGTCCAAGGGGGTGCCTGTGGGGGGTGTTAGGTTCTAGAGATTGTGATAGAAATTGCTAAATGCGTCTGTCATCGGTGGTGTTACATTGTTTCCCCTGGCTATTTTTGATGTGGGTTATGAAGGATTTTTGGAGCTTGGTCTTCAGTGCTCGTGCTAGTAATTTCCCACTTTTATTTCCCTGCGCATAGAAAGAGCCTCTCGTTAACTGGACGGCCCTATGTGCTTTGAGGGATAGGAGGGATCGAAGTTCGATTCTGAGTCCTGTTAGTTTGTTGAATATCTCCGGCGTGGGGGTCTGTTTGTGTAGTGTTTCTTGTTCCAGAAACTATATACACAGGAGCAAGGTAAAGTAAACATATATACAAGGAGTTGGCGCTGTACTTGTGGGAGACTAAGTCGTGTCTCCAAGTTAGTGTTTAAGCGCTTCTCTGTGGGGGGGTGGAGTTCTGTCTGTCTGGACAGGTCCTGGTTAAGAGGAAGGAGTGGGCTGCTGGGACTCATTGAGAATGAACTACATGGTCCCCATGAGGGGCCCGTGTCTATGTCCCTTGAGATGTACCCGGTTCCGGGCTCCCCCGGGGCCCCCTAATGTAACATAAGTTTATGCTTTTGGGTCATGGGGCCTTAGTGGTCAGGGTAGTATAAATCAGTGGAAGTCATTGGCGGGCATTGATATTATAAAGAATTATATCTATGCGTAACAGAAGTATATAAAACAAGATAATTCAAATACAGTTTTAGTATTTGAGAGATTAGAGCAAAGGATATCTAAGAGCGTCAGCAGCAGTCTTCAGGCCTCTTTGTCTCTGGTCTTGCTGGGGGTCTCTGTCCTAGCCTGGGGTTGCCGCCTTCGCTTTCTTGGTGTTCTCTGCCATGTGGATTTTTGCTGGAGCGGTGTGGGCTTGCAGTTAGAGACCAGTCCAATCTTCGATTGCGACTTGGGGTAGGCCCAGTGCCTGTTGAAATTCAGGGACGTCTGTCGGTGTAGATATAGTGTGGGTTGCGGTTTAGGTTGATACTGTTAAGGCCAATGGGAAGGACCATCTGAATTTGATCTGTTTGTCAAGTAGGGCTGATGTGATCGGCTTAAGAGCCCGTCTGGCTTGTAGTGTGGCTGGTGAGAGGTCTTGGAAGATGGCCACTGGGTGCCCCTCGTATTTTAAGACCCTATTTTGTCGGGCCTCATGGAATATCTCCTCTTTCAGAGGGAAGTTGTGGATGCGGGGCATGTCCTTTGGTAAATTTCTGGGCCGTGCTGCTCTGTGGGCCCTGTCGAATTGTATTGCTGTGTCAGTTGGTCTAGTGAGGACCTGATTAAAGAGGGCAGTCAGTACCTTGATGGGGTTTTCGGTGGCGCCTTCCGGGCACTCTGGGATTCCCCTCACCCTCAGGTTGTTCCGCCTTCCCCTGTTGTCTAGATCGTCCAATTTTCTTTGGAGGTAGACTATGGCATCCGTATGTCGGGTTTGTATGGCTTGAGATTCCGTCCATAAGCGATCCTGTTTTTCCTCCGTGTCCTCCAGATTTTGCACTCTGACGCCTAGGTGCTGTACGTCTGTTGTGATTGCCTGCAGTTTCTCACCAAAGGAGTTTTCCAGTTTCTGGAACATTTCTGTGAGGTCTTTCTTCGAGGGCAGTTGTGTAAGTATTGCCCTGATGTCGGTTTCGTCCCCTGAGCCCTCAGATGGAGCTGGGCTGGGAGGCTGGCTGCGTTACGTAGTTTTTTTTGTCGCCATTGCCGCTTGTACGACTGGGGGCTGCTTATTTTCTCCTGTCAGGCACGGAGCTCCGTTACTCTGCTGCCAGTCTCGTCGGAGTCTTGGCCACGCCCTCTACAATTTTCTTTTTATTTTGGTTCAACAGCATAAAATAATGGGATTCAATATTTAATATGATGAACTTTAGTATTTTTTTTTAACCTGGTCAAACTATCTAACTGAAGTTCTCCAGGCGTTGTGATGTGCATGTGTTGCCTACCATGTCAACTGTGTATTTTAAATGTATAGTGTGATCAAGCCCTCATTTACAAGCACCTCACTTAGTGTTAGCTGTTACAATCTGAAAGTCTGCATTGCCATCTACTTATTCTTAGGCACAAACCCTGAAATAAACAAGATCCTAATACTGTTCACTGTGAGAGAACTATTCTCTAACCTCTACTGTGATCTTAGAAGATGTGTATCTAAAATAAACAGCTTGAACTGGCTGTGCTGGAATGTTAAGAGCAGTGGCTTTTAACTGTTGGCTGGAATTTTCAAGAATGCACCTACAACTGATGTATTTATTACTGGTATTTATAAAGTGCCAACAAGTTCCGCAGCGGTGTACAATTAGTGGAGGACTTACAATATACACAGACAAATACAAAAGGTAAAGAGGGCCCTGTCCGTGAGCTGACATCTAGCCATAGAAGCTCTTTTATACAAAGTGCTTAGCTAGATAGCCTGTGAGCTTACAATCTAAAGTATACAATGGGGATTTGAGACAAGAGGTTGCATGGGAAATTTTGGAAGTTGGCTTAAAGAAGTTAACAGAGAGTAGCAGCTATTGGTAAAATATAAAGGGAATGAAGAGGTAGTTTAGTGAGAATCTTAATGTATATATTGGTTTTTAACGGTTAGATTTTTATTACATAATGTCAACACTGATGAGTTGTTTCATTAAAAGACCACAACAAACTAGTTTTCCTGGCACTATAGGGTATTTAGGTCCCCCCCACCCTCAGGGTCCCACTCCCGCCGGGAGGAAGGGGTTAATCACTTACCTTTCGCCAGCGCTGGGGAAATCTCCTCCCTCTTCCGACGTCCGCGCTGAATGCGCAAGAGCAGCGCGTGCATTCAATTCGTCCATAGGAAAGCATCTCTCAATGCTTTCCTATGGACGTCTGCATCTTCTCACTGTGATTTTCACAGTGAGAAGCTCTTACAGCGGCTGTCAATGAGACCTCCACTAGAGGCTGGATTAACCCTAATGTAAACATAACAGTTTCTCTGAAACTATGTTTACAGCTGCAGGGTTAACCCTAGATGGACCTGGCACCCAGACCACTTCATTGAGCTGAAGTGGTCTGGGTGCCTATAGTGGTCCTTTAATATGTGAAAACTTCTGGTTTTAAAATTCTTTATTAGCATCATTACTCTGTTTGCAAATCATGCATGTTTTCTCCTTCCATCAGATACATGTGAAAGCTCATTTTGATTATGACCCTTCTGATGATCCTTACGTCCCATGCAGAGAGTTGGGTCTTTCTTTTCAAAAAGGTGACATACTCCATGTAATTAGTCAAGATGATCCCAACTGGTGGCAGGCATATCGAGATGGTGATGAAGACAACCAGCCTCTGGCAGGACTTGTACCAGGTAACACGTGATGAATTAGGTTTTACTAAGCATTTTTATAAAGCATTAAAACTGTATATCTTCATGACAAGCTGTGTATTGTTTGCTGTCATTACTGTAATTCTTATTTGCTGTAGTTTGCTGTGTTTTGAAAATGTCCATTCACAAATTAGTTCTGGCATTTCAGCTTAGTGTGCCAGTTACTATATTTAACTGTAGGCAGATGGCAAGCTGATTTTGTAGGTATGGTAAGTGGCTTAAGTCTTCTGAATTGTTTTACAAATTAGATTAATCGGAATGTGAATTCTATGACGTAAAATAGTCTAATAAAATATTTTTGCATGTTTTTATTTGCAAAAAGGGAAAGTATTTCAACAGCAGAGGGAGGCTATGAAGCAAACGATAGAAGAGGATAAGGAGCCAGAAAAATCAGGTTTGATGCATCTTTTTAACGAACACTTTAAATATGTACTTGTATGCTCTCCTTTATTAATACGTACACCCACCCTTAATGACCTCTGTGGTGTAAGCTCTGGCAAACTGTATTAAGAAGGGAATTTGAGGCACATCCATAACATGCATTTCTCAGCAATGTTGCTGCTCTAAGGACTGCTGTACAAAATCCAGATAAATGTGTTTTTAAATCTTACAAGGTTACCTAAACCTATAATATTACCAAATAAGTGCGCTAATACTGGAGATGGTAGATCTGAAAATAAGCAAGGAAAAATATAGTGCAGATGGTATGTATAAAACCATATATAGGTAGGGGTGAGGGGAAAGAACTCACATGGTCGGAGGAAGCCCAGGCAGGCGGGCGAAACGCATCATGGAGACGTCCTCAGAAGGCGGACCCCGAAATGGTCACGTGAGCTGGACTTTCGAAACCCAGCGTTGTTCGTGACTGTGGCATTCTACCTTTTGAATACAAGTTTTTATGTGGGTAGCTTACACCGCTGATACCCACCACTTTTAAAGTAAGAATTTTTAACCAATTTTTATTATTAAACTTTGAAGAT
This sequence comes from Pelobates cultripes, assembly GCA_933207985.1. NCBI lineage: Eukaryota > Metazoa > Chordata > Amphibia > Anura > Pelobatidae > Pelobates > Pelobates cultripes. Next base: position 38,015,023 of record OW240924.1, read on the forward strand.
ACTGTTCATTTGGGGGTCTTTTGCCTTTCTATACCACACAGAATCGTTCTTTGGCTTGATAGTATCCAGCATACAGCCTTCATCTACAGATTGTGGGATTTTCCTTCTCCAATAGAGCTGTGAAAACCCAGAGCCAGCGCTTATAAGGCTCTGGTCCATGTGAGTTCTTTCCCCTCACCCCTACCTTTATATTGTTCTGTATATACCATCTGCACTATATTTTTCCTTGCTTATTTTCAGATCTACCATCTCCAGTATTAGCGCACTTGTTTGGTAATTTTCTGTGTATACTAGTTTGTGTCACTTGGGTATAGTGCTGCTATACTGTTGTAGCACATATTTTCTTAGCGCTCACTTGTTATTGGATTACCTAAACCTATCTTGGCAAAAAATATGGGTATTTGGTTAAACCATATGGCTATATAGTGTTCAGGCTTTCCACTATGTCACCATACCACAATATGGGTAGTCCTATTCTTATCTAACATGAGAGATAAACATGCTAACTGCAATATCTACTGCTTTAACTGCTTCAAAGACTCCCCTCAAACGTATGCTCTTCTGAAGTCCCTTCCAAAGGGAAATATAGAAAGAAGGGGTGGGTTGCTCAATCCAAAATGAATATGGTCTGGATTTCAAATCCATACAGAAAAAAGGAATTTGGGGGCACATCCAGACCATGCACACCTCAGAAGTAGCATTGCTGTAAAGACCAAAATATATGCAAAATCTAGACAAAGGATCAGTGCACGCAGTATAGGCATTCTGTGACATACAGGTGTGCTTAAAATGTCTGTCGCCTTAAACTTGCCTTTCTCCTATTGTTTCCTCTTCTCTTCCTCATTCCCAATCTGTTTTCTTAATTTCTGATCTATTTCTCTTTAAAAAAAATAAGACAAAGTAGAGACTACTTTTTGTGTATTTTTTTTCTACACGTGACAAATCTGACAAAAGGATGGAGCTTAACCAAGATGTACTTCCATTGTCACAGAATATGATGAATCTTTTTATTTATTTATTTCTTCCCCTTTTTTTTTTCTTTTTTTCTTCTTCACAATCTGAGATTAAAATTACATTTTAATATTATTTCTCCTTTAGGAAAATTGTGGTGTGCAAAGAAAAACAAGAAGAAAAGGAAAAAGATTTTATATAATGCGAATAGGAACGATGGTAGGTCCAGTCAAATGCGGTTTCAGTAAACATAAACGCTTAGTGATAAATGGTTGTTTATTTCTAACAGTATGCTTAACTAGAGTATTAACCCCTTAAGGATGCGTGACGTAAATTTTCTGTCATGCTTATCCTATCCTTAATGACGCATGACGGAAAATTTCCATCGTGCAATATTTTTCCTTCAGGGTCGGTTTTCTTGCTGGTAACTGTGAGCCCCAGGTATCATTAGATTTAGTGGCACCAGACTTTTTTTTTTTTTTAATTCTTTATTTTTGTTGTGCAGGTAAGTACATTGCTAGGTCAAGCGCCAGAACAGCTCACACATTGTATACATGATAAACAGTGGCAGGAGTATATGCACAGTTTTTGTTTTTGATATCTTAACCAATGAGTATGCGTAATAAAATGTAGTATACATGGTAGGTAATGGTTGAATACCAAGGAGTCATGCAAGTTAAGACTTGCTAGATTTAACAAATAATAAGTAACATATAGGGTTAACTTTGAGCACTGGCTGTGGTTGAACATCTTAATTGCTATGCTTTGTTAGGGTTTTAACGTGATAACTAGTTTGCAGTATGACGAAAACCTTATTTCCTGGCTAATCATGGGAGCATTTAACATATTGGTGGCTCCTCCTTCAAGCCAATAGGACAGGAATACCAATTAAAGACTTCAATTATCCCTGAGGTATAAGAGATCCCAGAATGCTAGGTTCCTCAGTCTTTTTTTCCTGTCCTCCTAGCCAGACAGGACAGTTTGTATTTATTACAATTATTTATTTATTTTTATGCTCACCTGGCTATTTATTTCAGCCTATTAATTTCTTAGAGGTCAGCCTCCCTCTATAGGAAGACCAGGCACATGCAACCCACCTCTTGGTAGCTGGGGATCCCTGGTAGCCAGAGGAGTTAGTGTTTCCTCCGGCATTCTATTGAGAGCTGCTGCTATGCCTGTCCCTGCAGGTGAAAACTTCTTATTCTGACGCCAGATTTCCAGTTCCGAGGTTCAGGACGCCCACACGTGTGCAGCGGTAAGAGGTCGCGAGTAGCCCTTTGTTTGCCACTAACAAATCCCGCATGCGCGATTAAAGGAACAGCTCGTCTTTTTTATTTAAAGGAGAAAAAGTGCGTTTTTTTTTTTTATTTTTTACGCGAAAGTCAAATCCTTCATGGAGGTGCAATTAGCTCTCTGGGAAACAAGCCCTCTCACTCTGCAGGTATTCATTTATCTTTTAATTTCCTTTTATAATATAATTTTGTATACTTTGAGGTTTTTTTCTGTTAAAACATTTTTTATTTTTTTTTTAGAGCCCTTGACTCTAAAGAGAAACATTTTTCTTTTTTCCCTTTTAGCCTTAAAGCCCAGGATATAGCCTCGTGGATTAAGCAGGCTGTGGCAGAAGGTATTGCTGAATCACAAAAAGGCAAACGTCCCAGATGTGAATATCCCCAGGTGAATATTGATTCTTCAGATGAAGATTTTGGACAGGATTCAGGTTCCTTCGACGTTGAACATATGTCTTCTAGCGATGAAGAATACTCCTTTCCCCTTGACTCTAAAGCAATAGAGCGTTTGATCTCTCTGGTGAGAAGAACGCTGGAACTACCTGATGAGGTGTTGGTAACCTCAGCAGCGGACAAACACTTTGGGGACCTCAGTAAAAGAAAACCTTCTTTTCTGTTACACAAGTCCATTGAGGATCTCATAAGTAATAAATGGAAGACTCTTGAAAAGAGACTTTCACTGCAAAACCGTCTGCCCCATTCGTGAGGAGGACTCCAGGCTTTGGACTTCCAACCCGAAGGTTGATGCCTCAGTTATCAAAGTGGCCAAACGCTCTATCCTCCCGATAGACTACAATGCTTCCCTGAGAGATCCTATGGAGAAACGAATAGATGCTGACATTACTAAATGTTTTTTTGGCAGCTGGTACGGGATGTCACCCAGCGGTTTCTATTTCAGCTATGTCCAGAGCTAGGAGAGTATGGATCCTGGACATAGAATAAGATTTGGACAAGGGTGTCAAAAGGCAACATATTGCTGATTCCCTAAGGGAGGTCAGACTGGCCAGTGAATGGCTCTTAGAAACCTCTACGGATATAATTAAGGTTGTCGAAGGTTATGGCTTTCTCAGTTGCAGCCAGACGTGCCTTATGGCTCAGATCATGGGGGGCTCATATGGCTTCAAAGCATAACTTATGTTCCTTTCCTTTTTCGGGAGAATTGTTTGGGAAACCCCTTGAAGATGCCTTTAAAAGAGCTCTGGATGTCAAGCAGGTTTTGCTTCCGCAGGATAGATGTCCAAGAAGACGGGTGATTGTTCCTGTTCCAGAAATTCAAAGGTTTTAGGGTTTCTATTCCCCTCTCTTTCTGGTCAAGAAACCTGGAGGAAAGTGGAGACCCATTCTGGATTTACATCAACTCGATATCCACTTGAGAATAAAAAAATTCAGGATGGAATCTCTTCGCTCTATCATACCGGCAGTTCACCAAGGAGATTGGCTAATCTCAGTAGATCTGAATGACGCCTACTTTCATGTCCCGATAGCCCTTCTTCACCAGAGGTTCCTCAGATTCTGTGTAAACAATCAACATTTCCAGTTCCTGGCTTTACCGTTTGAAATCAGTACAGCACCAAGGACCTTCTCAAAGATACTGGTGACGGTTATTGCATTGCTCCGAAAGAAGGGAATAACAATATTCCATTACCTAGACGATATCCTGGTAGTTGCTCAAACATATACAGGGATTTACTGAATCATAGACTGATGGTACTCCAGACACTAGAACGCTTTGGCTGGTTAATCAACTACCAGAAGAGTCAACTTCGGCCTGCCAGAAGGCTGGTGTTCCTGGGAGCAAAATTCGACACAGCGTCAGCAGTAGTGTCTCTGGCCCACGACAGAAAACTAAAAATATGGTCACGCATTCAAGAATTTCAAATCGAAAAAACGACTACAGCAAGAAAGAGTATGAAGATCTTTGGTTCCCTTTCCTCCGCAATTGGCCTAGTGAGATGGGCTCAGTGGAACCTCCGCCCTTTACAAGAATACTTCCTGCAGACATTCGACTCGACCTCCCACCTCCTTCAGAAGGTTTCCCTCTGAAGGAGGTGGACTGGATGATAATCACCACGGATGCCAGTCAAGATGGTTGGGGTGCACATCTAAAGGACCACTTTGTCCAGGAACTATGGCCCCTGCACACAAGACATCTTCCTTCCAATATAAGGGAACTAAGAGCAGCCTTTCTAGCTCTCCTACATTTCAAATATCTCATTCAGCATCAATGGGTGAAGCTGAGAATAGACAACAGGGCAGCAGTAGCATACATCAACCATCAGGGGGGTACCAGGAGTGGTGCACTGATGAAGGAAATCAAGCCAATCATGATTTGGGCACAGAGGAATCTAGCCGGTCTCTCTGCCTTATACCTTCCTGGGAAGGAGAATACGATTGTGGATTTCCTGAGCAGACATCAAGTGAAAGAGACGGAGTGGAAGCTATCCAGCTTGATCTTCCAACAACTGGTAAGGATGTGGGGGCTCCCACAGGTGGATTTAATGGCCACTGCTCAGAATACTCATTTTCCATGCTTCATGTCAAGGAGATTTCACCCACTGGCATATGCTCAAGACGCCCTTTCATCAAGATGGCCATTTCAGCTGGCATATGTGTTCCCTCCGATCAAGCTCATTCCCGCCCTTCTGAAGAAAATCTCCAAGGAACGATGCAGGATAATAGCCATCATCACGTTCTGGCCACGTCGTCCATGGTTTCCCCTCCTGAAAAGAACTTTCCCTTGGGGATCCCGTAAGGGTGAAGCAGCCTCTGTTTCTACCCTCCGTTTCTGGATGGTTTCCTCTATTTCAAGAGCTTATAAGGTCCGATGAGTTCCAGTTCCAAAAGGTATAAGGGCACACTCTACCAGATCGATTGCCACTTCATGGGCTGCAGAGTCTGGAGTATCACCAGAGAGCATTTGTGACGCAGCTAATTGGTCTTCTATAAGGACGTTTATTAGTCATTACAAACTTGATATTTCTTCGGATCCTCACCTGCAATTTGGTCTTTCGGTTCTAAATTCTTGTTCTTCTCGAAGCAAATAAATATTTCTGTGCATCTATTCCCTCCCTGTGGTATTTACTGCTTGTGTATTCCCCATATGTTAAATGCTGCCATGATTAGCCAGGAAAGAGGAAAATTGTATTCATACTTACCGTAATTTTCTTTTCCTGGCTATTATTCATGGCAGCATTTGGGTTTCCCACCCATTTATTATGTCGGATCAGCTTGCTACTAGACTAAGGAACCTAGCATTCTGGGATCTCTTATACCTCAGGGATAATTGAAGTCTTTAATTGGTATTCCTGTCCTATTGGCTGGAGGGAGGAGCTACCCATATGTTAAATGCTGCCATGAATAATAGTCAGGAAAAGAAAATTACGGTAAGTATGAATAAATTTTCCTCTATCTTGAAAACTAGAGAAATCTCAATGTATCTTTACTGGTAAAATATTTTATAAATAAATATCTATTCAGTTGTGCATGCATAGTATTGCTCGTGAAAGTAGTCCCCTGTCTACATGAGCAGATTTGTAACTTATGACTCGGGAATGTGTTCGATGTGAGAGTGAAGTGTGTACATGGGTTAATGCTTGTGCGTGTGGGTGTACCTGCATTACTGTGTGTGGCGGGCCTTTTGTAAGTTCAGTTGACTTTTAAGCAAATAGGTGATAATAAGTGGAAATACTAATAGTACCCCCTCCCCTCAATCTCCCCTTACAAAAAATCAATAGGTTCACTGTAGCCTATAGTGAACGCCTAGGGTTATTTAACTTGGGTTAGAAGATATGCAACAGGCATCTTGCCCGATAAAGAGTCTCATCACCAGCTTTCGGTCAGCCATCACCTTGCAGGGGCTGAGCGCGGTCCCTTCGTGCAGATTTTTGCGTCCAGCTCGGTGCTTCATAGATAAGGTGGTGCAGGGTCCCAGAACCGTGTGGACATGAGCTTGGTGGGGAGCACAAAGTCCTGTTTGCGGTTCTCCCTGTTCGGTGTGCCCCTTGGTTCAAACATGGGTTGCAAGTCTGCTTGGGGAGAGCAGTAATGAAATAAAAAAAAAAGAAATAAATAAAAAAAGAAGAATCCAAAGTTGGGGAATTCAAAGTAGAAGTAAAAATAGTCTCCTGAGTCCTGGCAAGGGCCTGCTCAACTAACCGAGCTGGAGCAAGGAAGAAGGGTTGCCCGGCAGTGGGGGAAGACCAGAGCGTGGGAGACATGCTGTGGTAAAAGGTTGTCTGGCAGCTGCCTGGGCCTTAATAGGTCACAGCCGGTGGTCTCTGTAATTTTGCGTTGCATTCTTGCCAGGGCTTGATGGCGAGTCAAGGTCTTCTGTGGGTAAGTGGCTCTGTGTCCCTAGGTTGTGATCACTGCATATGCGTCCGGCTTGGAGCTCTGGGGGATGAATGGGGTGATCCGTTCCGGATTCCAGGCATGGGTGCGAGCTGGGGAGCCGTTATTGTTGTTAGCTGGTCCTTCTGGGGACAAAGAGTCTTGGGGCAGACCCAGGAACTGCAGCATGGCCGGAGCGTACTGGATATCCTGGATGGTGTGTGTGTGTTCGATCCTTGTTGGACAGTCAGTGCCCTGGAGGGCCGCCAGCGGTAATCAATATTGTGTGCTTGGAGTACTGAGGTGAGTGGCCTGAGCGACCTGTGCCAGGCCAGGGTGCCGCTGGACAGGTCTGCGTAAAACGAGAGTTCCATGCCCTCAAAGCGAAAGGGGATTCTGCCACGGAGGGCAGCCAGGCCTTGTCTCTGCCGTTGCGGAGGGTCACGATGACATCCCTCGTGACTGTGGGTGGTGCGCTTGTTGGTTTAGGGACTCTAAAGACCTCTTCTGGGGTAGTTATTGTGGTATGTCTGTGTGGCAATATTGCCGGTAATAGGCGCCCCATAGGTTTAGGCAGGTCGGGCGCTGGGATGTCCTCCAGGACTCCCCCTAATCTTGATGTTGGATCTCCGTCTGGCGTCCTCGAGATTCGCAAGGCAGTGTTCGTATTGCTGAGTTTGCTGTTTCAGGTCTAGCGTGGTGTGTTGCATTGTGGCGATATTCTGGGCCTGAGATTGTGAGGAGCCCTCCAGCTTGGTAATGTGGCCTGTAAGGCCTCTTAGGTCTGTGCGGAGCGCTGTGACATCCTCGTGGATCCTCGGTTTCAGGTCCACTAGTAATGCTTTCAGGACCGCTGTGGTAATTGGCTCTGAGTCTGCCTCTGTGCCTTGGTGTTTTGCCTTACGTGGCGAGCTGGAGGACTGTGGGTGCTCTTCCTCTGCGTCGTCGGACATATCCTCGGAGAAATCAGAGCAACTGACATGCAGTGCCGCCATGCTTGTTTCAGTGGCTCCTCCCTGATCGTGAGGCTTAAGGTGGGCTTGCTCTGTATTTTATTTTTTTTCCTTTCTCCCCGTGTGGTCTTGGGGTATTTGCCTGTCAGTGAGTGTGTTTCACGTATTCATCCGCTTATAAAAATGTGGTTAATGACATTACACAGGAAAAGTTGTGCCGAGCAGCAACCTAATCCACAGAAGGGTTAAGCTAAGCAGCAATTATGCAAATGAAACCTGGTAACTGACTTTGGGCTCAAAGGCCGGTTACAGCCTATCAGATCTAGTGGAGGGGTATTTAGGCCCAGTTCTCATCCTGCCCTGTCGTGGTTTCTCTTGTGGTTGTCCGAGAGCGCGTTCCTGTTTATAGTTTTCTACCTGGTTTTTGACTTTGGCTTTGTTTATTGACATCTCTATATTCTGGTATCCTGACTCCTGGCTTTCCTCATCGCTGCGTCCCTTTCTGTGTTCCCTGACCTCGGCTAGTATTTTTGACTATTCGATGTACGTTAAATCCGGCAATTCTAAGGATCGGTAATACGTTACTTATTTGTCATCTGTGCTATACAGTTCTACATGCTGGATCAAACCGTAATCCTGACAGGGTGTGAGGGGGGGTTTTCTTTGTGTAAAGCTCAGAGCTCCCCATGCTTGTGAGCGTTAGCTTCGGTGTTCAGGCTCTGCCCCCCGGCCCCAGACTTTTTGATGAGCTGCGTGCAGTGCTAAAACTCAGCTCTGCATGTAGCCTTTTAAATCCACAGAGAACAGTGCAGCTGAGCGATCAAGCTCTCTCAAGTGATCTGGTGCTTGGGAGACACCCTCTATGTTCCAATTCCATTTCAGTTGCCCAGCACAGATCACAATGCATTAGGCATAACGTCTTCAATGTATGAGGTAAGAGACTGCAATACTGAAATTAACCAGTAGATGGCAGCAACTGTCTTAGTTTAAAATCACTTTACTAATATCAGGATTGATATTAGCAGAGGGAAACCTTTGGGATTAAGATTAAATTAAGGATTAAAAATACGGATTATTTGGTTTAGAATAACTATTAGATTTATTATCTGGTTTATTATTAAGTTTATGTTTAAGATTAGGTTTATAATTTATTTTAGTATGGGGATTATGTTTCAGATTAGGATTCAGAATATGGGTCAGATTAGGATTACAGCAGGAGCATCCCTTGCTGAATATAGCAAGGTAATTCCTCTGCTGGCACCAGCAGAGGGAATCCTTCTAACACTATTGCTAAAGTTAGGTTTGAGATTAGAATTAAGGTTATAATTAGGGTTACACATGGGATTATTGGATGGGTTAGGATTGTGGTGAGGTTTCGGATTAGATTTGGGGGTTAGATTTGGGGTTAGGGATTTAGATTGGGAATAAGAACCCTACTTTCCAAAGATACATTTGTACTCAGAAGAGGTTGCTGAGTACAGCTAAGATAATTTTATGACAGTGGGACACACGAGATTTAAAAATTAAGCATCAAAAATACTATGTGTATGTAAAAATTTTAAAAATGAATACTGAAACAAAATGGTAACAAAATGTCACTTCAATAATGCTCATAATATTTTATGTGAGAGTCTCCATGGTGTCCACTTTTGCAACTGATATGCTTTAGTGGCGTAATTTAAATATATGAGCGACTAAAATGCCCCAAAATGAACAAAAGACTCATTGTCAACTTGCCATTTTTTTATTTATTTTTTTTAAACTGTACTGCGCCGGGTATAATTTCATCCCTGTATTTTCACAAAAACTTAGCAAAGAAATACAAAGGGGGTCATTTTGTACTCTGGAAATATAGTTAATTTAGTGATTTTATTACAGTAGCATACATAAAGTTTCCAAAATTAACCACTAAAATGCAACATGTTTGTACAAAAATGCAAAAATAAAACAATACGATAAAATCTGAAAGAAATTGGTGCTAAAACAACTGTATAATAAAGCTCAAAATATACCATATGACATAGCCCGTGGTCTCTTTCACAAAAGGTATGCATTTATGGGGTAGTTTTTTTTTTTTTTTTTTGTTGCGCAGGTAGGTACATTATATTAACGGTCGCCACAACAGCATATTTCAAGATACAGAACATTTTGACAGTGGCATGAGAATTCGCACAATTTTACGTTTTTTTTTTTTTTTTTTTTAAGCATGCTTAATTAGACAGATTGTTGAAGTAAGATTAGCTAACATACAATGATATAAACTGACGATTAGTTATCAATTCTAGTTCTGCTATGCTATCGTAGTCATACTGTATAAGCTTGGTTTGCAGTTTAGCAGTAACTAAATGAAATAATACATTTAAAAGTTAAACTGTGTATTTAAGCTAAGAAACACCAAACCGCAGTTAACATTGCTAGAGTTAGCCTACGTTGTGTAGTTATGTTTCTGTTCTCTCTAAGCATAAAGATGCCCTGCATAAAAATAAGGGTAAGACGGTTTGAAGGTCTCGAGTGGGTTAATAGATGTAACATTTGAAAGCAGTTAGTGGAGACTGCACATTTTTAAAAGGTAAAACTGACATGCATGAGAACACAGGTGCAATGGATAAGTAACTGCTATATGATCTATGGTTAATGAGCTAATTGCGTGTGGTTAATATACTGTATTGCTTGCTCCACTGCTGCTATACGTAACTGTCTCTGCTGCGATATGCCAGGGCCATACTGTGAGACATACTGTGCGGTGGGATCTTGCAGTGTCTCTGCTGTAGGGCCTGCAGGGACGCAGATTGTCTCTGGGTCAGTCCGCCTTGGTCAGCCGACACCGGCACTGAAGGATTGGCAGGTGGGCCTGGAGCGCTGCGGGGTCCCCTCCTTCATTGGTTGTGGATGGGCTCTGTGCCGATTTAGTTAGCCGGGCAGCGACCATGTCGGATCGTGGTCTGCTCTGATCACGTGCCCCGTGTTCTGTATTCCGGCCGTGTGGTGAGTAAGGGTGCCCCTGTAGAGAGCAGGTTCACCTGGCAGGCAGCGCAGGGTCTTGGCTATGCTGCGTATTTTTTGGTGTGGTCGTCTGTCATTGCCTTCCCGGTATGGAAGTTTCATGGCAGCCATTTTATATGCTTTTCCTTCTGCTGTCCTCTCGTCCGGTCTGGGCCCCTCCGGAGTTTAGGCCGGGTCTCTGCACATCTGTAAGGCCGCCTTTGGAGCTGTGCCTTGAGTGTCTCTTGTGTTTCAGGCATTTTGTGCGGGCCGTGAGTGGCCTTTGTGCGGTTCCAGGTTACTGGGTTACCCTTCTTGCGGGTGGGGTTCGGTGGTTTGCCCTACCTCCCCCTGCGCTTCCATGCTTTGGACCCTGCCTCATGTCGCTGGGTGGGGGTCCCTTTTGGATGGACTGCATCAGGGACTCCAGCTTCTCCCACCGAAGATGCGGTCGTATCGGCGTTTAGTTTCCCTCTTGATTATGTGCAGAGCTGAGGTCTGTGGGTTGGGTGCCATCTTGCCTGCTCCACGTGTGGCCTCTGTGCTTCGCGGTCGTGTGTCTTGGTGAGTGCTTGTACACTTGCTTGTGTGGGTGCGGACCAGGATAACCCCCACCGGTCCGGGGGGAGGGTGGACGCGGTCTCTGTGTTAAGTTTCCAGGCATTCTAACCTCTTCTGGTAGGCCTCGCCAGTGTGTCGGGCACGTACCAGGTAGGTAGTCGCTTGTTGGGTACCGTTGTGTCCACCTTGGCAGCCCCCGTCATCTGGTGACCTTTGTTTGACTTTTAAAAGCTGTTACAGCGGCTTTCTGGCATTTTTTCTGGCAGTGGTTGCAGGAGCTATGGTGATTAGCATCCGCTCGATGCTGCGGTCAGGCCCCCTTATAGGGTAATTTTAACTGTCAAACTGCTACAATGCACTAAAATAAGACACATCAAATCCATCTATCAAAATTCTAATTGTAAAAACTATAATGGTCAATAAAAAAATTTATTTATACACACACACCCCAACCCCACCCCCTCTCTTGGCATAAACTGATGAAAAAATGCCATCACGTTAAGGCACAATATACACCATATGAGATACTCTGTAGTGTCTACTTTCACAAATGGTAGTGGTGTAATTTCAACAAAGTGCTACAATGCCCCAAAATGAGACTTGCACCCAACAAAATTATCACTGACAACTGAAATGGTCAGGTCTCTTTTTTGGTAATATAACTTGACAGGATAGTGACAAAGGCATAGATTGGGGGTATCTTTATACTCCGGAGATGTGACTGAACACAATATGGGCTTTTCTACAGCCGTAGTAAACATCAGGTTTACGAAATACACATTAAAAAAACCTTGTTTTGTGTGTGTGTGTAAGAAAAAAATCTGAAAAAACAGCGGCAGCGATATGGCTACGTAAAGTGTCAGAATACCCTTAGGTAAATAGCCTGTGATGTCTGCTTTATATAAATATATACATTTGTGCGTCAATTTTGATTTCTGTGATGGCTATTAAGCTTACAAGACAAACGTCCCAAATTCTAAAAAAAAACCTCTGAAAATCAGAACAACTAATTGAATTACTTTCCTTAAGCTGCACTTATTATATACACGTTATTTGTGCCTAAACTGTGTGGGGGGAATAACAATATATTTTAATTTTGTAAAAACTATTTTTAATAATAAATAAGAATATATGTCACTTCAGATTAAAGCCTTTTTTTTTTTTTTTTGTCCTTTAAAAATCGGTATATAATGTATTGGTGCAATAAATAAGAAAAATGCAAACTTTGGTTGAACACAAACCGCAAAAATTGCTTGTGTCCTTAAGGGTAAGTCTAGTTTTTGAAACTGTGTCCTTAAGGGGTTAATATATCTTACACCACCCTCACACCACTGAGTGTAAAGTGCAAAAAGTGTAACTATAGTATTGTTTACTCAGTTTGTCTGCAAACATGTTTGCTCCTAAAAGAACTCAAGTTAGCACTTTTTCTCATCACCAGTTTATGTAACAACATAGTTTTATGTTCAGGCGACATTGTCATGAATGCTATTTTTATGGTGCTCTCTTTCTTCCTAAAAGATTACGATAATGAAGAAATTTTGACTTATGAAGAAATGTCCCTTTATCACCAGCCAGCAAACCGAAAACGACCAATAGTTCTAATAGGTCCACAGAACTGTGGGCAGAATGAGCTTCGCCTCAAATTGATGAACATTGAGGCTGATAGATTTGCAGCTGCTGTACCGCGTAAGTATTTTCAGTTTGTTGTGACATTTGTTATTTTAAAGCAGAACTTTCCTTGTCCACTCACCCCGGTGAGTGAACAAAGCTGTGGATAGGAAATTATAAAATACACATTGCGACACTTCAGTATTCTTTACAACATTGTTGCCGTTTGAAGCTACAGGTTCATTAAATTTACATGCCCGGCAAATAAAAAATTGAAACAAACTACACACAATGTTGTGAAATTTAAAATGCAACCTATAAATAAAATAAAGTGTTGTTTTTTTTATATTTAAGAAATATTATCCTGGGGAAGGGGGGGGGGGACTTTAGCTGTTTTGGTGCTTAGTGTCCTTTTATTTTTAACACACTCCTTATGTAGTGATACTGGTGCCAAGAGTACCCAGGGCTTCTGGAGAGCTAATGGGAACTCTTAAGTTCATCCAGTTTACTATGGTTTCCACCACTATGTGCTCTCAGAATGTTATTAACAGATTGTAACCCTTCTGTTTGGCTTTTATGTACTCTCATAACTCTGTCTCACTCCAACTGCATCTTGGTTTAGCCTAACTTATTCTCCCTTGTGAGCAAGAAGTCCTTCATAGTCCTCACTCCTGCACTCAGCCAATCAATGTCCTGGATCTTCAATCTTTGATGTCATAGCAGATAACTGCATTGGCTTATGTCAGTGAATAAGCAACCCAAACTCTATGGTGGGAGGTCTCCAGGTTTCCTCACTGGGAGTGGGACAGCGAGGTGATTGGCTATACTATCCACATTATGGTTTTTGTTGGCTATTAACGAAGTTTAGCTAGGAGGAAGATTTTTTTCTGCAGCCAGTTGTTTAGCCGAGGGACGTTCTGGAGATTAATATAATGGCTTCACAAATTGTGAAGATTCTGAGATATTGTGCTCAGTCCCAGGCAAAAAAAGCCTACTTCGGTAGATACACTTGTAGTGTTCTGGGATTACAATTTCATCTACCAGTTTCCCACTTGTCTACTAGTACCCTAAAGCGTCAGGCTTCTGCCCTTTCAGTTCTTTCATAAGTACCTGAAACATTCCCTAGACTTGTCGTCTGCTTAATGTGTTCGCTTACTTTATCATTCTGGTCATAATGACTTCTTCCTCTTTGTTCAAAGCCAGGCATAGAATGGCCTCTCTGAACCTCGGATGGGATGTGGATCTACATGTTCTTCAGTGTGATTCCTCCTTCATCCATTTTTCTGTCTGTACTCTTGGCCTCCTGGCTTAAATCTCTGGTTTAGAAAGCTTATTCCTTTGTATACAAACAAATGCCTGGTAGGAATACTGCCCAATCTACCACAGTGGTAGCTACTTTCATCTTGAGGCATCCATAGAGCATATTTGCAAAGTGGCCTCTTTGCAAATATGATCCTCTTGCACACTTTTGCCAAATGGACAGTTTGTCCAATCATAACATTTGCATCCTGTTAATTATATGGCTTGTGACTGTGCTGCTAGGTTATACTTTATCCTACAAGTAATGGATTCTCTTGGACCATGACCATGTAATGAAACTTATATTTACCAATACATTTTTGTCTATGAGGCTCCTTCCTGGTGTTATCTCACTTAAGAATGCTGATGACTGATAGAATTGCTAGTGGCTGGATCCTTTTGAGCCTTTTTACCCTGCTATTTACCTTTTGGTCTATTTGAGAAACTTCCCATCAAAAGAGGCAGGAATTAGGAAGTGTCTATGAGTCCTTCTGTGACTGGTTCTGACTTCCCAGTTGGAGGATGCAACATGCCCCGTGTAATAGATTTTCACGGACCAAAACCATACAGATTAAAATTATTTTATTGGAAAGCATACAGTTTGGTTTAAGCTACCTATGGGGCTTTGCAAATTTCCCAGAATTTATAGTTCTGCTTTTATGGTGTATTCTATCCGTATAACACAGAGTGACCCCTAGAGTTAGAATGATTTAAAACTTGTTACAGTCTTATCAGAGACCTGAAAGGGGGTGCTGTCCATTCAGAATACTTAACATTCCACAGGATTCTTAAGTTGCTCATAAACTAAAGCTTTTTTTTTTTTTCTTCTTCAAGGATCTACCTTCAGTTAGATATGTTCCTGCAGTGTGTCAGCCTTATTTTAAGCAATTTGTCTGCTGGAGCAAGCATGAGAATAGTTGCTTGACACATTTGTAGATTAGAAGCAGCCGTGGCCTGGGAGCCACAGCTGCAGGAGCAGTTCTAAAACCTTACTTGGTTATACTAAACATGTAAGGAGTATTTTGATGGTTAATTAAAATGCTGCTGATATATAGAATAAAGGTTTTATTCCTATTTATTTCTTAATGTGAAATCCTTTGGGAAGGGCCCTCTTTACCTACTGTCATATGTGTTTTGTTAGAATTTAATTTGTCTTGTTTTATTGTACAGTGCTGCAGAATATGTTTCCGCTATATAATTGTAAATGTATTCTATTGTTTGGTTATTGGTTTTGCTTGCTGGTAATGTAATTGCAAACGAAAGTACATTAGAACAAGCTTTTATTTATTTCGAAATGTGGCCTCACCTGGTGAACTTTGGATACGTGCCCATTTTCCTCCTGTTCAAATAATTCAGCAATGATGATTGATTTTCACATTTTTGGAGAATTACTTTTTGAGCTTTAATACAGCAGGACAGTAGTGGACCCGTGTATAATGAAACACTAAAGCATCGTAATTAAAATGCTTTCTGTATAATATTTAAAGTGTACAATTGTGGGCACATTAGTAAATCATATAATCCTCTCTGATCATTTAATGTTCTTCAAAGGAAATAAAATATACAGATCGAATAGTAGTTTTATACACGCTGTATTAACTAACAAATTGGTAAATTCGCATTGATTTAAATTAATCGTCAATACCACACATTACTGGTCTCCTCCAGCCCTAACATCATCAGTGCATATCATCCCTAACAGGACTTATTTCTGTTCACGGAGGAACCCCAAAGCCCTCCTACAGCAGGTATAAAATGTCTACACATCCTTTTGAAAGTGCTGATTTTTTTAAATGTAAAGACAGAAATGACAATGTAAATGTCAGAATTGTTCAATCAGTAATGTGAACTTCTAAGAAACTAAAATCCAAAGAAAAAAATTATGAATATTTTAGATTGAAACAAACAAAAAAAACACAAATCTCCACGTCCTTTCATGATGGGTAATATGGCTGCATTTACAGTTAACTAACTATATTCTAAGTCATGCCTGCAAGTAAATGGCATACACCTGCCACCGAGGAACATGACTTTGCTTAGACCCAGATTAAAGTTCCCTTTTACTTTAGGGTTTTCTTGACCTTGAAGGTCATCCTACTACGAAAGCCATGGTCTGCAAGAGTTGCCAAAGAAATCGTAAGAGCCAATTGTTGAAAAGTACCTATCAAAGCCAGATGCGGTGTGATTCAGTCAGTCACACCGATTTATGTATCATTCATTCTGAAGCATTTAGAAAAATATCTGCATGGGGATGGGACCTGTGACCTGTGAAATAACAGGGAAGCATAGTCCCAAGGGCTTAGGAATCTAATGGCCCCCCATCCATAGGTGATTCATTTTGGGAAGAGGACCCACGAGCCCCCCCAGTGAGTGGGGGTCCTAATTAATTATAAATGGACATGCCATTGTTTAACCACAAATAATGTCATGCCCCCCAGATTACAATTCAAATCTTAATTCAATCTAAAATCTTTTAAGCAATCTATGGCAATATACCTCACCACAGAATGCCAAAAACAGAAGAAATATAGGTCGCGCTATAACAATTAAATATAAAATATTTAATAAGTATAATAAATAGATGTGCTTATAGTAAGTTCCAGTGGATAGATGAAAATTTCAGTACTTGGTGTCCATCTCTTACTGTTAGTGGTACAGGAGTGAAAAGACGGGATCTTCTCAAGTAGATGCAGTCTTGATTCAGTGGAAACCATGAAAGAGAACACAAAAAAATCCAATAGTGTAGATTGTCTGTAGATAACTGAGAGTATAGGAGAATAATAGGGAGGTAATACACTCACCTATTTCGGAGCACAAACTTGCTCTAGTGTGTTTGGCATTCAGTGGCGTTGGTCCCCCACTGGTAGGATATAGGTGAAGATAGTTCCTCCGTATGAGAGAAAGAATAAAAAACACAATATAGTGCTCACTGGATAAATAAAATGAATAAAATAAAAGAATAAAAAATACTCACATTGAGATGAGCAGAATAAAACTGCTCAATATGCTCGCATAAGTGGTACAATCCCCACTTAGGATTCTTGGTTGTATGTAGACTCCAAGGTAGAGAGTGATCAGGTACCAGGAAATAAATAAAATGATTATTAAGGAGATATATGGCAAAGTTGTAATAAAAAGCCAATATTCCTTTATTAATACAGTAAAAAATATATATATAATAGCCAAAACGCGTTTCGCCACACAGGGCTTTATCAACTGGCAATAGTAAAAAACAACCTGGTACATGAATGCTTATATAAACTTAGATAAAACATGTTAATTCAAATTTTGGCGCCAAAATGACGTCATCAATACAATTAATAATAATGTAAAAGTGTGAAATCATAAAAGGAAAGATACATGATGTTTATAATACAATATATGTATTGGTAGTATAAATATAATAATAAAACGAGTAGTGTAAATGGGCAAAAAAAGAAATCTAAAAGAATCATGTGATCGCGATATAGCGCGATCACATGATATATTAGTGCAGGCTGGGAAATGTAGTGAGCAGCCACGTGGTCGCGAACCTCCGCGACCACGCAATAGGCTGCTCACATAGAAGGGGAGGCGGCAGTTCAGACGGAGGTCGGCATAGTACAGCACGCCTCCGTCTGACGTCAGCCTGGGGGGCGGCAACATCCGCCGCAAATGCCTTTGGGACATGTAGTGATTCGGACGGAGGTTAACACAAGGATGCACGCCTCCGTCCGACATCACCGAAAAGGGGGCGGGGAAGGTGCCGCTCGGAATAATCTTGTTATAGCGCGACCTATATTTATTCTGTTTTTGCCATTTCTTTTTTGAGGATTTTAGAGGGAACCTCATATTTATAGGCTGCTGCTACCCACTTGTTTCTAACCTTTTAGTATATCACGCAGCGCTGATCCATTTCTCTTTTTCACCACAGAATGCACCTGTCATGGTTACATATATTTATTACTTGTTATGTATTAAATGTATATGTGTGTGTGTATATATTTTGCATATTGTATTTTTTGTAATATTGTATCCTATTGTAACAATGCAATGTTTTGTGGATCCAGATAGCTGACATTGCGCAGGATACCCGTGTAATGCTTTACCCACCATTTGCATTCAGTTTGCTGCAAGCACTCCATGGGTGATGATGGATTCACTTTTTGTGTGGTGGTGGTGTTTATTTTTATTTTTATTTTTTATTATTTAATCGGTTGCGTTGGCAAATTATTTATATATATATATATATATATATATATATATATATATATATATATATATATATATATATATATATATATATATATATATATATATATATTCTCTTTATTTTGGTTGTGCCGAAAGTACATAAGCGCCTGTATTGCCTTAACTGGATGTGTCAGTTGAAATGTGAATTAAACATGTGATATAATTTTATCAAGAAATAGTCATGCTAACATTGATAAGGTCAGGTGGTACTAACCGTTTGATCAAGTATAATGATAAGGTAGAAACGAACAAGTAGCGTTATGTCTAGAGCTACATCAGGTTACATCAGAAGTAAGGCAATTGTAGATTATGCTAACGTAGTGTACCTATAATCTTAATTTTAATAATGACAGGAGGCGAATATTTTGCATAACTTTCTTTACTTTATGCCTCCAGCAGCACAAGTCAATCAATAAACTTTAAACCAATCAGTAACAGGCATCACATCCATATATAAAGCCCTGACAGACACATGACTTCCTCTTTCTTTGATACGAAAAACAGTCTATTATAACGTCAGGGAATTCAAATAACAGTCCTGATTAACGTGTAGCACATAACTTGAAACGAAACTTGAAACCTTCCAGCTTTATCTTGTCGAATCCATCTATGATTACGCTGAAAAGAACAGAAATACGTGAAAGGTGATGGAAACCAACTGTTGTCCACATTAAATCCAGTACTATATGTGTCTATATTTACATTAAGTTAATATACTGAAACATTAAACAAACCATAGTATACTTAATAATCAACACGGATCTAACACATATCAACCAAATAAGCATCCCATAAATATACTGAAATACCAAAACCTTATAATTTACACTGAGAAAATGACAAACCAGAATATAAAAATTTCCAGAGTATAGGGAGGGAAACAGGGAGGGAAAATATTAGCCTCCTGTCATTATTAAAATTAAGATTATAGGTACACTACGTTAGCATAATCTACAATTTTATCACATGACAGGAGGCTTCATATTTTGCATTTTTAAAGCTGTGGTATGAGCGAGAAGGATGCGTGTGTGGTTGACGAAAATAAATATACGGAAGTAGTCTATCCGTGTCCAATTCGTCGCTGAAAATATAGAGGCCCCCTCGTGAAGGCCTGAGAAGCAGCCGCGCCTCTTACCGAATGAGTACCCAAACACGTCTCCACCCTCGCTAGCGATAACAACCAATGAACCCATCTAGACAGAGTGTTCATGGTAACTGGCTTGTACGGTTGGTATAAGACCAGCAGATGTCCTGAATGTGACATTCTAAGTGTTGTCGTGATCTCCATGTAGCAAAGTCCCGCTTTAACTGCACAAAGACTGGGAAACCGTCGGTAACAGGGAAGGATACGGACGCGGATAAGATATTTCTACAGTGTCTCGTAGAACTATCATTCTTTCCGGTGATACCGAAAAGACCGTCTACGTCGAACTCCAGTACATCTGATACCCGACGAAAAGACCTAAAAGTAACGTGACTCTGGCTAACGGCTGACTGAGGGATAGGACCGTGATATCTGACTAGCTCCAAAAGAACCAAATCAAAGTCCCACACCAGTGATACTTTGACGCATGGTTCTGGATGGTTTGATACCCCGCAGAAAATGGCATATCAAAGGCTCTTGATTGACCGGAGTGTCGTGAATTGTGCTATGCGTCGTCGAAATCGCGGAACGTAGCCCGTTAATGGAACGTTCCGATCGGCCTGTAGTGAAAAGGTATGATAAAGATCCAGCATCGTGGAGATAGGGGTAATAAAGGGATTGCAGTCCCTTCCCATACACCAGCGAACTCCAGGTGTTCCATGCGGATAAGTTATTTCGGGGGAATACCTGGCGTCCATGAGTCCCATAGTAGGTCTCTAGTTGGTTGCGATAGTCCCTTGATATACCAGTCTCCCCTGGAAGACACCAATCTACCAACTCCAGATGCTCCTGCATTCTCAATGGATGTTCTCCTTTTGGATCCGCCCGAAGGCAAGTTAAAACGGAAGGAGCAGAGGATGATCCTGATTAAGGACAACTCTTCTGGGTGTCACGCTTGCCTCCTTTACCGCAGTAATGAGTACTATCGAAGTCTTCGCTATTCTGATCCCAATTTCATAGGTGTGTCCGTATCTCAGGCAGTGAGCTTTCAGCCACTGTCTGGCCCGTAGTGAAGCAGTCCTGGGAAATAGTCAAAGGGTTATGGTGCCTTTCCGCCGTACCCGTCGAATTTCCTTACGAATCGTCGCTATCAATGATGTGGGAAGGTGTAATCCGCCCAAGGTGGAATCTATTCTGAAATAGAGGAACTGAATCACTCGGAACTGGGATCGAACCAACTCCTCTCTGTTCACTATGAATCCCAACAATTCCCGAAACTGTAAACATAAATCTCGTTTGTAAACGTAGTCATGAATTGGATTTGCAAAAGGTAAGTTGTCTAGGTATGTGACAGCAGATACCCTTTGCTTTTCAGTGCACAGTGACCGACTTCAGAAACTTCATGAGGCACCATGTGAACCTATAGGTAAGTGCCCTTCAAGTCCAACCTTGTAGATCCCCTAAGAGATGGATACCTTCCTTCTTGAGTTGTCGGTACGCCCCAAAACCATTGGGTTGGCATAGGTTGATGACTGGGTGATAGTCTCCTATCTTCTTCCTTACTACCAAACCGTTGCTGAGATAAATGGTTCTCCAAACGATAGTCCGTCTGCCTGAGGTCCTCGCTCTTTCGTCCCTAACTTCAATAGTTTGAAATCCATCTTTAATCGGGCTGCTTTGCGGCGTTCTGTGCACCTGTCTGCCTTGCGTTCCCCAACTTACATATTGCCCTTTGCACCCATTCCCTCACATCGTGAGCTTCTAGAGGTGAGTCTTGTGTGGGGTCAGGTCCGCAAAGTATAGAATTTTTTCACGGGCTGATCATATCCAGTATTTCATCTTAACTCATTTTGAGTCCTCCTCCTACACCTTTACATGGACCCCGGCTTGATCGGGACATACATATCACCACGAGCTCCATAGTGACATAGAGGGCGTGGGCATTCCATCCTGAGCCTGTCTCGGATTTCTTTTCCCATAGGCCTCCTAAGCCAGAAGTGAGCCCGGTGCTCCGGTTAACCCCATTCGGATAACCCTGGTTGTCGGATGGTGCGTGAGTCAAAACAGAAGTGTCCAGTGTGCCAAAGAAAAAACCTTTCTTGCTAGGCGGGTCTTGTCACTTTTACCTCTTCTGCCCTCCATTCTTTCATGATCTCCAGAGAAGGGGGGGAGGATGAAGACCTCGTCCCCTGATGATGGGTGTCCGACCTAACGTTGGTATCTCAATCTTCCATTGGTGTTGCTGCCGTTGCACCCGCTCTGTCGGATGGGTTGTTAGCCAGCATACTGGAGAGGACTTCTTCCCCCGGAGCTGTCATGGCGGCCTTAATCCTCGCCTGAAAATCGGTCGGGGATATTGAGGTAAGTCCGACATGCTGGTTCACACCCTTTCGGTCCGTGGGAGACAGGATCGTACAACAGTACACTTATTGCCACTCAGTGGGCCTCCGCGTATAACTGGGGGTCACCCAGAATTTTGATCAATCAGTATCATTTTCGCAGGATCCGGGGAGTGGTCTGAGAATGAGGACACCCTCAGTAAGACCGGGATGAGCGGTCTGCAATGTCGGGACGTAGCCAGAGTCTGGGAGACGTGAAAGTCTCAATATATATATAGTCCACGGGGTTCATCCTTATATGGTCTAGAATTGTGGAGTTTTGGCAGCACTGTGAGTTCTCCTTCTCGGTTAAGGGAAGGGCGTACGGAACCCCAGTTGAAGCATAGAGGTGCCAGAATACATGCATCTAGTGCGCCCTGGTCTGTGCATACAATGACGGAGCGTACTCTGAAGGTAAAATTCAAGATAGTAACTCGAAGGTCTTTATATCTGGGATAACTTCTAGATTGAGTTGCACTTAGTGTTAGGAGAGTTACCACTGGGTTTGGGGTTAGTCATCAACAATAGGTCACCGCAAGCCTTATAAGGAGGATAAAAGTATAGTATAAAACAGGTCAAAATTATTTATAGAATTCAAGATAGTAAGACAGTGGCACTATATTTGTCAGAGTGGTAGGCTGTGATTTGTTGAAAGGCCCCTTTCATCCTGTGCCCAATATTGGGAAGCAGCAGGACCATGTTGGAGGTTTAGTGTCCCTTCTTCATGCGGTCAGGCTCAGTGGATTCTGCGGGGCTCCATGAAGAAAGTTACTGGAATGCGTGGCCAGGCCCGAGCGAGCCACGATTTCTCCTCGACCTTCCTTGGTTAGTTGGAAGGGTGGCTGTGAGGCCTGACAGGTAGGACACAATCCACTGCGCTGTAGCCTCTCGCCTCCCCTAGTCTTAGCGGTATCTACTTGTCAGTTGGCAGGACCGCTGTCTCTTCGGCGCTCCGGATCACGGAGAGCCCTAAGGGTGGGCGGTGGATCGGGCGAAGCTTTGAGTCGGCCCCTCGCGCTGAAGTCAGTTGCCTGAGCAGCGGGCTGCGTTGGTGGTCCTCTCACAATGGGGCTAAGTTGGGGTAGATTTTCAGTTCGAAGCCAGAACGCTTGGCAGATGTCGCATTTGATTTCAAAGCGCTCCTTCCATGTCAGGCCTCCCTGTGTCTTTTGTAGAACTGGAGTGTAGGGTAGTGGTGCCTGTTAAGTTGCTTTCCCAGTGGGGACCGGGATATCCGCCGCTGGTGCAGACTTTTTTTATCGTAAGTAACTAAACATAAAATTATGCTTTGCCGTTAATTAGCTGGGCAAATAACCTTCAAGAGCATTGTGCAGTGTGTCCTGCGTTATCATACGGGTATCGTCCACATGTGGCCTGTTATATTTCTGCGTCTGGGTATTCCACTGTTATGAGAATTCAGATCAGTCCAGGCTAAGATTACCCCTGTGAGGCAGCGTTGCAGGCTTTTCAGCCTATATCTAGTGATGGTAAGTCCTGTGCTTTGTGTCTGCTGGACTCGTCTTTTCTGCCACAGGGCCTGGTGTCTCTGCCTTGGGGTTCTGCTCCGGTAGTGTCCCCCATGTGGTGCAGTCGCGTGGTCGCTTGCGGTGTTGCCTTGTATAGGGAGGTGCTTGTTGTGTTGCGCTTATTGCCGTGGTTTCGGTCAGGTATGGTATGTGTGGGCGTAGCTTGGTTCGTAGCCCCAGTGTTTCTTGTGTGCTGTAGGGTTAGTGTGCACGGGAGGTTTGGTGCACCATCCCGCCTTGAGGCTCGGCGGTATCTGTTATGCCGGATGGCCATCTTGGAGGCTCGGGGTATCTTCATATAGTAGCTGCGCCTCGCTGCAGGACGTATCCATGAGGCCACTGTTAATTCAGCTTGGCGGTGAGTTACTCCCCGGCTGTGTAAAGCCCCCCTGAGGCCTGCGCAGAGCCAATCAAAGGTTTCCAGTGAGGACCTGTGGGTCTGGGCTGGTGCTCCGCATTTCAGGCATAGG
This sequence comes from Pelobates cultripes, assembly GCA_933207985.1. NCBI lineage: Eukaryota > Metazoa > Chordata > Amphibia > Anura > Pelobatidae > Pelobates > Pelobates cultripes. The sequence continues at coordinate 38,038,686 of OW240924.1, forward strand.
CTGGGTGGCCATTTTGCACAGGCTGTGTGGGTTTGTTGCCCCGCTTTGCTTCACCTCCATCTTGCTCGCTTTAGGGATGTGAATGGGTGTTGCAGGCTGCTGCTGCATACCACGAGTTTTGCTGTCGCTTGTGTCCGCAATTTTGGAGGCCCTCACCTCCGATCTGTTGGTTTCGGCTGTCTGTTCTGACTGCAGGTGTGTAGCAGGGCCAGCTCTGTGGCGGGGACTAGGATATCCCCCCTCCCCCTCGGTACATGGGGGGGGGGGGCAGGGCCAGATTAAGAGCCCAGTGGGCCTGGTGCTGACAATTATGATGGGCCTATTTACAGAATCTTATTGACCAAAAACACTAAAACAATCATATCTCCCAAGCGTCGTGTATCTGATGGAGATGGTGTTGGAGGGAAACTCAAAGGATGCAGCTATACGAAAACACATACTCTATGCTAAACTCTCTCTAATTTATGCTTTCATCTTTCAAGTAAATCCATAACCTCTAACAGCAGTGTCCAGTGAAGCAGGAAGTCAATGTGCGGGGTAAAAGTGTATGCCACTGGTGCAAATCACGTGACTAGACCTGCCAAAAGGGGTGAACATGCCCAAGAAGGGGTAATTGTTTGTCCAAAGAATTGGAAGGCCAGCCTGGCATGAATGCATGTCAGACTGCCTGCCAATCCTGCAGGCTGTCCAACTAAGGGCATACTATGCAGGCAGCACCCTGAGCTTGGCATAAATGCATCAAATGATGCGCCTTCTCCAAGCTTTCTACGGACTGTCCCCTAGCACTCACATGTTCACTTGTCTTCTTATCATCTTACTAGCAGGCAGAAGTTCCTGGTATGTAGTCTGACAGAGAAAAGGTGTATGTAGTGAGTGTAGAAGAAACTGGACATGCCACAGTGTTAGAGAGACCAAAGTCTGCATTATCTAAACTTATTTTATTGTCAGCCAGTCCACACAGGTTTTGTTCTCATGCATCCCTCTTAAGCTTCCAAACTTAAAGGGGCACTATAGTCACCAGAACAACTACAGCTTATTGTATTTGTTCTGGTAAGTAGAATCTTCCCTCCAGGCTTTTTGCAGTAAACACTGTCTTTTCAGAGAAAATAACTCTGATGGCCACTCATTAGATGGCTGCTAGAGGTGCCTCCTGGGGCAGTACAGTACTGCCTAGTGTGCAGCACCGCCATTCAGTGTCTCCACCCTCTGCATGCAGACACTGAACTTTCCTCATAGAGATGCATTGAATCAGTTTATCTTCATGAGGAGATGCTGATTGGCCAGGGCTATGTTTGACTTGTGCTGGCTCTGCCCCTGATCTGCCTAGTTGACAGTCTCAGCCAATCCTATGGGGAAGCATTGTAATTTGCGCAGACCACCACTTCTGATGATGTCAGCAGTCAGTCAGTTCAGAGGCAGACAGGGACAGAGCCAGCAGCTGCATACTTGAATACAAGTAAGAGTTTACTATATTTAGGGGGCAAGATGGGGCCACGGGGGCTAAATTGTGGTTTTAACACAATAAGGTCAGAAATACATGATTGTGTTCCTGACCCTCTAGTGTTCCTTTAAGCAAGAGTATGTGAAGAGTAGTTAGGGTTGCCACTTTTATTGGAAAAAAATACCAGCCTTATACATTTGAATAATTAGTTATGCGTGACATCACATGATGTAAATCACAAGGAGTGACATAAGAGAAAATTCTGTAAAATCACCAACAAACTACTCAGTTTGATTCTGCTGTATAGATGGATTGCTCCCAGTGTCTCCCAGTGTCTCAGTTTCGCAAGTCATCCGGTCTCTGTGTCCCTCTGTATCAGTGTCCCCATGTCGCCCAGTCCCCTAGTCTCTGTGTCCCCATTTCTCTCTGTGTCCCCATGTCACTGAGAGACCCGGAGACATGGAGACACTGAGTCACTAGGGACACTGGGAGACATGGGGGCACAGACACTGGGAGACTAGGGGACACTGAGACATGGGGACAAAGACACTGGGAGACATGGGAACACTGCGTCACCAGTGTCTCCATGTCCCAATGTCTCAGTATGTCCCTATGTCTCACAGTGTCCCCAAGTGTCTGTGTTCCCAGGTATCCCAATATCCCCTAGTGTCTGTGTCTCCATGTGTTCCCTAGTTTCTCAGTGTCCCCTAGTGTCTGTGTCCCCATGTCTCCCTGCTGTTTTCCTCCCCATCCCTCACTTACCTGAGTTGTAGAACTGCTGTCTGGACTCTTTGTGCTGTGCTACTTAAGCTGTAAGTGTTCCGATCGGGGTTCTCAAAGTAGCAGCATAGATAGTTGTCTATTGCTTGTAAAATTTAGAGGTAGTATGTCTGTTCAGGTGTGTAAACAATAATGGAACTAAATATCGCCGACTCTCACAACAAAATAGAAATGTGTCATATTAATGTAACATATGCATCATATCACTAAAGTAATAATGAATTGTAATTGCATTTATATCGCTCTCTGTTTTAGATACAACTCGAAATAGAAGAGATAATGAAGTTGCTGGGCGAGATTATCACTTTGTGTCACGACAGACATTTGAAGCTGATGCTGCTTCTGGGAAGTTCATTGAATTTGGAGAGTTTGAGAAAAATATGTACGGCACTAGTATTGATTCTGTGCGACAGGTTATTAATTCTGGCAAGATTTGCCTTTTAAGTCTTCACACACAGGTACGGTTTCATTAAACTGTGTACAACTCTACTAGTGCTTGAAAGAAATAAAACCAAAAGTTGTTGAAAGGGGTAAAAACCAAACGTACTACACTTAATGCTGTGTATATCATTAAAAGCAGCAAACTGCCGTGGTTATGGTACCAGGACTGCACTGTCCTCTCCACCCAACATAAATAGTCAAACCATTTAATATGGGGGGAGGGAGGAGGGCAGTAAGATCATACGAGCACCTTATCCTCTACAAAATGGTGTTTGTGGTGCTCTTTTAAAGTTACACTCCAATGCCAAAATGGGCAGAAAAAAAAACTCAATATATTCCTTGGGGCTATATGTTAAAAGAGCTTGCAGAGGCTTCAGATTTTATGAACTGCAGCCTTAGCAAGCCCTCCTCTTTCAATCTCTTCAGAGGAAATAACCTCAATGAGAACCCTCTGACTTGCTGCGTATGTGGACTCCGCACGGTCTGAGGTCTGTGTGGAAGGAGGCAGTGCGTGCCACTTCCATTAGCTCAGGGGAGCTAACAGATGTAGGAAGTAAACCTCCCTGGCTGTTTGATGGCAAGGGTGGTGTTCTCTAGTTAATTTTTTAAATTTCAGATTTTTCATAGAAATACGCACTTTTCTAAAGGTTAAACTAGGATACTCCTCACCCAAGCTGATGTGCTTCTGGTTTGTGGTGTGAACCTGTAACTTTAATATAAATGAAATTATTTTAAAACAAACAAAACAAAATGTTAGAGTGTAGCTGTAAAGTGATATTTAACGCAAAGTGCACAGAGAAGAACAAATAATCCTTGATAAACCAAACTTTTATTACATTTTCAGTAAGTTATAAAATTAAATGAAGTTGTAGTAATCTCTCCAAATGTGAAATATGGCAAACATGGGGTAGGTGGCTGCACTGTAACATGGATGTGCAATACAAAGCAAATAAGTACAAAGAAATCAGCCATGCGTCCAACGTCACTCTTATCTTGGGTGCCAGAAATAGCTGCACTATTCACAAGCCTAAATGTCTAAAGAAAACAAAAGAAAATTACCTGCACACTATCCATAATACCTGTCTTATAATAGGTTATGGGTACTACTGTCATTACCATTGCAGTGTAAGTCTATTTAGGAAAAATTGGTTTGTAGGTTTTAATAAAAATACTCACTTCTGTCTCATTAAGGATTTAACCTTTTAGCTGAAATTGGTCAATATTGTTGCCATAGGACTCACCTAAGAGGTTTGCCTTCGGCATTGGCAGGCGAGATTGACACTGTAGTGGTTATGGTGTTTGGAGCGTTAAGTGATTCAACTATTACTAATACAATTTGAAATGTGGTATGAAACAGAGAATGGAATAGATAATAGATATAAAAAGAGATATATAGAAGGAATGAAAAGAATAAAGGCACTTAGATAACTTAAGGTTTTTGGAAACATGAGGATTTTTTTCCTAATTGTTTGACTTTTATAGACTCACAATGTTTTTTGGTGATCTTGCCGTTGCCTTTCTATTTATTTATTTATCCCCCACAATTTTGTGGTTTAACTACTTTACTAGAACAAGAACATAAGAAAACACTTAAAAAATGTGAGAAAGGGGAGGAAATCTAACACTATATAAATATATAAAAAGGAAAGATAATATATAGCACTTTTTATAAAATAATATCCTCTGAAATAAAGGAAACAATAGTTAACACTTAGATAATATAATAAGTTTAATAAATTTGCACAATATTTAACTATTATAGAAGGATGAGAAAGGGGTCAATTTTTTAAAAAATTTTTTTCCTTCATTCACAATAAGTGTGATCAACTTGTGAAATAATAAATAGTTTGAAACTAAATTAAGGAATTAGACACAAAAGGGAACTAGAGTTGGTGCAAAGGGAGAAGAAAATAGTCACAATAAAAGCTATCGTTAATAAAGATAGTACACTGCAAGTATCATAAAATAGTTCATTCTGAAACTAAGAAAAGAATCATAGCATATAAATAGATAAGCTAATAAAGCTGTACAATATATAACGTAGAAATAACTTTTTTTCTCTCCCCTACCTCTCTCTATCCCCTTTTCTATCCCTACTTGTTACATTGTGATATCCTCCTCTGAACTCTGATTCACTGCATCTCGCTAGTATGAGGTGAGGCTCAATCCCCATATTACTCCAACATTAGATGGAGTTTGGATGCCACACCATAGGGAATAGGTTGTGGATTCCTGTCCCCAACAAAGGGGGTTGAAGACGGGTTGTTTCATGTATTTTTTATATGAGGGATTATGGTTTTTATCATGTTTTATATGTTCTCTTTTTTCTGTTGTGTTGACTGTGCCGAGACTTTGTCCTATTCTCCTACTCTCTCCCAATGGTTACAATTCTGACACTTAACGTACAGGGTTTAAATAATCCATATAAAAGATCCATGGTATTTTAATATATTAAAAAAAAGGGAGTAAAAATAGTATTGTTGCAAGAAACTCATTGGTCAAGGAAAGATACAAAAAGATTTATTCCTAATACTTTTAATATCAAAATATGTTCTTCATTAGAGGATAAAAGAAAATGTGGGGTTGCCTTTTTTGTAACCAGTGATATAGACACACAGATTATGTATCAGAACATAGATAAAAATGGAAGATACACTATAGTAATATGTAAAATACAAAATGAAGTATATACAATAGCGAATTTATATGCAACTAATGATAAACCCATTGGTTTTATACAAATGGTACTAAACAAAATAGATCATATTAAAAAGGGAAAGGTCCTTATAGGGGGAGACTTTAATTGCATTATGGACAAAATGCTAGATAGAAAGTCACTTGGAGGGGTTATCCAAAATAAAAAAAGTAAAAAAAAAACATCAAACCAGCTTAAACTTTTAGTAGGTAGACATGGTTTGTTAGCTATATGGAGAATTTACCACCCCCAAGAAAAGGACTTTACTTGCTTTTCAAAAGTTCATTATACATATTCAAGGTTAGATCTATTCTTGGGTACAGTAGAGATATCACTTAAGATAAAGAAGGTTCTAATTCAAGAAGTCACTTGGTCAGACCATAACCCGGTTATATTAGACCTTAATATAAGCCCAGATATTAAAATAAGGAACAGTTGGAGGGTAAATGATCTCTTATTAAAAAATCCTCAAGAAATAGAGAAAGTAAAAGAATTAACAAAATGATTCTTTGAAGATAACCAAAATAAAGGTACATCAGATGTAATAGTATGGTGCACCTATAAGGCCGTTCTAAGAGGGCACTTTATCAAAATGGGTTCAATAAGAAATAAGAGTAGACGTTCCTCCTTGACAGACCTATATATTTATTTAAATGCTTTAACAAGGCTTAATAAAGATAATCCCTCCAAACAAATGAGTGAGAAAATAGATAAAATTAAAGATAATATTAATGAAATTCTATGGCAGCAATCCTCCAAAAAATTGGAACGCTTAAGAATAAAATGGTATTACATAGATAACCGGGCAAATAAAATGCTTAAAAATAAAGTTAAAGGATATAGAATGGCCACGATGATACAGAAAATTATAACTGAGGAAGGGCCACAACTAACACCTGAAAAAGTTGGTAAAGTATTTAACTCTTTTTATCAAGAGCTATATAACTTGCCTAACCAACTCAACAATCCAGAAACATATTTTAAAAATGAAAAGAGGAAACGGCTATCAGAACAGGTTAATAGTATCAACAAACCTTTTACTGAAATAGAGATTAAGGAGGCAATAGATATGTTAAAAAAAGAATAAAACTCCAGGCCCGGATGGCTATCCTAATATATTTTATAAGCAATTTAAGGAAGAATTGGTGGTCCATTTGAAAAATGTATTTAATAAAATTGTGGAGGAAAAGGTCATCCCGGAGGAAATGCTATATGCAAATATTATCCCTATGCATAAGCCAGATAAACCACCAGATCAAATAAGAAGTTATAGACCTATTTCTCTGCTAAATTTGGATATAAAGATATAGGCTAGCATCCTAGCTAACAGGATGCAAACTGTCTTGCCTTACTTAATTCATAAAGACCAGGTCGGTTTCATAAAAGGTAGACTCTCCAGCAATAGTGTGAGAAAAATAATCGATATTCTAGACAGCACTAACGATTCAGGAGTCCCATTTCTGGCCCTGTCATTGGACACAGAGAAGGCCTTTGATAGGGTCAGGTGGGACTTTCTGATAGCATCTATGAAGGTTTCTGGTTTCGGTGGATGGCTAATGGATGCTGTAATTGCCTTATATTCCTACCCAAGGGCTAGAACTATAGGGAGAGGCAGGCCCGGACTGGCCATCGGGCATACCGGGCAAATGCCCGGTGGGCTGCAATGGCCGTGGGGCCGAGGTCGGCAGGGGAGATCACAGGATCTCCCCTGTCTGCCCCTGCAGGGCCAGCGTTATCCGAACGCCAGCCCTGCTGTGTGCTTCCATGGGCCGGTGGGGAGATCAAAGATATCCCTCACCGGCCCACAGGCAATAATAACCGGCTGCCAGCTGGGGAGGGAGGGAGGGAGGAGAGGACCGGCGGAGCTCCAACCAGAAGCTCCGCCGGGTCCTCTCACGGGATTCTGAGCGTTGCCGCGGCCTGACCGTTGGCCAGTCCGGGGGGGTGTGTATGTATATGTATGTGTGTGTGTGTATATATGTGTGTGTATATATATATATATATATATATATATATATATATATATACATATATATGTGTGTGTGTATATGTATATATGTATGTATATATATAATATATATACATATATATATATATATATATTTTAAAATAACCCTCAGTGAGTTAACAGACAAAAAAAATTAAAAACCTAGAATGTGACGGCAGATAAAAACTCACACACAGCACCCCTGTTACACACACACACACACACCGCCCCTCACACATACAATACGTCCAAATAAATATATATATATATATATATATACATACACACACACACACACACACACACACACACTACAGCACCCCTCACACTGCACCACTACACACATTACGCTCCAGATACACGCTAGATCCCTTATCCTATAGGCACTCTTAATCCTCTACACACACACAATCTCCTATACACACTCTGAGTCCTTTACACACTAGATCTCCTACACACACACACACACACACACACTGCCCCTAGCCACACATATTACACCACAAACACAAATGAAATTGACCTATTTACACAATACCACACCACACTCTACACACACGCAATTCCACAAGCAGGCTCCAAACACATGCACCATCCGCTTTCCTGGCCCTTTTGTCCTCTGGTATCCCACTTGTAGAGACACCAGAGACAACTTAAAAGCAAACACAACGCAAGCATATTATTAAATTTGCTTGCGCTGCACAGAACAAATACAGGGCCTTTTTCTAATGCTAGAGCTCTTCAGCAGGGCTCTGCGCATTGAACCAACATGCTCACTTTGAGAGGGGGCGTGCTTGTCTCTAGCCCCGCCCCCTACTTAGGGGGCCGCTCTGATTGAAAAATGCCCGGGCCTAATTTTTTTTCCCAGTCTGGCCCTGGGGAGAGGTATAATATCTGACTGGTTTAAAATAAGCAACGGGACGAGACAGGGATGCCCTCTCTCGCCGCTGCTTTATTTGTTATATATCGAACCTCTAGCCTGTGAAATTAGGGAAAACCTAAAGATTAAAGGAGTCAGAATAGGTCAACAAGATTACATATTATCACTATATGCGGACGATGTCCTAATCTCCATTACAGACCCTGTACCATCATTGGATGAATTGCTGAAAGTTATAACTGAATTTGGAAATTACTCCAATCTCAAGTTAAATGTAGATAAAACGACTATATTAGCAAAAAATCTAAGTAAGGAAGATAGAGGGAAGATTGGGAATAAATATGCTTGGGCTAAGAAACATTTGCAATATCTAGGTATTAAAATAACAAGTAACCCAAATAAAATCATAGAGAACAATATTCTCCCTATGTTGAAACAAATAAATAAACTTAAAGACTTAAGATCTGCAGAGATATCATGGATTGGGAGAATAAATGTTATAAAATCATACTTAATCACCAAATGGAGCTATATTTTCCGCATGATACCTCCTTAAAATTCCAAAACCATGGCTTACAATGATACAGACAGCTTTTGAGAAGTTTATATGACTGAAAAAAAAAAAGAGGGTGAATAAAAAAAATACTAAATATGAATTCCAAAAAGGGTGGGTTGCGATATTCTAGAGACCTGAGACATGCGCATTGGCTCATTTAATTATATCGTTAAAGGAGAGCTCCGCAGAGGAAGCCTGGGCAAAAATAGAAGCTACAAGACTGGGATCTCCAGACTTATTAGGTATATTTTGGAGTTTACAAAAGAGAACATAAATATAGGCCTAATAATGGATAATTTATTATTGCAGTGGAAAAATTGGAAAAAGAGACTTAAGATACTGGATAAAATAATTACGGATATACCTCTCAACATTTTGACAGTCAATATAGAAAAAAACCTGGACGTCTAATGGTATTAATAATAGAGATCAAATAATGCAACACAATCAAATTATGTCTTTTGAGGACATTAGGCAGTTATTTTATCTTCCTTATAGAGAGAATTTTACATATTTAAGGATAAAGCATTTCTTACACAAACATAGGGTCATAGAGTCATCTGAAGGATTACATCTATTCATGAATCTAATGCTAAAAGTAATAAAAATGTAGTATCATATTGTGCTAAATTATATAAATTATATAAATCAAGCCCAATATTTCCAGCCCTTGTATCTTGGGAAAAAGACCTACAGGTTACTATTACAAGAAATGAGTGGATAAATGCAAATAATGCCGTAACTAAGGCTATTCATTGTTTACATTCAAATGAAAGTCATTATAAGATCATTAATAGATGGCATTATGTTCCCACTAAATTGGCAAAAATGTACCCATCTTCTTAATATGTGTTGGAGATGCGGCTCATATAGAGCAGACTATGTCCACATCTGGTAGTCTTGCCCAAATCTAAGTCAACTATGGAATAAAGTAGCAAAATTTTGTCAAGAGGTGATAAAAGTAGATCTTGACTTTACCTGTATGTCTTTTGTACTACATCTGGGTTGGCCTAGAATTTCAAGAAGTAAAAAAGATATAGTGATTCACATCTTAACGGAGACTAAAGCAAAATTAGCGAGATATTGGAAATTATCCGATTTTCCCCTCTTGGGATATGATAAAATATCAGGTCCTGAACCATTGCAAAATGGAGATTGGAATCCTGAGACAAGATAACTATACTAACTCTAGAATAGAACAATGGGAGGAATGGGTAAAAAAATTAAGCCCTACATAAGGAAAATAATAGTATCTATTATTTGATCTTAGTACAGTATGTTTACTGGACATTACTGTTAAATATAAGTAGTGAAAAGGGGAAAAAAGAAAAGGGAAAAAAAAGGAAAAGGGAAGGAGAGAAAAGGGAAGAGGAGAGAGGGGAAAAAAGAAAGGAATTTTTTTTTTTTGAGAAGAACTTAAGATGATAAACTCAATATGACAAATAACTAATGAACATAGAGACAGATTAGAAAAATGTCTTAATAATTTTACATCTTAGAGAGCTAACACTGTTGATATGTTCATAAGGTTGTAATGTTTCTCTATTTTGCATCTCTATGTAAAGCAGTTTTTTGGTTATTTATAGCGTAAACCTTATTAGAAAAAAAAGAAAAAAGGGAGAAGAAAAGGGATAATAAAAGGGGAATATATCAAGCCCTACAGTAAGACACTATATGTCAGGATTTATAGATCTCGGCACAGTATGACTTTGTTTTTGTTTTTATGTTTATATGGATTGTTATAGACAGTGGCTATATAAGGCTCTTTTAAGTCGAAGTGAAGACACTAAATTTGATATGTCGTCTAATAAATTAAAAATTAGGTATCTTAGAGTGCTAGAACTGTCTGAATGTATTTATTGTCCTATTGTCTTTTGTTTATATTTTTAAATATAAGTCTTTTATTGTCTATTGTGATAAATTTTCGAAAAATAATAATGAAATGAAAAAAAAATGCGGTGTGATTTTAACTGCACAGAGGTGCTCTCTAGAGTGAATGTGAAGACGTTCAAATATATAATTTAGATCATTTTATAAAGCTTTTTAACTTAATCAGACTATATTTAAATATCAGTAAACAAAAATTACTTAAATGTTGTTTTAAATTACCCTAAATGTGTCTGCATCATTAATTTATCTCCATAGCACTGACTTCAAGTTGCCTACACACATGTGCACAGTAGGCAAAAACAGCATTGTGTTTTTTTTTTTGTTTTTGTTTTTTAATTAATTAACAAATAAGCCCAACTAATTTGGTTAGTGGGTGGCTTTTGGAAATTCCTTTACAGTGCTTTGTCAGCATTTCTGCATCGTTGGACTTGCTGCAAATAAGTCCCACTACTTTTTAATTATTTATTTAAATAAATTGTACACTATCAGCGTTTTGTTTATGTAGAAATTCCACTCGCTTATCCACTGAACAAATAAACAGTAATGGGGGAACGTCTTGAGCAGGACTAGTGATGGCAGCTGAAGTCCCTCTCACAAAACATATACAGTAGTAGTTTTTCCCATTTGAAACCAGATGACTAATCATGCAGTTTCAACCCCTATTGTCTTCTATGACCAGTTTGGAAATGCATTGATCTTGAAAGACCATCAGGTGCTCGATCTGTCGTTGACAGGTTGAATAGTTTACCATAAAGAAAATTAAAAGAAATGTTTGCTATTCTTGAATGTATGATTGCACCCTTGAAAGCAACCTTTGTTATCTTTTGATTATTGATTTTTTTTTTGTGTGTTAATTCAGTAGTTGCCATCCAACTCCTTAAGTGCAAATCACAAATGTGAATGTGTCTGAGAAAGTGTCCAGAGCTATTCCAGAGTTTGGGATGTCATCTGAAAGGGAGTTTGATTATTTCTTTTTTTTTTCCTATGCATCATTCTGCTTGTGTAAGTTTTATCATTTAAATGGGAATTCTAAGCAACATAACCATCGCAGCTCAGTGAACAGACTTCACAAGTCTCTTACATTAGGGAATGTTTTACCTAGTATTTTGTTGTTTGCAGTTTTACACAGCAGGGAACAAGTTGTTCCCTTGTTGTTGGTGCAAGTGTCATGTATGAAATTTATTATGTCGTTAGGGCTATAAGTTCCAGGAGATATGACAGAAGAATTCCAACATCCGGACAAGAAGAAGATACCAAATTGCATACCAAATTGCACTCTCAGTGAAATGGGTGTTAAATTACATGTGACGGGGAGTGGGGAAGACACTTGAAACGTTTGCAAGGTGCTACATTTCTACTGCCTCACTATTAAGGTATACGTGGTAATTCTGTAAGTTATGGATGTTAAATCAATTGGAAGATCACAGAATTTCCCTAACCAGCCCAGTAATTTTCCACCATGGGTATGCTAAACTTGTCACCTTCAAGTCCCTTATCTAATAACATAGTGAGGAAGGCTTATGATCTGTCTCTTCAGAGTGGATGATTTTACTTGTTTTTTTTCTTAATTTGGGTTATAGTTGAGAACACACCATAGATGGACAGATCTTGGAACATTTGCGCCGGAAAGTGCAAAATAGTCTCAGGATAAGTTTAAATATTTTGCTCAAACTCTTATTTTAAGAACATACCCAAATATGTTGAAAGAAAGCAGCCCCCACCTTCCCTCATCGCAAACTCTGTGTGGAGCATGTCTCATTCAGTCGACGGTACACGTGTAATGCTATCCGTCGTTGCATCTCCTGGTACAGAGGTACCGGTGGGTGTGATTCTAGTCCATTCTTGGAGGCCTTCCAGACCAAGCAGGAGCGTGGGGCAAAGTGACATCTGGAACACCTGGAGTGCCGAAGGTTGCCTAACCCCACCCTTCAGCAACTCTACTAACATGGCGGAAACTGCTTGTTCTCACAGTCAAGAGGGTGCATAGCACAATGTCATGTCCATGCTGGAACAAATCTTTTCCGACTTCTGGCAGCAGATGGAGCACAGGCTATGTCACCCACCTACCTCCCACTGCAAGCAAGTGACCACTCTCCATGACCGCAATCCCAGACCTCTCATCAGGAGCAAATGGATCTGGCGGGAGAGCATACCCAAATATAGCAGTGGAAAGAGCAGTGCAGCTCATCCAGATACAAAGTGGCACGGAAATGAGTACCAAGGCTGGGCCTCATGAGACTCTGGAGGTACACCAATGAATCCCACCAGCAGTGTCTGCAGTGAATCGCCATCCTCCATACGGAATTAAAGGTGTACAGCTCATCTACCCGGTGCAGGACTGCACTCTGCCTATGAGAAGCATAAGACTGCTTTGGGACAAGATTATTTAACTTTTAAATGAGTGAATTGAGCGGTGAGTCTGCAGGGGCATGATCTAGACACTAAAACTGCTTTATTAAGCTAAAGCGATTTTGACGTCTATGGTATCCCTTTAAGTAATTTGTTTCTCGTAGTGAGAATGTCTATAAAAAGGCAGGAGAATGATGATGTCCATATGTGAACACAGCTAGTCGTGAATGAATGATTCAGGACTGATCTAATACTTTATCTGCCATTTAAGTGCTTAGTGCATTAATAAATCTAAATTCTTCTGCAGTGAAATAATATCTTGCTCACCTTGCCTCACCTAGTTTTGTGTAATTTGCAGACAGGTGCCTCCAAGGAACGTTCTTTCGGTGTTGAGAGCCCTGTAAACAATTCTTAGATGCACATAAAAAATGTTTTGTTTGGTAAACTTTACTAATTGGTGCTTTTTAAGAGTTCTCTTTGGGCGAACTCTTAAAAGTTTGACCTAGATAATTGCGAGAGTTGGGATCTGATGTCTGTTTAATGTTATATTTTCCATTCTGACATGGGGTACTCTGTATATTTTTTTGTAGATAACCGAATATCACTAATTAAATGTTTTGTTTATTTAGTCTTAAATTGTTTAGTGTTAAATAGATTTTTTTAACAGGCAATATCCATGTGGGGTGTTTGGTTATGTAATCCTGACAGCATCTTTACTCTCTGTATTCTGCTTAAAATCAATAAAACACAAAATGGAGAAATAAACAGATTGCAGATCAGGCGCCTGGATACAAGTCAAGGGCTCATGAGCTGCACCAATATAACCACCTAATAGGGAGCTCCAATAAGGAGATAACCCTCCAAAATGTGCTGGAAATAGGAGAAAGTGATGTATAGAATCCCACAAGGGGAAATTAACATCAGGATAGCTCCACTGGTATAAGAAATGAGGAAGCGGGGCCCTAACTTTAATCAATCGAAGGATAAAAGGGGATATTCAAACAAAAAATATAACTTGAAAAAAGGAGATCTACTAAATGGTGCCCATGGGATCCATTAACTGGAGTACTAAATTGCATCTAAGTTCCATCTGTGTTTAGACCAGATTATCTGGTCCCTTGTTCTCTGTGGACCCTGTGCCTTTTCTCTCTCCCTAACCTCGTTTACACTACCTTCCCGTCAGTCGGACACTTGGGGAACTGGAACTTAGATGCAATTTAGTACTCCAGTATAATTTTGTTCTGACTAAATTTTAAGTTATTTCCAATTACAATTCTGTATGTATTAAAAAATACTAGCATATCTAAAACTTTTCTCTCTTGATGTATCTGTGATCAGCAGCCACATTCTGTTAATGTGATCTATATTTCTTCTCTTTCCAGGCTTTGAAAATGTTACGTAATTCAGATTTAAAACCATACATTATATTTATCGCTCCACCCTCCCAAGAGAGGTTGCGTGCATTACTGAATAAGGAGGGTAGAAATCCAAAGGTATGTGTTTGTTTTATATATGTAAATTATTTTCAGTGTTCTATGTCTGCACTTTAACATTTATTTGGATGCAAATGGGTAGCACAGTAGTAAAAAGGATAACAATTACAGTTTATTTTCCTTGTTGTCATGCTAGGAATGTGTGCAGTCTCCCTGTTTAAAGTCAAACCTGTGTTGATTGGTTTTGGTGCTGCGAGAGGGTTCATGTTTGGTGTTTCTTTGTGTTTGGTCCAGAAGATAGAAAAAATAAATCTAAAACATATTCTGTTTGAGAAGTAAAATCTTGTTCAGGCTTTACTGTACAACTGTATACAAACTGTAGTAATCGAGCCTTGATACCTACAAGTGCTTTCAGGCATTGGTTCAGCAATACCGTATACATGCTTTTCCAGTTAAATACCTGTTGCTATGCAGTTATGCAAAATGTTTTTATTTTTTTTAAATCACACTAGGTACAGTGACTCTTCAAGGGGTATCTTTCATTCAAAATGAAATTCACTGCTTAAACAGATTAAAAAAAAAAAAAAAAAGTTGACTGCAAGTATGATTGCCCAACGAAAAAAGTTTTTTATTTTAAATATGATGTTCATGATACGGTGTAAAAACTTAGTTAAAAAAAAACAAACTGGCACAGTATTTAATATTTATATATATATATATATATATATATATATATATATATTATGAAAAATGCTCTTGCACTCACTCTGTAATCCCTTAATGACCGGGTGCTAGTAGTATCCATTTATCCAAGAAGGATGCAGCACTCTCGGATTTAAAAGTCCAAAATTTATTTGTATGAAGTTAAAAAGATCGACGTTTCAGTCCTACATAGAGGACTTTCATCAGGATCAAATACAAACATATGAAAAACAAACATTGCTTATATACATATCAAAATTATTCAAATTGGCTTACCCCTAGGTGAATCAAGTATGTGACCGCCGTTCTGCCGTTCTCTGTGCGCATGTTTGGCCGAGCTCCGCCCCTTAGTGACGTCAACGTGATGGTGTAGTGTAAGTTTCCATAGCGACGTGGGTAATCAAGGCGTCGCTATGGCAATAAATAACAGGAAATAACCGTGCCTTGAGCCAGAAATAACATGCAAAATCAGAAACATGTAATAATCCAACAACAAGATTCTATTATGAATATAGTGTATGACTGTGCATCTATAGGTGCATTATAGTATATTTATGCCTAAGAATTACTATTAGGCACTAACACATTATCTATAAAGTGCAGTGTTAAAGTGACAGGCTTGAGAAATAGAGCCTGTGTTTATAATAATAAGCTCAGTGACTGCAGTAAAGTGTTGAGTACATATTATAATAAAGTGCCAATAGTGATCAAGTGCAAATGGAAGAATATATAAAGTGCCAACTTATGTAGAATGCATACAAATAGTCACCGATATTGTATACACTGAGGCTGTATATAACAGCCCAAGTGTATACAAAGAGAATTATTTAAAAAAATCGTTATGTGAAACATATATACCACTGTCCAATAGACACATACATGAAAAACACATATAGAACATGTACACATATATACAAAATATATTTTAAAAAAAAAACACACATAGAACATACATATATACAATATCCCAGGGTTTACTACCATTTTGTTAGATATTACCCATCCTGGACCTAAGGGCCAGTTGGCTATATATCACTGTATTAAATATCTTATAAACACTATAATATATAAGAACCAGTTGACCATATATCGCTGTTTTAAATATCTATTTTTGTAAACATTATGGCCATGCGTCATCCCATTGGCCCAATATCTAAGGTAGTATAACGTAAGACCTGGGTTATGTATCCTAAAGTTCTTAAATAAAGAAGGAGCACTGTGCATGCATATGAATAATTAATACCTTAAAAATAATTCATATTTGATAATTCAAAAAAGTACTTATGAAAATACTTATAAAAAGGAGTGGAAAGAGATGGTTTCATTTAGACCTCTTGGGGATACTGTGTCCAATTCATAGATCCAGTAAGTCTCTAATGGCCGAAGAGATTTGCGTAGTTGATTGATGGAAGGCCGTAGGGAAGACCATTCTTTGGGTTACCATTGTTTCCCTATGTACTCGGGCAGTCTTCACTTCTTCAAGAGCCTTATCGAGGGTAGAACATAAGTACTTTTTTGAATTATCATATATGAATTATTTTTAAGGTATTAATTATTAATATGCATGCACAGTGCTCCTTCGTTATTTTAGAACTTTAGGATACATAACCCAGGTCTTATGTTATGCTACCTTAGATATTGGGCCAATGCGATGATGCATGGCCAGCAATATAATGTTTACAAAAATAGATATTTAAAACAGCGATATATGGTCAACTGGTTCTTATATATTATAGTGTTTATAAGATATTTAATAGTGATATATAGCCAACTGGCCCTTAGGTCCATGATGGGTAATATCTGTAACAAAATGGTAGTAAACCCTGGGATATTGTATATATGTATGTTCTATGTGTGTTTTTCGTGTGTGTCTATTGGACAGTGGTATATATGTTTCACATAACGATTTTTTAAAATAATTCTCTTTGTATACACTTGGGCTGTTATATACAGCCTCAGTGTATACAATATTGGTGACTGTTTGTATGCATTCTACATAAGTTGGCACTTTATATATTCTTCCATTTGCACTTGATCACTAGTGGCACTTTATTATAATATGCACTCAACACTTTACTGCAATCCCTGAGCTTATTATTATTATAAACACAGGCTCTATTTCTCAAGCCTGTCACTTTAACACTGCACTTTATTTATGCGTAAGAATTACTATTAGGCACTAACACATTATAAATATACTATAATGCACCTATAGATGCACAGTCATACACTATATTCATAATAGAATCTTGTTGTTGGATTATTACAACATGCTTCTGATTTTGCATGTTTCTGGCTCAAGGCACGGCTATTTCCTGTTATCTCCATAGCGACGCCTTGATTACCTGCGTCGCTATGGAAACGTACACTACGTCATCACGTTATGAAGTCACTAAGGGGGCGGAGCTCGGCCGCACATGCGCGCAGAACGCCAGTCACACACTTGATTCACCAGGGGGTAAGCCAATTTGAATAATTTTGATATGTATATATGTTTGTATGTGATCCTGATGAAAGTCCTCTATGTAGGACTGAAACGTCGATCTTTTTAACTTAATACAAATAAATTTTGGACTTTTAAATCCGAGAGTGCTGCATCCTTCTTGGATAAATATAATATAATCGTGTGTGTGTGTGTGTGTGTGTGTGTGTGTGTGTATATATATATATATATATATATATATATATATATATATATATATATATATATATATATATATATATATATATATATATATATACACACACACACAACTTATCAAAAAAACTCTTGTAAATGTATATGTTTAAGCTTATTAAGATAAGTGTATTTCCAGTTCTGATTCACCTCCCACCCCATAGCTGCCTGTATATATACATATGCTCTTGGCACTCACCCATTAACTGACGTTTTCCTTTATATCTGTGCCTGGGTGCAGACCTCAGCGTAAGTATATATATATTCATTGAAGAAAGGTGCACTCACAGGGCTTCATCCATAAGTAGTTTTATTCTTAGATGTGCATTACATGTGTAATCAAATCCTCAATCAACGTTTCGACCCATAAAGGGTCTTTTTCAAGATCTTATATATATATATATATATAATAATGTTATTTTTTTATTTTTTTTTCCCCGGTCTTTTTGTGCTCCGGTGCACAATCTCCAACCAAAATATATATACCTAGTAGAGAGCACTCTGGAGTCTTGGTGAAGTAAATTCAAACTGGTGCTTTATTAAACAAACACAGTGATTAATAAAGCGGCAGTTTGAATTTACTTCACTAAGACTCCAGAGTGCTCTCTACTAGGTATATATATTTTGGTTGGAGATTGTGCACCGGAGCACAAAAAGACCGGGGGGGAAGAATATATATATATATATATTATTTTTTTTATTTTTTTTAAGGTAATTTTATTTAATTTTCTATTTTAATTTTTTTTAAGCTAAACTAGAGATTCTGATTGTTGTGTTGGTGCCGGACTTTCTTTTTAATTCGGTCACCGCATTTGAGATACATATTTTTTCCATTATGTGAGAGTACATTTTTGTATTGACCTTTTGGTTTTTTCTTATTTACCATACAGCCTGAAGAACTGAGGGATATCATTGAAAAAGCAAGAGAAATGGAGCAAAACAATGGCCATTATTTTGATGCAGCAATTGTGAATACAGATCTGGACAAAGCCTTTCAGGAACTTCTTCGACTAATCAATAAACTGGACACTGAGCCTCAATGGGTCCCATCTTCCTGGTTGCGGTGAAGACTAATAGAAAATGTATTTGGCAATCATAAAAGGTTGCGTATCAAAAGTTTAAGCACTGAGAAGTCAGGTTGAATCTGTTTTATAACATGTTGATTTTGCATTAATACCCTGATCATCATTCAGTGGATGATCTGCAAATTCACATCTGTCATATCAGATTTTTATGAAAATTGGAGTTGTAACATCCTCAGATTATCAGTTAAGTTATAAGTCCTAACACTATGTCCTTTGAAATTGTTTTTCTGCATTATCTGAATATCCATGAATTAATAGACTGAACACTCAATCGTGTTTACATCCTATCTCTGGAAAGGGTTTGGTGGAGTTGCCAGGATTATGTGGTTAATTTATGTGATCTTTAGTTTGACGATTGCATCAATTTAAAATGTATCTCGCAGGTGTCATTCACATATAGCACTCGGCAGTGTTTACAACAGAAACACCTAAAGTACCTGTAAGTAAACTCCATAAATAAGGCCATTAAAATTTGACTGTTTTTCAGTTTACAGCATTGAGCAAATTTAATGAAAAAAAACTAAACACTTCTCTGAAATGAGTGTGCTACTTATATTTATAAACCCAATCACTACTAATCCTGCAAGCTGATATAAAATGCACTCAACTTTGTATTA
Organism: Pelobates cultripes; assembly: GCA_933207985.1. Classification (NCBI taxonomy): domain Eukaryota; kingdom Metazoa; phylum Chordata; class Amphibia; order Anura; family Pelobatidae; genus Pelobates; species Pelobates cultripes. The sequence goes on from OW240924.1 coordinate 38,058,219, forward strand.
TATGTAGAGTGTACTGTTACCTGGCTTGCAACAATTTCTAAATGATTTCTGTGAGTATCAAATATACACAGATTTATCCATTGCTCTGCTCATTTGTGGGGGAGGGGGGAATCATTAATAAGATAATGTTGGGAATTACTTTTAGTGACTGTATGTATATACAAAATAGATTGTGTTTTAGCAATATGCTTTAGCAATTTACCTGGCAGCTGGAATATTCACTCTGCCACCATTTTTAAACAAATGTAATTTTTGTATTATCTTGGACTTAAACATTCCAATTTATAAAAGCACTGATACCAGCAGTAACTTCCATTTTTCAAATAGCAAAGAATGTAAACTCCTCTTTTTTTTTTATTTTTTTTTTCTTTTTTTTTTTTACATTCTTATAAATAAATTTGGATTTGTACAGTTATGGAAATGAATACATGTAAGTACAATTTATTTAGTTCAATACATCTGTCTTGTGAACTACTGGTATGTCAGATTCTGGTAGCAACTGAAAATTTGAGAAATTAATCTATTTCAACATGAGATAGACTTAAACGAATATTTGAGTTTTTATTGCAGATTTTTGTTTTTCATTCTCCAAGGCGATCCATTAGGTTTAACATTTAGCATTGTTTTAAAAAAAAAAAAAAAAAAAAGTTAACTATCAGAGGAGTGTCAAAGATTGAATGCTTTTCATATTCCTAATCATGCATAGTTCCAAACATTAGAGACTTGGTGAATCATGAAAAGAGTGGTTTGTTTTTGTTTTTATTTACACTGGATACTTACACATTTATGCAGGAAAAATTTTCTTTGTTTATCTCCTTTATAATCGCTTTTTTTTCTGTTTGATAACTTATCAAAAAAACTCTTGTAAATGTATATGTTTAAGCTTATTAAGATAAGTGTATTTCCAGTTCTGATTCACCTCCCACCCCATAGCTGCCTGTAGCACCTGGTTACTAATGTGTTCAATCAAACTCTTAGAAATTTTGTTCAGTACTGACACAAGTAATTATAAATAAAGCTAGTTGAGACATCTTATTTATAGCCAAGTGTCATCTTCCTCAGAAGCAGTCTAAGAGAGCGTTACTAGTTATATTACATTTGATTTTTAGAGGAATGTGTCTCACTGCAGGAACAGTGGGGAGATATTTGATGGTGGCCTTCATATACAGCAAAATAGATACTTGTTCTTGCATTGTCCATACATATCTTTAATTTATGAACTGTATAATCTCTCATTTGATTAAACAGTTGGGTTTTCAAACACATGTTGGATCTTAAGAAAACATCTAAAACTTATATTTTAAGTTTCCTGGCTCTTTTCAGCCACAAAGGTAATGTAGCATATGATCAGTTTTCTGTTTGGCTGCCCTTTCAATGTGGCCGGCAAGAAGTGATGGCAATATCTCTTTATACATTGCACACTCCCAGAGCAAGTAGATTGCAAGTGCATGCACTGGATATCCACAGAAACTGTCTGTGTTTGGCAAGATCATCTGTAGGAATCTTATTCTTATTCCACACCAGTGTGTGCATGTAATTGCTTGCCTCACATAGAAAATAACCAGCAGATGAGCATCACCGGATGCAGGCAGCATGCTACAAGCAGACAATAATACAGAGATTGGCATATTTCTCATTTGTGTGCTAGTGTTGTAAAACCGAAAGATCAGAATGTAATTGTTAATTTTACATTATTTGCATACTCATTAGAGTGGCATCAAATCTCCCAATGGCAACACATAAGCATGGAAAATGAAAACCATGTATTAATTTTTTTTTTATTTTTTTTTTTCATTTTAGTTCTTTACTGCTGGTTTTAAGAATTGTGAAGACAAACAAAGCCTGTAGTTTGTTAGCATATCAAATATGTGACCAGTCTATTATTAGTCAACATACAGGGGCTGAGATATCTTGCACATTTTTTGACACATTGATTAGTAGCAATTGTTTGTTTCAGTTTTTTTTTATTTTTGGTTTTTTTATTTTGGTGTAGACAAATATTGTCACTTCTTTATAAAGGATCCTGAATACACAACAGAAGCAACTACTGTACAGAATGGTAGAAACCGAAGTCAGAATCTCTCATAAATTTATTTTCATTTTGTTTTTCCTAATCCATGATGTAAAGCTGAAAGATGGAACATAGCTACAGAAACATAATTTAATACATTTTATTTGAGGTCTTGACAAGCCTTTCAATAGTTTATATGCTCAAAAATACCTCCTGACTATTGTGAAACGCAATTAAAAAGCAGAGTTGAATTTACAAACACTGGAAATATAATATATGGTTTTTAAAGGAAATGTATATTTTATTGAAAATGCAGAATTAGAAAAGTACACGTTTGCACTACTCATGTAAAGTGAATGAAGTTGTGATTAGTAATACAATAATCTGTTTTTATACTTTCTTTCCCTGTGAATATATCTTTATATATATTGTTTAATATCTTACACTATTTTCAAGGTAAACTAATGAGAATATTGCTTTATTTGCTGGCTAGTTACTTTGTGATGTATACGGTTGCAGTTTAAGCCAAGATAATTTGTATTTTTTTTTCCATTTTTAGCTTTTAGCAGCTTTTATGGATTTCATGGGTCATTTCGTGATGTTACTTCATTCTTTTACTGTCTCAAATTCTTACTCAAATGAAGTTATTTTTAAATGTATTTTATGAGTGTTTTTGTTTTTTTGCGTAACTAATCCAAATTTTCATTTGTACAATTTTTTATTTTATTTTTTACACTTCAAATATTTTCCAGTACTTTGTTTAAATATACAGCAAACAAAATAAAGCAAGAGGCAGTGTAGCTAGATATAATTGCCATTTGAAAATGTAATAATTCATTTTTGATTATTCTAGAAATGTCACCGTATTAAAGGGACACTATAGTCACCAGATCAACTACAGCTTAATGTAATTGTTCTGGTGAGTATAATAGCTCCCTTCAGGCATTTTCATGTAAACACTGCCTGTTCAGAGAAAAGGCAGTGTTTACATTGCCCCTAGGGACACCTCCAAGTGGCCACTCCTCAGATGGCTAGTGGAGGGTCTTCCTGGCTCAGTGCTCCACAGTAGGCAGCCCTGTTATTCAGCATCCCCATGCTCTGCATGGAGACGCTGAATTTTCCTCATAGAGATGCATTGATTCAATGTATCTCTATGAGGAGGTCCTGATTGGCCAAAACAGCATTTGGCCCGCCCCTGTGCCAGTTTTAGCAAAGGGAAAGCATTGGATTGGCTAAAAATTGGCCATTTTGAGGGCGGAGCCAGCGCCGGCGGAGCCAGCGCCGGCAGACCCGTGCGGCCCTGGAAATAAGGCGAGTTTTAAACTTTTATAGGGGAGCTAAGGGGGGGAGGGGGGGGCACACATGTACACATACATTGCTTTAATCCATTCAGTTTGTTTTAGGATGGTGAACAAAATAAGAGTATATCAGTTTTATCAATATGAAAACATAAATGTAAAATTACATTACCCCACATTAATAAGGACTAGTCAGGAATTCCATATACTGTATCAGCCCATATTAGAATGTTATTTTATATTTCTGCTTCTACACGAATATATCAGTCAATCTTAAATATTACAATTTAAGTGATCCATTGAAATCCTAAATTATCCCACCCACACAATCTTGATTAAGGGTGAATAGATTTGTTTACGAAATTTTTATTTATTTTTTTACATAATTTGAACCTTTAGATAATCCTGTGGCACAAACTTAATTTTTGTTTTTTTTTGTTTTGTGTATTTTTTTTTCCTCCAAAAATATTCTTCTATGCTCAGAAAGCTAACAATTAAGCAATATAATAAACTGCTTGCTATATTATGGTGCAAAGAAATTACCCCTTTCATACTTACGTATTTTGGACAGCATTCGGACTTCCAGGGCTGATTCAAGGATTTTTGGCTACACAGTCAAAGATGCATTTTTTCCTTGGTTGCCTACCAGCCAGTGATATAGATAATGCATTAAATTTTTCAACTACAGCCTGAAGTTTCCATTTTAATTTATGGGATTGGAGGCCATTTTATAAATGTTAAAATAAAATACCCCATGGTATATTTAAGAATGTATGTTTGTGTTTACAAAATTTGTATTTTAATTTTTCATTCAAAATGTTCATGGCATTACTGGTTACAAGTTCAACCTCTCTATTAGCAGGTAATTTGTTAAGTACATATCCACAGAGAAATTACACAAAATAGACATATTTACGTTTATACATATCATTAGATTAGGAAGAATTTGGACTCTTGCAAATTGATTTGTAAAATCTTCCCAGTTAAACATTTGATATAATGTCCTACATTTTGTTTTAGTGCGACTGCTGCTTGAAGGATTATCCATTTGATTTGTAATGAGTGACATGTTGGTTTTAATTTATTTTTAATTCAAATTTGTTTTGCCTTTATGGTCAGTTAATACAAGTAATTTCAAAATACTCCACAGTTCGAACATTTTATGTGTATGATTGATTTATCAGATATACTAAAGCTGGGGATTTGTCTGTTTCTTCTGATCCTTCACCTTTGTACGAGTACCGGTATATATTAAAATGGGGAGGGAGAGGACTGTCAAAATACTCCACTGTTTAAATATGTATATATTTTAGTTTTCAGCACTTTCTAACACATCACTGATGTTCTACTACAGATTTGCGTTTTTCTTGATTTTTTTTTTTTTTAAACAATTTCCAATTTTGGATTTTTAACTTGAACAAATGATGGTGAAAGTAAATATTGCCAGCTTCAATATTTATTTGTGATAGCGAAGGCCTTAACTATATGTTTAGTCCTAATTCATTTTATATCCAGTATTTACCTGCACTGTGTATTGATGAGTTGTCACAAAATGCACAATTATGTAAAAATGTAAAATTTGATTTTAGACTTTGAATAAAATCACACTTGTACAATTACATGCATTTGTTGATCTTTTTAAGTTTTGTTTCTATATAAAATAAATTGTAGTGTAATAAATGGCTTAGTAATTGACTTGTGCAGAAATGGTGTTTTAGCTGGTATTAACAAATCAGAAGCCTTTTTAATCTGTGCCAGTAGTGGGTGCATGGAATAGCCTTCTAGCTGAAGTGGTAGAGGTTAACACAGTGAAGGCGCTTAAGCATGCATGGGATATGCATAAGGCTATACTAGCTATAAGATAAGGCCAGGGACTAAGGAGAGTATTTAGAAAATTGGGCAGACTAGATGGGCCGAATGGTTCTTATCGGACGTCACATTTTATGTTTTTATGAATTACTTGATCCATCCTGGATTCAACTAACATAATCCAAATGTAAATACTGGAAGGATTGATTCATTAAAGTGCAGGTTAAAAGGCGTTTGATTTATTTGTACCACGTTGTTATTTTATTTATATAGCCCCAGCAAATTCCACAGCGCTGAACAATGGGTGGACTAAGACACGTAATTGTAACCAGACAAGTTGACACAAAGGAACAAAGGGATTAAGGGCCCTGCTAAGTGAGCGTCCATGCTAGAGGGCGTGGGATATAGTAGGGGTAACGAAACAGGTTACAGGAGAAGTATTCACTGAGAACTTAGTAGGATATATTTGACAGTTGCAGGAGAGGAGTCATGGGGGTGGGATAAAAAAACCTGCTAACAGTTTAATTGATGTGTGACGGACCGCCTGGCACCCCGACCGGTTGCCTCAGTCAATCGATGCTCCTAGTGCTCCCTGAGGACTCAAAGCACTACACCCGACACCATCAGAACTGGGACCTTGCATGGACCTTGTTGGGGACTCCAACACAAAAACACAGACCAATAAGAACAGTGATTAAATGCACAACACTCCCATAACAAACATACAGTTCCTCCTTTCTGCCTGGGATATAATGGAGTCAGATACTATATCAATTCAGTTATCTCCAGGCAGAAAAAACACATTTCTGAAAAGCCCTAAAACACAATATCCCCACAAATGTTTCATCCCCTGATAGCCCTGATCTGGGTAACAAACATATCCAAAAATCACCCAGATCCGTTCAGGGGTTAAGAAATTCTATGAAATTAATTTATTTCACCGACCGCAGGCATGGTCCCATAGCCAAAAATAGTTCCATAGAATCGCTGCTGGAGGACCAACTGGGAACTGCAAAGTTTTCATGCCGAAAATAGTTCCAGGGCATTCGCGACTAAGTCCCCCTGAAGTCTATACGCACTTTTGGTTTTGGTCCCTGCAAACAAGATGGAAACCACCTCGTGATCGAATGGCACTTGGAATGGCTTCAGGAGTTCGAAGTGCCGCTTCGAAAGTTCGAATTGTTCCTGTTATATGCCCAACAGGCACAAATAGTGTTTTCAACCAGGGTTCAACACAGGGTAATAGGCTGGCAAGTATGCCTCTCCAAGGACCAGTGGCGAGGTTACTTTCGCCACAATATGCTTTCCTGAAAAAGTGTTTTCAAAGATTTTTTTTGAAGGAGTGGAGACTGGGTGAAAGTCTAACGGAGAATGGAAGGAAGTTCCACAGAAAAGGTGCAGCCCTGGAGAAGTCTTGATGGCGAGCACGGGACATACTTGTGTATTAGGGATGATAGGTAGGTTGCAGCAGCATTATGGAGGGACATGTAAGCAAGCACCAGAATCTTAAATTGAGCCCTATATCTAACTGGAAGCCAATGTAGGGACTGACAGAGGGGGGATGTGCGGGCAGATAGGAAAATGAGCCTTGCCGTTTTATTCATTATAGATTGCATTGGTGCAAGCTGGGTACTCATAAAACCACTGAGAAGGGGATTGCACTCAAGGTGAGAGAGAACAATAGCATGGACCAGCACCTTAGCCGCGTCCAGTGTTATAGGGGCGGATGTGAGCTATGTTTTCGAGATGGAAGCAGCAGGATTTTTCGATCGATTGGACATGAGGAATAAAGGAGAGGTCGGAGTCAAAGAGAACACCGAGGTAGAGGTAATGGTGGCACCATTGACTTGGAAGGAGACCGACATGGGAGTTGCAACACTTGAGGGAGGAAAGACCAGAAGTTATGTTTTGGACAGGTTGTTTAAGGAAGTGAGCAGCCATCCAGTTGGAAATCGCAGAGAGGCAGTCAGAGACATGAGTCAAGATGGGTGGAGTGAGATCAGGAGAGGACAGGTAGATTTGCATGTTATTTGCATTTACATGATAGTGGAAGCCAAGGGAGGCAGTATAGATATAGAACCATAGGGGATCAAGGACAGAACCTTGGGAAAACGCCAACAGAGAGCGGTTGGGGAAAAGAGGCAGAACCAGAGAAAGAAACACTGAAAAAGCGCTGGGAGAGGTAGGAGGAGCACCAGGAGAGAGCAGTATCCCATAGACAGATTACGGAGAAGAAACTGTTGATGATCTAAGGCAACAGAAAGATCAAGGAGAATTAGGATAGAGTAGTGGCCATGAGATTTAGCAGCGATTAAATCGTTGGACGCTTTGGTCATAGCCGTTTCGACATTGTGATTAGCGTGGAATCCAGACTGTCAATCTTGCATACCCAACTCTCTCAAGGATCTGGGAGGCAAATGGGAGTAGTAATATAGATGGGGAGTTGGAGTCAAGGTTGGGCTTTTTCAGAATTGGGGTTATGGTTGCATGTTTGAAAATTTTAGTGAGAGGAAGAGCAAGAGAGGGAGACAGTGCAGATGAGATATGAGGTATGTCAGAATATTTATATCAAGACATTTTGTGCTAAAAAGAAATTAAAGGTGTATATTGCCCAAGTCACTCAAAACAAAGCGGTCTCCATTTTGCTATCTTCAGGATAGCAGAGACATAGTTTCTTCTTACTTTCACTAACCAAGATAAGCAATTAAGCAAGGGGGATGGAATGCTCTGTCTAAATGTTAAAGGAATGTATTATCTAAACACAGACATTAGTGACAGAGAAGACCAAGTAATTTTTCTTTCTAAATGGGGTGAAATTGAGTTTAGAACTGTCAATTTTACAAGTTACGATCAAAGTAGTTGCCACAAAGACTGAGACAAATGCTTTGAACTGACAGCAAATCTAAGTTATGGTAGTCATCTTAGATAAGCCAAATGACGTCAAAATCGTCATCAGGAAAAGTTAACTCTTTCTTGGATAGGAAGGTTTCGTTAGACGAGACTGCCATCTATGGATCAAATACCTAAATTGCGATCCATCGATTGGACACACCTATGGCTGCCTATTGGTTTATCAATTAATGACGTACAGAGAGTCTGGCCCTTTAAAAGTTAGGACAAAGGGAAGACAGGGTAGTTGGAGTTGGAGACAGAGAGATGAATTGAAGTTTGGGCATCCGATTCGGACATGCAGAGAAATCCAGGACAATCTCTGGGACTAACACTATACTCTTAAAACTCTAACACTTAGAATTTTACTTACTTTCTAACCAACACCACCTTTCACTATAACTCATGCACCTACATACAACCAATCAAGTTTCTGGGACTACCTACTCATCTGATGAGAATATCTACATAACTGGTAATTATGCTGGTTTTATTTAATTAAAATTTACTAATAGCATGATATGACTGGATAAATCACGGTCAGATTTCATATTAAGAAATCTTAGTTAACTAAAGAATATATAGTTATAAACATTCCATTCTGCAGGTGGAATTAAGGTTAAGAATAATTATATATTAATGTGATAATATCACGTGTTGGCATACCGCTGTTTTTATCCAGGTGTATTGATTTGCTCTAAATTAAGATAAGATATATTTTTAGACAAATTAAAATTCTGCTTATAAAAATCTGGTAGATTATTCTTATTGGATGGTTCCAGGAAATGACTAATGAGCTGGTTCAAATGTTAATTTAATTGAAAATCACAGGAGAATAGGATACTATATGCCTAGGAGGATCTAGCCAGCATTGAAAGGGTTACTCAGTTGATCTAACTGTTAGCCAGGGTTTTATGGCTCTTCGCTGTGAAAAGTTCGCTTTCTGTGTCTGTAAGGATACCTCATAAATTGTGTAAGTGACAGCTGGTGCTGTTTAGCCTTTGGAACCGTGTATAGCCATTCCATTGTATTGCATACTCATGTTGTACTAAATATTCACTTATTAATATCATGCATGCTGCCTAATAATATTGTTAATTAATTTGTTACAATAAAAATCTATTTTTATAACAAATTGTAAATTATTGATGGAATACTTTTCACTTACATGATAAGCGATCTCTAAGATCTAAGAGAATTGAAATAGTGGGCAATTCTCGACTGCTTAAAATTATCATCCCATAAATATCCCCATAGGTAACAGTCTAATATTAAAAAAAAAAAAAATCCAATTATATGCTATTACTACATTATACTGACTTGAACAGGTGAATGACAAATTTCAGAATGCCATTCAGGCAATGTGATTCGTTTTATGGTTGGCACTTTCCTTACATAGTATTACATAGTTACACAGCGGAAAAGAGACTAGCGTCCATCAAGTTCAGCCTTCCTCACATTTGTTTTTTGCTGTTGGTCCAAAAGAAGGCAAAAAACCCAGTTTGAAGCACTTCCAATTTTGCAACAAGCTAGGAAAAAAATGCCTTCTTGACCCCAGAATGGCAGTCAGATTTATCCTTGGATCAAGCAGTTATTACCCTACATTGAAAAATTATATCATTGAATATTCTGTTTTTGCAAGTATGCATCTAGTAGCTGTTTGAACGTCTGTACGGACTCTGATAAAACCACTTCTTCAGGCAGAGAATTCCACATCCTTATTGTTCTTACAGTAAAAAAAACTTTCCTTTGCCTTAGACAAAATCTTCTTTCTTCCAGTCTAAACGCATAACCTCGTGTCCTATGTAAAGTCTGATTTGTGAATAGATTTCCACACAATGGTTTGTATTGGCCCTGAATATATTTGTAGAATGTTATCATATCCCCTCTCAGGCAACGTTTTTCTAAACTAAATAGTTTGTTAACCTTTCTTCATAGCTGATATGTTCCATTCATTTTATTAATTTTGTAGCCCTCCTCTGCACTTTTTCTAGTGCCATAATATCCTTCTTTAGAACAGGTGCCCAAAATTGCACAGCATATTCAATATGGGGTCTTACCAGTGATTTATAAAGAGGCAAAATTATATTCTTGTCCCGAGAATGAATGCCCTTTTTCATGCATGACAATACCTTACTGGCCTTGGCCACTGCTGATTGACATTGCACATTGTTGCATAGTTTGTCTATAACAATTCCCAAGTCCTTTTCGTGTGTTGTTATCCTTAATTCGCTTCCATTAAGGGTATACGTTGCTTGTGTATTCTTTACGCCGAAGTGCATAACTTTGCATTTTTCAACATTAAATTTAATCTGCCATTTGAGTGCCTAGTCCCCCAGTCTATCTAAATCCCTCTGCAGCAAAGTAATATCTTGCTCACATTGTATTATTTTAGAGTTTTGTGTCATCTGCAAATACTGAAACATGACTTTCAATGCTTTCTTCAAGATCATTTATAAACATGTTAAATAGAAGGGGTCCCAGAACAGACCCCTGAAGGACGTCACTTGCCACCTCTGTCCAGCTTGCAAATTTACCATTAATGACAACTCTTTGTACTCTGTTTTTAAGCCAATGTTCTACCCAAGAAAAAGCATTTTCATCTAGACCGATTTCCTTGAGTTTGAACACTAATCTATTGTGTGGAACTGTATCAAATGCCTTGGCAAAATCCAAATAGATCACATCCACTGCAGCACCCTGATCTATACTTTTACTTACTTCGTAGAACGCAATCAAGTTAGTTTGACATGACCTGTGCTTCATTAAACCATGCTGATTTTTGCTGATAACTATGTTCTTCTCAAGGAATTCTTGAATATTATCCCTTAATAACCTTTCAAATATTTTACCAGCCACAGAAGTTAAGCTCACAGGTCTATAATTTCCAGGCAAGGATTTTGAACCCTTTTTGAATATAGGAACCATATCTGCCTTCCTCCAATCCTCCGGAACACTTCCTGAAAGAAAAGAATCTTGAAAGATTAAAAACAGAGGTTCACTTATTTCTACACTTAGTTCCTTAAGTACTTGTGGATGGATACCGTCAGGCCCTGGAGCTTTGTTTATATTAACTTTCTTTAGTTGCTGCAGCACCTTGTCTTGAGTTAACCAATTACAATTATTCTGCAAATTTTTAGTAGCAATAATTTGCACATCTATTGCCATGGGTTCTTCCTTAATATATACGGAGGAGAAATAGTTATTTAAAATTCCTGCCTTTTCCTGGTCTTCATTAACTAACACCCCGTTTCAGTTTTTAGTGTACCTACACTTTCATTTTTGTTTTTTTTAGAATTTATGTACTTAAAAAATGCTTTGGGGTTGGTTTTGCTCTCTTTAGCTATCATTTTTTCATTTTGAAGTTTAGCAAATCTAATCGCCTTTTTGCACGCATTATTGGCTTCCTTATATATTTTATAAGATGCATCTGATTTGTCTGATTTTAAATGCCCTTTCCTTTTTTTTATTTTTTTGCCTCTGTAGTCCAAGTGATGTTTGTCGTGTGACCATTTTTTTGAAAACATTTTTTTATTTTTTAACCCTGCTTGTGCGTTCAGTTCCATTGTCCATATGCCCCATTCTCCTGGTACTGCTCCCACACTCTGCCAAATTTTTTTAGTGGTGTGCCTGACCAGGGAGGTCAACCTGTCCATAAGGTAGTTGTCTCTTAATTTCGCTAAGGCCAGTGTGGTGGGAGCCAGTTTTGTGCCAGTGCCCTACGAGCCGCCAAGTAAATCATGTTTAATAGTTGTTGCTCCGGGCGTGTAAGGCCATCTGTGGGCCTGGAGAGGAGGCAGGCCTATGGGTCTAATTGTAATGGTCTGTGCATTATGTTTGATGATTTTGGACCAATAGGCCGGTACTGAAGGGCATGTCCACCACATATGCACATAAGTGCCTTGTTCCCCGCAACCGTGCCAGCATAAGTCTGTTGTGGTGTTCTGCATACGTAATTGCTTTACTGGGGTGGTGTACCACCTGAGGAGCATTTTAAATGACTGCTCCTGGATGGTGACACATAGGTGATCGGGCTGTAGCTTCCCAAATGTCCTGCTAATCAGAGCCCTCTAGTGTTTCCCCCAGGTCCGCCTCCCACTGGTCCGTGTATCGGAGCTCTCCCCTTTCTTTGGCTTCCCCGCTAAGGTGAGAGTATAATAGGGAGAAAAGTCCCTTGGGGTGTTTTTCCTGATAGCAAATATTTTCAAACCAGGTGAGAGGGAGAGTGGCAGTCTCCCTGACTTCTTTGGAGCTAGCAAAGTCACGTGTCTGGATGTAGCGAAAGAAGTCTCTGGTTGTTAGGGGGTATTGTTCCTTAAGGTGATCGTATGTGATTATTTGGTTATTTTTGTACAGGTGGCAATACCTCTAGAGACCCGCTCTCTCCAGCCCGGCAAAGTCACCTGCTTTCATTCCTGGCGGGAAGGATCGGTTTCTAAGTATGGGGGACATTGGGGAGGGGAGCCTGCTTATTATTTGGTTGCTACCTGATCCCATATTCTTAAGGAGTTCATTATAGCCGGGCAGGCTATCCTTGGGAGTGCTCTATGTGTTTTATGTAACCAGGGATAGAACTGTGCCCCATTAGTGAGGATTCAAGCTCCACCCATCTTCGGGTGTCTGGCGCAGAGTGCCAATATGCAATTTGTGCTGCCAGGTAGTATAAGTACATGTTCGGTAGCCCTAGTCCCCCCTGTCTTTGGATCGATACAGTAGTTTCCTAGCTATTCTGGGGTGCCTCTTTTGCCAAATGAACATGTTTATCGCTTTTTGGAGCGTGGATAGGTCGCTCCTCTTAATTTGTGTGGGTAGGGCCTGGAACATAAACAGCAATCTGAGGAGGATGTTCATTTTAACCAAATGGAGTCTACCTAGCCATGAAATAGATTTGTCTGTCCATTGCTCCAGGTCCCTCAGGAGCGTGCGAATTAGTGTGGAGTAATTGGTCTTATGTAAGTGTTCTTGCTGTGAGTTTGACCCCTAGATATGGTATGTTGTCTGTAGTGGTTGGCAAGTGGTGACTGGCATATATTAATGCCTTGTCTTGGGCCAGAAGGTGAAATGGCAGTGCCATGGACTTAGTGACGTTAACTCTGTAGCCTGACAGGGCTCTCTATGTGTCTAAGAGGTGTTTCAAGTGGTCCATAGAGGTCAGTCGGTCCGTGAAAGTCAGTAACACGTCGTCAGCATATGCTGATACTTTCAAAGTTTTTCTTGCTACTGTAATTCCCTGTATGTGTGGGTGTTGGCGTATGGCTTGTAGTAGTGGTTCTAGGGAGATGGCAAATAGCAGCGGAGACAATGGACAACTGGCGTTTTCCGTTGTATGGGAGGAAAGGGTTCTTTCGGGTTCCTGCAATTAGTCTGGGCTTGTAGGTTAGTGTACAGGGCTTGTGTGGCCTGGATGTAAGCTTCTGGGAAGCCCCACTCTTCCATGAGGTCAAATAAGTAGGGCCACTGCACCCTATCAAAGGCCTTCTGCACGTCAAGGGAGATGGCCAATGAGGGCACCTCTGATTTCTGCATGTACCATGTTAACACCGCCCCTCTATGCGTATTTTCGTAGAGTTGTCTGCCAGGTATGAATCCCACCTGGCCAGGGTGTATTAGCCGTGTGAGCATTGGCTGCCAGAATCTTTGCGTATATTTTGAGAGCAGAATTAATCAGGGAAATGGGTCTGTAGTTTCCCGCTAGTTTGGTGTCTTTCCCCGGTTTCGGGATGAGCATGATATTTGCCAGTGCCATGTCTGTGTCTGGCAAGCCACCTGCCATAAAGTAGTTATATAGGGAGGTGAGGTGGGGGGCTAATTTCTTGAAATTCCCTATTTTGTAACCGTCAGAGCCTTGCGCGTTGTTCCCTTTCAAGGCCGCTATGGCTGTTTCCACTTCTATTTGGGTGATTGGTTCTTGTAAGAGTGTGCTGTCTTCCTCTGTGATCTCGGGGAGTGTTATATTGGCCATGAAGGCACATTCTGAGGTGTGTATCTGTTCTGGCATGCACTGTGGATGTTGGGTCTGGCCGTAGAGTTTCGAGTAGTACTCCGTGAATACCCTATTTATGTCTCGGGGAGTCTCTGCTAGTTCCTGGTTGTTTGTGCATAGCTTTGTGATAGGTTTGTGGTCTCCTCGGGATCGCAGTGCTCTTGCCAATAGAGAGTCCATTTTGTTGGACTTTTTGTAAAATAGTCGTCTGGATCTCTGGATAGAGTGTGCGACCCCCTCAAGCAGGATCCCCCTGATTAAGTGTCTGAGGGCGGTGAGTTTGGCTAATTTTTCAGGTGTGGGATGTTTGTGTTGCTGTTCTGCTTTTCTTAGGGCACCCTGAAATTCTAGTAGTGCACAGGTGTTGCTACTTTTATGAAATGACCCCTCAGGACCGCTTAGTATTCTCTAATGAGATTGCGTGTGTCTTCACATATGGTGTCGCTGTTTAGTAGGCTTGTGTTAAGACGCTAGGTCCATGTGGCGGAGTACTTGAGTTTGTCTAATGGAACTGTGATATCCGCATGGTCCGACCAGGTGATGCTGCCAATGTCGATATGCGCTAGCTTGGACATCCCTACACCGTTGAGAAATATGTGATCGATTCTCGAGTATGTGCCGTTGGGCGCTGAATAGAACGTGTCGTCACGTGTGTCTGGATGCTCGAGCCTCCAGGCGTCTAGGAGTTGTGTGTTAGTGAGGAATGTATGCAGTAAATTATCTTGTGCACCTCTCCCCTGGGACCTGGGTGAGCCTGTCTTCGTGCTCCTGACGATAGCTGGACTTGGTACAGCGTTAAAGTCGCCCCCTACCACTGTTATCCCTCCCCCGTCTGCATTGATAATTTCGTGAGGTTGTCCCAGTATGCAGGAGCTGGGCCATTTGGGGCATACACATTTATGATCCTTATTTTTGTGCTGTGTATCGTGCCTGTTATAGCAATGTAGCGGCCCTCAGGGTCAGTTTGTGTGTCTGTCACTTGGAGTGGGCAGTTTTTGTGTACTAATATTGCCACTCCAGCTCGTTTGTGTAATGCTCTTGCTTTGTGGGTCTGGGGGTAATGTCTGTCTCTCAGTGTTATTGTCGCTGTCCTGGGGATGTGGATCTTTTGGATAAGGGCCATGTCGGTTTGGCGTGCTTTCAGGTCTCTTAGCAGTAGCCTACATTTATTCGGGATGTTCAGGCCCTTGACGTTGAGGGAAACTATTTTTAAAGTCATTTATGGGCGTGGCTCTAGGAGTTTGTGTGGTCACCTACTTTGTTGCGCAGTCTGATTCCCTCTTGTCGTAGCTGAGGCACTCTTTCCCGGGTCTTAGGCAGTTGCAGTCATGTAATGTGGTGCAACCTTGTCTTTGGCGCCTTTTTGTAGTGCACCTTTTTAGCTGAAGGCAAGACAGCGTTAACAGTCAGCAGATAAATTGAACAGTCTTACACTCTGCCATAGTTGTCTGGGGGCGTGTGCTTCCCCTGTCCGGATTCTCTATATTTCCGGACGTACCTGTGAACAATTGTAAGAGCATGTACGTGTGAGATAGTGTAGGTGTAAAGCTGAGGAAACGTGAGGTGTGATGGTGCAGCCTGTGGGACTGAAGGAGTGTGTGTGCTGTATAGTTGGTGTGTGGCGTGCATGTGTCGGTGGGCAAGCAGGCACTTGCATTCGTTGTGCTCGGTTAGTGCTGGAGGTGAGTGAGGGGGAAGGTGTGAGGCGAGGGTGGGAGCCAGGCTCCCATTCAGAGATGTCTTGGTTACCTCATAATTATATCAAGAATAAAATATTTATATTTTCTTTTCTTTTATCTTTTTGTCTCCTGGATGTGGCCTTGTGTGAGCGGAGCGGTGGTGATCATAAATTGGCCAACCTCCACTTTTGTGCGTTCAAGAGGCTTTAGGGAGCTTGTGTTACCGAGTGAGGCATACAACAATATGTCATACGTAAACCGTGCATTTATGGGCATACGACCTGTTCCATGCAAGTCTCTCGTGCTCCTCTGTACGACTTTGAGGAGTGATATGGAGGTGAGTGACTCAGTCAGGCCCAGCTCTACTTTCTTGTATGGCAGCGGTGGCTCCCTCCGCGGATTACCCCTCAAAGTTATGTCCCTGTAGTTTTGGTGATGTGGTGCTTCGGCTGGGGCCTGGTGTAATGTCACGGAGTCCTACTGTAGTTCATGGTTTGTCAGTCGTTTTGGGTTTGTATGCGAGGTTAATTGCAGAACATCTCAGGAAAGTTCCATTGTGTGTTGTAGTCCCTTATGTCTACTGAGCAGGTGAGCGGACATCATCTCCTCAGTTATCTGATGTGTCTGTTCTCTGCCTTTTGGGCGGTGAGTGTCTCCGCTGTTCCCTTGGTTGAAGGTTCAGGGGCTGCGCTGGGTCCGTCGCATACCAGTCCATAATGTGTACATCCGCAAGTTTCAGCGCTCTAGTGAATGGTGTCACATCTCTATGTTCTGCTATGATCTGGTTGGTCCCTTTGAGTGTTACAATAAGGGCTAGGGGGAACCCCATCTGTACCTGATGTGTCTTGCCCGCAGTTGGTCAGTGATCGGTTTTAGGTGCCTCCTTGCCTAGAGGGTTAGCCAGAGATCTTGGTAGATTTGGATCTCGTGCCCATGGAACAGCAATGGTGGATTGGTATCCTGCAGTTTTTTGAGTATGCGGTCATTATCTGTGAAGTAGTGCAGGTGGCATATGATTTCTCTTGGGGTGCCCCCATTATTGCCCCTAGGTCTGAGCGATCGGTGCACTCTGTCAAAGTGGATTGGTGTTGCTGCAGGTTGCTCTAATAATTAGTTGAATAACTCTTGCAGTGAAGCTTGCATGTCTTCAGCCTCAGATTCAGGCAGGCCCTTGATTCTAAGATTTTCTGCGCCCTCTGTTGTCTGTCATCTAGTGCTCTTTGGAGCTGTGACATTTGCATTTCGTTGGTCTTACAGGGTGTGTAGTTGGGTCTGTACCTGATCTCTATCTGTCTCCAGGTCTTGTACACAGGCCTACCTGCCTGATTTCGGAGCCAAGGCCTTCCACCCTCCTCTGAAAAGATTTTTCCAGTCTCTACAGCATTGCAGCAATATCTGCCTTGTTGGGTAGGTTTCTTAGTATATTTTTAATGTCCAGGTCTGTGGATGCTGCCGAGGTGTCGGAGGCCGCCGGGCTAGGAGGGTTGGAGAGGAGCTCTCCCTCCGTCGGCGGCATGTTTGTCCCGCCGTGTTCCGACCATGTGGCCGGCATAATCTTTAGTTTTGAAACCGAGCCCGGTTTCTCCGCGGGTGTCTTCCCGCTGCTCGTGTGGGCGCTTTGGGATCTTTTGGGATTCCCCATTGTGGCGTCAGCTCAGATTCCAGCGGTATTACTGATTTAGATCAAAGAAAACTTTTGAGTTTGTCTATCTACTCCTTCCAAATTGATTAATGCGTGCACGCTCTTCCTAGAAGTAATTCACACCGGAGAAAAAGTTTCTGATTAGTGAAAAACCTGAGGAAACCTTTATTCCCCGGAGTGGGAGCCCCTTTTAAAGCAGAAATAAGTCATGTACAGAGTCACAGTTAATATACAATATTAATTCAACAATTGGTTAACAGTCTAAGGGGTCTTGTCTAAACCCCCCCTACAGGATGTAGTGTCGTCATTAGAGTTCTCCCACCCATATTCCAGCTCCATTTTGGTTACACGATGGGAGTGAGTAGTAGTTACTGAACAGGGAGGGGCTGAAGAGGAAACGGTTACTTTAACAGCGATTCTCCATTTTGTTACATGTGGCACATAGCTGTTAATTTGCACAAAGGAAGTGGGGGAGGAGTTTAATAAAGGAAGCTGTTCTTTTAACACAGGAATTTGTCACACTTGGCTTGCTCAATGGGAAGGGGGGAGGATAGCAGGATGGGAGGAATTTGCAGAGAAAATAGTTACTGAACACATTGTAGGGGGGGGAAGGGAAGTTTTACTCTAGCAGCCAGTTTAACACAGAATAAATAGACATTAGTAAATAGCCATTTTATTTTATTTTTTTTGTCCATAACAGTACGTGCCTGCTTTGCCAGAGCCGAGCTAACATGCGGCCATCTCGTCTGGCTGTCGGCCACACCCCCGTTCGCCCTTTTCTTATTTTTAATCTCTTGTTTTACTTCTCTACTAAGCCACATTGGTTTTAATTTGTTTTTTTTAATATATATTTATTACCCAATGGTACATACTGAGAAATCATGTAAGCGGGGGGCGTGTCCGACAGCCGAGAGGAACGGACGCATGGAGTGAGAGCCCCCGGTCCGAGACGGCAACAGCGTGATTAATAGCAGCTCTTACCCCCGGCTGACGGCGAGAAACAGGCGAGGTACCTCTCCCTTACCTCCCATGGCCCCGGCAAAACAAACGAAGCTGATGGACCCGATCCGCCACGCGAAAAAAGACCGGTCACGGCCGGTGCAAGATGGCGGCGGCGAGGAGCTGGAATCCTCACAGGCCTCAAACCCTCCCACAGAGTATGAGGAGCAAGGCTACACTGATGTCCCAGTCACAGAAAAGAAGTTATATGCAATGCTGAAAGATTTCAGGCTCATCCTGCAGTCTGATTTGAAAAAAGCCACAAATGACATTACGAAAGAAATAGCAGATCTGGGGGAAAGAACAAACAATCTGGAAACCCGAACTGATGACATATGCGCAGCGCAAGACGCCCTGGCAGACACGGTGCAACAATTAGTGAGTGAACAGCAGTTCCTGAAAAGGAAATTAGCGGACATGGAAGATCGCTCACGCAGAAACAATATACGCTTTCGTGGTATTCCAGAAAGCGTCACGAGAGATCAACTGCCTCAATACCTTACTTCCCTGTGCAAGTCACTGGCGCCGGAGATATTGGACCCAGAATGGCTCATGGACCGAGCCCACAGGCTACCAAAACCGCAAAATCTGCATCAAGATACGCCACGCGACGTGGTCGCTCGCTTCCACTACTACAAGACGAAGGACCATCTACTGCAGGCGGCGAGGAAAATTACTGTGTTGCCTGAACCGTATACAGGTGTTCAACTATACGCAGACCTGTCAGCTATGACAATGGGCAGACGCAGAGAGTTCATCAACGTAACAAAGTCCCTGAGAAACAACGACATACAATATAGATGGGGCTATCCTACAAAACTACTTATATGGAGGAATGCCAAAACGCATATCGTCAACGAACCGGAGGTGGGAGTGCGCTTACTGAAAGAATGGGGCCTATTCCCGCTACCAACGAGGGACGCTTCGACTGCAGCATCCCCGAAACGACCGCATGCTGACTGGCAGATGGCGGGCTCACCGCAAAGGAAAGAATAGGGCTCCAGGTCGGGACCCAACAAGGACATACCACTAACCCACTGCAAAATTGGACACTAAGAGACACTCTAACCGAATGCTAGCTTCCGCTCTATGACATGCTAATGTAACTGGATTGTGAGTATTACATTCTGAACCTCTTTATGTAACACAATGTACGCGAGTCCCTACTGTCCAAGGAGTAAGGCCTTAAGCAGCGGGGATGACCAAACTTGTTAAACCCAGCGGGTGGGGAATCAGGGCAGGTACAAAGGGGACGGTAGTGACACAACTCTATAATTACTACAGCAAGAAGGAGGTTATAGGGTGCGGAAGTCACGACTCAGACAATGTGTATTGTATAGGCTCTGTGCCAGCATGGTGTATACAAGGTGGCGAGACGGAGGAGAGGGTGCAGTCTGTGACTAAATAGTCCTGGTTGGACATCTCAGACATGATTGTGGGGTAGGAATAAGTATACCTAGAGAAAGGCTGTCACGCACTCGGCCGAACCACCCAGGTGCGACCCCAGGATGAGAAGTGAGCTGGGTAGAGTTTGCCCGCTTACCTCACCCACGTAGAGCGCTAGTTCTCTCCAAGGCGCTTTGTATATACTTTAGTTATTATTTCTCCCTTCCCGTATTCCTGTCCACTGCCCCTACATTCCCTCCTTTAGGTCCCGGACCAGTAGCATACCACATGTTGCAAGAAGCGAATGACACCCCAAGGCCCCAGTACAGCAAAACACTACACCAGGATCATGGATGATTCTCTGGCAATCCTCACCTTAAACGTTAAGGGTCTCAACAGCCCACATAAAAGGAGACTAGCGGTACAGGAAATGAACAAATCCAAGGCAGCAATTATAGGTCTCCAAGAGACACACTTCTGCATTAGAAAACACCCAAAATTCACTATCAAACACTATCCCCAAGGTTACCATGCCATGTCCGACACTAAAGCTAAAGGAGTTGCTATCTATTTCCATAGGGATTGGGCATTCACACCATCCAATCAATTTGCCAGTCGAGACGGGAGAATACTAATATTAGTGGGTTCCCTAAATGGTTTATCGGTGACTATAGCTTCCATATATGCGCCGAGCGATAAGCAAAAAACCTTCCTCAGCAAAGTATTTAGGAAAATTGACAAGCTCAGAGTGGGCCATACAATTATATGCGGGGATTTTAATTGCGCTCCAGATCCCGATGTCGATATAAAACGAGAGGGGAACAAATTACCACAACAACATTCAATCTCACTAGGCCAACACTTTAGGAAATTACTGCATGGGTATGACTTCTATGACACTTGGAGAGGCTTGAACCCAAGCGGGAGGGACTACACGTACTACTTGACGGTCCATAGGACCTACACAAGAATTGATCTCTGCCTACTAGACACCAAAACGTTGCCCTTTGCCATTAAGGCACACATTGGGCCGATCACGTGGTCTGACCATGCCCCATATGTTGTCACCGTGCAAATTCCGTACCCAGCTAGGGGTCGAGGCACGTGGCGCCTGAATGAAGGTCTGTTAGATGTGCCGGCACATCTCCAGCGACTACAGGCCCGGGCAGAGGAATTTTTCGCAGACCACGTTAACTGCTCGTCATCCGACGCTACAAAATGGCTGGCCCATAAGGCAGTCATGAGGGGAGAATTAATCCAAATAGGGGCTAGAACAAAGAGGCTGCACAACATTGAACAAGGTAGAGAAAGACCTGGCCACAGTAGAATCCACCCATAAAACAAACCCCACAATGGCAACACATAAGCGACTGATGTCACTTCGCACAACACTACATAGCCTCAACCTCGCAGCAACAGAACGACACTTGAGGTTTTTGAAGCAATCACACTATGTCATGGGCAATAAAGCTGGGAGAATGTTGGCCAATAAAGCAAAACAAATAAAATTGCAATCTAAAATCCCGTACATAACCTCCACAACTGGGGATAAACTATACAACCCCCAAGACAATAGTGAATGAACTAGCGAAGTACTATGCATCATTATATCAATTAGAAAAACCACAACCTCCCTCGTAAACCGCTCTGGCTGTCATTAGAAAATGTATGCCTAGAGGCGCATGACACAGTCCACTACTTGTGGACATGCTCCTCGCCTCGAACATCTGCGGGCACGACCCTGAGATGCTCGATCACCATGCTTAAAGCATGGAAGGCCTGGTGTCCGAGGGTGCTGGACCCGGTACGGCTCTTTAGGGAGGCACCCATCACAACATTAGCAGCCTACTCCCCGGGCATACAGGTGGGCAAATGGCTCAACAAGGGAGCGAGATTAGTGAGGGACTTAATGTCAGGAGACGCGGTGAAACCATTCCCTGAATTAAAAGAGGAACTGGGTTTAGACTTGAGAGATCTTTACCTTTATGTAAGAATCAAAAACATATTAACCCATGGTAAACAAACAGCCGCTCGAACTGACTCTCCAGCACTCCAACCAAGCCACCTATCTCTGACAAAAGTAGCAAAACCCCTCTCCCTATGTTACAATGCGCTTATCACAGATAACACCCCAGATAAACTGAAATACAAGGCAAAATGGGAGCAGGACCTAGGATTTCAAATCTCCCAAGCAGAATGGCAGTTTGTAAGGGCAAATACAAAACAGGCATCGAGTAGCCTCTCGTTATGGGAGGCCTACTGCAAGATAACTATGAGGTGGTATCTGGTACCACAGAGACTAGCGAGTATGTACTCAGGCGCTATGAACTTGTGCTGGAGATGCGAGTCGGACACTGGAACCATGTTACACATGTTCTGGAAATGCCCGTTGCTAGACGGCTTCTGGAAACAAATCCAAACCCTGATCTCAAGTAAGACTAGCACTTCCATCCCCTTGCGACCGGAAAAGTACTTACTACACGTTATACCAAACCTAGACACACACCCTCACAAAAAAGTGATTCTAAATATATTAACGGTAGCAAAAGTAGCCTTAGTCGGTAACTGGAAAAGCAAACAAGTTCCTCAGATAGAGGTGATTATCAACAAAATGAATGTGATTAGTGTATACGAGAAAATGGCTAGTAAGCTGAAAGGATGCCTAGGAAAATATGATAAAGAATGGGTATGTTGGGCAGCTACATAGTCACTGAATAACAACTAAGACAAACCGACTGCTCGAATCAAATGACCAACCCCCATAGTGGGCCAGTAAGGAGGCACACAGGCGCAAAAAATAGGGGAACAAAGGGGTTAGGGCGTTGAGGTGCTCAGGCGAATACATAATAAAGACAATTAATATTTTACTGCTAGCTGTGGAGCGAAGCTGAGTCCAGGGATTCCCCCCCATTTTCCCTTCTGTATCCCACCCCCTCCCAAGTTAGAAAATTAAATGTACCGCATGTTTCGAAGCTGTATGCATCACATCGGACATCGCCTGTTACACAGGTTGTTTGTTTATTTAATTGATTAATTGATTGAGAAGTACGGCTGGATACAGGACGAAATGTAAAATGTTATCCGCAAATGTTGTTGTGAAGGCGGACTGTAACTGTTTACCATGATATGTGTTGCAAATATCACTCAATAAAAATGATAAATGAGAAAAAATGATATGTAAGCAGATACATATAATAAATTGGGTACCTTCTACTTACAAGACATGTACGCATTACCTGAGTGAGTAGATACAAAGCACATGACCATTAACCCACTTAAACCTCATGTCAAGACTCTTAAACACATGGTGGCCATTGCCAACCCTACTTTTGAAGACACAATGGCACAGTAGCCCAACTTTGAGGAACTTATTTTATAATTTGAAAACCAGTAATCTAAGCTACAATAACTGAGATTGTAGCTTGAGACCTATCCACTTGGCTATCTCATCAGGAAATCTGTTTAATTTACCTATCTTATTTTTTAGTTGTTTTTCACTCTAGGACCCGTCTAATAAAATTGTAAAGTAACGTGATAGAATAATGGGCAAGGGAAGGGTTTTAAATAAGAAAGTCCCAGAGGGTTTGTCTAGTCATTGTCATGTCAAGTGTGGTAGAACTGTTGTTATGGATCTTTTAATTTGTAGATGGTCAGAAAAAGGTATCTGAAGTGAAGGGAATTCATCTTCAAGTGCGATAAAGGTGATAATGCTTTTGAGTGTCCAAGCAATCTCCAGTACAGGATAAGGAGACCCTGTAAACAGCTGATCAGTCAGAGAAGCATGAATTAGAGAAGAATATGTAGAACCTGGAGTGTCGCCAGTGAAGGTTAGTTTAAATTCACATAAGTTTCCAAACTTTAATGGTGGAAAAGAGTATAAAATTAGGTTTCACATTAAGGTGTATGGAGTAACTTGTTGAGATGGATTCTGAGGCAGAAATGTTGTTCAAGGGAGTGATTAGCTAATGTTTCTTGCCTTGAGATCCAGTCTAAGGCAAGACGGTATCTCACCCACAATATATAGTTAAGCATATGAACGTTGTTAAATCAAATTTAGGTTGCTGCAAATGTGCCTGAGCCACCCATGGCCTCTTCCCATGCCACTAGAAATTGGTAAAGTTTTAGAAAAATCAGTAATAAAATATGTAGAGGATATAATAATTTGGGAACGTCCTTCCCAAGATTGTAAGTGAGATATGTTTCCAATCGCTGTTTGGCTGGTTATATGTCATATTATGGTTTGATATTAACTTGATATCAAAAGTCAACCTGTCTAAAGATCAGGACTCCTAAATATTTAATGTGTCTGTTGGGCTATTGAATATTGTAATAAACACAAGAAGGCCACTTAAGATGCTATCCTAGATGTAAGACTGAGGATTTGGACCCATTTATATGGTAGCCTAGGATGGGGCCTTATTTTCCTTGTATATCGTGGCAGTACAAAACGAGTGGGATGAACTTACTATATCCAGACAAGTAACCCTGCGAAAAAACTTAAAGGGCCGCTGTAGGCACCCAGGCCACTATAGCTCATTGAAGTGGCCTGGATAAAGTCTATGATGTCCCCTTAACCTTGCAATTGTAATTATTGCAGTTATTGATAAACTGCAATAATTACCTTGCTGTCACTAGACAGCCACTAGAGGAGCTTCCAGGTCCTTAGGGATTTTTGCTCTGCTAGATTACGCTGGATGTCCTACGCTTTGCATCAAGACCTGCAGCATCTGCTAAAGCACCATAGGAAAGCATTGATTCAATGCTTTCCTATGAGGTAGTCCTAATGCAATTGCCGTGTTTGCCGCACATGCAAATTAGGTCCCTGCCGCCATCCCGGAAATGGAGCCTGGCCCAGCACCAAGGAACATCGGCACGAGTAAGTGACAAAAATTGAACCCTTTCAATGTTGCGGTCGGTGGAGAATGGTGCACTATAGGGTACTAGGAATACAACCTTGTCTTCCAAGCACTATAATTTACATTCAAGTTAAATGTGTGTGTGTGTGTATGTGTGTATGTGTATGTGTATGTGTGTATATATATATATATATATATATATATATATATATATATACACACACACACATTTACCTTGAATGTAAATTATAGTGCTTGGAAGACAAGGTTGTATTTTATATATATATATATATATATATATATATATATATATATATATATATATATAATATGTGTGTGTGTGTGTGTGTGTAAAAAAAACTGTTAAAATTTTTACCTTTTTTATTGGACTAACAGAATTTTTTAATGACAAGCTTTCGGGAGAGCCTCCCTTTCTCAAGTCTGAAGCATTTCTGAGCAAGACGACATATAGAATTCAAAACTGAGTTGTGATACAGGGGTTACCTGATTCATGCAATAATCCTATTTGTGCAGAATCAGACGAATGCACACCATACTTAACTTAAACAGGTCCCCCGCATGGTCTAAAACTACCAATCCCTGTTCATGCAAATACTTGCATTTCGTGCACACAAACTATATTAAACACATATTTGTATATACTGCCCGTTCGGTTATTTAACTGTTTGTATTACACCTGTCAGTATGAGTTATTAAATCCGTTTATTACTTCATTCATTTACCACCAAACCTGTGTTTCCCGGTTTAACTATGTTTAAAATATTAAAACCTCAGTTTGTCATTTTATCTTAGTACTCGGTTAATTTTTCCTACAACTACGGAATTAATTAAACTATGTTTTGAGGTTCATTAATCAACTAAATAAAATACATATATTAATAACACGATCCTCTCGGGTTATTCTGGTAAACCCTAAATTTCATTTAATTTCGCTATGGTCTCTCCCTAGTTTACGCAGTCATTTAATTTAGCCCCTGTTACATTTCTTTGGCGCCACAGATCGCCTTGTTTGTCTTTGTATTTCTGCATAAAGTTATCAAATTCAAGTCCTTGTATTTACAAATCCAGGTATAGTATTTACTCATTTCAGTTTCAACCATGTCAAGGCCTCAAGCAGCATGCACCCTAAACTTGCCATAGAATAAATTGGTTATTTAAACATACTGTCACAGCCTTCGCTAATTTTTAAATATTCAATGGGTTCAATCCATAGCTTCAGTTTTATTCTAGGCCTCCCTTTATTCTAGGCCTCCTCCGGTTTCTCCGTAAAAAAAAAACTTACTCTCTTCCAAGTACTTGTGCAACAAATCAAGGTATAATTCTCTACTCATCACGGGACATTTCATACATGACCTAACGCGGTCTCTATTTATTCCGTTTAGCTCACGGTCCTACGCCCTTGTTGTGTTAAATTCTCTACATTTTTCTACTTAAGCCTACGGTCATACTGCCTTCAGGCAAGAAACTACCCAACCTAACTAACCTGGTACCCAGCTACATTACCAGGTACTTACGTTCTTACTCGTTATAGCACTCGCTACCGCAAGACCTCAATCAGCCTCCCCTACAACGTAAACTCGTCCCAGTCTTAGACTAATCATTCAGATCCCTCCCCTCAGGATCTAATGTTACGCTTCTATAGCCAACCCCTACTACTAAACATACGCCCCTACGTTACGCTCAAACACATCAACATCTGTCTTAACCCCTAGGCTTTTTCTACGATACCAGCAGCGGCCAAGCCACTCTACTTAAACACTCGAAGGTTCAAGTTCTCCGGTCATAAACACCTTCAAGGTTAGTATCCACACATTGCAACAGAATTACCATTTAACCCATAGGATACAAGTTGAACTGGCCTATAGGGTCTAGGATCCGGCCCCTAGCTCACCCAAGTAAAATCCGGTCCCCGAGGCCATCTCCCACCTCAACACGGAGGTACGGCCCCACGCCCAAATCATAGTTACACGCCTCGCTCGCCCTTCTACAGGGCCTCACTTGTCACGGCCACACATTTTGATTCTAACAGTCACCGAGAGGCCAACACCCCGCCACCACATCTGTGGCCACGAATTTCCCTAAGCCAAATCATAGGTAGAGCCTCTCACCGACACTTGGCATTAGCAGGGCCTCACCTATCACCAATTCACAGTTAAGTTTTTCACTTCGGCACTAGCATTACAGTCCAGTTCTTCTAAAAGACCCCCTCATGTCCCTCCCGGTTCCCCTACTCCCCTTCTAATATTTCATTCACTAAATCATTTTTAGAATGTCTCAAGAACCGGGGGCGTGTCCAACTTCCGGCAAGATCGGTCGCATGGAGTAGGAGCTCCACACCGCCCGGGCCAGATTAACCACACTAAATAAGAAAATCGTACCAGATCTACCCTAACTCGACAGAGGGTGAAAGCCCAGCGGGTCCTCATGTCCCCCTCGAAACAGACGAAGTTAACGGACGCGGTCCGCCACCACAAAAGGGATAGGCTGAAACAGGCCCAAGATGGCGCCGCCAGCAGAGCTCAGTCTCCAGACTCTGATCCCTGCAACGAGACACCCTCACAACCAACATCGGATGATAACCAATTCTCAAAAGAATACCTCAAGCAAATGCTCATGGACCTTAGGTCCACAATCAGAGAGGACTTCACGACTGCCATGGCGGGTATTCACCAAGAACTGGAGGAGTTGGGTGACCGGACCGATCAGGTCGAACGCAAGACAGATGATCTCTGCTCAGCTCATAACCTGATGGCAGACAAACTGAAAAAGCTGGAGGAGGATAATACCAAACTTTGGCACAAGATGGCCGATATGGAGGACCGCTCCCGCCGGAATAATGTGAGGTTCCGGGGGGTAGCTGAGTCCATTACGACAGACCAGCTCCCAGCCTATATAACCACTCTAAGTGCCACTCTGGCCCCTGACCTCTCCGGCACCACGTGGGAACTGGACAGAGCCCACCGGGTCCCTAAACCATCTAGATTTGGGGCGGAAGTACCGCGCGACATCATTGTGCGCTTTCACTACTATAAGGCTAAAGAAGCACTTCTTAAGGCAGCCAGAGCCCAATCTCCGCTACCCGACCCCTACAATGCCGTCTCGATTTTTGCTGACCTTTCGGCCCTCACTATGGCGAGGCGAAAGGAATTCTCCTCCATCACCAAAACCTTACGCAACCATGCGCAGGCTTACCGTTGGGGGTTTCCCACGAAACTACTGATTTGGAGGAACAACAAGCTCCACGTCATTGACGACCCAATAGGAGGCCTAGCCACATTGAAACAATGGGGCCTCTGGGGCCCTGCGGAAGCCACCCAAGCACAAGCGGATAATACACCCACCCCGAAGAAGACTCGGCCCGACTGGCAGATGGTTGGCGCGAGGCGCTGAGGATTGCTCCGCCGAGGATAGCATCTCCCTGGCTCTACTTACCTGCAAGTCTCACGGCGACGTAGGAAGACATATCAACTGACTACTTCTATATACTTACGCTGGACATTAGCCTCTAACCCATGGACAGATTCCGGCTGTCCGGAGCCTCACGCAGGACATTTATATCAGTGCAATGCTGGTGTTCGCTGCTTTCAGTTACCACGAGTGGTATTGTATAAACGTTTTTTCTTCTTTTATGTATCTCCAAACGAGGAAGGGACGGGGGGTGGGCGGGGGTGGTAGAGAGTGTATGCCAAGAAAAAGAGGGAGTAGAAGAAAAAAAAAAAAATGATATGCCTACTTAGGTGTATGAATATATGCTTATACATACTAATGTAGTCAGGATATCGTATACCTCACTGCCACATACTGTAATCAACTAGCAAGAAGGCTGACATCCCTACGCTTACCCGTAATGCTAACTACTCCTTCTTAGGATTGAAGACCCCCCAAGAACCTACCCACCTTATTTGCCCACTAACCCCTCTTCTCAGAGGACGACACGACAATATTTAGATGACAGGTTGCCTCCGTGGGCTAAGAACGCAGCCATGGGATATAACTGCCTCACTGCTCAACTATAAATGAGAAGAAAAAAAAAAAAAAAAAATATTGATGTACATAGTTTGACACAGCAACCCCGGGGCGATACCACAAATTCGCTGCCCTTGTCTCCTTATACCGCCTTACCGATCTATGTAGAGAGCAGGTGAGATTGCTGCCTAAATACATATTCCCCCAAGCTTATTACCCTTTCCAGACCTGCTTACATTGAGATTCTGGCCCGGGTGCGGCCCTGCTCCGCACGACCCTCCAAGGGAATTCGAGGATCTTAGAAATCCAAGGCTTCCCTCTGAATCCCATGTTTTTCTCTCATCTACGAGAGACACTGTATATACCTTTGTTTGTTTATTTTGGTTCCCAAGTTATTCCCCTTCCCATTTCTCCGGCAGCTGCAAGGATCTATATAGGTGTAACTCATAGTCAGACACCAAAGGTTTTCGATGACAGATGTTATGCACTAACTAATAAGCTCCGCTTATGTTCCCCTAGATGACGTACCATTTTAAATGCTTATCTATGAACGTTAATGGCTTGAATAGCCCATTTAAAAGAAGCTCTGTGATTAGAACCATCCACAAATCTCAGGCTGCTATAGTTTGCCTCCAGGAAACACACATGTGTAAAAGGAATCCCCCCAAACTAAACTCATCTAGATACCAACAGGTATTCCATGCCCTCGCTCCAAATAAAACGAAAGGGGTGGCTATATTGTTCCACATTGACTGGGTTTTCCATCTTGATACCATCTATGCAGACGAGCTAGGCAGGCTTCTCATAGTAGTGGGCTCACTGAATGGAATGCAACTCACGATCGCATCCATATATGCACCTAACAATTCCCAAACTTCCTTCATTAAAAGAGCGCTAGCTAAAATTTCTACCCTCCATGTAGGACACACTATAATATGCGGTGACCTGAACTGCACGTTAGACCCCGAATTGGATATTAAGCGCATCGATGGCAAGCATCCCCTACAACACGCTAGCACTATGAGCACTACCCTCAGTACATTGCTCCATACATACGATTTTTATGATTCTTGGCGCACCCTCTATCCGACAGAGACAAACTACACCTATTTTTCACGAGTACACCACACATACTCCCGTATAGATATGTGCTGGGTAGATAAGTCTACGGTACCCAATCTAACTGAGGTGCAAATAGGTGACCGGACATGGTCCGATCACGCGCCGGTAATCACTACGTTCAGGGCTTGTACCCCTCACGTGGGCGCAGCACTTGGCGCCTGAATGAATCCCTCATAGATAACGAGGACACTGCCACAAAAATTCGGGCCAGTATAGTATCGTTCTTCGAAACCCACCAATCTGATCCCACCCGCATAGATACTAAATGGTTAGCCCTCAAAGCCGTATTACGAGGCCTTTTAATCCAAGCGGGCGCAATAAATAAAAAGACCACCCTTACTGAATCAGATAATCTACTCTCCCAACTTAAAACACTAGACCAAGCCAATAAACTTAAACCAACCAAAACTGTATCCCGCAAAATTGAAAAGGTGAGGGAAAGACTACTTGAACTGTCCCTGATGGGTATGGAGCGTCAGCTCCGCAAACTGAAGCTCACCCACTATATGCAAGGGAACAAGGCGGGCAAATTGCTCGCTAATCGATTAAAATCCCGATACATTCAATCCAAACTCCCATACATGACATCAACCACTGGTTCAAAATTATTCAACCCGCAAGACATCGTGAATGAATTGGCAATCTTCTATAAGGGTCTTTACAATCTTACACAGGACAAAACACTACATCAGCCATCCGAATCGGAAATAACCACTTTTTTGACAGAGGCTACATTGCCTCGCTTGACCGCACAACAAAGTGCAATCCTGTCGGCCAAATTCACGGAAGAAGAAGTACGAAATGCAATACACAAATTACCTAAACATAAAGCTCCAGGACCAGACGGTTTCTCTAACCACTTTTACTCCACATTTGAAACACAGCTCACGCCACACCTCACAGCCCTTTTTAACTCCTTTAAAGACTCAGGAACCATGCCAGATGAGATGTTGCTTGCCCACATCGTTACACTCCCCAAACCGGGCAAACCTCCCACTGAATGCGCCAATTTGAGGCCTATATCCCTGCTGAACGCAGACACAAAACTCTTTGCCAAACTACTAGCCAATCGCCTTCAACCCTTCCTGCAAGATCTGGTCTCCCCAGAGCAGGCAGGGTTTGTCCCGAACAGACAACCGGGGGACAATACACGACACTTTCTGAACCTAATCTCCTGGGCCCAAAAATCTAACCAAAGCGGCATATTGTTAGCCCTAGACGCGGAGAAAGCGTTCGACCGCCTAAATTGGACTTATATGAGGGCTGTCCTGTCCGCAGTAGGCATCCCATCAGACTTTCTGACAGGGATCATGGCCCTATACGCTAATCCAGCTGCCAGAATTTTTAACTCTGGGTTTCTTTCTCAACCTTTTCAAATTTCAAATGGATCTAGACAGGGCTGCCCCCTCTCCCCATTAATCTTTATAATATGTATGGAACCTCTGGTAGACATATAAAAAATGACGTAACGATTGAAGGCCTAGGCACCCCCATAGGGAACCAAAAAATAGCCCTATTCGCAGACGATGTTCTCCTATTTTTAACACGCCCGGAGAAATCGCTACCGAACTTGATAACCCTTTTGGGGAACTATGGCAAGGTTTCGTTCTATAAAAACAACGCCAAAAAGACACAAGCGTTGGCGATAGGGATGTCACACGCATCCCTCTCCCCTCTGAAATCACTATATCCCTTCGAATGGCGGAACTCCTCCATCTCATATTTGGGCATAAAGCTGCCTTCAAGACATGCAGCAATAGTGCAGGAAAACCACTTACCACTTATTCACAGACTAGAACAACAACTTAAGACATGGGAGGAGAAAGAGATCTCCTGGTTAGGACGCATCCACACTGTAAAAATGATGATTCTCCCGCATATCTTATACTTATTCCGCACCCTCCCCATTACAATCCCTAATCCTATTTTAAAGAACTTTCAGGCCATGATAAACGCTCATATTTGGAAACGGAAACCCCCCAGAATAGCGCAAAAATCACTCTGGCGCCCGTTTACAAAAGGGGGTTTGGGTGTTCCCAACATTAACCCTTACTACAAGGCGTCATTGCTGGCTCAAGACAGATGGAAGTCCTCTTTGTCACCAACGCTGTCAGAAATCTTAGGCAGGCTAGACTCAACTCATACATACGAACGCATGGCTAGCCGGCTGACCAACAGCCAATCTAAATACAGATCACGATGGCAGGTCTGGATAGACTATAGGAAGGGCGAGCCTCCTCCTCAGGGCTCATAATCGGTCCCCAATCCCCCCCGGGCTTTCCCAATCCAACTCTCTGTGCTAAGTGTTCTACTGTAATCTGTCTGATATCAGGTTGTCTTCATGTATTTCCACTATTATTCTGTCACATATTGGTCCAACTGATAACTTTCCATTTGACCTAATATCAAGGTTTGCTTAATGACATTGTACTGTACGTGATGTTCTATGCAAGCTGCCTCCCTCCCCCCCTTCCCCTTTTTTCTTCTGTAACCCTCATTTGATTTGTATCCTGTGTTATTTGAATGCTGAAAAACACACTTAAATAAAACACATTGAAAAAAAAAAGAATGTCTCAAGAACCAGCCCCTATCGAAGAGTTGCCCAAAGAGATTCCGTTTACGCCCATCAGACCAGAGTTTCCATGCGAATCTCTCACCCCCTCAACGACCACGTCCTTGAAAGCATGGACTATCCCTAAAATTACGGCCGAACTTAGGCTCAGGGGATTCCCCTTTCCAGCTACGGCTAGAAAGGCGGAACTTTACAGACTGCTCACCTACCAAGCCCCTGAACCTAGGCCAGGCACTTGCTCTCAAGGACAGCCACCAAGCGCTGGCACGGCCACTCAGGATACCCTAACAGCAATCTTGGCCAACCTGCAGACTTTGAATAGCAGGCTATCTAAGGTGGAGAGCGCCATCGCCTCCCCAGGTAACACCCTAGGCCTCCCAGCCTCCATCCCAGCAGTCCCTGCTGTACCACCATGCTCCCCCATACTCCCCTCTCCAGCACCAGCCACAGCTATATCTCCTTTCGAGTCACCAGCTCACTCCGTCCCAGACTCCATCAGGAAAGAAATCCTAGACGGGAAGGATGTGTGTCTGGTGTCTCTGATCATAGCCTCCCAAGACGTACTGGAGAACAGGGCATACAATTACGGGGACATCTCAGTGGTGCTTAAGACTAGAGACCCTAGGCTAAACAAGAAACTAGGTATAAAATAAGGGCACTGAATAATCAAAATGCTAAATCCACACACCACACCAGATGACAATAAATGAATGTAATACTTATACATATGCAGGAGTATCAGAGATATTCCATATGATAGATTCCTATAATAACAAAAAACAATACATAGTATAGACTGTATATATAAATGGAAAAATAAAAATAATTGAATCCACTCACAGATTACAGAGCCGTAACAGGCTCTGTATGTAGTGCCCAAAAGTGCCTCAATAGGCTAAACGGAGAATCTCAGGCGATGTCCCCCAGAATCAGAAGAAACAGCGATAGTAGTAAAAAATTAACAAATAGGTAAAAAATAGATAAAAACAACGGTTATTCTCATATAGTAATACACAGAAATGCAGACACGTTCAACTCAGTCCGAGTTTTCTTCAGTGCTTAAGAGTTCATCTAGCTGCTTTTTCTTTTAAATTTGCCGCTTCTATGGCTGCCGATCACGTGGGCAGAAGTTTGGCTTGCCGGCATCTGATGTCACTTCCGGTTTTCCGGCGCTCATTTCATCGGCTTGATTCACTTCAAGTTGTTTGCCCAATTGAAACAAAAGCTTCCATATTATGAATGGGAATCTGTTAGAACTTATAAAATATATATATATATATATATATATATATATATATATATATATACACAAATTAAGCAATAATATAACACAATTGTGTGTATCAATAATACAAATAATCCCTATGGAAATCTCTTACAAAACGAGAATAAGAAAATGTTGTGCAATGCCATGCAGATATTTATCACATATATAACTTATAAATACAGCCCATATGAATAGGATTGGTTGGTCCAAGATAATAAATACAAATGCATATAAAAATAAAATTAAATGTATATAACAAAAATAAAATAAAAAATAATAAAAATAAAAAATAAAAAAAAATGAAAAAATATATATTTAGCCATCTTTAGCCATTTTTGATAAAGCCCATGAGGTGAAACGCGTCAAATGGTTTTTTACTGTGTATTTTAACAATAAAAACTTGTATTTGGTACCCTTATTTATAGGACCAATTCTGTTTTATTGTATAAACACAATTTTTATTTTCTCCTGGCATCTAACTGTTCCTGCTTAAAGCAATCCACAGATGGGGATTATTCCACCGGCGCATTATAAATAGAGCAGTATTCCCTGCTCTACTATTGTGAGTATAACTTATTTTATTTTATGTTTTCCCTTCCTACTGAGAGCACTATATTTGTTTTTATATACCTTGCGAAATCCTACAAAATTCAAGCCGGACGGAGTGACCTATCTTCACAGAATATCCATTAGCGGGGATTATACCGCTAAGTGCTTTACAACTAAGAGCTGGTCCAAAGCTCCAACAAATGTGAGTGCATTTTCCTCCATTTTACTTCATTTTGCTAATCCTCTCAGTACATACTATACCATTGGAAGTCTGTTGTGTTTTTATCTTTCATATACGGATTCCCTGAAAACTCGGAAGGATTAATCTTTGAGGACTGTACATATACAGCTTATCTCCATATCAGTGAGACGTCTCCTATGCATGTTATTGGACTTTTTAAGTTTAATTCTTATTAGTGCACGGACTTTGTTTTACTTTTTTTTTGTATTTTTTATTGCATTTTTCATTACATTATTTTATTTTACTTTTAATTATACTTATATATTTTACTTATTTTTATCCAGCGCAGCCCTTCACCCCCTTTTTTTCATCAAATACGGGGGCTCCTCTTTTTACGATTATCATAAGTCGGTATCAGCGAAGGCGGCGACCCATCTGAAACAGTTTAATGTCAGAATTAACTGGTGTCAGATGGATACAGAATTATTCTGTCGCCACTTCGCTGGTCTCGGGCCCCCGTCTTGCGCCGTATGTAATTCTACATCTCATACAGCAGACTTATGCCCTTCCGAAGCCCATCCTACCACCTCCACTCCCACCCCTCATCCCACTTTCACCCCTCACAGTAAATCAGCGGGTGGACAGCGGGATAACCTGGGTAGGCCCATCTCCTTTTTAGGTAAAGCTCAGGTGTGCAATAATTTCAGCGCAGGCTCCTGCAGTTTCAGCGCCTGTAGATTGTTGCACATCTGCTCCATATGCTTTAGGGCACATACCAAGACCATGTGCCCGGCCTGGTTTTTTACCTAAGTACACACCCTAGCAGGCATCTGGTGGAGTATTTGACGAAGGGGTTCACACAGGGTTTCTTCACGGGTCTTGTAGCCATCCCCTCAGGCACACTGGAGTGTCAGCATGCCAAGATCCAGTTTCCACAGACACTCTCCTTTCCTCCGAAGTTTATAACGGTTTCATGATCGGCCCCTTCACCTACTCACCGTTTTCCTCATGGCGCACTAATCCTATTGGTATTGCAGTTCACAAGTATTCTAATAAAAAACAGCTAATTATCGATTTATCGGCACCGCACTCCACTTTTGTTCCCAGCATTAACGCACTCATACCCGCAGACGAATTCTTACTTCAGTACATAAAAATTGACGACGCCATACAATCAATTATCTCAACTGGTAGTCACCCCTGGCTCAGCAAAACGGACATCACAAACGCTTTCAAATTACTACCCATGCACCCCTCACTCTGGCATTTGCACAGTGTTAAATGGTGAGAAAAGTACTAATTTTCCACACGACTCTCTTTCGGTTCTCAAAGCAGCCCCAAACTGTTCGATATTTTTGCTGAGACTCTATGCTGGCTGCTTCTGAATGTCCTCAGGTGTCACTCTGTCATCCATTACTTAGACGACTTCTTACTGATAGAACCAGGGGCACAAACACCCACCACTATCCGCAGTACTTCAGCACTTTTCTCCACACTTAGTTTTTGATGGGGATAATGGTACACTATCGGCCCCACAACTAAACTATCTTTTTTTGGGGATGGAGCTGGACTCTGTTACCCTCCGAGCTAGCCTTCCTCACGACAAACTGATCCGCTTGAGAGGGGAGATAGACATGTTCCTGCGGAGTGACGTATGCACCAAAAGGGAACTTCAGTCCCTTCTGGGATCCCTTAACTTTGCCATGCGCATCATTCCGCAGGGAAGGTCATTTATATCCAGGCTTCTCTGCCTGCTCCACGGGGTATCAGACTCCTGCCCAGTTTCATTGGACCCCTACGCCAAGGCTGACTTAGGTATGTGGGGGAAGTTTTTGGCAGATTGGAACAGTATCTCCATGTTTATCCCCCCCCCTCTCCATTTCTTCACCCATCATTCACACAGACGCTGCAGCCAACACTGATTTTGCAGCCATCTTTGGGAACCACTGGTTCAGGGGTCACTGACCCGCTGAGACGGATGCCTTGCCAGGATTCAGGGAGACCTCAGCCCTATTCGAAATTTATCCCATTGTGGCGGCCGCACACACCTGGGGTCATCTCTGGTCCGGCAAGGCAGTAAAATGCTATTTTGACAACTCTGCGGCTTGCGATATCATAAACAAGGGGCGCTCATCTTCCCTTACCATCATGCGGCTGATTCGCAAGCTGACCTGGCTGGCAGCAACCGTCCAGTTTCACTTAGTTTGTTTTCACATCCCAGGTATCCACAACACGGCTGCTGACGCTCTTTCTCGCTCTCAATTCCAGGTATTCTTCCAGGCACTCCCTACGGTTCACCTCCAGCCATCCAGGACACCACGATTTCACAAACTAATCCTGGATTGAGCACACTAATGCACCACGCTTGGACTCTCACTCACCAAGCACTATCACCTTGTAACGGATCACCTGGCACCCCGACTGGGTACCTCCGTTGAAGGATGCTCCTAGCACTTCCTGAGGACTCCAAGCACTGCAGCAGACACCAAAACCACCGAACCGTAGGAGCATATGAATGCTCTCAAGCATATGAATGTTGTATACAGCCGAATAGGAAAAACCATGCAAATAGGTTTACACTCCTAGCAGTCAAACTGGAACAGCATACAATAAATCCTTCCCCAATAATGAGACGACACTTCATTTTGAGGGTTAAGCAGGAACTCTCTGTAATGGCCACACACTGGCTTTTATGCAAGTCCCCATGCAAGGGGACATCCCACAGGGTGGGACACAGTACAACCAATCGTTACAGGGGAACCGTAAAACACACCCACAATTACATCACAATCCCTCCTCTCTGTCCTGGAGATAACTGTGAAGTAATCAAATTATCTCCCAGGACAGAGGCAAGACTCCATTAACCACATGGCAGACAAAGGACAATAAAAGACATAAAATTACATACAGTTACATTTATTCCATAAAATATGGACATTCTACATATCCCCAGATAGCTTAGATCTGAGCGCACATTACTACTGAATGGCGCTCAGATCACATACATACAGTTCAATCGCCATGGAGCCAAAGTCTTTCATACAGTCTTTCAGTATACGGCTGGGCTCCATGGCATAGCTATCTGGGGTAGCATGGCTTTAACAGTCTGCAGAAAGGCACGAATAAACCTTTCTGCCGGTAAAATAAAAGTTTAAAATGCAGGACCATAGTTTAAAGGGAGCAGGCGAGCAACCAGGCTTCTCCAGTGTACAGTGGCGAGGTTGGTTTCGCCACACTTCTCCCCTTTACCAATCAGACTAACAGGGTATCTGACCTCATGCCGGTCAGTGCTCTTGTTAGTCCAGCAGCCCACCCACAAAACACAATCAGTCATACAGCCCACCCACAAGAACTGGTTACTACACCTGGGTAGAGGAGAACGTTGTCCATGTCCAGGCTCCTCACCATGGCTGTGCGGGTGACTGGTAAGCAGACTGGGTGGGTTGCTGGGTGGGCAGAGACCAGCGGTACTCTGTCCTGATGCCAGCACTACCACGGAAGTAGTCTGGTTGGAGCCTGGTTGCTGGAGGGGGAGACCGACTGTCTCCCCTTTGGCTAAACAGCCCTGTCGCTGGGGGCCAGAACCGACCTTCCCTACCCCCTGTGCTGTAAGTGCAGAGACCACGGTCCCATCTGCACGGTTGTGGGGCTTCTCATCTCCCCTTGGTGTACTAGGCCGCCTTTGGGAAGTATTCTCCCCTCCTGGTAGCATACTCTGCCACTGGGGAGCTGGACCGGCTGTCCGTACTCCCTGTAGCTTGGGCGCAGAGACCACAGTCCCATCTGCGCTGGTGGGGAGCTTAATGTCTCTCCTTGGTGGGCTACGCTGCCGCTGTGGAGAGGGGGTAACAAGTTCATCTCCCTTACCCACTTTTTGTCGCTGGGGAGAGGGAATGACAAGCTCCTCTCCCATACATACTTTCAGCCGCTGGGGAGAGGGAGTAACAAGCTCCTCTCCCTGACACTCTCTCTGCTGTTGGAGGGGGAGACCAACTGTCTCCCCTTTTAATATATTGTCCTGCTGCTGGGGCGCGAGACCGACTGTCTCCGCTTCCTGCAGGACACACTGCTGCTGGGGAGGAAGGACGGAACCTTCAGCTCCCTGGGACACACACTGCTGCTGGTGAGGAAGGGCAGCACCTTCATCTCCCTGTAACTCACTCTGCTGCTGGGGAGGAAGAACGACACCTTCATCTCCCTGCTGGGGAGGGGGACCAACTGTCTCCTCTCCTAAGAACACACACTGCCGCTGGGGAGGAAGGACGGCACCTTCAGCTCCCTGGGATACATACTGCCGTTTGGGAGGAAGGACGGCACCGTCATCAGCTCCCCGTGACACACACTGCCGCTGGGGAGGAAGGACG
Source organism: Pelobates cultripes (assembly GCA_933207985.1). Lineage (NCBI taxonomy): Eukaryota > Metazoa > Chordata > Amphibia > Anura > Pelobatidae > Pelobates > Pelobates cultripes. The sequence goes on from OW240924.1 coordinate 38,096,813, forward strand.
ACACCTTCATCAGCTCCCTGTGAGACACACTGCCGCTGGGGGGGAAGGACGACACCTTCAGCTCCCTGGGACACACACTGCCGCTGGGGAGGAAGGACGACACCTTCAGCTCCCTGTAACTCACACGGCTGCTGGGGAGGATGGATGGCCCACCCCCTTGCCCGTTCTTATTCCCACGGCAAGTACTCTCCCACTATTTTCTTCACAAACTGTACGGTTTTCTCTGGGGGGTTGGTTCCGAAGTAAGTCAGCAGCGCAGTAACTTCTCTTTCAAACGCCTCCAGAGTGTAGTTGGGCGCCATGCTTGCGCTGCTAAAGTTGGTTCTTTTGTAGATAGGGTCGCTGTACGGGTACTGGCGTTGCCCTCAATTTGTAATCCAGGAACTGGTGTTGTCTTATAGTTGTCCTTCTGGGCTGTGGAAATGATCCCGTCGCTTGCCACCAATGTAACGGATCACCTGGCACCCCGACTGGGTACCTCCATTGAAGGGTGCTCCTAGCACTTCCCGAGGACTCCAAGCACTTCAGCAGACACCAAAACCACCGAACCGTAGGAGCATATGAATGCTCTCAAGCATATGAATGTTGTATACAGCCGAATAGGAAAAACCATGCGAATAGGTTTACACTCCTAGCAGTCAAACTGGAACAGCATACAATAAATCCTCCCCCAATAATGAGACGACACTTCATTTTGAGGGTTAAGCAGGAACTCTCTGTAATGGCCACACACTGGCTTTTATGCAAGGGGACATTCCACAGGGTGGGACAGAGTACAACCAATCGTTACAGGGGAACCGTAAAACACACCCACAATTACATCACAATCCCTCCTCTCTGTCCTGGAGATAACTGTGAAGTAATCAAATTATCTCCCAGGACAGAGGCAAGACTCCATTAACCACATGGCAGACAAAGGACAATAAAAGACATAAAATTACATACAGTTATATTTATTCCATAAAACATGGACATTCTACATATCCCCAGATAGCTTAGATCTGAGCGCACATTACTACTGAATGGCGCTCAGATCACATAAATACAGTTCAATGGCCATGGAGCCAAAGTCTTTAATACAGTCTTTCAGTATACGGCTGGGCTCCATGGCATAGCTATCTGGGGTAGCATGGCTTTAACAGTCCGCAGAAAGGCACAAATAAACCTTTCTGCCGGTAAAATAAAAGTTTAAAATGCAGGACCATAGTCTAAAGGGAGCAGGCGAGCAACCAGGCTTCTCCAGTGTACAGTGGCGAGGTTGGTTTCGCCACACACCTAACACAGCTATCTCCTACAATAGGGCACTTACCATTTTTAATAAATTCACTGCAGAATTCGGTTTACAAGGTGATTTTTCTACAGAAACCATGGTGGCTTTTGCCTCTTTCTGCCACTTACATCTTAAACTTTCTCACAACACCATTAAACTTTACCTCACCGGGGTTCAGCACCACAGCCTCACCAATTTTCCTAACAATACCCCCTTCTTGTCATCATATAACATTAAAAAGGTCTTGAAAGGTATATTAAAGGACCACTATAGTGCCAGGAAAACATACTCGTTTTCCTGGGACTATAGGGCCCTGAGGGTGCCCCCACCCTCAGGGACCCCCTCGCGCCCGGCTCTGGAAAGGGGAAAAGGGGTTAAACTTACCTTTTTCCAGCGCTGGGCGGGTAGCTCTCCTCCTCCGATCCTCCTCCGTTCCTCTTCCTGGGCTGAATGCACACGCGCGGCAAGAGCTGCGCGCGCATTCAGCCGGTCACATAGGAAAGCATTCATAATGCTTTCCTATGGGCGCTGGCGTGCTCTCACTGTGAAAATCACAGTGAGAAGCATGCAAGCGCCTCTAGTGGCTGTCAATGAGACAGCCACTAGAGGGTTAGGGGGAAGGCTTAACCCATTCATAAACATAGCAGTTTCTATGAAACTGCTATGTTTATGAAAAAATGGGTTAACCCTAGCTGGACCTGGCACCCAGACCACTAAATTAAGCTGAAGTGGTCTGGGTGCCTCGAGTGGTCCTTTAAAGGTTTCCGTTCCACTCACCACCACAAGACTGCCTATAGATGGGTCTATCTTTAGATCACTCAGCAATCAACTTGACGAAGCCCCGTTCGATCCCAACACAAACCTGGTGATCAAAGCAGCTATTTATCTTGCTTTCTACGGTTTTCTCAGACCCAGAGACTTCACCGTTGTTTGCCAAGGGGATATCACGCACACTAAGGTAGAAGATCACTACGTACTCACGCTCCCATCAACTAAAACTAATCACTCACAACACCCCACCATCATTCCTCTCTTTCTTACCGATAACGCCTGGTGTCCGGTCAAGGTGCTAGACCAGCTCCGGTCAACCCATCACGCGCACTTACCAGACTCTCCGCTCTTATCACTACAAGGGCACCCGCTCACCACGGCTAAATTCACGGCACACGTCAGATCGTTCCTATCTAAACTGGGTTACAATCCGGCTTCATTCTCTGGGCACTCCTTCCGCATAGGAGCTGCTTCATCAGCCTCTAGCACAAACACCCCGGTCCACATCATCAAGAGACTGGGTCGCTGGAAATCCTCCATATACCATACATATATACCACGACCAGAAAGAGAGCTTGGTCAAGCCTTCAGGAACTTTATGTAAAATGCAATAAAGTGTGTCTTTTCTCGAACTTCTCTTTTGCCCTCTTTTATTTACAGGCCCACTCGTACGTTGGTTTCGGCACACCACAACCAACCTTGCCCTTTCAGATACTATTCATTACGTATTAAATTCTGAGCACAAGTAGAAAGGCCATTAGGCCTTAATTTGTGGGAGGAGTTCGTCCCCTACTTAAACTCCAAGCCCCTACTCACCTCTGCCGATACAGCTTGATTGTCCCCACCCACTTACACCCATTTAGCATTACAAATCTCCTTGGTGGGCCCTTTTATTTACAGGCCCACTCGTACATTGGTTTCGGCACACCACAACCAACTTTTCCTTTTCAGATACTATCCATTATGTATTAAATTCCGAGCACAAATATATATATATATATATATATATATAACAAAATGTTATACATATATTATAAGTGTATTTAGATATAAATATAATATCAAAATAGTTAGCATAACATTACATAAATATAGAATTTAAAAAAAAAATGTATTTATTTACTTATTATATTTTATAATGTTATTATGTGTGTAATTTGATTCTAAGTGTATTTTTATATTATATGTATATATTAATATAAAAATACACTTAGCATGACATTATATATGGGAAGGCGGAGCCTGAAGTTGTGGGAGGGGTTGATCCGGCCTATAAAAACCCAAACCTACCTCCATACTGGGCTGACTTGGTCTGGTCACTTCTGGTTCTGGTTTTCGCCAAGGAGAATTCCCTCGTGGCTCCGCCAGGCCTAGCTACAGCCAGTATATCATCCAACAGGCCCTCACACCGCACTTAGCCGACACCAGCTCCAAACCGCGGGAGCACGGTCACTCCCAGCACAGCTGAACGTCTGGGGCACCTGTCCATAATTCCGGACCGGCTACCAGGCACCCGGTCACAGTGAGTACATACGAGCGTGGTTAAACTACCGAATGGGGGAAGCATGCGCACAAACGCAATTACACATTAACAGATAGCTCGCACATAAGCAAATGTACTAATGTACCAATAGGCATGAACGCGGGCAAAACAAACCTAACTTCATTCTCCTGATACTTAGTAGTTCGCATAGACGAATCCCATATGGCTACTTTTACCTCGTAATAATTAATACAAGTTTCCAATCGGCTAAATCAGAGTTACAAACTCAATACAAAAACATGCACCAACATCGCCATCTACTGTCAAAAATGGCTAACTATGCGTAAATCCTAAACTGATACATTAAAGCAGTGATAATTATAAATGGTTTCACTGGGGCAAACAAGGAATGCAATTATGGCATTGGGTGGTTAATTAAGTTAAAATCTATTAATTATGCTTTGTTTAATTAGCTTTGTTTAAATGAGTTTTGCTTTAGTCAAATAGTGAACGTCATGTAAGCTAAGTTTAGTAGTAAGTTTAAAGGCTAAATATGGTCATTCAGTCGGGAATTGCCTTATATATATACCAAAATACGCTCGTATTGTCATTATGTACTTTCAGAATTCAGATCAATACTCTCTCGAATCCCATCCTGTTAAATTGATATTTCTTGTATACACGGTACATTGAAACTCGTGCAAATTCATAATCTGGGTAGTTAAGATATCAATATACTAGACATAATCCTAGCTCTAAATGTTTAATACTTTCGTCATAGGGGGTTAATGTCAGTCTAAAGAATACTAGGTAAAACCACAGTAAAGATCTACCTGAATACGCGATCTGTACCACAAATATACAGACCAGTAAGTTACATTCCCTATTATACCTATTTCCGGCATATGGCTTGGTGCTACTTCTAAGTGCTGTTTCTAAGTGTGTAGTTGGAGATATTCTGGAGAGTTTTACAGAAGCTTCAACTGTCTAAGAGTTGTGCTAAGAGCTTTCTTTTCTACTGTTACAGGTAAGATTCATCTGTAGGAAAAGGTTACTGATTGCACAAGGTTTGAATTCCTGTTGGTAATTATAAGGCATTTGATTTGATTAAGCTAGTTACTTGCTATTGATTGCTGGTTAATTAGCTATTGTTTGCAAATAAGCAGAGGCCTACCCAGGTGTTAAACATTCCTAGTGGGTGGTGATTTTAGGAGTTATATAAGGCTTGTTGTCATTAGCTTGTCTAATATAGCTTGGTGCTACTTCTAAGTGTGTAGTTGGAGATATTCTGGAGATAAACTGGAGGTAATCTAAGGTATTCAGGAGGATAAATACAAAGTTAAGATTTGTTAGATTTAAATTATTCTCCTAATTGGAATGGCAGACTTAGTTCAGTGTAACAATTGCTATGCATTTGTTTCACGTTCCACTTTTTGGAGGTTTGGTTGTTGTCTAATCTGTAGACAGTTCTCTAACTTGCGGCAGGAGATTGTATTTTTGAAGTCTGAGATTTGTAAATTATCTGGTGAACAAACTCAGACTGGAACTGCTGCAAAGCCACTGCCGCAGAGACATACTAGGAAAGGGCAGATGGATTACTGTAGGATCTGGTAGACTTAGAGTTGTGGATAAAAGGCATTTTGCACAGTCTGTTGCTCTTCATAATTCATTTTCTGCACTTTCAGAGTGTAATGGTGTTGTGGAGAGAGGCACTGAGGCTAGTGGTGTTGTGGAGAGAGGCACTGAGGCTAGTGGTGTTGTGGAGAGAGGCACTGAGGCTAGTGGTGTTGTGGAGAGAGGCACTGAGGCTAGTGGTGTTGTGGAGAGAGGCACTGAGGCTAGTGGTGTTGTAGTGGTGTTGTGTGAGGAGAGACACTGAGGCTAGTGGTGTTGTGGAGAGAGGCACTGAGGCTAGTGGTGTTGTGGAGAGAGGCACTGAGGCTAGTGGTGTTGTGGAGAGAGGCACTGAGGCTAGTGGTGTTGTGGAGAGAGGCACTGAGGCTAGTGGTGTTGTGAGGAGAGGCACTGAGGCTAGTGGTGTTGTGGAGAGAGGCACTGAGACTAGTGGTGTTGTGGAGAGAGGCACTGAGAATAGGTGAGGCCTAAACTAGAAAGCAGTTGTTGTTGGGGGATTCCATTATAAGAGATTTGGAGATGGACAATGGTGGTCTTGTGAGGTGTCTTCCCGGAGCTACTGCTCACAGAGACAGGAGACGTATCTGTAATATTGTTAAGCAAGCAAAGCAGGAAGGGGAATTGGATGTACTTGTCCATCTAGGGACAAATGTCTTGGCTTGCAATGAGGTTTCAGAGGTTAAGGAAGTTTAGTGTTTTTGCCAATGATATATGGCAGGTTGCTTCCACACTGTCATTCTCTGAAGTTCTGCCTGTGCATAACACTCAGAACGACAAGCGGATGCGTATTAGGGACTTTAATTTGTGGCTTGGTGAATGGTGTCGGGATCAAGGATTTGGCTTTATTTCTCATGGTAGCTCTGTTTGGAATGGAGATAAGCTGTACAAAAAAGATGGTTTGCATCTTTCTCAAAAGGGAACAAATGTTCTCAGTGAGCAGTTCAGAGGTTTTGCTAGGATGTATTTAAACTAGGAGGGGGGGCAAAAGGGTGATAAAACATCAATCCAATTGTCCCCCAAAACAAGGACAGAAGGTGCCTGTAGCAAGTGTGTTAAAAAATAAGCTTAGAGTCATGTCTACAAATGCTTCCAGTTTAGGGAATAAAATCCATGAACTTGTGGCAATAAGGGCAACTGATAGTGTAGATTTAGTCGCTGTTACTGAGACATGGTACAATGAGAAAAATGACTGGGACATAGCAATACCAGGGTACTCTTTATATAAGAAAGATAGGGAAGGCAAGAAAGGGGGAGGGGTGGCCTTGTATGTGAAGGATAGCATAAAATCTAGCCTAATAAAAGTTAGTGAGGCAAACATAGTTTGGGCTACGTTAGAATTTGGTAATCACACAGTAACTCGTGTAGGTGTGATTTATAGGCCCCCAGGACAAATTGAAGAGTTAGATAATCTACTAGTTGAGGAAATAGCTAAAATGACAATGAAGGGGCAAGTTATCATCATGGGTGACTTTAATCTTCCTGATGTAAATTGGAAAACAAAATTAGCTACTTGTGCCAGGAGCACACATATTCTAAACTCCCTACTGGGATTGTCTCTAAAACAAGTTGTTGAGGAGCCAACTCGTAAAGAGGCCATACTAGATTTAGTGTTAACAAATGGAGATTTGGTATCAGATATTACTGTAGGTGAAAGTTTAGGATCCAGTGATAATCAGTCAGTGTGGTTTAATATAAGAAAAGTGAGTGAGTCACACCACACAAAAACAACAGTTTTAGACTTTCGAAAAACAGACTTTTCTAAAATTAGAATATGGGTAGAGGAGTCATTATCAGACTGGAGAAATTTAAATGGAGTCCAAGAGAAATGGGTTTATTTAAAAGTTGCACTATTGAAGGCAACAGAAAATTGCATTAGGCTGGTCAGTAAAAGCAAAAAATTCAAGAAACCACTGTGGTACTCTGCAGATGTGGCCAAAATAGTTAAAAACAAAAAGTTAGCATTTAGGAATTACAAAAAAAACCCAGAGTGAGGAAGACAAAATGATCTATAAGATTAGGCAGAGAGAGTCTAAGCAAGTTATAAGAGTTTCCAAATCACACACAGAAGAGAAAATAGCACAGTCCGTAAAAAAGGGGGATAAAACATTTTTTAGATAACTAAATGAGAAAAGAAAAGTAAAACAAGGATTAGTTAGATTAAAAACAAAAGAAGGAAGGTATGTAGAAGAGGATAAAGGTCTAGCTGACTGCCTCAATGAATATTTTTGTTCTGTATTTACAGATGAAAATTAAGAAAAGGATAAATGAGTCATTTATTACACGTGAGTTTACAGAGGAAGAGGTTCTATTTCAACTGTCAAAAGTAAAGACAAATAAGTCAATGGGACCTGATGGAATACACCAAAAGCTATTAAAAGAGCTTAGTGGTGTATTAGCAAAACCATTAACAGATGTATTTAACCAATCATTGTTAACAGGAGTAGTCCCAGAAGATTGGAAGTTAACGAATGTTGTGCCCATTTACAAGAAAGGTAATAGGGAGGAGTCGGGCAACTATAGGCCAGTAAGCCTTACTTCAGTAGTGGGGAAAGTGATGGAAACCATGTTAAAGGATAGGATTGATGAACATCTAAAAACACATGGATTTCAAGATCAGAGACAACATGGGTTTACTTCAGGGAGATCGTGTCAAACTAATCTTATTGATTTTGTTGATTGGGTAACTAAAATTATAGGGTGGTGCAGTAGACATTGCTTACCTAGATTTCAGTAAGGCTTTTGACACTGTTGCACATAGAAGGCTTATCAATTAACTGCAATCTTTAAGTTTGGATTCAAATATTGTTGAATGGGTAAGGCAGTGGCCGAGTGACAGGCAACAGAGGGTTGTAGTTAATGGAATATATTCGAAGCTTGGACTTATCACCAGTGGGGTACCTCAGGGATCTGTACTTGGACCCATTCTCTTTAATATTTTTATTAGTGATATTGCAGAAGGTCTTGATGGTAAGGTATGTCTTTTTGCTGATGATACTAAGATATGTAACAGGGTTTATGTTCCAGGAGGGATAAGCCAAATGACAAATGATTTAGGTAAACTAGAAAAATGGTCAGAATTGTGGCAACTGACATTTAATGTGGAAAAGTGCAAGATAATGCATCTTGGACGTAAAAACCCAAGGGCAGAGTACAGAATATTTGATAGAGTTCTAACCTCAACATATGAGGAAAGGGATTTAGGGGTGATTATTTCTGATGACTTAAAGGTAGGCAGACAATGTAATAGAGCAGCAGGAACAATGCTAATCATGACTCCTCTGGTCATAGTACATTCTTTGTTAATAACGGTCGTCATCCTACTGTTCTGCCGGCTGTTTTCTCTGACACTGCTATCCCTGCTTTGGATGATCACCTTGCTTCTATTCGTGATACATGGACTAAAGTTCACTCCGCTCTCAAAACTGCAGCTGATCATTTCAAATTTCATGCAGATAAACGGCGGGGTGCCATCCCTGTTTGCCAAGTGGGTGAGAGGGTGTGGTTATCATCATGCAACATTAAACTTCAAGTTCCTAGCATGAAGTTTGCTCCCAGATACCTTGGTCCATTTCATATTCTTTGTAGAATTAATCTTGTTTTGTATTCTCTGGCTCTCCCTGCCTCATTATGTATTCCTAACACGTTTCATGTTTCTTTGCTCAAACCACTTATTTGCAAAAAGTATACTGTCCCAAGTGTTCCGCCACCCCTGTTGGTTGTTTCTGGACATGAGGAGTACGAAGTCTCTTCCATAATCGATTCCAGGTTCTCTCGTGGTTCACTACAGTATTTGGATGATTGGAAGGGTTATGGGCCTGCTGAACATTCTTGGGTTCCGGCCAACGATATTCATGCACGTCGCAAGATTTGTTATTTCCACTCCAAGTGTCCCCTCAAGCCAGGTCCTGCCCGCCTGGTGGTCGGTCTTTAGGTGGGGGGTAATGAAACATATTCATCCTCACCTTGCGGTATCTGTGCTCAGCGGCCATGCCTCAGTGTACCTGACTCCTGCAACATGTTGATGGATGCCAGCCGCTGCAGATCCATGCCAAATTATAGCCCCACTTCCGCCCACGTTGATGATGACGTCGCCGTGAGCACGTTCTGGGGTCAAAGGCCGATTTCGGTCAATCAGATTTGTAAAGGGCTTATTTAAACTCATTTTTACTTCTCCTCTTTGCCCTGTCGTGGTTTCCCTAATGGTTGTCCGGGAGTTTGTTTCTGAGCGTTTATTTTCTGGTAATTGACTTTGGCTTCGTTTGACTTCCCTGTATTCTGGTATCCCTGACTTTTGGCTTTCCCTCATCGTTGTGTCTCATTCTGTGTCCCTGACCTCGGCAAGTATTCTGACTATTCTCTGGTACGTTAACTCCGGCCATTCTAAGACGTTACCTTTTAGTCCTAGGTGTGAACAGTTCTACGTGCTGGATCAACTTGTAATCCTGACATCAAGTTCCCCAGAGGCCTACACCCTGCCTTTGTTTTAATGGAACAGCACAAGGCCAAATCACAAACAGCGCCTCTATCTGCCACTTGGCAATTAGCAGGGCCTCACCATCTCACACGTAGTTAGATTCTTTGCCACCCGGCATTTAAAGAGACGCCAATTAACGCATGTCACAAATAACCATATCGGGATAAGTCTCACTTTTCAATTTCATTATAGCATATCTCAGGTATCAGACCAAGAAGAGGACTTCTCCCTACCCAGCACGCCAGCTAGACCACCCACTCCAACTACGGCCCCTACATGAGGCGAGAATCAAGACCCTTCAAGCCCCTGTTCTTTAAGGTTATGGAAAGATCGCCACAGAGCAGAGTTATACATAAAACCGAGTTATACATAATTATGATGACCAGTATGGATAATCCAGAGCCAGGGTCCAGTATGCAAGATAACATTAATGACACCCTTACAGGGATTCAGACCACAATGACAGCCATGCCGGCATCCATCAATAATTTGAATCAAAGAATGGAAAATTTGGAATCTCCAGCACCAGTTACCGTGTCCCCACAGATATCCCTCCTACACAAATCATCGACCAAACTGTCTTGCAGGGTAATGTCACAGGTACACAGAATTTACAGGGTTCCGCTACACATATCACACCAGCACATATGGTCCCTCCCAACATCAAGAAAGACTTATTGGGGGGAAAGGACGTTATTTGTGCTTACTGATTGCATCACAAGACATAGTAGTAAACAAGATGTACAACTACGGTGACTTGTCAGTGGTGCTCAAAGTCAAAGATCCTAGGTTAGGTAAAAAGTTGTCCATACCAGACTATGTACTAGCCTTTGGGTTATATAGAGACGTAATATGCTACAATTTTCCCCAACGTAGAGATGAACTGGACTTGTACATGCACAAGTTGGTAGATCTGGGGAACAAGTACGGTGGTACCAATTTTTATGATTATCACAAATAATTTTCAGCCAAGGCAGCGGCAACCTTTCATCATCAGGATAGATTGGAGTCACATGAACACTGGATTTGTTCTGATGCCACTTTGCCGGGCTAGTACTACCGGCTTGTGCAATTTGCTCTTCAAACTCTCACTCTACCAATTTGTGCTCCAACAAGCCCAGTTTACCCACCATGGTCTGGGTGACCAACATATCCAAAAAATCACCCAGATCGGTTGAGGGGTTTGGGAATTTCCTGGAAGTCAGTTATTTGACCGACCGCACCCATGGTCTCATGCCCTAAAACAGTTCCACAGTTTCAGAGGTAGTGGTATGTTCATTACAGGAGTTCTAAACTGAACAAATCAATGAATTGTTACCCTGGCTCATGGGTAGTTTGTGGGAACAAACCTACCGAATAGCACTCTCCTGGCTGGTCGGTTAAAAGAAGCAGGCGTTCGCAAAGTTGACCAGCGTTCGGGAAGTTGAGTGTCCGATTTTAGTATCAGACACTCGACAACCAAGTCCTGTTGCCTCTTTTCTTGCAACAATATGGCTGCTATTTTCTCCAGCCGTTTGGCCATACGAACGCGGCAACACAGAGAGAGAACTTAATCTGCGGTTTTCTTTGTAGTTAATGAGCCGGGGGGGGTGGTCCGTGTTCGGTAGTTTTATCTACCGAACGAGGAAAATCAAAGTTAACGAACAAAATGTGTAGTTTCTTCACATTGCTCCCCCTTAGTTCTATGGGTCGGCATACCTGCCTAGACCATGCCGGGTTGGCTTGGGGATATCCGGAGAAGTCAGTCAAGGTTCCAACTCCATTTGCCAGGACAAACCATCATCATTGCCGTTCTGTTTGCCTGGCCTGTACTGCATGGTGAAATTGTAGGGTTGCAGGGCAGGCTCCAGCATAACAAACGTGGATTGTCTCCAGCGACTTAGTTTAACCAGATGAGGGGGTTATGGTCTATCATTAAAGTAAAGGGGCGACCATAGAGGTATGGTTGTATTTTCTTTAATGCCCATATGAGAGCTAGGCATTCCTTCTCCATCTCCATCTCCATCCCCACTTGACTCAACACGACTTCCAGCCCAAACATGGAGGCATCTGTGTGGACAAGAAACTTTTTAGTATGGTTTGGTGCGGCCAACACAGGTGCCTCGCTCAGTGCCGTTTTGAGTTTCTGGAAAGAGGCCACTCACTCCGGGGAGCATGCTACCTCTTTGGGAAGGGACTTTTTGGTCAGGTCGTTGAGGGGTTTGGCCAAGGCACTGTACTCAGGAACAAACTTGCGGTAGTATCCCACGGTTCATAGGAATGCTAATACCTGGGTCTTGGTACAGGGTTGGGGCCAGTTGGCAATAGCCTCCACCTTGGCAGGTTCGGTTTGCTGTTTGCCTGACCCTACCATATGGCCGAGATACTGTACCTCGGCCATACTGACATGGCACTTGTCAGGTTTCAGAGTGAGCCCCGCTGCCCGAATTCACTTCAGTACAATGGTTAGTTGTTCCAGATGGTCTTCTCATGTGTGGCTGTAGATGGCAATATCATCCAAGTATGCACATGTGAAGTCCTAAAATCCCTCTAGAAGCCTATTGGCCATCCGCTGAAAGGTCATCGGGGCATTCTTCATCCCAAAGGGCATAACCCTAAACTGGTATAGCCCATGTGGGGTTGCGAATGCCGACCTAGGAATGGCTGCCAACTCCAGGGAGATTTGCCAATAACCTTTGCACAAATCTAGGGTAGTCAAGTATTTCACCCCCTCCATACGATTTAGTAACTCATCTATCCTGGGCATGGTGTAGGCATCGGTTACTGTCCTGTCATTAAGCTTCCGGTAGTCAATACAGAAGTGAGTCGTGCCATCTCGCTTGGGTACCAGCACTACCGGAGATGCCCAAGGGCTCTGAGGGATCTCTATAACTCCTAGCTTTAACATCTTCTGAATCTCAGACCGCATATTCTCTCTGACGGCCTCAGGGATACGGTACGGTTATTGCCGTAGAGGAGTTTCTCCCTGGGTCTCAATTCGGTGGGCCACAGCGGAGGTGTACCCTGGCAAGGCAGAAAACATTTCCCTGTATCCCTGGAGCAGCTGAGAGGCCTCTGCCTTCTCTAAGGGGTTTAATTTTTCACCTAGTCTGACTTGCTCTATCGTACCGGGGGAAGGGGCGAGCAAGTCAGGTAGGGGAAGACCCTTGCTATCCTCAAATGAAAGGGCACATACTGCCGCTATGTCCTCCACCCGCTTTAAAGTAGGGCTTGAGCATGTTCACATGAAAGGATCTGAACATATTCCCTACGCTGTAGGTAGTGTTGCTTATTGGGGTCCACTACCCAGCGAGGTCCCTGCCAGGCGGTCTGAAGCTTTCTTAGACGGTTTCTAGGACCCTATCTTGGGCGCCTCTATTGTACCACCTTTTCTGGCGTTGTTAGGCCACCTGCAGATCCTCCCGGTCGGAGTCGAAGGAATTTGAAGGGCGAGAACCCCGTAGATGCTTGGGGCACTTTGTGGTAGGCAAACAGGAGATGGGGAAGGAATCTTTCCCAGTACTGACAGGAGGCTGCGAACGTCTTAAGCATCTGTTTGAGCGTGCCGTTAAAACGTTCACTTAGTCAGTAGAAGCTGCTCCTTTTGTAAGTTTGTATTTTATTATATGTTTCAGTCTAAGAAAGGTAAACACCCACCTCTTGTGGTGAAGGTCAAATGTCCTCTGCAGTATTAGAAAAGACCTGACATCGCCACTCTAGCACAGATCAGCAACTGTCGCTACCCCACCCTCTTCCCTTGCGTGTAGTACAGTTCATTAATGGGTGCCATGGCTAGTGGACTGTCCAGTTCCGTTAGTGGTCTGGCCCATTTTGACCAGCCCATAATCAGTAGTTTCGTACATGGTAAGCTGTTTGAAGTGTGACGTGTTGAAGCAGAGAACATCCATAATTTCCCTTCTAATTTCTTTGGTTTGAGACATGCTTTTTCTAGGGGAGCCCACACCGGTGTCGTACCTTTCACTTTTAGGAGTGCTATACCCTGTGCTACCACAGAGACTTTATACTTTGTCAGGTACACCCAGTCCCTCTTTCTGAAATGGTAACCAAGAAAGATTCCTTGGTATTCGAGGAGGCTTCATTTTCCAAATGTAAGCACTTAAAATCAATTGAAATTTGCACAACATGCTGTTAGGTAGAGTTATGGGGAGTGTAACGGATCACCTGGCACCCCGACTGGGTACCTCCGTTGATGGATGCTCCTAGTGCTTCCCAAGGGCTCCAAGCACTCCACTTGATACCATAAGCACTGCAGACCCCACGAACCACCGCAGCTTGGTTGGGGGCTCGCCGTCTCCTACCCACCCTGTCCCTACGACAAGACTGGTGGGTGAACCTCTCTTGCCCCAGAGAGTGAAGCAGGAACAGGAACAGGCTCTAGTGATTATTCAAGGGAGTATGAAGAGCATAGCAATCCCTTGTAGAAGATTCCCCCAATAAGACACAGGACTCTAGATTGAGGGTGAAGTAGAACTGAAGGTTTAATGGGACAGCTGCTTCTTTTATACAGTATTTCCCCACAAGGTTACCGCCCACGTGGACCTTGTTGGGCACAGGACATGAAATGCACAATCCAATAAAAACCAGAGTTTTACATTTGAACACACCCAGTTACTTTACACAAACCCTCCACTCTGCCTGTGATACAATTAACAAAGACAATGAACTAACTCAATTAACTTTATCAGAAAAAAACATACATTTTTACAAACCCTAAAAAGTACCCCAAAATAAAACACATCCCCTGATAGCCCCGATCTGGGTGAACAACATATCCAAAAATCAACCAGATTGGTTCAGGGGTTCATGGATTTTCTGGAAGTCTTATTTTTGTCCCACAATGCACATGGTCCCATGCCCAAAACAGTTCCATACACTCGATGGCAAAACACTGCTGGAAAATTTAAAATGGCCGCCGCCACATGTTTGAATCTGTTCCAGTTAAAAGTCCAAGGGGCAGAAACAGTACTTTTGAACATGGGTTATCACAGGGCCCATAGTCCCAGGGTTGGAGGCGGGCAAGCAAGCCCCTCCAAAAACCAGTGACAGTGTAGTTCGTCACAGGGAGTGTTCTGAAAAGATAAAAGTGTGAGACAAGATCATCATCTTGAAGGTATGTATTCTTCCTAACCACAAGATGTATAGGTCTCTCCATGCATTTAATTGTGTGTGTGTAGTTTATTAGAAACTGATACATGAATTTCCTGAATGAGTCTACTAGAGTTTTTAGTTTGATCCCCAGATATTTTAGGGAGACGCTGCGCCAATCAAATAGGTAGGACGTTTGTAATGTGTATGTTGTTGTTTTAGGAAAGCCAATGGGTAGGGCCAGGGGCGTATTAGCCGCGAGGCAAACAAGGCATTTGCTTTGGGTGGCATTTTTCAGGGGGCGGCAAAAAAGCCACCCCCAAATGCCCAGGGCAAATGCCTTGTTAGCCTCGCGGCTAACAGACATTACGAGCGGGCGGCGCTGGGCGGGCGGCCGGCGAGGGAGCTCTTCCCCTGAACGCTCTGCTCACCTCCCTCGCGCACCGCCAGCAGAGTGAGGGTGGGAGCCGGAATATGACGTCATCAACCGGGCTCCCACCCTCACTCTGCTGGTGGCGCGCGAGGGAGCTGAGCAGAGCGCTCATGGGAAGAGCTCCCTCGCCGGCTGCCCGCCCGCCCGCCCTGCAGCCACTGGACCCCAGGACCCCAGGGACAGAAAGAACCCCCCCAGCATTCCCAAAGGTAAGGAGGCTAGGGGGGTTAAATACAAAAAAAACACAAGTTAGTGTGTGTCTGTTAGTGTGTGTGTGTGTGTCAGTGTGTGTGTGTGTCTGTTAGTGTGTGTGTGTGTGTCTGTTAGTGTGTGTGTGTGTGTGTCTGTTAGCTAGTGAATGCGTATCTGTCAGTGTGTGTGTGTGTGTATTTAGAAGGCGGAGCAGGGGGGAAGGGTTGGGTGGCGGTTGCGCGGGTGGGGGTATCACGGGGGGGTGCCTGAGTTTTGTCCTGCCTAGGGCAGCACAAAACTAGGATACACCACTGGGTAGGGCCTGTCTCTTTTTTGCATTTTTGTAATATGAAATTGTACTGTACCTGTCTCATTGAGACAATAAGTTGGGAATAGAGCGTTCTGGATGGGTAATGAATAGTAGGATATCATGAAGAGAGCAATTTTGTGCTCTTGTGTGGGTGTTTCTAACCATGATATGTTGGTATGTGATTTAATATGCCTGACTAGCAGTTCCAAGCCGAGGTGAAAGTGGACAGCCCTCACGGGTGCCTATTAAATGGGTCAGCTAAAAAAAACAGAGTTAATGATCCTAGCTGAGGGCTAGGAGTAAAGAGCCATAATGCTAGTTAGAAAATAAGCTGGAATGCCCAGTTTCAACAGAATGACTTTTATATAGATCCAATTTAGCCGATCAAACACTTTTTCGGTGTCTATAATTGAAATGGAAATCAATAAATAAATTGATTATTCTTTGTGTATCTGCCCCTGGCCAAATTAAGAAACAATGCGTGCACGCTCCCTGAAGTAATTCACACTAGACACAGGTTTCAGGTTGATGAATAACTTGAGGAATGTTTATTCAGAGGGGACGGCAGGTCCCTTTAAAAGCAAAATTACATCATAAGCATTGTCAGAGATAACATGAAATAATACATCAATAATTGGTTAAGTGTTAAGTGGTCTTCTTAATGCTCTGCCTACTAAGGGTGATGTCACTGGAACCATGAGGGTCATCCCCGGATTCCAGTGCCATCTTGTTACACGAGGTAGTTAGTTGGTGTTATAGGGAGGGAGGGGTTAGAAGCTTCTAGTGGCCATTTTGTCTAAATATGCGTGAATAGCTTATACACTGATTTCAGTTAAATGAGTAAATAGGCATTTTACTAACTAGAAAATGTCAATATCTCATTTCCACAACAGTCCACCCTTAAAATGGCTATTGACCATAACAACTGCTACTGTCCCTAGCATGTCTCTAGCTGCCTGCAGCTCATCTGTCTTAACAAGCATCGAACTCTTCACTCCGTGGGTAACCCGCGGTAGCTAGTCCACCACATCTCCGCACGTGAGACTTGCCTGTAGAGACAGACGCTTTCCCTATGCTATCCCTATAGAAACGCAGTTGTCTGTTTAAATTGGAGGGGTGTATGTGGTGTGTCACATTCTAGGTCAGTGACGTCCTGGTGTAGGAAAGTAGGGGTTACGTTGTCTATAGTCTTCCCTACTGTCTTCTGTAAGTACTTTTGTATACAAGGAAATACACAACAGGTTAGAAATAGGAAGATGATAATCATTATGAGAACTGCTGTCCCAACCTGGAATAGGGTTCTCTGTCATCCATTCATCCATCCAAACCACTTGTCCCAGGTATCAATGACTCCTGAGTTCTTCCTTAGTTCATCTGAAAGGCTATCTAGTTTCGCTATAGCCATAGTCACTTTACCATTGGGCCCAGTGTTATCTGGAATAAAGGTGCAGCATGTCATAGTTTCGGGGAGGATTTTACATACGCCCCCCTTTTCTGCTAAGATCATATCCAGAGCCATTCTATTTTGAAATTTGGGTGGTAGCTTGCAGCTGTTCTGCTAGGCCCTGTAGGGCATCCCTGGTATAGTTTAACAAACCGCTGCTGATTGTAATAGATATAATTAATCCAGTTGACATTCTTATTAGCTGTGATCATTGGAATCAAAGAATCAAACCCGGCTGCCACTTCATCCCTTGCCTTGAATTCGTTGGGCACCCAACTTGGCACACCAATGGCATCAATATAAACATGTGGATCAAAGCTTCCACGGATTGGGGCTTCCCTCCTGGCTCTGGAGTGTGTGTGCGCGGGATCTAACACATTGTGATAGCCATCCGGGATAATGTGGAAGGCGTTATAGCTTTAGTTAATGTACATTCACCCCGCCAGTTGGGATCTCAGTTGTTTATCACCACACAGCCAATATATGTCCCCAACCGTTTTTGCATGATTCATTAATAATGCTATGGGTGGATTATGATAGGTGGAGCAATAACCAGATGGGAATTTGCCCATGAATGTACCTGTGTTCTTAGGTATTGAATAACAAGTGTAGTGACTCCATCAGGTGGTCTAATGTGCCCCTGGATGACCTTTTTCCATGGCTCACACGTTGAAGAATTAATGGACTGTGCATAGAACATAATACAACATCAGGGGGTAGATTTAAAGGCACCTCCACATACATAACAATGTATGGGGCCTGGCTCCTCCACATACATAACAATTAGTCTTATTGTGTGAGTTAACGTTATATCTCATCCATTCCAGCCATAAGTTAGTGTCTGAGAACCCAGTTTCCACTGCCATCGTGTCTTCGAAAGTAGGATTGGCTATAGCTACCATATCATGTAAAGTCTTGATATGTTGTTTCAGTGGGTTAACAGTCATGTGAGTAGTTCCTACCCAGTCAGGTGAGGTAAGCATATCTTGCAGATAGAAAGTCCCCAACTTGTTGTATGAGTCACCGCCCCTCCAGTACATGCCCATTATATATTCCCCCGCATCTTTTGGACTAGGGTGCTCCATGTTCAGTGTGAGTTTGATGGGGGTTAACCCGATAGGTTTACTTAAGGTCATTCTGGAGAGTAGGGACTTCCCGTCTTGGTCAATTCTGTCTAGGGTGCTCTGGGGCTTATAGCCCCATGGTCTACCCGTGTTCCACCCAGCCGCCTTCCATGAACTACAATGATGCCCCCATGACCACCCCGTTACGTAAATATATGGGTCCTTTTTACTGGGTATGTCCTTGTATATAGCAGCATATTGTGTTTGTGGAAAGGTGCAGGTGACAATATCACAATAATCAAAAGAAAAGGTAGCCACATCTGTGTTTGAGGAATTGTACCAAAAGGTATAAACATGGTTATCTTTAGTTATAGCCACTTGTTGAGCCCCTGTAAAGTTTAGCAGCAAGATAAAACACATTAGCAGCAAGAGAAAACACAAGGAACACAGAAAACTCATAGCTCGGCAGGGGTGACTTCTTCTGCAGCAGGCACTTTCTTGCAGTGTGAGGCGTGTATCCAGGAACTCTTTCCTGCCAGTTTCACCGAGGTAGTTGTAATCAGTAGCACTTGGTAAGGACCATCAAATCTTGGCTCAAGGGTATGTTTCCTGAGGAATTTCTTGACCATAACCCAGTCACCGGGGAGCAACTTGTGTGTACCTGTATTCGACTCAGGATCTGGAATAGAAGAAAACACTTGGGCATGGATTTTGGTCAAGGCATGAGAGGTTACATAATATACCATAACATCTGACTGAATCTGGAGTTGTTGGGGGAAGTAACAACCTAACCTTGGTGCTGTGCCGAACAGGATCTCATAGGGAGATAAGTTGTATTTTCACCTAGGGGTGTACCATACACTAAATAATGTTAATGGAAGAATCTCAGGCCAGGGCATGTTAGTTTCTTGGGACATCTTAAGCATTCTGGCCTTCAATGTGCCATTCATGCATTCTACCTTACCACTACTCTGTGGGTGATATGGTGTGTGGAAGGCAAGGGTCACCCCCAGTGCTGACCAGACTTCCTGTGTCAATGAGGCGGTGAAGGATACCGGCAGACAATTTCCATCAGAAGATGTTTAGCTGTGGTCATTGCGATAAGATTAGCCACTGGGAAAGCTCCTGGCCACCCTGAGAACATATCCACAATGACTAATGCATATTCATAACGTCCACTCTTTGGCATCTGGATGTGGTCAATCTGTATCCTCTGGAAAGGGTACTGGGGCTTGGCCAAGTGATTGGGTGCGGTTTTAACTATCTTTCCAGGGTTGCATTTAGCACAAATTCTACAAGATCTACAATAGTTCTGCATCAGAGTAGTAATACCTGGTGCTTCAGAGTATTTATCAATCAGAGTTCATCAAATGTTTTGACAGGTGGGCTGGCCCATGGGCCCATTGGACAACAGCTGGATACATGTTCTTGGGTAGGCAGAACTTAAGATTGATGGTGTAAACATCATCTCGGAGGATAGCCCCTCTGTTCTTCCAACTTTGTTTCTCTTGAGGGGTGGCAGCTGCTTGTTGCTCCTTTAGAAGTCTAAGATCTGTAGGTAATGTCTGCATAGTGTAGATGGGTGTTGTTTCAGTGGCCACTCTTCTGTCCACTTTCCACCTTTGTCTTGCTGCTTCTTTGGCGGCTTGATCAGCTAAGTGGTTGCCTCGTGCTTCCTCTGAATTTAGTCTTCCATGAGCTTTCACTTTTAACACTGCCACTTCTGCAGGAAGTACCAAAGCAACCATCAGTCCTTCAATGGCCGCCCCATGTTTCACCGGAGTACCGGTAGCTGTGAGAAATCCTCTAGTTTTCCAAATCAGGCCAAAATCATGTGCCACTCCCAGGGCATATCTTGAGTCTGTATAAATATTGACACGTAGACCTTCAGATAGTTTGCAGGCTACTGTGAGGGCTGTTAGCTCGGCTTCTTGAGCTGATTTGGTTGGCGGAAGTGCGGCTGCCTGTAGTATTTGGCTTTCTGTGGTAACTGCATACCCAGTGTGATATTGCCCTTGTTCAACGGCAAATCTGGAACCATCCACGAACAGTGTTTGATCTGGATTAAGTGGAGCAGTCTCGTGTACAGTTGGTAATTGGGTAGTTTCCATCTTCATCTGTTCAAAGCAATCATGAGGGGTTTATGAGTCTTGTTCCATGGAGGATAGGTCTAAACAAATCTCTGTATGGTATCTAGGATATCCAACTGTACTTTTTAGTTACTCCCATAGAGTCAAGTTGTTCCTGGGTTGTTGCACTCCAGGACTTGGCCATTGGGCCTAAATCTTTCCATGAGAGATCAGGGGACTTGGTGAGGGATATGTGTGGGACAGCTGTCTCCCGATGTCGGTAGAGGTGGGATGCTTCAGTTGGGATGTGTACCAGCAGGACCATGTTGCCTCTGGGATCCCACAACAAGTCTGTCAGTGTGATGTGAATTTCCACGAGCTGAAATAATTCTTCTTCATAGTCCACATCAGGGCCTGGGCTGTCTTTGAACCACAAGGTACAGTGTAACAAGTTCTCTGGTTGTACATCATGTGGAGGTGCAGGAGGTGTAAGAGTAGGTAGTTGAAATTCCATCCGGGCATCTGGGTTGACATCCAGGCTGTACCAATACTGTGCTACTCCCCCCTTGGGAAGTGGAAGAAGAGTGGCCGGGTTCAGAGAGTAGCAGCATTGGAGGGTGACGTTGTCAGGTAATAATAAAGAAGTTTGCAGATGTAGATGACGTTGAGAAGAGAGATGCCTGGGTTGAACCTGTTGAAGGATGGCAGAAATGTCATGAGGAGCCAAGACATTCAGAGTGTGACCAAGAACAAAGTCATAGGTTTTGTCCAGCAAGGCACTGGCAGCAAACACTGCCCTCAGGCAAGAGGGACTACCTCTGGCTACAGGGTCAAGCATGCAGGAGAAATAGCCAATGGGTCTCTGTCTGGAGCCATGTTTTTGAGTAAGAACGCCGGAAGCGTGGCCCAATTTTTCAGACACAAACAACTTGAAGGGCAGCTGATAGTTCGGTAGGCCCAAGGTTGGTGCAGAAGCAATGGATTTCTTCAGGGCAGTGAAGCAGGCAATAGCTTGTGTTGAGAGTGAGAAGGGCTCGCTCTTCAGGGCATCGTAGAGTGGTTGCATTAGCTGGGAGGCTTCCTGAATCCAGGACCTGCAGTACGTAATGAGGCCTAAAAAAGCATGGAGAGACTGATGAGCTGCAGGTAATGGTAGATTCAAGATGGCCAAAATCCTTTTGTTTGGTGAGGTGACGGGTGCCATGGGAGAGGCAATGTCCCAAGAAGACCACAGAGGGCTGGCACCACTGGAGTTTGGATTTGGAGACTTTGCAGCCTTCTTCAGCAAGGAAGCAGAGGAGATCCTCAGAATCTCGTTCAGCAGTCTGGAGTTCAGCAGCACAGAGAAGTAAATCATCAACATATTGAAGTAGGACTACATCTGAGTAAGCCTTTTGCCAGGGTTCCAGAACCATTGACATGGCGCGGGCAAACTGAGTGGGGGAATTTTGAGCCCCCTGGGGCATGACAGTCCATGTGTATTGCTGACCTTCATGGGTAAAGGCGAAGAGGTGTTGACAGGATGGGTCCAGGGGCACACTGAAAAATGCATTAGCAGGGTATGTGGATTTGGAACAATTGCAGTATCCTTGACAGTTACTTCATTAACAGCACGTAAATCCTGGACCATGCGGTACTGATCAGGTTGCCCTTTTTCAGTTTTCTTCTTAACAGGGAAGAGGGGAGTGTTGCATGGTGACACACACTTGACAAGGGCATCTTTAGCTAGAAGGTTTTCCACTTACTTGGAAATGGCGAGTGCCTGGGTGGGTTTCAGTGGATACTGGGGTCTTCGGGGAGGCGCTACTCCTGGCAGTAGTGTGACCACAACAGGGGGAGCTTTAAGGCGTCCAATATCATCCGGGCCAGTGGACCAGAGCTTTGCAGGGATTTTGTCCAGAGCACTAGGGGCATGAAGGACCCTTGATTCCCCTGTGGGAGATGCAAGATGTAGTAGTATGGGGAGGGAACAAAGTGCTGAAGTATCTTTCCGTGACGGGTGTATTTAACTGAACTTGGCCGTCTGCAGTAAAGGTAATGGACGCTTGTAGACGGGACAGAACATCAGCACCCAAGAGGTTAATGGGGCACGTGGAGGAGACAACAGACCGGGAGAGGATTTCTGACCCCACAATGAAGGAGTTTTGTGAGTGGGCTACTGCGGGGGGTACCGTCAACTCCAACACAAGAGACATCGGTATCTGACAGGAAGGATGGGTCAGGCAGGTCTTGTTCTCTAAGAACACTACAGGCTGCACCTGTGTCAACTAGGAAAGTAGTGGCCCACCCCCATCCCCTGTAGACACTGCCATGGCAGGGGTAGCTGACACAGGCTTGCTGGTTACCTATTGCAATAAATCTAAATGAGCCTGGTCAGGGCCAGTATAACGGCGTGAGGAGGTGGCAGGGAGGCTCGCTTGAAGGGCAGGGCGGGCAGTACGGCTCTGTCTAGGGATGGAAGTCATCAGTGTCAAACCCGTTAGCAGGAGCTGGAGGATAAGCATGGGCATCTGAAGGTGGTGGGGGAGCCTGTGAATATTCAGGAGGCGGAAAATGGGGAACTGGGGGAGGGGGTGGTGGCTGAAAGTACCCTGGAGGGAGATATCCATAAGTAGTGGCTGAAGGGTTAGACAACCGGGGGAGCAGTGGCCGGAACATCCTTGGATGGGGACAATCCCTCCGGAAGTGGCCGACCTGTGACAATTATAACAGGTCCTGGTTGCCGTGGGTGTCCGGTCTCGTGTAGGAGTTGGGGTCTGTGGCACGTAGCCTTGGGTGGCATGGGCAGGTCCAGTGATAGGTGTTGTGGCGGTAAACATCAGTGGGTTAGCTCTTCTCTGTACAGGTTGTAACACTGACTCTAAACCCTTAGCAACCAACAAAAGGGTGTCTAGGGGGATGATTCTATACTCTGGGCGTGAGAGGATTAAACCTTTACGGATGTGTTCCTTCAGACCAGCCACAAAGGCTGCAGATAACATCTGGGTGTGTGCTTTGTTATATGTACTAAACCCTAAGTCTGAAAAGGTTTGGGTTAGACGTGAATGATATTTCTCAACTGACTCAAGCTTGTCCTGAACAATATCATTTATGCAAGTGGCCTGGTCAACTAACTTGTCTTGTGCCCAAGCACGGAGTTGCTCACAAAATGTAATTCCGGACTGGAAGTCTGTATCTGTGGTAAGAGGAGCATCAGTGAAACTCCTCGCCATTATTGGCCAGTAGGCATCACCAGCTTTTATTTCACAGAAACTATAGAGATCCCGCCAAGCAGCGGAGTACGTTTTGCGAATTTGAGCCATTCTGCGGAAGAAGGACATTGGATGTTTCTTTGGATCAGGGAGGGAAGTAACCAAGGTGGCAGCTTGTGAGGGGTAAAACGTGACATACATAGGTGGAGCACCTTCAGCGACAGGGAATACCTGGGGGTGCACTCCGGAGGTGATCTGTCTCCGTAGGAGTCTATTACTCAGAGGGTGGAGTGGGCCATGCTCTCCTACATCAACCGCCCCGGGAGTAACGGGGCCCTGATGGGAAGCAGCATCAAGGGAGGCGGGGGCTGGAACGGCCGGAGTGGCAGGGGTCGGGAGTCCCGTGATAGGTGACGTGGTAGGATGGAAGCCTGAGGCTGGCTGGGAGACACCCATCGCATATGGTTGGCCCGAAGTTACTGACTCATCGGAACTGACCACCATAAGTGGGTAGCTAGTGCTCACAGGGGGGGGGTATAGGAAACCAGAGCCATGGAAGGGGCAGGGGTGGGGGCAGGTTGGGTCGGACGTGACAAGTGAGTATTTAAGACATGGGCTAAGGCAGAGTCAGGGTCAGGGGGTAGTGGGGAGGGGGAAGGCAAAGCAGGAGGACCCGAAGTAGGGGGTTGGGACGTGGCTGTAGCATCGAGAGGTGTAGGAGGAGGGACAGGAGTAGTGGGACGAGCCAAAGATGAGAAGACGGAAAGAAGTGACAGGTCAGTGGAAGGAGGGGGGGAATCAGAGGTGGTAGGGGAAGGGATAGGAGTGGAGGGGGCGGGAGTAGTAGGACGGGTTAAGGCTGTAAGGGCGGAGAGAAGAGATGAGAGGTCAGTAGGAGGAGAGGATGAAGAGGACGTAGTGGGAGGAGTAGGGGTAGTAGGAGCAGAGATAGTAGGATGGGTTAGGGTTGAGAGGGCGGAGAGAAGGGACAAAAGGTCAGTATGAGGAGGGGAAGAGGAAGAATCAGAAGATGCAGGGGGGGGATAGGGGTAGTAGGGGTGGGGATGGTAGGATGGGTTAAGGCTGAGAGGGCGGAGAGGAGGGACTAGAGGTCAGTAGGAGTGGAGGAAGGAGAAGGAGAATTGGCAGATGCAGGAGGAGGGGTAGGAGTAGTAGGGGTGGAGATAGTAGGATGGTTTAGGGCTGAGAGGGCGGAAAGAAAGGACGGGAGGTCAGTAGGAGGAGTAGAGGAGGAAGAAGAAGAATCAGAGAACGCAGGGGGAGGGACAGTAGGATGGGTTAGGGCTGAGATAGCGGAGAGAAGGGACCAGGAGTCAGTAAGAGAGGAAGAAGAATCGGAAGGTGCGGGGGGAGGGATAGGTGTCGGGGGATGAGGAGTTGCAAGAGCAGCAGAAACAGAAGAGAGGAAGGAGGATAACGAGGCGACAGGAGTGTTGGGGGACGAACAGACTGGGGCAGTCAGGGTAGTAGGGGGCGGGGCAGGGACATTGGGAGGTAGAGCAGGAGCTGACGGGGCGGGATCGGGAGTGGGGGGAGGAAGGGCTGAGGTGGGAGCAGGTAAGGACGGTGGTAGAGGCGGAGGACAAGGAGGTGGAGGGACATCAGAGGGGGCGACTGGGAAGAGGGGCAATGACAGGGCCTGGTCGGGGACAGTGGGAAGCTGGGAAAATGACTGGGGCGTAGGAGCATGTGGGAAGGAATGTATTGGCACTGGGTAGTAATAGGCTCCATCGGCTCCGAGTACAGGACACAGGGGGGTGGGTGTCTGGGCGTTAATGGGGGAAGCTTGGCGGGAGTTAATCACCACGCTCTGGGCGCCATCATAGGGCGGTGGTCGGGAAGCAGTGGGAGATACATCGTCATTACAAATATTTCGGTGATACACGTAAATCGTTGGTCCCTCAAAGTCTAATTCTTCCTCTTTCCAACCCTCCCGTTTGAGACCTCTAGCGACCCGATACCAAGCCTCTACAGCTTTTCTCAACCCATTATCCATCAATAAACCCTCCTTATCTACAAGCAGTTTCCTCCAGAACTGGGGTTGCAGCCTACCACTAGGCGACATTTGGAAGCCACATTCCTTGGCTATTTTCTTAATTTTCAACATTGCATCTTCCCCTGCTCTTTCTTCTACAATATCACAAGCCAAGAATCCCTTAGCAGGTCTAGCGTGTTCCTGCCCCATCTTAACCAAACAAAGAGAGCCACATGTAAGAGACAGATATATAGAGAAAAAGAAATAGGAATGTCTACAGTGCTCGACTGCCACGGGGACTTGGGTCCCATGCGTCTTCCCCAAACGTAGACTAGTCACGAGGGTCCGCCCACCCGAGATAGTGGCCATGAACCGGAGCGAGCGAGCGTGGGTGACTAACACAGCTCTGGGCAACAGACACAGGAGAGGTAAAGAACAAAGGAGAAGATAAACGTGGCAACACTAACCAAAAGGCACCCCTGGTGTGTAAGTGGAGCGCTCAAAATATAATACACTCACCCATATGGGTATATATACAAATGTATATGCAAACTTCAGAAATAACGTGTCTAGAACAAATATAAATACAAAAAAAGATGGTGCAAATAACGTCACAAGATAAATACAATAGTGAAATGGTCTATATGGATTCACTCACATGACTCTGAGCCTTCTAGGATAGGCTCAGATCACAACAGCGGATGTGTACTTCTGGCGACACCAAACCCAAGAACGACTCTCTACCTGTCAGTTGATCCCTTGCATGGAAGAGGAACACAGGGGAGAAAAAAGAATCCTAGTGTAGCATGTCTCAATAATGGAGAGTAAATGTATAATATTGGCTTCTCACCTGTTAAGGAGCCCTACACCTGGCTCTCAGTATATAGGTGTATGTGCCTTTAAGGAGGCTACCACCCTTCTTTAGCAGCAAAAATGGAAGATGAGTATCAGATTAAAAATTGAATTTAATATGTAAACAATATACAAATAAAAATAAACAAAATTATATAAATATAATAAAAAGTATATGTAGATACAAAATATATATCAAGAGTAAAGATTCTCTTATCTTCCAGCCGAGACGCGTTTCGCTGTATTAAGATAGCTTTCTCAATCGGTGTTATATTAACTGCTGCTTGTGGTTTAAATATCCTGATCTTGCTCGTGATTCGTGCAATAATAATCCAATTGTCCAATCCCTTTTCCTAGTAGTTGTGAATGTTCCTATTCTCGAGGGCTATCGGTCTACTTCCGGTTTGACGGCGGCTCACATGGTCCATGCCGCGTCAAAAAAGGGTGTGTGTCTTTTCGCCGGCAACTTATTCACAAGGGGGTCCATTACAGAAGTGGGCAAGCGCCCATAGTGGAGTCCAATAAATGTAATCATACCTCACATCGTTAAAAAAGGGAAAATAAAGAACACATTGTAATCAGCACATATATTAGTGCTCTCAAATAGCCTGTTGTATCACAGTAATAGTACTCAATGTTATTATTTCTTCGCAGCATAGACTGGACGAATGGCTTCATTGGTATTGATTTTCATCCAGTGTACATTGCAAAGTGAAATTGGCAATGGTATCTATATAAAAGGTGTCATTGCCAAAATATTTCATATTTATACAAACATTGCCAATGTATCCATAAAGAAAGGAAACTTATAATAACAATGCTTACATGAGAACAATATGATTAAAACAATTCATATTTAGGTGTTAAGCCCTTAAAGTGCCAGTGTCCACTTTCACCAACAAGTGAAAAAAAGTGAAGAAAAGTGCTGAATATTAAACATATGGCCAAATCCAATAAACAATACTGATCCGCAACTAATGATTCTTAAATATAATACTAATAATCCATAAAAAACTATGTTAAAAAGTGGCAAAGTTCAAAATCATCGTTCAGGCCATTGGGCTGCATAGTGTTTAGATTAAAAATCCACTGCATTTCTTTTTTACCCAATTTCTTAATAAAATCTCCCCCCCTCCAATCTGGTACTATTCTCTGTATTGCATGGAATTGTAATCCAGCGGGGTCACTATTGTGTTTATTTTTAAAATGCAAAGAAACACTATGTTTTTCAAAACCATTCCTAATGTTTCTAATATGCTCCTGTATTCTGGTATGTAGGTTCCTTTTCGTACGTCCTACATATGCCAGTCCACAAGGGCATATCAGAAGGTAAATGACTTTTGTGGATTGGCATGTAATCAATTCCTTTATTTTAAATGAAATTTTCACATTATGTGGATGTAAAAACTCCTTTATTATTCTCTTCTAACTTCCAGAGTTTCTACAAGCCCCACAATGTCCACAACCATAAAAACCTTTTGATTCATTTAAAAAATTACTTTTATGTCTTCTTGGAGGAATATGGTTAGACGTCAAAGTGTTTTTCAAATTCTTCACACCTCTATAGACTATTCTTGGCTTCTCAGGGAGAATACTAGTTAAAAGGGGATCATTTCTTAAAATCAGCCAATATTTCAAAATTATTCTCCTAAAATCTTTGCTTTTACAATTAAAATCACAAATCAATCCTAATGTTTGGACTTCTTCCTTACTCCTAACGTTATAATTAATAAGATCTTTTCTGTCTTTTAGTTCTACTTCTTTAAGTGCCCTTGTCAATAATACCTCATTGTACCCTTTTTCTTTAAAATCCTCCATAATTTTGTGAGATTGTGTTTGAAATACTAACTCATCTGTGCAGTTACGTCTTATCCTAAGTAATTGCGTTTTCGGGGCATTCAATAGCCACGGAGAGAAATTACAGCTTTTCTCTTCAATGTAGCTATTGACATCTTCAGGTTTAAAGTAAGTGCAGGTTTTCAGTGCATTATTTTCCACATAAATCTGTAGGTCAAGAAATTCAACTTGGCTTGTACTGTAGTTGAATAATAATTTGATGCCCCAATCATTGCTGTTCAAATAGGTTAAAAAAGACTCTAGAGAGGTTTCATCTCCCTGCCAGATAAAAAATATATCATCTATGTAACGACGATAGGCTACGAGGTTCGCGCTCCATTCGCCTTCACTGTATATGAAATACTGTTCCCATAAAGCCATGAATAAATTAGCGTAACTTGGTGCGAATCTCGTGCCCATTGCCGTTCCACATCTCTGTAAATAAAAGGAGTTATTAAACTCTAGGCAGAGAGATCAAAATTCAGTGGGAAATAGCCACTCTGGAGAAGTATAAAAGAGAAGAGATAACACCAAGAGGTCTTAGATTCTCCAAAAACCCATCCTTTGATCAGGAGGAGGAGGAGTTTTTAAAGGAGTGGACTGACCTTTTAGAGAGCTTCTCTTTTGGACTAATAGATCTTATCATAAAAAGAAGGAAAGAAACACTGATAAAATTGGATGTAGAGATAAATATGTTGAAAACCTTCCTAACTACAAATATGACTCCAGAACATTACAATAATACATTGGATGAAATCCAGATCAATTTGGATAAGCTTGAGAAGGGAGTAATAGAGGTTAAAAAAAGAAAATATTTGAGGGATAAAACTGATTATGAAAAAGGTGAGATTAGAACCTTCACTAAAAATAATTATCAATATCATGATAAATATATTACCAAAGGACCATCTTATAGACCCAGAATTGTGAATTCAAACCAAGAGTATATGGGTGGGCTGTATTGGTTATGGGCAATGATAAATGTTCTATTATTGTGTTCCCATTCATGTGCAATAACTTATGATACCTATAGGGGGTGTAGTGAGCTATGTGACATTAAGAGCAAGAAGATGGCTGCTGCATATTTAATGAGACATGTGCTTTAGGGAGGAAGTGACCTATAGGTGGCCTAGTGAGCACTGTGACGTCGAGTGAATAAAGATGGCTGCCGCATAGTCAATGAGACATGTGCTTTAGGAAGGTATTGAGAATTCTTAAGTCACTTCCTTTCACAAAGGACCACATGTAGTATCCGCCTCCTAGAGATGACCATTAGGAATTGGTTATGTTACCTCTGTGGGTGGATACCAGATGGGAGGTTATTCAAGGGGTTTCCAGAAACTAGAGTTTCAGTTTCATGACTGGGTCGGAAGAAGCCAGTGTCTTTAGAGGTGCCCATGTAAATCCATTTAACATGTGGCAAGGAACTCACCTCATTGTTCTGTGTGTTATGCTGATTCAATTATCCTGTGTAAGCTGCTGAATCTCCATGAATAGAGCTAAGTAGATTTCTTACCTGAATGTATTGTTTATAGCAGTGTGTGTTTTTAAAGTATTTGTTTCTTTTTTGTGTGCTTGATAATTGTAAAGTTTTGTTTATACTTTCATCAAAACTTTGCCTCTTGTCTGTTCATTCAAGATATTCACTAATATTTATGTGATTGACCAGTATACCTTTTATTATTTTATTTGTGGTATTATTTTATATTTATGCAATTCAGAACTTCATAAATATAAAGAAATTACTTAATTTACCATTACAGTGGGCCAATAGAACAACCCAAATGGAGAGACATGTCCACACGTAGAAAATGGTCACCACAACGTAGAAACCCATTTAGAGGCAGAGGTAGAACACCTAACAGGGCATCCAATAGGACACCCAATAGGACACCCAGCAGGATGCTTAAGGAACAAAAAAGATCACCTGAACCGGTAAAAATGCCAATATATAGGAACCGCAATCCTGAAAGGCGCATAAATACACCTAGGGGAAGGAGAGACAAGTCCGATATGGACTCCAGAGAACCTAGACAATTGCCAGAACCAATAGTGAGGAGGAAAA
Organism: Pelobates cultripes; assembly: GCA_933207985.1. NCBI lineage: Eukaryota > Metazoa > Chordata > Amphibia > Anura > Pelobatidae > Pelobates > Pelobates cultripes. The sequence continues at coordinate 38,126,983 of OW240924.1, forward strand.
CCTATATACATAGGGATGACCAACAACTAATGGAAAAAAGTACATTGAACCCTAGAGAGAGATTTATTCATAGTGTAGCCAAGAAGGAACCATTTACTCAGAATAGATTTAGTGCTCTGAACACTCATCATCAGGAGGAGGTTTTTTGGGAGAACCACTTGAGGGGCAGGCACAAAGACAACAAAATTATCCTAAACACTCCTGGGAAAAGAGAACGAAGTATAGAGGACGGGGAAATAGAGGAGGAATTCATCTACAAAAAAGGAAAGAAAGTCAGAGAATAAAAGGAAAAGGCGTTTTTAATGTCATCTAAGATTCTGACCAATCCCCAATTGAACCTATTGGAGAAAGGGCTAAAATTTGCGCCTACAAAGGCACTTGATAAATTCAGTGTCTATGTAGATTTGAATAGATTTAAGAGAAATATGTGCTTAAAGAAATTTTTTTTTAAAAAAACCCTATCGATAGGATAAATGAAAACATAACAAATTCCGAAGCTGTACACACGGAACTCAAAGCTAAATCTTTGTTTTACCCTAAGTTTTGTATCTCTGACGAGATGATAACCTTTGAGAAAATGGTAATGAAAGATATAGGGAAAATAAAAGATCCTAAGCAAAAACAGTTTAATCTCAATTTTGGAGAAAGAAAAGCACTAAAGGATTTAAGGCAGGACGACTCGCTGATAATAAAACCAGCAGACAAAGGGGGGGGCATTGTCATCCAAGATAAAGAGGACTACATTAAAGAGGCCTGTAGACTCCTAGGGGATGAACAAACATATAAGATTTTAAAGAATGATCCCACTAATGACTTTAGAACCACATATGAGAATTTGATAGAGGAGGGAAGAGAATCCAGTATTTTAAATGAGAAGGAATATAAATTTCTAAATGTGACACAACCCAAAATACCGGTTTTCTACCACCTCCCCAAGATCCACAAGGATAAGCAAAAACCTCCTGGTAGACCCATCGTATCTGCGATAGGCTCGATTTCGAGCAGACTATCCCAGTATGTTGATAGATGCCTTCAACCAGTGGTTATAAAGAGTCCAAGTTATCTCAAAGATACTTCCAACATTCTCCAAGTATTGACTAATCACCAGTGGAAAGAAGGTAGTTTTTTAGTGACAGCAGACGTGAGTTCACTATACACTATTATTTCAGGAAACAGGAACATTCCCTAGTGGACAAATAGACTTTCTAGTCAGGAGCATCAGATGGATATTAAATAACAACTATTTTTGGTTTAATAACTCCTTTTATTTACAGATATGTGGAACGGCGATGGGCACGAGGTTCGCGCCGAGTTACGCTAATTTATTCATGGCTTTATGGGAACAGTATTTCATATACAGTGAAGGCGAATGGAGCGCGAACCTCGTAGCCTATCGTCGTTACATAGATGATATATTTTTTATCTGGCAGGGAGATGAAACCTCTCTAGAGTCTTTTTTAACCTATTTGAACAGCAATGATTGGGGCATCAAATTATTATTCAACTACAGTACAAGCCAAGTTGAATTTCTTGACCTACAGATTTATGTGGAAAATAATGCACTGAAAACCTGCACTTACTTTAAACCTGAAGATGTCAATAGCTACATTGAAGAGAAAAGCTGTAATTTCTCTCCGTGGCTATTGAATGCCCCGAAAACGCAATTACTTAGGATAAGACGTAACTGCACAGATGAGTTAGTATTTCAAACACAATCTCACAAAATTATGGAGGATTTTAAAGAAAAAGGGTACAATGAGGTATTATTGACAAGGGCACTTAAAGAAGTAGAACTAAAAGACAGAAAAGATCTTATTAATTATAACGTTAGGAGTAAGGAAGAAGTCCAAACATTAGGATTGATTTGTGATTTTAATTGTAAAAGCAAAGATTTTAGGAGAATAATTTTGAAATATTGGCTGATTTTAAGAAATGATCCCCTTTTAACTAGTATTCTCCCTGAGAAGCCAAGAATAGTCTATAGAGGTGTGAAGAATTTGAAAAACACTTTGACGTCTAACCATATTCCTCCAAGAAGACATAAAAGTAATTTTTTAAATGAATCAAAAGGTTTTTATGGTTGTGGACATTGTGGGGCTTGTAGAAACTCTGGAAGTTAGAAGAGAATAATAAAGGAGTTTTTACATCCACATAATGTGAAAATTTCATTTAAAATAAAGGAATTGATTACATGCCAATCCACAAAAGTCATTTACCTTCTGATATGCCCTTGTGGACTGGCATATGTAGGACGTACGAAAAGGAACCTACATACCAGAATACAGGAGCATATTAGAAACATTAGGAATGGTTTTGAAAAACATAGTGTTTCTTTGCATTTTAAAAATAAACACAATAGTGACCCCGCTGGATTACAATTCCATGCAATACAGAGAATAGTACCAGATTGGAGGGGGGGAGATTTTATTAAGAAATTGGGTAAAAAAGAAATGCAGTGGATTTTTAATCTAAACACTATGCAGCCCAATGGCCTGAATGATGATTTTGAACTTTGCCACTTTTTAACATAGTTTTTTATGGATTATTAGTATTATATTTAAGAATCATTAGTTGCGGATCAGTATTGTTTATTGGATTTGGCCATATGTTTAATTTTCAGCACTTTTCTTCACTTTTTTTCACTTGTTGGTGAAAGTGGACACTGGCACTTTAAGGGCTTAACACCTAAATATGAATTGTTTTAATCATATTGTTCTCATGTAAGCATTGTTATTATAAGTTTCCTTTCTTTATGGATACATTGGCAATGTTTGTATAAATATGAAATATTTTGGCAATGACACCTTTTATATAGATACCATTGCCAATTTCACTTTGCAATGTACACTGGATGAAAATCAATACCAATGAAGCCATTCGTCCAGTCTATGCTGCGAAGAAATAATAACATTGAGTACTATTACTGTGATACAACAGGCTATTTGAGAGCACTAATATATGTGCTGATTACAATGTGTTCTTTATTTTCCCTTTTTTAACGATGTGAGGTATGATTACATTTATTGGACTCCACTATGGGCGCTTGCCCACTTCTGTAATGGACCCCCTTGTGAATAAGTTGCCGGCGAAAAGACACGCCCCCTTTTTTGACGCTGCATGGACCATATGAGCCGCCGTCAAACCGGAAGTAGACCGATAGCCCGCGAGAATAGGAACATTCACAACTACTAGGAAAAGGGATTGGACAATTGGATTATTATTGCACGAATCACGAGCAAGACCAGGATATTTAAACCACAAGCAGCAGTTAATATAACACCGATTGAGAAAGCTGTCTTAATACAGCGAAACGCGTCTCGGCTGGAAGATAAGAGAATCTTTACTCTTGATATATGTTTTTTATCTACATATACTTTTTATTATATTTATATTATTTTGTTTATTTTTATTTGTATATTGTTTACATATTAAATTCAATTTTTAATCTGATACTCATCTTCCATTTTTGCTGCTAAAGAAGGGTGGTAGCCTCCTTAAAGGCACATACACCTATATACTGAGAGCCAGGTGTAGGGCTCCTTAACAGGTGAGAAGCCAATATTATACATTTACTCTCCATTATTGAGACATGCTACACTAGGATTCTTTTTTCTCCCCTGTGTTCCTCTTCCATGCAAGGGATCAACTGACGGGTAGAGAGTCGTTCTTGGGTTTGGTGTCGCCAGAAGTACACATCCGCTGTTGTGATCTGAGCCTATCCTAGAAGGCTCAGAGTCATGTGAGTGAATCCATATAGACCATTTCACTATTGTATTTATCTTGTGACATTATTTGCACCATCTTTTTTTGTATTTATATTTGTTCTAGACACGTTATTTCTGAAGTTTGCATATACATTTGTATATATACCCATATGGGTGAGTGTATTATATTTTGAGCGCTCCACTTACACACCAGGGGTGGTTTTCTGTCAATTCCTCACCGAGTGTTCACTTGATGTTCTATGTTTATTTATAGGGTGGAGAGTCCCTATTTAAAGTGGTAGCTGCTGTCTATATTTACTGTATATCGTACTAAGCGCCTTGTTAACACACGATTCTTTTGTATTTTTTACTAACCAAAAGGCATTTACAGAAATCACACACACAGAGATGAGTGTAAACCCCGGAATCCAGGATCAGCCACACTACACAAACGCACACACAGAGGGTACCCACACTGTAGCAGCAGTTAAACAGAATCCACAAAATGACAGAGAGTAATATGGCCATGTACATATTAAAACAGCACACACCAAACAGCAAATAGTAACAACCCCAGCCTTCCTCACTAGGCTGTAACTCTGTAATCCGACCTTTTACCAGGTCCACAATAAAAACATAAAATCCCACCTTCTACTAGGTGGTACCTAGCCTTGCGTTGGCTGTAACCCAGCCCCTTACCGGCTGTACTCAATATCCCAACCCTGTTACCCAGGTTGTACCCAGCCCCTTACCGGCTGTACTCAATATCCCAACCCTGTTACCCAGGTTGTACCCAGCCCCTTACCGGCTGTACTCAATATCCCAACCATGTTACCCGGGTTGTACCCAGCCCCTTACCGGCTGTACTCAATATCCCAACCCTGTTACCCGGGCTGTACCCAGCCCCTTACTGGCTGTACTCAATATCCCAACCCTGTTACCCGGGTTGTACCCAGCCCCTTACCGGCTGTACTCAATATCCCAACCCTGTTACCCGGGTTGTACCCAGCCCCTTACCGGCTGTATGCGTTCCCTGCCCGCTAGGCAGTCAAGCTAACATAATAAAAAGAACTGGCCGTCACACACATTCATACAAACACACACACAGACAATCGACAGGTTCGTTAAAAAGAGGCACCGGATGAGATATTACCTGTCTCTTGTGGCCTTCTGGAAGCCGGAAGTGGACGCGGAGGCAGACTGACACAAAACAGGAGAATACAGACAACGGCTGTATTGTGGAGGTGATCAGGCTCCGGTTGTCCCACTTTCCGGAGGTCCGCTCAGGTCCGTTGGTTTCTGGCCCTTCGAACCGGCAAATCCGGTGGGCCCCACATTGGGCGCCAATTGAAATGGAAATCAATCAATAAATTGATTATTCTTTGTGTATCTGCCCCTGGCCAAATTAAGAAACAATGCGTGCACGCTCCCTGAAGTAATTCACACCAGACACAGGTTTCAGGTTGATGAATAACTTGAGGAATGTTTATTCAGAGGGAACGGCAGGTCCCTTTTAAAGCAAAATTACATAATAAGCATTGTCAGAGATAACATGAAATAATACATCAATAATTGGTTGTGTTAAGTGGTCTTCTTAATGCTCTGCCTACTAAGGGTGATGTCACTGGAACCATGAGGGTCTCCCCCGGATTCCAGCGCCATCTTGTTACACAAGGTAGTTAGTTGGTGTTATAGGGAGGGAGGGGTTAGAAGCTTCTAGTGGCCATTTTGTCTAAATATGCGTGAATAGCTTATACATTGATTTCAGTTAAATGAGTAGATAGGCATTTTACTAACTAGAAAATATGTCAACATCTAATTTCCACAACAATAAGTGACCATCTTATCAAGGTAATAAAGTGCCTAGTGTTTTCGTCTATCTGCCTGTTCTGAGGAGATAAGGTATACTAGCATGGGTTTGAGTCTATTTGCCAGTACCTTTGCATGCAGTTTGGTAGTCGCGTTTAGGAGGGATATAGGTATCAAGTTAGCACATTCTGTAGGGGTTTTTCCAGGTTTAGGTAGCGTCACTAGATGGGTCTCTAACATTTCTTTAGGAATTACGCCTGATCTGCTTATGATATTGAAGACTCTTGGTAGGTGGGGGGGGTCAGTTCCCTCTTGAGTTTTATGTAGTAGTCATTGGAAAAGCCCTCTGGGACCGGGGCTTTATGGTTTTTTTGTAGTGATAAAATCGCTTTGCTTAATTCTTCTTCCGTGAATGGACTAATGCTAATGCTAATTTATGATGGTCAGATATCATGTTAGTAGGTCTACTTCATTTAGGATGGTGTTAATGGTGTCCGCGGTCAGTTGTGTCATCATAGGATCATCTTTTAAATTGTATAAGGTAGTGCAAAGGCCAGCCAATTAGTTGACAATGTCAGTGGGGTTAAGCAGTTTTATATTTTTTCATGATAGTACGTATGGAATTTTTGATTGTAAGTACAGTGGAACCTTGTAACTCGAACATTCCTGTTCACGAACAATTTGGTATTTGAACTAAAATTTTGCGTAAAAAATGTCTCGGTACGCAAACGATCTTCGGTACCCAAACATCAAAGAGCCGCTCACTAGGGCCATGTGACCCCTCCAGGCAGCTCTCTCATGGAGTTAAGATGTGGCTGAAAAGTAAGTTTTGAAGTTTCTCTCAACCCAGTTGTTACAGGATGAGTAAGTTCTACTGACCTGTAGACAGTGGCATCTCTAGGATTCATTTTTAGGGGGGGGCACATGGTGGGCCAGGGACTAAAGTAGGGGGGCACATTTAACCCCGCCCTCACCGCAGTTTGACCCCGCCCCTGCCGCATATTAAGCCCCGCCCCGACACAATGTGGTTTTGGTTTTTGTTTTTAATGATCCCTGGTGGAGAATTCATTATTTTCAGAATTCAGGATTATTAAAAATCAAACACATTTCCTTTGATACAGTCCATACACGCGCGCACACACATACACACACACACTGCTGAGTCCATACACACACACACTGCTGAGTCCGTACACACACATACACAGACTGCTGAGTCCATACACACACATACAGACTGCTGAGTCCATACACACATACAGACTGCTGAGTCCATATTCAAACACATACACAGACTGCTGAGTCCACACACACACACACAGACTGCTGATTCCACACACACACACACACAGACTGCTGAGTCCACACACACACACAGACTGCTGAGTCCACACACACACACACAGACTGCTGAGTCCACACACACACACACAGACTGCTGAGTCCATACACACATACAGACTGCTGAGTCCATACACACATACAGACTGCTGAGTCCATATTCAAACACATACACAGACTGCTGAGTCCACACACACACACACAGACTGCTGATTCCACACACACACACACGCAGACTGCTGAGTCCATACACACACACACGCAGACTGCTGAGTCCATACACACACACACGCAGACTGCTGAGTCCATATACACACACACACGCAGACTGCTGAGTCCATATACACACACACGCGCAGACTGCTGAGTCCATATACACACACACACGCACGCAGACTGCTGAGTCCATATACACACACGCACGCAGACTGCTGAGTCCATACACACACGCACGCAGACTGCTGAGTCCATACACACACACACAGATTGCTGAGTCCACACACACACACACATACGCAGACTGCTGAGTCCACACACACACACACCTGAGCATATCAAGCCTACCTGTTGCTGGAGGTCAGACAGCCATCTTCTGGCCTTTCCAGCAGCAGCAGCAAGGTCTGCTGCTTAATGGAAGGGGTGGGGTTTATGTGCAGGAGGTGGGGCTTCGTTTGGGGGTGGGGCCTTGCCGGGGAGACTGTCAGTGCTCCCTCCGACCACATACAGCCCCCAGCACCATTCCAGCTAAGCTCCTCTGCCCTGCATTCCCTCTCTGGGCTGTAACACACTGTTACAGCCCGAGGGAATAGAATGCAAAAACATGGACAGCATCTTGCTGGCATTTGGGGCACCCAAGGGGGGGCACAACATGATGTAGGGGGGGCCATGGCGCCCCCCCCCAGCGACGCCACTGCCGGCAGAGCGGTACCTACCTTGCTCCATCCCTAGCAGCCCCTACCTACCTACACCACCCAGGGCACCTCCCTACCTAACTACACCACCCAAGGCAGCCCTCCAGCATGCAGAGCACCCTACTACCATCCAGTGGGAGCAGCTCCCAGGACAGCCCGGTACCCAGGTGCAGCAGCCCTCCTTTGCCCCCCTGTGCTCCCTGCTGGCAACCAGTCCTGGCAGAGATGGGCAGATAATCCTCAGTGGGGGCACAATACACCTTCACTTGGTAAATGCCGCATCGCTCTCACTGGGAACTTATCACCAAGAGACAACATGCAGCTTGCTGGGCTTCTCTGTGTACTTACTGCTTCTGCAGGAGATCCTGAGCAGAAGGATCCCCGTGCACCTTCCCCAAAGTGGCAAGTACTGGAGTCAGACAGGCACGTGTGTACTATGTCATCTATGTGTGTGTGTGCAGTATGTGTACTCAGTGGTGTATTTAGGATTTGTCCTGCCCTAGGCAGGACGGTGCTTGGGCACACCCCGAATTTAAATTTTCTCCACCCCTTCCTGGCAAGGCCGCACTTTGACTGACAGACGCTCACTCACTGACAGACGCACACACTCACTGATAGATAAATGCCAAATAGTGAGAGGTGTGTAGTGCTTAAACAAATGAACACTTACTCCTAGAATTCTTAGGAGATGTATACAATGGATAGAAAATCCTAAAAGGAGATATAGAATATAGTGCAATATGATTGGTATAATGGTGAGGATCGTATCTTATACTGGATTCACTCACATGGTTTACAGCCTCTTAAGGACCGGCTCTGATCTATTCCGCTTTTGTGTACTTTAAGGTGACACACACCCTAAACGTCCATATTAGGTAAAAACCTCAATAATGGAGACAAAAAATTGGAGAGAACAGGGAAGCAATGCTAACCCTGGTGTAGAAATCCTTGGTACAATAAAGTGCAGAGTATAAATAAAGGTTGCTTCTCACCTTGTAAAGAGCCTATGACTGGGCTCTGAGTATGTAGACTTTGTGCCAAATTAGAGTGACACAGCCCTTCTTTAAGCAGCATAGATGTTCCACCAGGCTTCTTAGTGAAGTAATAATAACATTTATTGTAACATGAAGTAAAAGGAAAGGCTAAAGTGAAATGGTTGTTCCACTAAGGATGGAAAACTTGGACATCCACTTCACCAAATGATATCTCTAGACTATTAGAATAATTGTTAGGTATAACCTTTATTAAGCCGTCTTGAGGCAAAACAAAAAATAAAGTGTGATAATAGTGAAACAAGTGAAATAAAAACTGGGTAGATGCAATATGGATATCCTCAGAACGTAATGGAGTGGCTAAGATATCTGCACTGAAAATTATAGTAAGAAGTACAGTATAGTACAGTATGTATTCAGTCAAATACCACAAAGCCACTCCTCTAGAGAAAAAATCCCCATAATCTGCAGGGATCTAAAAATATCCCAGCTATATAGAGGTAAATCCACATAAATTACCATAGGCTCTAATATATTTTCGAAGCATACACTTTAGACTTAAGTAAATAATGTCCATATATAGTCAGTCTATCATAGAATTTGTACAAAATGTTGCAAATGAAAGAGTCTAGAGGGGAGCTGAGAGACACTGTGTGTATAATATGCTACTTAGTATTTAATGCTTAAATAGAGTAGTATAAATGATTATTCGCTTAGTAAAGAGAATATCTCAATAGACAAATTAGAGCACAGATATATAGATAGATCTAAAGAGATGGTTAAACAGAGTAATCCTGGGGGTTAATGTGCAGGTGTCTCATAGTAATAGTAAAATGGATTAAGGATTCAATCCCTATATATATATATATATATATATATATATATATATATGCACCCACCAGACAAAAAAATCCCTCCCAGGAACAAAAAAACCACTTAAATATGTAAAAAATAAAAAAAAACTATATCTGCACTCGCCAAAGCTAGCTCCTATAGACACTACACATTGCTGCTTCGAGGCAGCCTAACGCTATAGGTCGCTGGCTAAACAATCTAAATGATTCTAATGATGAATCTCCTAATGATACCACTAACTGTTACTACAAAGAAAATTTTACTAAGTAGTCTGAGTAAATACTCCACATGAGTCCCCCAGCATTAAGTGACTAAATCACTGCTTGCATCCCCCAGTAGTAAAAACAAACAAAAGGCAAACGCTCGACGCGCGTTTCGGCGTGGTCAAACGCCTTTATCAAGAGCTCCTGTCACGACTGAAAGAGGGAGGGTAAATTTATATCGGGAGGAGTCCCGCCCATATAGTTACGTGTTCCAATCGGCATTGGCCGGGGGCGTGGCTATAAGCCGATCGCGCCCTCCTCCTTCTAGGGGCTTGTCTCAGTGGAAACCACATGTACACATACATCGTTAGCTGTCACTATGGTGACGCGACCACCCTGACTGCATACAAATGCAGTACAGGTTGTCCGTCAGCTTAAAGGCTTCCACTTAAAGATCCATTGCCTACATTACTCAGGTATATACTAGCCATATAATATATTGGGAGTAAAATCAAATTAATAGTTATCTGATAGAGAGAAATGGTCTTAATTCAAAAATGCATCTACATTATAAAACAGAGGGTATATGTCACAGTCATTATAAGACTCAAGATTCAATTATAGATAAACATATTAACTCATTTCTCATTTCAATCCATCAGTCACTATTTTGGCAATAATCACTAGTAAACAACATTAATCAAACCTAAGATCCACTTAATTAGGGATCAGCTATATGTATTTATTAAATATTGTTCCACCATAAATGTAAATTAGATATTTATTACATATTGCTCCCACAGTGGCAAGATAGTGACAAATTATAAAGTATATCCTTAGGTAGACAAAAATATATTTCCCTAAGAGTTCTATGAACATAGTTGTGGCGAAACCAACCTCGCCACTGTGAACTGGAGAAGCCTGGTTGCTCGCCTGCTCCCTTTGGACTATGGCCCTGCAGGTTAAACTGTTTATTTCCCCTGCAGAAAGGCTTATTTGTGTGATCTGAGTGCCATTCATCTAATAATGTGCACTCAGATCCCAGCTATCTGGGGATATGTGAAATGTCTGTGTGTTATGTGTAAATGTGACTTTATGTATTTTAAAGTGTTTTGTGTCTTTTTGCAACCATGTGCTTAATGGAGTCTTGTGTCTATCCTGGGAGATAATTGAATTACTTATCTCCAGGATAGAAGACTCTGAAACTGGTTTGGGCCAGAAAGCCATGCTTCATTTAGTCACAAAGGACTTTTTACTAACTTTTGAACCCCTTGTCTGATTTGTGCCATTTTTGAATATGTTGTTCCCTGAATGGATTGATTGTGAATATGTAATTTTATGTGAATGTGATGTATGGTTTTGGAGTTATGAAAGTTGGGTAGAAAGTATGTTTTAACTGTATGTATAATTGAGTTTCCTCTCAGGATAAGGGGAGGGAATATGTGGGATGTAACTGTGATGTGATTGGTTGTTTTGTAACGCCCTGTGGGCTGTACTATGTTTGTGGATTGGGAATAAAAGAGACTGTATGTGACAGTACAGAGAGTTCCTGTTTTAACCCTCAAAGTGAAGTGTCGTCTCATTATTGGGGGAAGGATTTATTGTATGCTGTTCCAGTTTGACTGCTAGGAGAGTAAACCTATTCGTATGGTTCCTATTCAACTGTCTACAGCATTTATATGCTTGAGAGAATTTATTTGCTTCTCCGGTTCGGTGATTGTGGTGTCTGCTGCAGTGCTTGGAGTCCTCAGGAAGCGCTAGGAGCATCTTTCAACGGAGGTACCCAGTCGGGGTGCCAGGCGATCCGTTACATTGGTGGCAAGCGGTGGGATGGCGTCCTAGTGCGAGGTAAAGCAGCTCAGAGACACAGTTCGCTTGGAGTTACAAATTGAGGGCAACGCTAGCACACGTGCAGCGCCCCTGGGAGCAGAGGTATCCAGCGACTTGGAGCAGACAAGTATGGAAGGCTCTGGCGATGATTGGATGGCCGAGGTGAGGCAGCGAGTGGCCCAGTATGGGGATGATTTACCCATGGAGGCACGCCGGGTGATCTGGAACCAGGTCACGGCCGAGCGAAACACAAGGCTGGCCCGAGAATTCCGGCTGGCGAAAGAGAGAGAGTATGCTCAGCGGAAGGAGTGTTACAGCAGCCGAGTAGAGGCTGCATCCGAGGAGGCTAGCCGCCTCCCCCTGAGGCGGCCGCAGGAACCCGAAGTAGGGGTCCTCATAGACTGGTCCTGTGAGGAACCACAACAGGCATGTGGAGATGGGACCGGCCCAGATCCCCAGCAGCAGCCGGAGTTGCCAGGTGCGGAAGCAGGTGGTCCTTACTCGCAAATGTTGAGGGACCTCACAGACTGGTCCTGGGCAGACCCACAGATGGCAGGTGGAGATGGGACGGCGGTCTCTCAACCGGCCCTACAGGGATGCTGGGCGGTCGGCCCAGATCTCCAGCGGCAGTATGTACCCCAGGGAGCTGAAGGTGCAGTCCTTCCTCCCCAGCGGCAGTGTGCACCCCAGGGAGCTGAAGGTGCAGTCCTTCCTCCCCAGCGGCAGTGTGTACCCCAGGGAGCTGAAGGTGCAGTCCTTCCTCCCCAGCGGCAGTGTGTACCCCAGGGAGCTGAAGGTGCCGTCCTTCCTCCCCAGCGGCAGAGTGTCCTGCAGGGAGCAGAGACCGTCAGTCTCGCACCCCAACCACAGGACAAAATAATGAAAGGGGAGACAGCTGGTCCCCCTCTCCACCAGCAGAGAGAGTGTCAGGGAGAGGAGCCTGATACCCCCTCTCCCCAGCGGCAGTTTACAGTTCAGAGAGAGAAGCTTGTTACACCCTCTCTCCAGCGGCAGCCTAACCCAGCAAGGGGAGATGTTACACCCCCCAACAGTGCAGATGGGACTGTAGTCTCTGCACTTACAGCACAAGGGGTAGGGACAGTCGGTCCTGTTCCCCAGCCACAGAACGGTGTATCCAGAGGGGAGACAGTCGGTCTCTCCCTCCCACAACCAGGCTCCCACCAGGCTACTTCTGTGGTAGCACTGGCATCAGGGCAGAGTACCGCTGGTCTCTGCCCACTCAGCAACCCACCAAGGCAGCCTAACAGTTGCCCACACAGTCGTGGTGAGGCACCTGGACATGGACAAAGTTTCCCTCTACCCAGGTGTAGTAACCAGTTATTGTGGGTGGGCTGTACTGCTGTTTCTGTTTTGTGGGTGGGTTGCTGGACTAACCAGGGCACTGACCGGCAGGAGGTCAGATACCCTGTTAGTCTAGTTGGTAAAGGGGAGAAGTGTGGCGAAACCAACCTCGCCACTGTGAACAGGAGAAGCCTGGTTGCTCGCCTGCTCCCTTTGGACTATGGCCCTGCAGGTTAAACTGTTTATTTCCCCTGCAGAAAGGCTTATTTGTGTGATCTGAGTGCCATTCATCTAATAATGTGCACTCAGATCCCAGCTATCTGGGGATATGTGAAGTGTCTGTGTGTTATGTGTAAATGTGACTTTATGTATTTTAAAGTGTTTTGTGTCTTTTTGCAACCATGTGCTTAATGGAGTCTTGTGTCTGTCCTGGGAGATAATTGAATTACTTATCTCCAGGATAGAAGACTCTGAAACTGGTTTGGGCAAGAAAGCCATGCTTCATTTAGTCACAAAGGACTTTTTACTAACTTTTGAACCCCTTGTCTGATTTGTGCCATTTTTGAATATGTTGTTTCCCTGAATGGATTGATTGTGAATATGTAATTTTCTGTGAATGTGATGTATGGTTTTGGAGTTATGAAAGTTGGGTAGAAAGTATATTTTAACTGTATGTATAATTGAGTTTCCTCTCAGGATAAGGGGAGGGAATATGTGGGATGTAACTGTGATGTGATTGGTTGTTTTGTAACGCCCTGTGGGCTGTACTATGTTTGTGGATTGGGAATAAAAGAGACTGTATGTGGCAGTACAGAGAGTTCCTGTTTTAACCCTCAAAGTGAAGTGTCGTCTCATTATTGGGGGAAGGATTTATTGTATGCTGTTCCAGTTTGACTGCTAGGAGAGTAAACCTATTCGTATGGTTCCTATTCAACTGTCTACAGCATTCCTTATGCTTGAGAGAAGGTATACGCTTCTCTGGTTCGGTGATTGTGGTGTCGGCTGCAGTGCTTGGAGTCCTCAGGAAGCGCTAGGAGCATCTTTTAACGGAGGTACCCAGTCGGGGTGCCAGGCGATCCGTTACAATAGTCCCAATGGACTAAATCAGTGCCAGGTTAAGGTACAAATACCAAAAATTATAAATATAAATCACACAAAAGTTATTATATACAGACAAAAAGATTTCTATTATATTATACATATATATATTTACAGAATGTGTAGTTAATGTTAGTCACTGCATTTAAACTACAATTAGTGACCAAACCTTATATAGCAACCATGTAACAAGGATTAAATGTAGGGAGAAAATGAAAACCCTTTATTCAAGCCATTTGGGTTAAGAGTTTTTAATTTATATATCCACCTACATTCTTTTTGGCGTAAAAGTTTATCATAATCTCCTCGTCTCTGATCACGTTTGACCCATTCTAATCCGCAGAACCTAATTGCACTAGAGTCACCTGCATGGCAATTTTTTAGGTGTCTCGAGATTGGAGTTTCCATACCTTTTTTTGGGGATCTTACATGTTCTTTGATCCGTTCCTTGAAAGGTCTAAAGGTTTTTCCTACGTACAGCATTTTGCAGCTACAAATAAGGAGATATACCAGTCCAGCAGTATTACAATTAAAGAAATGGGTAATCACAAAGCTCTGTTGTCCAGCACTATCTTGGACTTTTTTTGAGTCCCATAGAATATACCTACACGCAACACATCTACCGCACCCATAGGAACCACAGGGGGGATTGCGGCCCAACCAAGTCACTTTATTCTGTTTCATTGAGAAGTGGCTCGGTACCAGCATATCACGAAGATTTTTCCCCCTGCGTGCTGTGATGGTTGCCCTAGGACTAAGGACGTCTTTAAGATGGACATCCTTTAGAAGGATAGGCCAAAATTTCTCAATTGACTTTTTCACTGTATTCCATCCTGTGTCAAAGGTTCCAATCATACGAATAATCTTATTCGACGGTTTTTGTTTAGATTGATCCAAGATAAGATCATCTCTATTCAATTCTATGGCTCTTTTATATGCTTTTTTAAGGCATTTATTCGGGTAACCTTTTTCCCGAAATTGTTGTCTTAATAGAGCCGCTTTTGCCTTAAAATCCGATAGATCCGTACAGTTCCTACGTACCCTCAAATATTGTCCTACCGGAATGCCTTGTTTAAGGGGCCTAGGGTGGAAGCTATCCCATCTAAGGAATGCATTAGATGCTGTTGGCTTCTTAAAGAGGGTTGTTTTCAAAGACCCATTCATATTAATAGAGATGGTTATATCCAAAAAATTCAATGTCTGTCCTCCAAATTCTGCTGTGAATCTGAGATTATCTTCGTTTATATTCAACAGGGAGACAAATCCATTAAAATCCTCTTCATCACCCAGCCAGACAATAAAGATATCATCTTTATACCTAAGCCATGTATGTATTTTAGGTATATAGCTCGAGAAGGTACTAGATTTCATGATCTGTGACTCCCACCAACCTAAATGAAGGTTGGCATAGGAGGGCGCACACGCCGTACCCATCGCCGTCCCCCTTATCTGGTGAAAGAATTTGTCATGAAATAGAAAATAATTATGAGACAGAATGTAGCCTAATAGTTTTAGTACAAACCTTGTGTGGAGAGTATGATTGGGACCTCTCTGGTCCAAAAAATATCTTGTATGTTCAATGCCCCGTTCATGGGGGATTGAAGAATATAGGGCCTCGACGTCCAAACTACAGAGCTTTGCTGACGTTGGTAACTGAAGATTCGAAAAGAGTGACAATGCCTGTTTTGTATCTCTAATATATGAAGGTAGTTGTTCAACAAAAGGTCTTATTATTTTTTCAATGTAGAGACTCCCATTTTGAGTCAGATTATCAACCCCAGAGACAATGGGGCGACCCGGTGGGTATTGTGTATTTTTATGGATTTTGGGCAGGTAGTAGAAGGTTGCTATCCTGGGACATCGATTCAGAATGAATTCATATTCATCCCTGGACAGCAACCCCCCACTGCGGCCCTCATCCAATATTTCCTTATATTTTGTTAGAAATGAATTTGTAGGGTCAGCTTTCAAGATCATATAGGTGTCGTTATTACCCAAGACCCTCTGTACCATATTTTCATAGTCAGATACATTCAGAACCACCACATTACCTCCCTTGTCTGCTGGTTTAATGACCAACTGGTCATTCTCTTTAAGTGACTTAAGAGCTATTTGCTCTCTTTTAGAAAGATTATCATTAGGAAATGAATCAAAACAATTGCTCTCTATACCCTCAATTTCACTTTTTACTGCTTCTAAAAACAAATCCAAGTTCCTGAAACTGGCAAAATTAGGGGTAAATCGGCTTTTTGGTTTCAATTTGGTATACTCAGTGGGTAAATGGACATCATTTTCATCTAGGAGTGATACTAGTGTATTTACTAACTCCAAATCCTTACATGACAAACCACAGGCTCTTGCTTTTTTCTCTTCATTAATAGTATGATATTTATGTAGAGCAAGTTTGCGTACAAACAGATGTAAGTCCTTGATCCAAGTAAACTTATCAAAGACAGGTGTCGGTACAAAGGAGAGTCCCTTCTCTAGTACTTTAATCTGGGATTCATTAAGCTCGTAAGTCGACAAATTAATCACATGTGTTTTTTTTATAGAAGAATGTAATATTTTAGAGTTTGTATTTAGTATCATCTCCTTCGTGTCCTCCCTCTTGCCCCTCCTCTTCCCGAATTTCTGGATTGATAACGTGTCTGATAATTGGGGATGTCTTCTTGTTGACCCATCGCTAAAAAATTGACACCTTTTTTAAGAATACTGCGAGGATTACCAGTATTGGGAATTGGGGGGGCTTGTTGTTGATCAGAGGGTGTGTATTGTACACTGGAATCAGTGTCTGAGGAATCATATTCTGAAGTCATATTGTTTTCAGAATTGGTTCTCAGGCGACGATTAGGAAACCTATATACATTCCCCAATTGATAATCTTTCAAATCTCTCATAAACTTCTGATGTTTTCTAGATTTTATAGAGTCCTGATATCTGTCAAGATTATTTTTAAGTTTATTTTCCAACATTGAAAAGTTTGATTCACTTTTAAACAGATTAAGCCTATCAATTTCTTCGTCCAGCTTTTGATTAACATTACCCAATTTCTCTTTTTCAAAGGTACAAATTATCTCCATAAATTTCATTGAGCATATTCCAGCTGCTAACTCCCATTGCTTAGTGAACTCAGGGTTCTCATTATAGGTTGTAGGAATATTGCGGACTCTAAGGCCCCTAGGAATCATTTCTTTTTTAAAAAATTGGACATCCACTTCACCAAATGATATCTCTAGACTATTAGAATAATTGTTAGGTATAACCTTTATTAAGCCGTGAAAATCTTGAGAAAAGTCAGACTCCAACTGATATCTATTATTCATTTAATTCGGTGACTAAGCTATATAAGCAACAAATTAAGACATGCTGGGAGATCTCACTTGAAAACTATATTAAAAAAGAAATGATTCCTAGGGGCCTTAGAGTCCGCAATATTCCTACAACCTATAATGAGAACCCTGAGTTCACTAAGCAATGGGAGTTAGCAGCTGGAATATGCTCAATGAAATTTATGGAGATAATTTGTACCTTTGAAAAAGAGAAATTGGGTAATGTTAATCAAAAGCTGGACGAAGAAATTGATAGGCTTAATCTGTTTAAAAGTGAATCAAACTTTTCAATGTTGGAAAATAAACTTAAAAATAATCTTGACAAATATCAGGACTCTATAAAATCTAGAAAACATCAGAAGTTTGAGATATTTGAAAGATTATCAATTGGGGAATGTATATAGGTTTCCTAATCGTCGCCTGAGAACCAATTCTGAAAACAATATGACTTCAGAATATGATTCCTCAGACACTGATTCCAGTGTACAATACACACACTCTGATCAACAACAAGCCCCCCCAATTCCCAATACTGGTAATCCTCGCAGTATTCTTAAAAAAGGTGTCAATTTTTTAGCGATGGGTCAACAAGAAGACATCCCCAATTATCAGACACGTTATCAATCCAGAAATTCGGGAAGAGGAGGGGCGAGAGGGAGGACACGAAGGAGACGATACTAAATACAAACTCTAAAATATTACATTCTTCTATAAAAAAAAAAACCACGTGATTAATTTGTCGATTTACGAGCTTAATGAATCCCAGATTAAAGTACTAGAGAAGGGACTCTCCTTTGTACCGACACCTGTCTTTGATAAGTTTACTTGGATCAAGGACTTACATCTGTTTGTACGCAAACTTGCTCTACATAAATATCATACTATTAATGAAGAGAAAAAAGCAAGAGCCTGTGGTTTGTCATGTAAGGATTTGGAGTTAGTAAATACACTAGTATCACTCCTCGATGAAAATGATGTCCATTCGCCCACTGAGTATACCAAATTGAAACCAAAAAGCCGATTTACCCCTAATTTTGCCAGTTTCAGGAACTTGGATTTGTTTTTAGAAGCAGTAAAAAGTGAAATTGAGGGTATAGAGAGCAATTGTTTTGATTCGTTTCCTAATGATAATCTTTCTAAAATAGAGCAAATAGCTCTTAAGTCACTTAAAACGAATGACCAGTTGGTCATTAAACCAGCAGACAAGGGAGGTAATGTGATGGTTATGAATGTATCTGACTATGAAAATATGGTACAGAGGGTTTTGGGTAATAACGACACCTATATGATCTTGAAAGCTGACCCTACAAATTCATTTCTAACAAAATATAAGGAAATATTGGATGAGGGCCGCAGTGGGGGGTTGCTGTCCAGGGATGAATATGAATTCATTCTGAATCTATGTCCCAGGATAGCAACCTTCTACTGCCTGCCCAAAATCCATAAAAATACACAATACCCACCGGGTCGCCCCATTGTCTCTGGGGTTGATAATCTGACTCAAAATGGGAGTCTCTACATTGAAAAAATAAGACCTTTTGTTGAACACAAAAAAGGAAAGAAGTTAACTGTTCGTGCTAAAGAGTACCCAAGGTTTTAAAGTGTACCCTTACAAACACTTAAAACACAATAGTGAAAAAAAGAAAAAAAACAAAGGTACAAAACAATGTGAATCACCAAAGTGACAAACAATAATAAATATATACAAACTTGGTATGTAGAGATAGTTTCTGTCTCAGAAATATATCTGAAAATACATAAAAACTATATAGTGTAATATTGTTACATCTAAATAGAAGCAAAATGGTAGAGAACTCACAAAATTAAGATGAAATCAAGCGTATCTCCCACAATGAATAGGGAACTGCAACAATATAGAGGACCTCCAGCGATGATCCTGTAGATCCTCTTTTTCACTCCAAATAAAGAAAGAGATAGATAGTGCAGATGGTACAAAATATAACAATTTATTTTAAATTAAGTTGCACTTACAATGTTGCAAAATAAAACCAGCGTGTCTCCACACTAGGTGGTATCCAAAAGCAGCAGCTGATCCAATAGCAGTACAGGACTTTTCACAGCAGCAGGAAGGATCAGGAAGAATAAAAAGTTCAAACAAACAATAAAAGCAATAAATAAAAAGTTTGTTGAACAACTACCTTCATATATTAGAGATACAAAACAGGCATTGTCACTCTTTTCGAATCTTCAGTTACCAACGTCAGCAAAGCTCTGTAGTTTGGACGTCGAGGCCCTATATTCTTCAATCCCCCATGAACGGGGCATTGAACATACAAGATATTTTTTGGACCAGAGAGGTCCCAATCATACTCTCCACACGGGGTTTGTACTAAAACTATTAGGCTACATTCTGTCTCATAATTATTTTCTATTTCATGACAAATTCTTTCACCAGATAAGGGGGACAGCGATGGGTACGGCGTGTGCGCCCTCCTATGCCAACCTTCATTTTGGTTGGTGGGAGTCACAGATCATGAAATCTAGTACCTTCTCGAGCTATATACCTAAAATACATACATGGCTTAGGTATAAAGATGATATCTTTATTGTCTGGCTGGGTGATGAAGAGGATTTTAATGGATTTGTCTCCCTGTTGAATATAAACGAAGATAATCTCAGATTCACAGCAGAATTTGGAGGACAGACATTGAATTTTTTGGATATAACCATCTCTATTAATATGAATGGGTCTTTGAAAACAACCCTCTTTAAGAAGCCAACAGCATCTAACGCATTCCTTAGATGGGATAGCTTCCACCCTAGGCCCCTTAAACAAGGCATTCCGGTAGGACAATATTTGAGGGTACGTAGGAACTGTACGGATCTATCGGATTTTAAGGCAAAAGCGGCTCTATTAAGACAACAATTTCGGGAAAAAGGTTACCCGAATAAATGCCTTAAAAAAGCATATAAAAGAGCCATAGAATTGAATAGAGATAATCTTATCTTGCATCAATCTAAACAAAAACCGTTGAATAAGATTATCCGTATGATTGGAACCTTTGACACAGGATGGAATACAGTGAAAAAGTCAATTGAGAAATTTTGGCCTATCCTTCTAAAGGATGTCCATCTTAAAGACGTCCTTAGTCCTAGGGCAACCATCACAGCACGCAGGGGGAAAAATCTTCGTGATATGCTTGTACCAAGCCACTTCTCAAACAGAATAAAACAGAAACAGAATAAAGTGACTTGGTTGGGCCGCAATCCCCCCTGTGGTTCCTATGGGTGCGGTAGATGTGTTGCGTGTAGGTATATTCTACGGGACTCAAAAAAAGTCCAAGATAGTGCTGGACAACAGAGCTTTGTGATTACCTATTTCTTTAATTGTAATACTGCTGGACTGGTATATCTCCTTATTTGTAGCTGCAAAATGCTGTACGTAGGAAAAACCTTTAGACCTTTCAAGGAACGGATCAAAGAACATGTAAGATCCCCAAAAAAACGTATGGAAACTCCAATCTCGAGACACCTAAAAAATTGCCATGCAGGTGACTCTAGTGCAATTAGGTTCTGCGGATTAGAATGGGTCAAACGTGATCAGAGACGAGGAGATTATGATAAACTTTTACGTCAAAAAGAATGTAGGTGGATATATAAATTAAAAACTCTTAACCCAAATGGCTTGAATGAAGGGTTTTCATTTTCTCCCTACATTTAATTCTTGTTACATGGTTGCTATATAAGGTTTGGTCACTAATTGTAGTTTAAATGGAGTGACTAACATTAACTACACATTCTGTAAATATATATATATGTATAATATAATAGAAATCTTTTTGTCTGTATATAATAACTTTTGTGTGATTTATATTTATAATTTTTGGTATTTGTACCTTAACCTGGCACTGATTTAGTCCATTGGGACTATGTTCATAGAACTCTTAGGGAAATATATTTTTGTCTACCTAAGGATATACTTTATAATTTGTCACTATCTTGCCACTGTGGGAGCAATATGTAATAAATATCTAATTTACATTTATGGTGGAACAATATTTAATAAATACATATAGCTGATCCCTAATTAAGTGGATCTTAGGTTTGATTAATGTTGTTTACACCATGATATGACATACTAGTGATTATTGCCAAAATAGTGACTGATGGATTGAAATGAGAAATGAGTTAATATGTCTATCTATAATTTAATCTTGAGTCTTATAATGACTCTGTGACATATACCCTCTGTTTTATAATGTAGATGCATTTTTGAATTAAGACCATTTCTCTCTATCAGATAACTATTAATTTGATTTTACTCCCAATATATTATATGGCTAGTATATACCTGAGTAATGTAGGCAATGGATCTTTAAGTGGAAGCCTTTAAGCTGACGGACAACCTGTACTGCATTTGTATGCAGTCAGGGTGGTCGCGTCACCATAGTGACAGCTAACGCTGTATGTGTACATGTGGTTTCCACTGAGACAAGCCCCTAGAAGGAGGAGGGCGCGATCGGCTTATAGCCACGCCCCCGGCCAATGCCGATTGGAACACGTAACTATATGGGCGGGACTCCTCCCGCTATAAATTTACCCTCCCTCTTTCAGTCGTGCCAGGAGCTCTTGATAAAGGCGTGTGACCACGCCGAAACGCGCCTCGAGCGTTTGCCGTTTGTTTGTTTTTACTACTGGGGGATGCAAGCAGTGATTTAGTCACTTAATGCTGGGGGACTCATTTGGAGTATTTACTCAGACTACTTAGTAAAATTTTCTTTGTAGTAACAGTTAGTGGTATCATTAGGAGATTCATCATTAGAATCATTTAGACTGTTTAGCCAGCGACCTATAGCGTTAGGCTGCCTCGAAGCAGCAATGTGTAGTGTCTATAGGAGCTAGCTTTGGCGAGTGCAGATATAGATTTTTTTTTTATTTTTTACATGTTTAAGTGTTTTTTTGTTCCTGGGAGGGATTTTTTTTGTCTGGTGGGTATATATATATATATATATATATATTCCTTAATCCATTTTACTATTACTATGAGACACCTGCACATTAACCCCCAGGATTACTCTGTTTAACCATCTCTTTAGATCTATCTATATATCTGTGCTCTCATTTGTCTATTGAGATATTCTCTTCACTAAGCGAATAATCATTTATACTACTCTATTTAAGTATTAAATACTAAGTAGCATATTATACACACAGTGTCTCTCAGCTCCCCTCTAGACTCTTTCATTTGCAACATTTTGTACAAATTCTATGATAGACTGACTATATATGGACATTATTTACTTAAGTCTAAAGTGTATGCTTCGAAAATATATTAGAGCCTATGGTAATTTATGTGGATTTACCTCTATATAGCTGGGATATTTTTAGATCCCTGCAGATTATGGGGATTTTTTCTCTAGAGGAGTGGCTTTGTGGTATTTGACTGAATACATACTGTACTATACTGTACTTCTTACTATAATTTTCAGTGCAGATATCTTAGCCACTCCATTACGTTCTGAGGATTTTTCACGAGTGTTTCACTATTATCACACTTTATTTTTTGTTTTGCCTCAAGACGGCTTAATAAAGGTTATACCTAACAATTATTCTAATAGTCTAGAGATATCATTTGGAGAAGTGGATGTCCAATTTTTCCATCCTTAGTGAAACAACCATTTCACTTTAGCCTTTCCTTTTACTTTAAATTATTTTGTGGGGTCCATGCCCCTTGATATCTCTGTAACCCTTTCTGGGAATTTTTGATGTGGACTTAGTCCACCTCTAATATTTCCTTTCTTGTTCTTTATTGTAACATATTTTATAAAATAATAAAATAAATATAAATTTACACTTAAGTGCTGGTGCTGTAGAGTCCAAGACACGTTTCGCCGATATAGTTCAGTTTTTTTCGATTGGTAATTGTAGTGCTGCCAATTCGGGTTTAAATAGCCCCTGAAGGTAAGTTGATTGGTGCATGGCGTCCATGATACATCCAATCACAGGCTCTCATGCTGGGGGGAGTGTGTGGCATCATCTGTTAGTAATATTTTCCTACGCGGTGAGGTCATCGCGCACGACATCTCGTGTGCATGACGTCACTTACGGAAATAAACATAGTCCAGAATTAAGATCCATATGCAGATCTGTCCCCTGACAGTAATCCTCATGTGGAATTTTCGTTCAGTTCCCTGAGGTTGCGTCCGTTCCATTCAATGACACACACTCACTGATTTGACATACTGATAGACAGACACACACTATTACTTGGACACTCACTGACACTCACATTCACTGACAGACTCACTGACAGATAAACGCACTCACTGACCGACACACACACACATTCACTCACTCAGACACACACATTAACTCACAGACACTGTTACAAAATGCCTTTTGTAACTGTTTCTTTAATTGACAAATTGCCCTGCTTCCCTGTATTATGGAGAAGCCTATTTACCAGCCTCCTTCCCCATGACTATGGACCTGAGGTGTATGGCTCTTTAAGAACAGTATTTGGGCATAATGGATTTTTATTGTGCTGCTGCTGGCCCTTTAAGAACTGTCTGGGGACATTCTGTGACTTTTGGGAACAATGCCCGTTTAAGACTGTCCCCCCGACCTTTAAAATACTTTGTTTGTACCCTGTTCCTACTTAGTTCAGTAAATGGGGCTGACCCATTTACCACACAGGTGGACCACACAGAAGTGGAAGTGTGCAGGCAATTTACCTCCTAGGCTGGGAGCCTGCTGTAGGTAAATTGCCAACCGCTGGGTGGCCGCAGTTCGTGCAAAGGAACACGTGGCGGCCATCTTTGTTCATTCGAACGAGGTCAGCGGTATGTGTAGCCAAATTCATGGAACTGAAATCGGCTACACATTTCAACGAACACCGCTGACCCTTACCTTCTCCTACACTAAGTTTGAAGCCGCAGAGACTAAGTCCCATTAGGCAGTTTGAATTCACTGCTATACTGAGCCGATTGCACGAACGGCCCCGTTCGTGCATTCGAATGGCACTTAGTCATTTTTCTGCCTGAAATATACCGACCGCACAGCCCAAATCTATGGAACTGTTTTGGGCAGGAAAATGTGCTTGCGTCGGTCATAAAGGACTTTCGTCTAACTTAGTTCATCTGAGCCCCGATCGGTATGTTAATAAAGTCCTCTTACTTACTGAAAACCTGCATTCATCTCTCTGTGTCTGGCTTCTGCAAGTTTACTCGGTGACATCTTTGGTGCATTGGCCGGGAACCTCATCGCACGGAAGCTGGCGCAGAGATTTGAGACGGTAAACCTTTTACCGTCCCCTGAACTTCTGCGTGGACATTCCTTCATCTCGGCGTCACTGGGCTGCTTCGCCCAGGAGATCATCAGCCTTTACATAGTGTAACGGATCACCTGGCACCCCGACTGGGTACCTCCGTTAAAGGATGCTCCTAGCGTTTCCTGAGGACTCCAAGCACTCTGGCCGACACCACAATCACCGAACCGAAGAAGCGTATACCTTCTCTCAAGCATATGAATGCTATAAACAGCTGAATAGGCAAAAACCATATGGATTGGGTTTAGACTCCTAGCAGTCAAACTGGAACAGCATACAATAAATCCTCCCCCAATAATGAGACGACACTTCACTTTGAGGGTTAAGCAGGAACTGACTGGACTGGCACATACAGCCTCTTTTATTCCCAATCCACAAACTTAGTACTGCCCACAGGGTTTTACATAACAACCAATAACACACGTACATTACAGAAAGACACTCCCACACAAAATCCTCCCCTCTGGCTGTGATATGATTACTGAACAGAATGGTTAATCTAATTATCACAGCCAGAGAAATACAGTTTTTCCACATTATTCATAACTTGAAACGTATGCATCACATTCACTTACATTTTCAGAATCAGCATACTCCAAATACAAACATATGTCAAAATCATACATATTGGTCCAGTGGTTCAAAAGTTAAGGAAAAGTCCTATTTGACCAAATGCAGCATGGCTTTTCTGCCCAAAACCAGTTCCACAGAGTCTTCTATCCTGGAGATAATTGGGGAAGTAATCCAATTATCTCCAGGACAGAGGCAAAACTCCATTAGCCACATGGCAGCAAAAGACAATAAAACACATAAAAACATATAACTGTGCAGCCATTGCACAAAACAGGTACATTTAACATATCCCTAGACAGCTCAGATCTGAGCTCACATTATTATTGAATGGCGCTCAGAGCACACACATACAGTTCAATTGCCATGGAGCCAAAGTCTTTCCCATAGTCTTTCATTATACAAATGGGCTCCATGGCATAGCTAACACTGCTCACATAGGGAAAGTACCGAAAGACCCAGCTTTTGGGTATTTGCAGGGGAAAATCCATCCTTTCAACATGGGGCCATAGTCACAGGGCAGGAGGCCGGCAATCCGTCTTCTCCAATGCCCAGTGGCGAAGCTGGTTCCGCCACACATAGTAAGTACCGGGGTGCCCCGTCGATGAGTGTGAGCCCAGGTTCAGGAACGAAGAGGTAAACCTGATACCGTTAGAGCGGTAGGCCCACAAGGGGTTTTATATTTGGAACCGGTTATTGGATTGCCCCCTCCAGGGAAGAAGCAAAGGCGCAACACTTATCTGGAAATTAGATGCTCTGTAGTCAGCCCGTCTAATATAGGTGGTTTGGGTCAGGCTAAATTTTGGTGTAAATAGTTTATGCCGGACACCGGTGTCGTGTCTTGACTAGCGTGTCTAGGTGTAAATTTCGGTCGTTAGGTCAGGGAGGCCGGCGAGACTATGCAGATTTTGGTGTACATTCCGTCTGCTAGTTCTCAACCTATCTTGGCTAAGTGTGCGCGGTTGTAAATTTAGCCACTAGACTATTGATAGAGTAGATAGACTAAATGGGTACTGTTGTAAATTCCGCCCACTGGTTCGCTATATGTGGTGCTTGGACAGCGTAGACTAACTGAATCCTGGTGTAAATAGTTTGATAGTTCTCGAGGTGCTGGCCAATTAGAATAGTTGGGATTATTGTAAATGTTTTTAAATATACTGTAGTTGGTGAATTGTATGTCCTGCTAGAAAGCTTGAGCTCTGCCGTCTAGTGGGAGTGTAAATTGTGTATACTGTATAATCGTGCACGGTATTATAACCATTAACATGTACTATAACTACTGACGTTGTGTAAAAATTACTAAATACTGTTGTCTTATGTTATATGTGTAACACCACAACTGTTACTAACTGATCTGTGATTTTAAAACTGTATTATAACCACTTGCTAACCGTACCATAACCACTGATTGTAAAGATGAGGTTACTAGAATGTGATATAGTCGGTTAGTTAAAAGTTGATTTATAATGTGGATAATTGTAGGGTTTGATTTATAGTTACAGAGATAAGTATCTAGTGTCTGGTAAATCTTTGTGAGTGAGACATTGTGATATCACTGTATGTACGAGAATTCTCTGCTTGTTTTCCTGTGTGTGTGTTTGGCCTAGCAACTGTGCCACGTGGTGCTGTTGCCAGGGAAACAAGTGTGATCGTTGGAAGTGTGTTTGGGGTATTGTGTTTCTTTGTATTAGACGCTCCGTTGCCAGTATGGGTGCGTCTGACTCAAAAATTGTTGATCCCTTGTCGTGTATGTTGAAAAACTTTGCAAAGTGATATAAAGTTTGTGATTTTCGGGTGCAATTATCCCCAAAGCGTTTGACTACATTATGTAGTAGAGAGTGGCCTACAGAGAAAATGTGTATAAATGTCGCTATAAATCAAATAACCTGTATCCCAGTACGTCTCAAGCTACACAAGTGTTTTATCACCCAAAACACTTACATCAAATATGGAGAAACAGAGAGAAGTTGGCGCACACAATGGATATTTTTCTCCTTAATAATCTGAAATAAATATAACAGAACCTTCATAGGGCAACAAATGAAAGAAAATTTTCAGATATATGTATAACAGGAAAAATTCACAATTTAGAGAGCCATATAAGTCGGCTCTCTACTAAAAAGGCAGGTGAGTAATCCCAAAACGACAAGTAGCCGCAATGATGATGGTCCCCCAGGGAAAGAGTTGCTTCAAATCCACCTGGACAGAATTTCAGGGACCCAAAGTAGCTCAAAAAAGCTGTCTTTATTACATATAAAATAAAAGTATAACAAACAGTAGCACAACGTGTTTCGACCAATATACTGGTCTTCCTCAGGTGCATAAAACACAAGTACACATAACAGGTTTAAATACCTAACATAGTTAATAACAATGTAAAACACATGTAAATAATTACATATAATGTTTTATTGTGGTTTTAATCTATTTATCTTGGCATTCCTGCTCTCTCTGTGTTTGCCCTCTTCCTTTCCCTTTTTAAATATGGCGGACTTCTACTCTATGCCTGGAGTTCTTGTGACAATTGGAAATGCTTCCCTTGATTAGACGAAACCGGAAGTGACGTCACGCCGTGAACCGGAAGTGACTTTCATGGATATACTGCTCATGTTGCCATCTTGGAAAGGTCAGCCCCCTTTGGATAACAATGGAATATACCAGATGCCACCATCTTGGAGGAGGAATAAGAAAAATGGAACCTCCATATATGGACATTGTGGGATGGGTTACTGTAATTATTTACATGTGTTTTACATTGTTATGTGTACTTGTGTTTTATGCACCTGAGGAAGACCAGTATATTGGTCGAAACGTGTTGTGCTACTGTTTTTTATACCTTTATTTATTTTATATGTAATAAAGACAACCTTTTTGAGCGACTTTGGGTTCCTGAAATTCTGTCCAGGTGGATTTGAAGCAACTCTTTCCCTGGGGGTCCATCATCACTGCGGCTGCTTGTCATTTTGGGATTACTCACCGGCCTTTTTAGTAGAGAGCCGACTTATATGGCTCTCCAAATTGTGAGTTTTTCCTGTTATACATATAACTGAAATTTTTCTTTTATATGTTACCCTATGAAGGTTCTGTTATATTTATTTCAGATTATAAAGGAGAAAAATATCAATTGTGTGTGCCAACTTCTCTGCTTCTCCATATCTTGGTGACCGCATGGCCTCCACGTGGTAGTCTCGATCTAACTCTAGTGCAACGTGTGCATGCGGTTGTATCTAGTAGGCCTGAATTCTATGATCAGTTTCCGTATATTGATTGTTGGAAACAGATTGTGGAGGAATTGCCTAAATGGATTAAGGTATGCCAAGAGGAGCAATGTCGCCTCATGGTGGCCAGGACTCGTCTGTCCATCAGGGCCGCAACCCTGCCCATTTTATACTCTCCCTCTGAGTCTGGACTTCCCTCCCCACCCCCTTACTCCTCCTCTAAGGTTAGAGGAGGTGCTGCTGGTGTTGCCACTCTCCCTTTCCTATTGTCCCTGCCCACTCAATCATCTAGTTTAGAGCCCTGCTCACTTGCCCTGAGTCCTCCCCTTCCGGTACCTACCTCCACTAGTTCTATATATCCGGAATTAACGTCACTTCTGGTTCCTGGTCAGGCTCCTCCCAGCCCGGCCTGCAACATCCTGTTGACTGAACTTCCGCCCGGTGAAATTAACCTGCCTCATTCTCCTTACCTTACTACCCCTAAACCGGAACT
The DNA here is from genome assembly GCA_933207985.1 of Pelobates cultripes. Classification (NCBI taxonomy): domain Eukaryota; kingdom Metazoa; phylum Chordata; class Amphibia; order Anura; family Pelobatidae; genus Pelobates; species Pelobates cultripes. Next base: position 38,155,926 of record OW240924.1, read on the forward strand.
TACTATAAAACAGCCTCGCCGAAGTCCTATATTAACCCAACAGATGACTGGTACCCTTCAACCCCGACATTACCAAATGCCCCTCCGACTTACACCGGGCCCAACACACGTTGATGAAAATGGCCAAATACAACGGGCAGATCTAGTGTTTGTCTATGTCCCCTTCACCACAACTGATCTATTCAATTGGAAGACTCATAACTCTTAGTATACCGACAAACCTCAAGTCATGACAGATTTGGTTACCTCTATTATACAAACTCACAATCCCACCTGGGCCGATTGCCAGCAATTATTATTAACTTTATTTAATTGTGAGGAAAGGACCCGGATTAATCAAGCGGCTATTAAAGCGCTTGAGGAAACTGCCCGTATTCAAAATCAGGCCAATCCAGCTGCATGGGCTGCAGCCCATTATCCAAATGTTGATCCAAATTGGAATGTGAATGGTGCTGACATGACCCAATTAAGGGCTTATCGGGAAGCCATTATTGTTGGCATGAAGGCAGGAGGGAAGAAGGCAATCAATATGTCAAAGATGGCTGAGGTGTTGCAAAAGGTTGATGAGTCACCTAGTGCCTTTTATGAAAGCTTATTGGAGTCCTATAGATTGTATACTCCTCTTAATCCAGAGGCCCCTGAGAATTCTCGAACGATTAACTCAGCATTTGTCAGCCAGGCCCAAAGTGATATTAAAAGAAAATTGCAAATGTTAGAGGGATTTGTAGGGATGTCCATATCACAGCTAATGGAGATCACAAAAAAAAAGTGTATATGAATAGGGAAACTGAGATAAAGCGGGAGGAAGAATGTAAAATGAAGAAGAATATATAGCGGTAGCTATCACAAGTGTAGAAAGACAGGGAAGTGAATAAAGGAGTCGAGAATAGGCTGAGTAAGGGACCTTTAAGTAGGAATCAATGTGCGTTTTGTAGAGAGGAAGGACATTGGAAGAATGAGTGTCCACAGAGAGAGCATTATGAAAATAATAGACAAGGAGAGAGAAGAGTACGGGGAGGTTATAGTGGTAGTTATAGAGGAAGAGGAAGTTTTGGAGGGAACGGTAGGAATAGTAGAGGGAGTGTTCAAGGAGATAGATATTATCCACCTACTCAGAGACCAAGAGATAGAGGATAGAGATTTTGTGGGTCTGGCTGACACTATCATGGAAGACTATTGATACCGACCGGGCTCCATCCCCCTTGGCCGAGCGGAGCCTATGGTCGATGTAGCAATAGGGGTAAAGAGAAGTTCTTTCATGATACTGGTGCTGACATTCCGTGGTGACTAAACTGGTGGCTCCGCCTTCAGGAAAAACTATAACTGTGATAGGAGCTACTCGGAGAAGCGCAGCTAGACCGGTTCTTAAAAGTCGCACTTGCATTCTGGGAGGCCATTTGGTGAAGCACCAGTTCCTATATATGCCAGAGTGTCCGATTCAACTTTTAGGACGAGATCTATTATTGAAGCTTCAAGCCCAGATAACTTTTCTACCTAATGGATCAACGTCTCTGAGGTTTAATGGATTACCTGACATAATGGCGGTATCAGTGCCAAGGGAAGAAGAATGGCGCTTCTACTCCATAATGACAAGTGTAAACCCTAAGAGTGATGAACCTTTATTTGACATTCCAGGAGTATGGGCTTGCCCGTAATATTCCACCTATACATATTGAACTAAAGCTTGAGGCCTATCCTGTGAGCCTACGTCAGTATCATATACCTCAAAAGGCTAAGAAAAACACACAGACCTACTTGGATAAGTTCGTAAGGTATGGCATCCTAAAATTCTGCACTTCCCCCTGGAACACTCCATTATTACCTGTTCAGAAACCAGGATTAGATGAATATCGTCCTGTACAAGATTTGAGAGCAGTTAATGACGCAGTAGTCAATATACACCCAGTTGTACCTGTAATGGCACCCTCAGCATAAAAGGGTTAAACCGCCGTTTAGTAGATCTTCCCTTCCAGAGACACAGGCACAGCTACTGCAGAACACCAATCAGCCGAACAGGAAACCATATGAATGCCGTAAACAGCCGAATATGAAAAACCATACGAAAGATTTACACTCCTAGCAGTCGTACTGGAACAGCATACAATAAATCTCCCCCAAGACCGAGACAAAGCTCCGTGTTGTGGGTCAAGCAGTGAAGAAGGTTTAATGAGGGCTACCTGCCCAGTATTTATGCAGGTCTCCCACCTGGTGGACACTCCCCTAGGGGACAAAATGGGAGACTGTGACAAAGGACAGACGTGAACCACTGAGACACACACAGAGGTACAACATCCCCACAATGCATCCTAATTTCCCTCTGTCCTGGAGATAATTGGGAAGTAATCCAATTATCTCCCAGGACAGAGGCAAAACTCCATTAACCACATGGCAGTAAAAGACATAAAAATGTATAAAGTTACAACTGTTGCACAAAACATATACATTCTACCTATCCCCAGATAGCTTGGATCTGAGCGCACAAAAGTACCGAATAGCGCTCAGATCCTATGCAGAAGCAAGAAGGCGACAGGCGAGCAACCAGGCTTCTCCAATGCAATGTGGCGAGATTGGTCTCGTCACATCTCTCCCCTTTTCCAAACAGACTAACAGGGTATCTGACCTCCTGCCGGTCAGTGCCCTGGTTAGTCCAGCAGCCCACCCACAACACACAATCAGTAATACAGCCCACCCACAATAACTGGTTACTACACCTGGTTAGAGGAGAACTTTGTCCATGTCCAAGTGCCTCACCCTGGCTGTGTGGGTGACTGGTAAGCTGACTTGGTGGGTTGCTGAGTGGGCAGAGACCAGCAGTACTCTGCCCTGGTGCCAGCACTACCACGGGAGTAGTCTGGTTGGAGCCTGGTGGCTGGAGGGGGAGACCGACTGTCTCCCCTTTGGCTAAACAGCCCTGTCGCTGAGGGGCAGGACCGACCATCCCTACCCCCTGTGCTGTAAATGCAGAGACCACGGTCTCATCTGCACGGTTGTGAGGCTTACTGTCCCCCCCTGGTAACAAGCTCCTCTCCCATACATACTTCCAGCCGCGGGGAAGGGAGACTGACTGTCTCTGCTCCCAATACAGAGTCCTGCTGCTGGGGAAAGGAGACTGGGCTCCCTATTCCCTGTAGGACACTCTGCCGCTGGGGAATGGAGACTGGGCTCCCAATTCCCTGCTGTATCTTATGCTGGGGAATGGAGACTGGGCTCCCACTTCCCTGCTGTATCTCCTGCTGGGTAATGGAGACTAGGCTCCCAATTCCCTGCAATTCACTCTGCTGCTGGGGTACAGGAGCCACTATCTTTGTTCCCTGTAACTCAGCCTGCCGCTGTGGAATGGAAACTGGGCTCCCAATTCCCAATAAATTACACTGCCGCTGGGGAATGGAGACTGAGCTCCCAATTCCCTGCATATCACTCTGCCGCTGGGGAATGGAGACTGGGCTCCCTATTCCCTGCAGTACCTGCCGCTGGAGTTCCTCCCAACGTGCCAGCTGACCTTCCCTTTCTGCCCGGTATTGCAGATTCTTGAACATTAGTTTCCTTATAAGCTGCACCGATTTTCTCCGGTGGATTGGGTCTCTAGTACTTCAGCCGCAATCCCATCCTATTGTCAAACTCTTTCATAGAGTAGCTGTACGCCACTGCTGGTTCCATCCTGGTGCTGTCAGGGTCGCTCCAACCAGACTACTCCCGTGGTAGTGCTGGCACCAGGGCAGAGTACTGCTGGTCTCTGCCCACCAAAGAAATGGTGTCTCATGTAGCTGTCCTTCTGGCTGTGGGAACGATCCCGCCGCTTGCCACCAATTGTAACGGCACCCTCAGTATAAAAGGGATAAACCGCCGTTTAGAAGATCTTCCCCTTCCAGAGATACAGGCACAGCTACTGCAGAACACCAAACTCCCGAACTGCATACAAGGGAATGCTTCAAACTCCCGAACTGCATACAAAGTAGCACTCCAAACTCCCGAACTGGAACCTCACGAATAGCAGATGAACAGGAAAAGCACCCAAGCGGCTTACACTCCTGGCAATCAGTCTCTAACAGCATACAGTAAATCCACCCAAAGACGAGACAGAGCTTCGTGTTGAGGATCAAGCAGTGAACAGGTTTAATGAGGGCTACCTGCCCAGTATTTATGCAGGTCTCCCACCTGGTGGACACTCCCCTAGGGGACCAAATGGGAGACTGTGACAAAGGACAGATGTGAACCAATGACAGACACGCAGAGGTACAACATCCCCACAATGCATCCTAACTTCCCTCCCTCTGTCCTGGAGATAATTGGGAAGTAATCCAAAACTTCATACAGCATATAGACCTCAGAGTTCTGGAAAGGATGAACAGAACAATAAAAACCCAATTGGCTAAAATGTGTCAGGAAACTCAGCTCAAGTGGAATGTCCTTTTGCCAATAGCTCTGTTGCGGATACGTAGTACTCCTACCAGAAGAATGGATCTGTCTCCCTTTGAAATCGTGTATGGGCGTCCACCTTCCATACTCCGTAATCTCAGGGGGGACTTGAATCAGTTGGGTGAAGGAATTATTCAGCAGCAGGTTGTAGAGTTGGGTAAAACTATAGAGGAAGTACAGAAATGGGTGCAAGATAGGTTACCTGTGAACATATATCCACCTGTTAATTTCTATCAACCGGGAGATCAAGTGTAGATAAAAGAATGGAATATTGTTCCATTAGGTCCAAAGTGGAGGGGTCCTTATGTTGTTCTTTTATCTACTCCAACAGCTGTAAAGGTGGCAGAAGTGACTCAGTGGATTCATCATTCTAGGGCAGAGCTAGGCAACCTTGTAGCAGCACTGTGCCGATATAGGATTGTGATGAACCGTAGCGTGCTGATCCTATTTTTTTAAAATGAGGTGTGTATGCTGCCGTGTTCTGCTTGTGTTATTTTTACTGTAATTGCTTTGTATCGTCGTATATGTGCGTATATGAGCTATTATATTGTATATGTTCATTAGTAGTTTATGGTATCGTGTATGATACATATGAATGTGTGCTGTGTATGGGGGCTGCTTGTGGAATTGTTGTGGATGGATATGTCACATTGTGTGTTTGGTAGTGTGTGGGGGCTGTTTGGGGTATTACATGTGAGAGGCTGCATGTGGGATTGTGTGAATGTATGTGGATTGTTAGTGGTGTTGCGTTTGTGGGGATTGTGTGGGCTGTTCATATTATTTGTATGAGGGGAGGGTTATTCTGCATTTCTTTGTATATCTAGCAGTGTGGGTGGGTTCTTGGGTTCCAGTGGGGACCAGGAGCTGCGATAGCTGTCGAGGGCTGCTCTACTACAGTGTGGATTCCCATTCACAAGTGCTGGGAGGAAGTGATCTGAGATCGTTTCCTCTATGTGCTGCAATGCATAAATTGAGGATTGTCCTTCACCACCTCTTCGTATTAGCAGATACTGAAGTTTTACTGGAACTCCTGATAGACCAGAGTGCGTTTGGCTCTAGCAGCCTTGAGTGCCGTGCATGGCACTAGTGCCGTAGGTTGCCTACCCCTGTTCTAGGGTTAAACCAGCGGCAGATTCTTGGCAAGCTATTCCAGATTCTGAAAATCCTTACAAGATCCGGTTAAAGCGGGTAGCTCAGTCGGAGTGAGAAATAATATGAGAAGATATTGGGACATCTTAGTTGAAAGTAACAGATATCCGCAAGTAGGTGTTTTGACGGCCATAATAAAGCCTGACCACATACCTACGTGTCATAGCCAGAGTGTCTCGAAGGGACCTCTGTGAAGAAAAGTGAGGATCAGAAGAACGACAATCCTTGCAGCCCTCACAATCGAGAAGCTGAGGTGCCGTCGCACAGTTGAACAGTAGAAATGAGGACTTCTGAAATAATGTTATATTATGTGTTTAGGCATTTTTGTGATTTTTCAGGAAGGTAAAGTTGAGGACATACAGAGTTGTGTTAGCTGCATTAAGACTACAAAAACAGGTAACCAAATATCCCAAACTCTCATTTGGCACTCACAGTATGAGTGTAGGGGATCTGTATCTAAGTGTAGATATTTAGATATAGATTACAGTGTATGCAAACCAATTGTCAGGATAGCCTAAATGTTTTGATCCCCAATTCCAACCCCGTACAATTTGGTTGGTAATTCGGAAAAGTAACTCCCAGGGGACCTTGATAAACAGGACTGTGATAAATACTATACATTCTACGGGCATTCTACTATTTGATGCATGTAAGGCGATCTCTGGTAGTAGAAAACCTTGGAATGTATGTGGTGATCTTAAATGGGAACGAACTTATGGGTTTAATGATAAATATTTATGTCCCAGTAAGAGATCTACTGATCCTGATTGCCCAAATAGGGATTTTAATTTTTGTCCATATTGATCTTGTGTACAGTGGCGGATCCAGAGCCTGATCTCGGGAGGGACACTTGTAGATTATTTAATGAAATAATCCAGACACAATAACCACTACAGCTCAGTGTAGTGGTTATGGTGTCAATAGTGCCGGGACCCCCTCCCAGAGTAAGTAGTCAAACCGTTTAAGAACAGTTTGACAACTTACCTGAGGTCTGCTGGGAAATGGGGCAGTAGTAGAGCATAGGAGCAGTGGTGTGTGTGAGTGGTGCAATGTGTAAGGGGTGCAGTGTGTCTGTGTGTGGGGGGGGGACAGTGTGTGTGTAGTGTGTGAAGGTTGTAGTGTGTGTGAGGGCAGCAGTGTATGTGTGGGACAGTATGTGTGTATAACAGTTGCAATGTGTGTGTGTGAGTATTGCAGTGTATGTGTGAGTGTGGGCAATGTGTGTGTGTGTATGGGGAGCAGTGTATGTGTAGAGTGTGTGTATATGGGGGCAGGGCAGCGCAGTGTGTGTGTATTGGGGAGCAGTGTGTGTGTATGGGGGGGCAGTGTGTGTGTATGGGAGCAGTGTGTGTGTATGGGGGGCAATATGTGTGTGTGTAGAGTGTGTGTGTGTGTGATAAGGTAAGGGGGGCTTTTTTATAATATATATATATATATATATATATATATATATATTTTAATTTAATTAAAATATATATTCTATGTCCCCCTTCCCTTCTTACCTTTACTGGGGGGGAGGGGGAACGTGTCCCTGGTGGGCCAGTGGTGATTCCCTGGTGGTCCCAGTGGGGAGAGTTCATTCTCGTGAGATTTGGAGCATTGCCGTGGTAACCACGTCAACGCTCCAAATCTCGCGAGAGGAGAACCTGGAGGAGCTGCAGGCTGAGCTCCCGGGTCCTCTCTCACTCCCTCCCCCGCCGGCTGCCAGCACGGTGCCTGCGGACCGGGGAGGGAGACTGCATGTGCTGGAAGGGGAGAGAGAGACTGTTGGTATTCTCGGGGGGGGGGGGGCAATTGCCCCGTTGCCCCCCCTGGATCCTCCACTGCTTGTGTAGGGTGGGCGACCTCGGGAAAAACAGTGGATCAAGATATGATTATCCAAAGGTTGCCCACTACACCACACTGTAAGTCTATGGAATGTAATCCTGTCCATATGACCATCTCTAATCCACAACATTTTATTGATAAGTTTGGAAATCTATTTGGGTTCCAAATATATGGCACAGGAGTAGACCCAGGAAACATAATATATGTAGGACTTGAAACTGAGACGATATCAACTCAAACTCATCAGGTTTTTCATTTCTTTTATGAGGAGATGAGTGTTGAGGATAAAATTCCCCATAATGTTAAGAACCTATTTATTGATTTGACTGAGATTATTGCAGGTAGTCTTAATGGAACTAATTGCTTTGTATGTGGAGGTACTAATATGGGAGACCAGTGGCCATGGGAGGCAAAGGAAATATGGTACCCTGGTTCTGAGACAGATGAACAACAAATACTTTCTCAGTCTGATCATCAAGTAAGTACTAGAGGTAAATCAGAGTGGCGGTTAAAAACCTACATAATAGGTCATGTATGTTTAGCCAGGAAAGGGCCATTGTATACCACACCTGTTGGCGAGTTAATATGTCTAGGACAGAAAGCCTATAATGCCGATACTAAAGATACTACTTGGTGGTCAGCTTCAAATGTCTCAGAGCCTACTAATCCGTTTACCAATTACACCCATTTAAAAGAGGTATGGTTTGACTTATCTGCTACATCCAATTGGAAAGCCCCAGCGAATTTATATTGGATCTGTGGTAAGAAAGCATATTCAGAGTTACCACAAGATTGGGAAGGGGCATGTATATTAAGTATGCTCAAACCATCCTTCTTCCTGTTGCCAATTGAGACAGGAGAGACCTTGGGAGTTAAGGTTTATGATGTAAATCATAAAAAGAAGCGAGCATC